>CM054057.1:264791123-265991123 GCA_028641055.1 Alopecurus myosuroides | reverse complement strand
CTGAAAATCTGTGGGGGTCATTTTCTTGGAAGGAGAAGACTTGCGGGCGAAGGATCCACGAGAATTGGGCAAGGAGGCCCAAAAGAGGACCCTCCACGCGGACAGATAACTTGGCCGCGTGAGAGGCCCCCTTTTGGCCCCTGTGGCCCCAGTTCCTTCCATCTTCGACTTACCAACTCCGTCTTGACCTAAAACCGACTATAAAAAGGTTCCCCCGTACCCTTACGGAGGGGAGCGCCGCCGAAACACCGAAACAGAGACCTGGAGTTCCAGATTGGAGGGGGAAAACTCCGGCGGGGCGCTGCCGGTGTGATCTCCTACCCCTCCAACGTCATCACCATCGACATCTCCATGAAGAGGGAGTAGTCCACCCCAGGGCTATGGGTTTGTGGAAGTAGCACTTGTATCTCTCTCTCTATGTGCTTCACTAATTAGATCCGTATGAGCTGCCTCACATTATTACGGGCACCGTTGTAATTCCTATGTGGTGGATCTTTTCTATGAGTTATTGAATCTGAGATTGCAATTGTTTCTCTTGAGTTATTTGAGTAGATGTATCTTATGTACCCCGTTCTTATTTGCTAGCTTTGATCAATCTAGTTCTTGAGAGCGTGTGTGGGGTGATGGGTGCATTAGTTGGAGTAACGGGGGGTGGCTAGTGTTGTGAAAGTGACAGAAGTTCAGCGATCCACTTAGGTTTTGTTAAACCTTTCTTAGTTACCTCACTAGGGATAAAAAGGAGTACCTTGTTACCGGGGATTTGAAGTGACACTAATCAATCTCCATGACTAGATCTAGCAAGTTCTTACTTCAACTTCATGTCACATTGCTTAAAGCTATACTCTGGTTTTTCCTTAATTATCGAGGTGTTATGATTTGTTTCGCATCTTGGTGGAGTATAAGAGGGATCAATATGACCGTAGAGATCTTTATGCTAGGACGTGATGCCCATATGAAAGTACTCAATGTTAAACATGTTATTGTAATCTCACATGTAATTCTTTATGCCCACCGTCTACCACTTTATTTGAGAGAATGCAAGTGTGAAACCATGAACCCCGGTACTTTTTAAATATAAGAAAACACTCTAGTTACTTTGCTGCAATTTACTTTACTTTACTTGCATCTCCAATTCGAATTTACATTATCTCCATCACCACTTGCATCACAAAAATACAAAAACAATCCATTGCATATTTATTTGCTCATTTGCATTTAGTAGTAGATTTAATTATTGCACATTTACTTTCAGTTTTGCATTGCAATTTAGAAGTCTCACACCTTGTGCTTGACAACCACTTGGTGAGGTTGAGGGCACAAAATTCTCTACTTGTTTGCAGGATCCTGGAGGAAGCTTGGAAGACAATTGCTGAAATACTGGCTCCCCAAGAGTTCGATATAAACCGTCGAGTCACCCTCGTGGGGAAGAAGGCTTGCCACTAGCTACACACTCTGCACTTGGAGTCTCAACCTATCCATCAACAAGCTCGCATCTTCGCGTCCCTCTCAGCATCGAGCCGGAACTGCGCCTATACCAGATCTGGGTGATCACGGCGGAACCTCTCTGTCGTGGGATAATCACGGCAGATGTTACCGGGGGTAACTGATCTTGGGGCAAGTCGACACAGGTATTCGGGAGATGGTTTAGCTCGAAGGAAGACATGGCGAAAAGCGATCTAAGAACCGGAAAATAACTCGCCGGATCTCAATATGAATTATGCTGGATACTCGATAACAGGTGTTACAACTATGACTTGAATCTCTGGCAAACTAAACCTAGGGGCCGGTTTATAAAGCACCCGTACACCCCTAACTTGCCCTCCAAGGCACATCTTGAGTCCTACTCGAACTCCACATACAAACCCTAACTTCCCTTACCGCAGCCCACAATCCGGGTTACAAATCTTACAAGCCTTTGGGCCTTCCGATAATCTCTTTACCCCAAGCCGGATATCACTCAGCGCACCTCGGGCCGGATTATATCTTGAAGTGGGCCTACCGGGTTACTATCCCCCCATCAGTAGTCCCCAGGATAGCGCGGGTTTCACGGATTCATCCTTGAAGCTCTCGCTATTCCCTGAAAAAGATATGAAACACCCAAGTTTATGGGGACCGAGTTAAATTGCTTCGATAGATGGTTAGGCGCAGCTCCATGGCGGCCATATGATGACTCGATTCCCCCCTGAATGCCTAACACGCCTTTCCAAATCTGAACCCCAAAATGCCAAAATTCTACTCACGATACCGGTCCCAGATATCCCGGGGTAGGTTAAACTTCCTCCGCCAACGAAACATCTTACTCCATTCCGGGCGCGCGCACCACCAAATCCGCACGGATAATTACTGTCCCGTAACTTCCGGTTTTCCAGTCGCGGGGGTGAGCCCACCACCTTCCTTATAAATATCAATCGAAAGTAACCCTAAGCCTTTCACCTCACCTCATCAGACCCTTTCTCCTTGCTCCCTCGCAGCTTCCGCCGCCGGAGCTTACGCACACTACAACAGATAAGACCATTGCCGGCCGCACTCGACCTCGAGCCATCCCGCGCCGCCATCGCGCATTGTCGTCGCACCTTCGTTTCTCTCATCGAGGGCGGGGGAACAATACTCAAGCCGCACCTCGCATCTCCCTCATTTCGGACATCAATCTCTTCGGTAAGCCTCTCTCAATCGCCCAATTGAACCTTGCAATCTTTTCAATTTGACTTGGATCGGATCTGGATCAACCCGTAAATTATCTTTCCGGCATCGTCAAATCAAGCCGCTTCGGTAGTCCTCAGCTCCTCTAAGCACCTGATGCATAGTCGCAATTCATCCCCGCACCTTTTTCAACCGCCAACTTTATATAAGATTGCTCGCAAGCTTTTTGACCTAGATCCGTTCCACCTTGTTTTTTCCGCTTGTCCCATTAACATCCGAGAAACCTTCTTTTTCCAGCTATTTTCTTCGCAATAAAAGTATGGGCAACCATCCATGTTCGCCCAACCCACCTCCATACGTAAGTAATTAACAATTTACTCAACCTCATCTGTAACCCGGAAAATCCTCCACTCTTAACCTCGTAGCACATTATCCGGGTATTATTTTAGCCTTCGCAGTCTCGATGTTCCCAAACTCGGATAATCTGATATTCCGAATCTTTACTCCCTACATCTCTTGTCCCTTGCAGGTTAACTCCATGGCTCCGAAAAGACAGGGAAGGCACCCGGCTTCGACCAAGACCCCTCAAACCACTTCTGCCAACTGGGGTCGGTCTTCAACGATGAAGGCCAAGCTGGAAGGAATGGCCGAATTAGGAATTCTTCCCTCTCAAAAGGAGATACATTGGAGAGCTCCTGGCGATGAGACCCGTCCTACTCCTGCCGGGAATGAGGTAATCTGTTTTACCGAGCACGTGACCCGGGGATTCCGTCCTCCGGGTCACCCTTTCTTCCGGGAAATCTTAAGCCACTACGGCCTCCGGGTGTTCGACATAGGGCCTAACTCTATGTTGAATATCACCCACTTCATAGTCTTGTCCGAATCTTACTTATGCATTCCACCAAGCCTGGATCTTTTTATTGAGTTATTCCAATGCGAGCTATGTCGCGAGAGCAATGACGGAGCTCTTCTTACCTGTGGCGGGGTATCCATCCAGCGCCGCAAGCACTCACTAATGCCACCTCTTAACTTGAACTCCCACGTCAACAACTGGCAACTATCTTTCTTCTATTGCCATGACACTTCTCCAGATGGTGAGAGGAAATTGCCGGGTTACTCGGAGAGCCTCTTTGAACCCTCCGAGTCTTTTAGCGCTTTCGCACCCGAGCCTGATAGGGAAGCCATTCAGCCCCTTTTGGCCAAACTAGCAGCCCTATCAGCCCATGGCCTTATTGGGCTTAATCTAATAAAGACTTGGGTAGATTTCCGGGTTCAGCCCAACTCCATCCGTTCGAAGTTGCTACACGAGTACTCGGGTCACATCACGGACTCCCTCCGCTACTCCACCAAGAACTTCCCTGCTGGCAACACCAACAAGACCATCAAGGGTTTCCTGATGGAGAGGCTAGATGTTATAAAGAACGCCACCGGGTTACCCCCGTTTACTCGGGAGAATCCCGCTCCAGCGGTAAGATCTGACCCCCTTTTTCTTGTTTCAGCACTCTTACCCGCTATAGTCTCTAATCACTACCTGCATTTACTTGTTCACAGGCTGACGATCCCTTCTGGAAGGTCGAGAACTCTCCTCCCTCCCAAGACCCCGAAGGGGAAATTGAGTCCATTGATGACGACGAGGGTACTCTTTCATGACCTTTTACATCTGCCTTTCATCTGTGCCGCCTTTCTTACCACTCGTCCTTTCTTATCTGATACTTACTCAGCTTTCAGGGTCAGAGGACGAAGAGGAGGAAGAAGAAAATGACCCGGAAGCCACCGAGTCTGACCAAGAACCCCTAGTTGGAAACAAAAGGAAAGCTAGAGGGGTAGTTGAAAAGGTTCCCTTCTCTTCCATGTCTTGTGCGCCTTACTCCTTTGCCACTATGCGTGAACTTAATGTGCGATTATCACATTCATCCTTCTTGAAGGACCCTCTCCCGACTAAACGCAGGGTGACCCGGAGTTCTCCGGGGGATGATCCCCTTAACCCGGGTATCTCCACCTCACCCGCTCGTCGAGCCAGCACCCCTCCAGCTCAACCTTCCCAATCTCCTCAATGTCATCCATCTCCTAGTCATCCACTCGCCGGGCAATTTCGCGTACCGCAACCGGTGCTTTTACCAACGTCGTCCGCCTCCAGCTGCGAGCTTCCCCCGGACTATGCTGTGAATACCGGGTAAACTACCTTTGCTTACATTCCCTCGTACTTGTTACCTTTCTTTTTTCCATACATTCCACTAATCAATGTCTCCTTTTCTCCTTTCAGCGCCACAGTTACGCTGAGTGACCCGGATATTCCTGAAGCAGAAAGGCAGGGGGAGGAGAAGCCGAGTAATAACATGGACATTGAGGTTGAGGACGAGGCCGAGGACGGAAACAAAGAAGACCCTTTTAAGGACCCACCTCCACCAAAAACTGCATCACCCCAGCCCTCTGAGGAGGTGGATGAAGATATCATTTTGGAGACCAAGTCGGGTTCTCCTAACCCGGACACTCAAACGGTCCGGGTTTCGACCCCCAGACCCGGAGCAACCTTTCAACAGGAAGACCAATCTTCCGGCCCTTCTCGACTTCGCCCTGAAGACATGACCTTTGCGCAAATGCTAGATGCCCTCCATACCTTGAAGGGTGATGAAGAAAACATACTGGACGCCTTAATAACCAAGCACGAGGTAATCCCGAATAATACCAATTGTTTCCACACATAGTCCCCAAGTTCCGAGTAAATTACTAAGTAACTTGCTTGGAACTTTTTGTATAATGTTTCTGGCTAATCCCTCTTCATGCTTCCTTACAGGACTATGTTTCACAGTTGGAGAAGAAACTGGCCAAGTCCACCAAGCGTATTGAAAAAGAAACGGCCCTTCGTGAAGCTGCGGAGACTGAAGCTCGCAGGTGCCAAAAAATGACGAAAAGGTACAGGAAAAGGGCTCACAAGGCTAAGGACAAACTGACAACACTTTCCGTGCAAATTGCCGACGTTTATCGCACCGCGACCGGTAAGATTTTTAAATTTCACCTTTTCTATGACCCGGATTTCTTTGATATGAACCACTGTGCTTGCTTACTTATTATCTTTGCTCCTTTTACCCCTTTAGCAGGCCCAAGTGATGCTGCCCCCGAAGAAGATGACGCTGCTAAGCTAAAAACCATCAAAAACACTCTTCGCCAACTTTGCGGCGGAGTTAGCTGGATACTTGATGAGTTGCGACTGCCGGATGTCAAGCCAGATAATATGAAGAGATTACTGGAATTCTGCTCCACGATCCCCGAGTGGATTTGGCACTGGAAACGGTCCTCCTGCCGATTTGGGGTAACCCGGGGGCTCGCATTGGCTAAAGCCTACGCCCCCAAACTACAACTGGCCAAACTTATGAATGGATTTCCGGAGTTCAACTTGGATGGGTCCAAGTTTTTGCCAAAGGACTTCAAGGCTATTCAGAAAGAAGTCCGCCATCCGGCTAGCGTTATCGCTGACAGCTTAGAGATTGATGAGATTCTCCCTGCTTATGATGCTAATGACAAGGTTGTCAAGGCGAACCGCCCCCAGCCGTTCGATATGCTTGCCCGTTGGAGGGAGGAGGCGCTCAAGATAAGGGACGAAGCTGCCAAGAAGGCCGATGCCGACTCTGCTCCTGCAGCTTCGCAACCCGGAACTGCTACTAATCCGAGTGGCGCCGCCACCACCAGCGGCAACAAGGGCAAGGCCAAGATGGATCCTGCAGCTTGAAGTAATGAATATCGCCTGTCATTCCATATGCGTTAGTCGGCAAAGCGTCGTCAAAACAGCTTTATTACTTGTTTTAAGCGGAGCGCCTGTGCTCTTTTGATACTTTAGGGTTTTTGTAATATTTTTGCTTATACTCCCGATGCACTTTGCGCCCCTTTGGGCTTTTGATTAATGTGTCTTTGCACCCGCTTGCTCTTGATACCCACTTACTTTATTCTTGATACCTTGTACCTTTACCTCCCCCTTTTTTTTTTATGCTTTCCTTGGCGAGACCCAACCTCCGGGTTTCGTTGACATCTGGGGAATGGGCTTTCACCCGGATCCCTAAGCCCCCGAGACCCGGATGCATGGCTCGTTGGAATTTTATCGGATGGATTACGCTGTTTCTTCTTCAGAGCTCCCAAGTCCCCCAGCTCGGGTTTCCACGTCTGGGACACGTGATTGTTTCTTTTCAAGGAAACGAATTGCCTGTCGCTAAATGCCCAAGACTTCAGGACAGCTTTTTATGACGTTTGAAGTTATGCTTGATAATCGTTGAGTTTCCGGCTGCTAGCCTTATACTCTGCATGACTTGTGGTTTAGATGACCCTTTCAACTACCTTGTACTATAAGCCGGCTTCCGCGTGGATACCATGTTGTTACATCAATACGAAAACGGGGTCAAGCAAGTCCCGTTTGGGTCTCATGACCGACATTAATCGTAAGCGAACGAATCATGCCACTTTGTTGCGAGTCACATCGAGCTTAAGTAAGAATAGCCGAGAAATTTGGACTTCTTTGTCCGGTTATAAGATTGTAGCCGCACTCGTTTTTTCAAGTGACGGCCCCTATAACTCATTGGCATCAAGGCCGGGTCTTTTTTGAGTTTGCAGCTGTGCTTATAAGAGCAACCAGCCCTCAAGACCTAAATATGCACACCGTATAAATGACAATTGCCTCTTTTCCTGATAACCTCCTTTTTATTTGATATGAGAAAATTAGGTCAGCAAGCCGCCTCATTAAAAACCCATCCAGTCCCCAAGGGTGCCCCGGATAGGAAAAGAGTGCGTCTGAAACCTGCTGCCTGTTACATCGTTTTCTGCTAAGTATAGTACGGACGTAGCTGAGCCACGTTCCATGGTCTATCTCTCTCTTGCATAGGTGCAGTAGTGTGAGCAGTGTCGTTGATTGTGGCCGATTCTTCTCTTGCATCTATCAAGTAATATGACCCATTATGCAGACTCCGGCTTACGATGAAAGGTCCTTCCCATGGTGGCGATAGTTTGTGCTTTCCCTCGTTTGTCTGAACCAAGCGCAGGACCAAGTCTCCCTCCTGGAAGACCCGGCTTTTCACCCGCCGGCTATGATATCTTCGCAAGTCCTGCTGATATATGGCTGATCTTTCCAAGGCTTGCTCCCTTTGTTCTCCTAACATATCCACGGCGTCTTGCCGGGTTTTCTCGTTCTCTACTTCCACATAAGCTGTCACTCTCGGTGAATCATGAATGATGTCGCTTGGTAATACCGCTTCTGCGCCGTAGACCATGAAGAAAGGTGTCATCTGGGTGGATCGGTTGGGTGTAGTGTTAATACCCCAGACCACGGAGGGAAGTTCTTCAACCCATGCCCCAGCGGCCCTGATACAAGGAACCCTCAGTCTTGGCTTCAATCCACGAAGTAGCTCTTGGTTCGCCCTCTCCACTTGCCCGTTGGCTTGCGGATGTGCTACTGATGCTACATCAAGCCTGATTCCATTGCTGCCACAAAATTTTTCCATCTCTCCAAGGGACATGTTGGTTCCATTGTCGGTAATTATGCTGTGGGGGTATCCGAACCGGTATATGATTCTTTTCAGGAACTTGACTGCTGTGGCCGCTTCGCAATTGGTGACCGGCATAACCTCCACCCATTTGGTAAACTTATCAACAGCCACTAAAAGGTGCGTCTTCTTGCAAGGTGACATATGGAAGGGGCCAACCATGTCCATACCCCAAACAGCGAATGGCCAAGTTAATGGGATGGTCCGTAACTCCATAGCCGGCACATGAGTTTGGCGAGCGTACCTTTGACATCCGTCGCACCTTGCCACTATCCGTTCCGCGTCTGCTAGAGCTATGAGCCAGAAGAACCCATGTCGATAGGCCTTGGCCACAAGGGACCTTGTGGACGCATGATGCCCGCAATCACCTTCATGGATCTCCTTAAGAATCTGTCGGCCTTCTTCTGGTGTCACACAGCGCAAAAAGACTCCTGCCGCACTTCTCTTGTACAACTCTCCATTGATAATAGCGTATCCTTTTGCCCGCCTCACGATTTGTCTTGCTAGTACCTCCTGTTCTGGTAGTTCGCCCCGTGATAAGTATGCCAGATATGGCTCCGTCCACTCGGGGGCGTCGCGTATTGTAGCCACGAGCTCCACGTCCAGGTCTCGATTTGCTAATTCTTCTTCAGACTCGGATTTAACTGACGGTCGCCATAGCTCGTCCACGAAAACATTAGGTGGAACCGGCTCCCTGCGCGAGCCGAGTCTGGCGAGTGCGTCCGCCGCCTCGTTTTTTCTTCTGTCTATGTGCTCCACTTCATACCCGGAAAAACACCCGGCAACCCTATCAACCTCCCTGCGGTACGCTGCCATAGTGGCGTCCTTCCTGTCCCAGGTTCCTGATACCTGCTGCACCACGAGATCCGAATCTCCAAAGCATCGTATCCTTGTAATGTTCATCTCCTTGGCTACCTTCAAGCCATGCAACAGAGCCTCATACTCGGCCACGTTGTTTGAGCAATCAAAGTGAATCTGCAGCACGTAACTTAGTTTATCCCCCTTTGGAGATGTCAGCACCACTCCGGCTCCTGACCCCTCGTACTGTTTTGATCCATCGAAGTGCATGGTCCATGACTCGGAACTTGGAACTGCGGTAACCATTCCAGTGTGCGTCCAGTCGTTAACGAAATCAACCAAGGCCTGGGACTTGATTGCCGATCGGGGCTCGTAGCTGATATGATAATCTCCCATCTCTATTGCCCATTTGGCTATTCTGCCCGTTGCATCCGAGTTTCTGATGATATCCGACATTGGTATTGAACTAACCACTGTTATGGGATGTTCTTGGAAATATGGCTTCAACTTCCGGCTGGCCATAAAGACCCCAAACACCAATTTTTGCCAATGCGGGTAACGCTGCTTCGCTTCCGATAACACCTCACTGACATAGTAAACCGGCCTCTGGACCGGGTAACCTTTCCCATCTTCTTTGCGTTCCACGACAACTACTGCGCTGACGGCTCGGGGACCGGCTGCCACGTATAATAACATAGGCTCTTTAGGACCCGGCGCCGCTAGTACTGGCGCTTCAGATAACTGCTTCTTTAGTGCTTCAAACGCCTCATCTGCCTCCTGATCCCATACGAACTTATCTGATTTCCGCAAAAGCCGGTACAAGGGTATTGCCTTTTCTCCAAGCCTGGATATGAACCGGCTCAGGGCTGCCACGCAGCCCGTGAGCTTTTGAACGTGCTTCAAATTTTCCGGTTTCTTCAAATTCTGGATGGCCTTGATTTTATCCGGGTTTGCCTCAATTCCTCTCTCGGAGACTATAAAGCCAAGTAACTTCCCGGCCGGGACTCCGAATACACACTTCGTTGGGTTAAGCTTCATCTGATACCTCCTCAAGTTTTTAAACGTTTCTTTTAAATCATCAATAAATGTCTCTGCTTTCCGGGTCTTAATAACCACATCATCCACATACGCGTGCACGTTACGCCCAATTTGATCCTCGAAGCACTTCTGAATACACCGCTGGTAAGTTGCGCCCGCATTTTTCAATCCAAACGTCATGGTTTTGTAGCAGAAGGCCCCAAAAGGGGTTATAAATGACGTTTTTTCCCAATCCTCCCTTTTGAGTTTAATCTGGTGGTATCCCGAATATGCGTCCAAGAAACATAGCAAGTCGCTTCCGGCTACCGCGTCTATGATTTGGTCTATCCTTGGCAGCGCGAACGGATCCTTTGGGCAATGCTTGTTGAGGCTCGTGAAATCGATGCGCATCCTCCATTCATTTGTCTTTTTCATCACTAGAACCGGATTCGCTAACCAGTCCGGGTGAAATACTTCCATGATAAAGCCTGCGGTTAATAGTCGCGCGATTTCCTCACCTATAGCTCTTCTCCTTTCCTCGTTCATTTTTCTCAAACCTTGCTTCACAGGCCTGGCCCTGGGATCCACATGCAAACTGTGCTCTGCCAACTCGGTGGGGATACCCGGCATGTCGCTGGGTGTCCAGGCGAACACATCCGCATTTGAGCGTATAAACTCCACTAGGGCCTTTTCTTGCGCGTCTTCCAAATTGGACCCTATAGTGAACTGCTTGGTGGGGTCTCCTTCCACAAAATCTACTTTCTTGGTGTCTTGAGCCGCTTTAAATTTTACTCTTTCGTCTTCAGAATCTGGTCTTCTCAATGCCATGCCATCCTCCGGATCCACCTGAGACCGGTAATATTTAAGCTCTTCCTTTCTGCAGGCTTGCTCGGCCATCACCGAATCTCCCTCATCACACTCTGCTGCTATATCCCGGTTTCCATGGATAGTGATGGTCTGCTTGGGGCCTGGAATCTTTAACTGCAAATATACATAGCACGGCCTAGCCATGAAACTAGCATAAGCTGGTCTCCCGAACAATGCGTGGTAAGGACTGTGCAACCGGACCACCTCAAACGTGAGCCATTCTACCCGATAGTTATCTACCGACTCTCCGAAGGCTACTTCCAATGTAATTTTTCCTTCGGGGCGCGCCGAATGACCCGGCACGATTCCATGAAAAACCGTCGAACTTTTCTGTAGCTGAGATTCTTTGAGGTTCATGCGCAAGAAGGTTTCCCAATATAGGATGTTGATGCTGCTCCCTCCGTCCATCAATACCTTTCTCAATTCATAACCATTGACCTGTGGCGAGACTACTAACGCCAGGGTTCCGGGGTGCTCTATTCCTTCCGGATGATCCCTTCTGCTCCATGTTACCTCTTGCTCTGCCCATCTCAAGTACCCCGGAGTGGCCGAGGAAACTGAATTCTCTGTCTGTTTTAACGCCTTTTTGTCCCTGTTGGAAGTCCCTGTAACATGCACATGATATTGTCCTTTTAAATTGAGCGTACGTACCATACCGATGAAGATACTGATTTGGCCAATCGATACCGCGGATCCGGATTCGAGGTGCTCCGGCTCCAACTCCCACCCGGAATTGTCCACTATCCTTTTTCCTTCGTCATCAGAGTAGATCTCGCCGACAACAAAGTTCTTCATGTTCTTCCGAGCTTCTCCCGTGATGTAAACACCTTTGGACGCAGGCCCCACGGTGGGCGCCAACTGTCGTGGGATAATCACGGCAGATGTTACCGGGGGTAACTGATCTTGGGGCAAGTCGACACAGGTATTCGGGAGATGGTTTAGCTCGAAGGAAGACATGGCGAAAAGCGATCTAAGAACCGGAAAATAACTCGCCGGATCTCAATATGAATTATGCTGGATACTCGATAACAGGTGTTACAACTATGACTTGAATCTCTGGCAAACTAAACCTAGGGGCCGGTTTATAAAGCACCCGTACACCCCTAACTTGCCCTCCAAGGCACATCTTGAGTCCTACTCGAACTCCACATACAAACCCTAACTTCCCTTACCGCAGCCCACAATCCGGGTTACAAATCTTACAAGCCTTTGGGCCTTCCGATAATCTCTTTACCCCAAGCCGGATATCACTCAGCGCACCTCGGGCCGGATTATATCTTGAAGTGGGCCTACCGGGTTACTATCCCCCCATCACTCTCCATCGTGGCCTCGTCGTCCCGGCGGATGCGCAGCTGCACGAACGCGTGGTGGTTCTCCTGCTCCTCCTTGTGGGTCACAATCCTCAGATCCGGGGCAAGGAACTCGGACACTTCCCTGCTCTCGACGTCCCGTAAGTTGAGCTCGGCGCGCGGGCGGCCGAACCGCCACACCGCCAAGTCGAACGCGCGGGCGGCGAGCTCGGGCTCCGAAACGCTGTTGATTGTGATCTCCCCGGACCAGCGCCCGGATGGCCGCAGCTGTACATCTCGGAAGACGGTGCTGCTTCTCACGCGTGGCGCCATCGGGTGGATCAACGCCAAGAGTGAGGGGGAGGTTGGGGGGTTGTGGCGGTATGCAGTAATCAGCGCCGAGAGTGAGGGGGTTGTCGAGGGGGCTGTGGCGGCGGCGTAGAAGGTAGGTTGCATGGTCTGTGCTCGGTCGTATTTATGCGATAGCGACGAGGTCGAGAAGTTCACTGACCGTTGGCTTGCCAGGCTTTTGTTGAGTTCTGCAGTGATGAGTTGCACGATCTACCAGCACAAGGGATTTGATGTAAACTCGAGGTTTTAGCAGCTATTAACGATTTGATCTTTACTCGGGTTTTAGCACGAGGGATCTACCAGCGATAATATACCTTAGAAGTTCACGAAACAAACTAAACCTTAACAAGTCCAGGAAACAAACGAAATTACAATCCAGCCAGACAAAATAAAAAGTTCATAGGCCTAGCTCAGCAGCAGCCTAGTCTCTTCACCCCCAAGGACTATCATTTGCTCAGGTTCTATATCACCACCATCTCAATGACCGCCTCCAACCTGGGGTCATCGGTCTCCCTCACAATGATCGAAACAGGTTGCCGATTATGAAAATTATTGCCTTGGACAAAAACCATCCACACCAGCTTGTCGAGGATAATGCGACCGTCGGTTTTCTTGTTGTAAGTAATGGTAGTGACATGCTCTTCTGCTCTAAGTCGTAGGCCAACCCTGCCATGATTCCTTGGCCAGTGTGTTCCCCTATCAACTTCGGTATTTTCTAAGCATGAAAGATAACATACCATATTAGCAGACCTTCTCATGGTTCTTGAAAATTTACTTGCAAAAAGAGGAGGGCGTCTTATAGATACATACCATAATATTGTGCTGCAAGCTTGTGACCGTGAAACGAGTCACAAAAGGAAGCCCAACATAGGGTCCAAGGGGTAGAAGCCAGGCCAGGCGGTTCTTCTCGTGATTGTCGAGATTGGCTCTTTGGGCATATACGATGTTGGCATCATCATGCCTCTCACCAGCAGAATTGTCACAATCCTCATCATGGACCTCATCATCAGAACTGCTAGAATCCTCATCATGCATCTCATCATCAGAACTGCCATCTACGCTGCAAATTGAGTCATCTCGCTTGAAACTGAGTCATCTTCGCTTGAAATGCAAAGTGAGTCATCTTGGGAGTCGCCAATACTAGCAACGTAGATAGTGGGCCTTGGTATCATGGAAAACACTAGTATGTCTCCCACAGAGATGTTCTTTTCCTCGATGAACCGATCCCATTGTGTCCCATGCAAACGGGTCTTGCTCTGTTCTTTTGACACACGAAAGGTGTACTTCCTGCCATGGGAACTAAACAACACACGCTCGCCTACTAACTTGTTGAATGCTATCCGAGCAGTGCACGGTACAACCTGTGCATCAGAAATAAAAAGAAACGTGGAAATTAGATATTGTAATAAAAACACAAAACATAATACAAGTGTATGAAGAAGAATTGTTTTCTTACCACTGACTTGAGGTGACAGTCTTGTACAGCAACACCAAAATTGGATGCAGAAGGATCAACATTTGGACAATTATTCTTGCATACAGGGCATGGAATACCCTGTTAATCAAGCAAAAAAGAAGCAGAAATTACAAAATGTGCATATAAGAAGATTGGTTCTAAAAAGGAACAATTCTTTAATGAATATATTTATGTAAAACTAGGGCCGAACTACGAACAACTGGTAATACCTCATAATAAAAGCACAACCATGTTTATAGAAGAAGTAATTCTACACTACAAAGAGCAATGCATAATGAATATGCTTGTACATTTCACAAAATAGTATGGAACCCTCATTGCAATGATATGGTGACATATTTTAATCATCGACTTAAAGGGATCATGCACATTCAAAACAACATCTATAGTCATAGCTCTGTACTCATTGGCCCCAGGGAACATAGAGACACATCAAGCAGACACAACTTTGCTACACCAGGTGGGCCAGCAAAGTCAAAGACATGGCACATCTATTTGTGTTTGGTTCTTACTTTTGGTGGCCATGTGGTGGAGACAGTGAGGCATCAGCAAAATATACATGTGTAAAAGTCATCATCATTGACTAAATCAGCTCATAAATTCTGCATAGTGATAACAAGCCTCATAAACACATAGGTGATCATGCACTAAAGGGCATCCCTAGATTTCATTGTAACATGCAGTCAGAATAGACACATATGGAACAATGCAAAAAAAGTATAAAAACAAGCCTCGGAAACACATTGCCAACACTTGCTAGAAGAACGAACCCAATACCATGAAGTAATATAAGACGTGGCCTTGTATCACCACCACGTATTGTATCTGATCTCCTAGCATTTATCATGGCATGCAAACCAAGGGAAAAAAGAGTGCTTATAATAGCATGTACGAATACAAATACTAAAATGGTATACACTACAAGGTACTATAGACACTCTCTTTGCCTTTACCATGACCTAGTTTAAATCATCGGCATATAACGAGGACATTCAAGGCAAAGAAAAGTGGAACAATGGAAACAAATGTAATACGAGCCTCATATATCATTGCCATGCAAACCAAGGGAAAAATAAGTGATTATAATAGCATGTACGAATACAGATACTCAAATTGTATACACTACAAAGTATTATAGACACTCTCTTTCCCTTTACCATGGCCTAGTTTAAATCATCGGCATATAACAAGGAGGACATTCAAGGCAAAGAAAAGTGGAACAATGGAAACAAATGTAATATGAGCCTCATATACCACTGCCATGCAAACCAAGGGAAAAAGAGTGCTTATAATAGCATGTACGAATACAAATACTCAAATTGTATACAGTACAAGGTATTATAGACACTCTCTTTCCCTTTACCATTGCCTAGTTTATTCATCTGCATATAACAAGGAGGACATTCAAGGCAAAGAAAAGTGGAACAATGGAAACAAATGTAATACGAGCCTCATATATCATTGCCATGCAAACCAAGGGGGAGTAGTTACAATAGCATGTACGAATACAAATACTCAAATTGTATACGCTACAAGGTATTCTAGACACTATCTTTCCCTTTTCCATGGCCAAGTTTAATCATCGGCATATAACAAGGAGGACATTCAAGGCAAAGAAAAGTGGAACAATGGAAACAAATATAATATGAGCCTCATATACCATTTCCATGCAAACCAAGGGATAGAAGAGTGTGTATAATAGCATGTACAAATACAAATACTCAAATTGTATACACTACAAGGTATTATAGACACTCTCTTTCCCTTTACCATGGACTAGTTTAATCATCGGCATATAACAAGGAGGACATTCAAGGCAAAGTAAAGTGGAACAATAGAAACAAATGTAATACGAGCCTCATATATCATTGCCATGCAATCAAAGGCAACAAGAGAGCTCCAATAGCATGTACGAATACAAATACTCAAATTGTATACACTACAAGGTATTTTAACCCTCTCTTTGCCTTTACCATGGCCTAGTTTAAATCATCGGCATATAACTAGGAGGACATTCATCATGTTTATAAATTAGGATACACAAAAGAAAAACAGGTGGAACAATGGAAAATGCACAGAAAAAATGAATCTGACCTCAGAATTTCCAAGTAAAACAAGTAGAGTCACTCCTAGCACCTAGCCTCGGTAAATCCTTAGCCAAAGTGTTAATCATTGGCCAAAATTGAACTAACCTTGCAAAAATACCAAATCTAAGCCGTGAACCCAAAAAAAACAAATCTAAGCCTAATCTAACTGAAGCACCCAAACAGGGTACGGAATTAAACCATAACCTATCGAAAATATGGCGGAAAGAGATGAACTAAGCGTGCCGGATATCCCAAACTTAAGCCGTAGAACAAAACCACGTCTACGGGAGAAACAACGCAGCAGAGACACAAAATGAACGGTAAAAACATGTAGATCTACCATGCATGTCGTGCTACGCAGAAAAATCGAGCTCAATCTACAGATCTACGATGCATACAAGGCATAAGAGGGTTAGATATAATCATACCGCCATTGCCAAAGCCCTCGAAGAGGACAAGACGACGCACGCGGTGATCTGAAAAAAGCCAACGAAGATCCTGCCTGCCTAGGTAGGAAGAGGAGGTCTGGCCTTCGTGTCTTGCCGAGGATGGTCGCCGCGGTGCTGTTGATGTCCCGGTGGAAGAAAAGCCGCCGACGGAAAGAGTGGAAGCTTAGGAAGGCGGTGAGGGAGATAGAGCGAGTGATATGACTAGAAGAGAGACAAGGGGAGGTGAGAGCAATTAAAGGGCGCGCCTTCCCGAAGGGTTTGACGCTGCGTCTCCCGCGCAATAAAGGGTCGGCCTGGCGCGAGTTGCCGAAAACATTTCACAAACGAGAAGAAAAATAATTTGAACTGGAAAGAAAAACAACTAATACAGAATAATAATAACTTAACCACAAAGTACTCCATCCGATTGATCTGACAGAATAAAAACAATTGCCCGAATTTTTTGAAAGACAAAATGCAGATTCAATTTTTTGAAAACCAAGCTTATCTGAATTGTGTTGATTATTTAGTGATATCGTGCCTTTTTTATAAATGATTATCTACTTGCTTCGATGTGTTAGGGTGGACACTAGGAAGTCCCAAGTCAATGGTATTACCCAACTCTTCACAAGATTCCCTCCTGTTTCTCCGTTCCGGGAGTTTCGGGCCAATACTGCATGTAAATTTGAGAGAGAGTCACACACAGAAAGAAGACGGGCTCTAAGTAGTCCTCGAACCCGCTAGAGAGAATCTGACGCCATTGAAGCCCTAACACAGAGAGTGAGGGAATCTGTCACATCCCAATTTTGGAATACCTGATAACACGGTTGTTTTGCAAATTTCTTGACAAATAAACTTTGGTTATGTTTGTTTGAGTGCAACTAAACAAACAAATTATATAAACTTACATGGCTAAGAAATGAAAGCAAACTTAAAAAGATAGCAAAGCAGTAAACTAAAAATATTCAACATATTGTTCCAATGACTTGGCAATATTTTATAAAGCAAATATTGATCAAAGAGTTTTCCAAAACTATCTTATGAATCTCATACTTGTTGAATATTATTCTAAGGCCTAAATTAAGAAAGAGGAAACACTTAATAAATTTCCCTAAAAGATTATCAGAAAAAGAGGCATTCTTAAATGCTTCACCAAAATCTTATCAAATGTTTTTCCAACCTTGCAAGCTTAAAAACAAAGTATTAGAGATCATTGACTTGCTATCCCTAGTCACATAAATATTTTGGCAAAGCATTGTTAAAGAAAAGCCAAGTGCCTTATTAAATTGAATTTCCAATATTTCCAGAAACAGAAAAACTAAAAGAAGTTACTATTGGAAACTTTCTCTAAATGCTCTGAAATTAATACCTTTGCTTCCTTATATCAAATAAGGAACACACCCAAGAGGAGACCAAAAATTGAATCCATTAAAGCCATGAAAACATGAGTTTTCTCCACAGCAACAATTGGAATTTTGAACAAGTTTGTTCTACAAACTTTTTCCAAATGCCATGAAATAAATACCACATGCTCTATATCATAAATAGGGATGAAAACCAAAAGGGCACAATTTTTTGAATAATTTAAGTTGCCAAAAACCCCTGTTTTCTTGACAGCACCTTTTTGAAAGTTGAACAAGTTTGTTCCATGAAGTAACTCAAAATGACTTGAATTTTCTACCACATAAGGAACACATCAAATAAGGAATGTGTGCCCAAAATTATCATTTTTGGAAGCTCCTAAGTAGGTTAATAAATTCAATGTCCATTTATGTAAGAATTCAAATTTGAACAACTTTGAATTATCAAGTTTATCTAATTGAGCCAATTTTCACATATGTTGTGCATCTCAACTAATAAGAATTTTGGGCAAAAGGAATTTAAATTTTTACTTTGTTTTCCTAGTGAAAACAACCTTTTACAGAGAAGACAGGGACCAATTTGTAAAATTGCAGGGACCTAAAAGTAAGATGAGTCATCTTCTACCTCTAGCCTTGCTGTAGATACAGAAGACCTACCCATTGCTTCGATTGGAAGGCATCAAGGTGGATAAAGAGGCCCCCCATGTGCTGTGTCCCCTATCTACCCCCTCCACTAGTAGAAAACAGGGCATTGAGCCAAGCACAATGGAACCGGATGTGATACAAACCGTTTCAAAAGAGTCTGTCCCCTGGGCCCCACCCATGCAGCAAATGGCCGCAAGGCCTTTAGGACCGGTTTGTAACACAAACCGGTCCTAAAGGCCTTGCGGGTCATTTGCTGCAGGGAGGGGGGCCCAGGGGCAGACCCTTTAGAACCGGTTTGTATCACAAACCGGTGTTACAGGTTTTCTCATTTTTTGCAGCTACTGCGGGTCCCGCTGTCATATCCTTTAGAACCGGTTTGTAACACAAACCGGTCCTAAAGCCCTCCCCTAAACCCTACATATATACCACCCCGAGCTCAGCTCCATTTTTTCCAGCTCTAGCTCAACTCCATTTTTGCTCTCTCCTTCCTATTGTGAGGTCTAATCCATCCCCATTTTCTCCACCATTTGTCAAGATTGTTGGTACCCATCGGTTCTACGGTTAGCATCAACGTTCCCTATTCCGGCATTGCAAGTTTTGCTCGTTTTCTTGCTCATTTCATTTTTGTTGTGCTACCTAGGTGTTTGATGAAATGCCTAGCTAAGCTAGAATTTGTTATTCATTTTGTTATGTATACAAATTGATCCAATTTGAGCTCAAAATTAATTATGATTTGTGCTTTTTTTAGTGTCGCGCGCCTTGTCCCCTTCCTCACTACCGTCGATCGCCCCATCACCGACACAACCTTGGTGAGCCTATTGTTTTTATTTACCAAAACAAATTTTGATTTGTATGATTTACGTATTTACTTGTATATAATTTTCTAGAGCCATGGTTTTGATATCCGTCCCCGTTGGCCCTCGTCCAGTCTATGATTCGGATGTGGTATATTATCTTTTTTCACTACATATTTTCATTTCCTGATTATACGACAATTACTTACGCCGACCAACTTGACATAGATATTTTTATATAGGAGGTAGTGGAACCGGAAATGCCAATCGACCCTATTGTTGAGAAGTTATACTTAGTTGAACAAGAAAATATTGGCTTGAAATAAAGATTGAAAAAAACTGAAGAAATGTTGGAAAAAACTGAAAGAGAGAAGATGACCTTGGAAAAGGTTCTTGCCGGTGTCGTCGATAGTCACAAGAGCGAGATGGACGCAATGCGCCTGAAGATTAGAAAGATTAGGAAATATGCAATTAGTAAAGAGGCTTGGTATCATTATGTCGTCGGGTCAATTGTTACCTTTGTTGCGATTTTGATCGCATTTGTTGTTGTTTTTAAATGCATTAATTAGAGAGAGTTTTTATGGATGGTTTCAGTGTGTATTTTTCTGAGAACTATATATGTATGGTCACTATACGCTAGTTTGGTATTAACGTGTGATGAACTTTTTGTATTAATTAATTAATTTAGTCATGATGATTTAGCATAATGGTTGTTGATAAATTTATATAATGCAGATGAACCGGCAATGGATGTACAGTGATCGACGTCGTCCCGAATTCCTTAATGGCATGCATAGTTTTCTCAATGTGGCTGAGAAAAACAGGCAGAATGGATTTATTTTTTGTCCATGTAAAAAATGCCAGAATAAGAGGAATTTCCCTAGCTCAAGAACCATACACACCCACCTGTTGCAAGAAGGCTTCATGCCCAGTTATTTTTGTTGGACCAAGCACGGAGAAAGAGGGGTTATAATGGAAGACAATGAAGAAGAAGAGGATAATGATAATTATCCTATGTTCGATGAACACGGTGATACTGAAATGGGGGAAGACGAGCCTGAACTTGAGGACATTGTTGATGAGTCTGATGATGATCTTCGTCAGGTCATTCGTGAAGAACAGATAAACTGCGCAAGTGAAAACGAGAGGTTGAAGTTGGAGCGCATGTTAGAAGACCACAAAAAATTGTTGTACCCAACTTGCGAAGATGGCCAGAAAAAACTGGGCACCACCCTTGAATTGCTGCAATGGAAGGCAGAGAATGGATTATCTGACAAGGGATTTGAAAACCTGCTGAAAATAATGAAGAAGATGCTTCCAAGAAATAACGTGCTGCCCTGCAGTACATACGAAGCAAAGAAGGTTGTCTGCCCTCTAGGATTGGAAGTGCATAAGATACATGCATGCATCAATGACTGCATCCTCTACCGCGGCCAGCACGAGAATTTAAATGCCTGCTCGGTATGCGGTGCATTTCGGTATAAGATCAGGCGAGATGACCCTGGTGATGTTGAGGGCGACGATCGCCCCAGGAAGAGGGTTCCTGCCAAGGTGATGTGGCATGCTCCTATAATACCACGGTTGAAACGTTTGTTCCGAAACAAAGAGCATGCCAAGTTGTTGCGATGGCACAAAGAAGACCGTAAGGAAGACGATATGCTGAGACACCCCGCTGATGGGTCGCAGTGGAGAAACATCGACGATAAGTACGAGGACTTTACACATGACGCAAGAAACTTAAGGTTTGGTCTGAGTACAGATGGCCTGAATCCATTTGGGGAGCAGAGTAGCAGTCATAGCACCTGGCCCGTGACTCTATGTATCTATAACCTTCCTCCTTGGTTATGCATGAAGCGTAAGTTCATTATGATGCCAGTGCTTATCCCAGGCCCGTCGCAACCCGGCAACAACATTGATGTGTACCTGAGGCCACTGGTTGATTAAGTTTTAGAGTTGTGGTCTGACGAAGGTGTACGTGTGTGGGACGAGTACAAACAAGAGGAATTTGACCTACGAGGGTTGCTGTTTGTTACCATCAATGATTGGCCCGCTCTTAGTAACATCTCAGGACAGTCAAACAAGGGATACAGCGCATGCACACACTGTTTAGGCGAGACAGAAAGTATACATATAGCAAGAATGTGTACCCGGGGCATCGTCGATTTCTTCCAGACAGGCATCCCGTAAGAAAGAAAGGAAAGCATTTCAAAGGCGAGGCAGATACACGGAGGAAGCCAACCCTCCCTAAAGGTACTGATATATATGCCATGGTCAAAGATATAAAAGTAATCTTTGGAAAGGGTCCTGGCGCACAATCTGTTCCAAATGACGCTGACAACCACGTAGCCATGTGGAAGAAGAAATCTATATTCTGGGAACTACCCTATTGGAAATTCCTAGAGGTTCGCTCTGCGATCGACGTGATGCACGTGACGAAAAATATTTGCGTGAACCTGCTAAACTTATTGGGCGTGCATGGGAAGAAGTCGAGAGATACACCAAAAGCACGGCTGCACCACCAACGTATGCACGAACGAGACGACCTGATGAATCCAGAGAATTTCAAAGGTCCTGCCAGCTACGCTCTTACCAAGGAAGAGAAGGAGATCTTTTGCCAAGTCCTGAGTAGTATCAAGGTCCCGTCTGGCTACTCGCCGAACATAAAAGGAATACTAAACCTGGAAGAGAAAAAGTTCCAAAACCTTAAGTCTCATGACTGCCACGTGATCATGACCCAGTTACTTCCGATTGCATTGAGGGGGCTTCTGCCAGAAAACGTGCGAGTACCCATTGTGAAGCTATGTGCATTCCTCAACGCAATTTCTCAGAAGGCAACCGATCCAGCAACTCTACCAAGTTTACAGAAGGACGTGGTCCAATGTCTTGTCAGCTTCGAGTTGGTGTTCCCACCAACCTTTTTCAATATTATGACGCACCTCATAGTTCACCTAGTCCAAGAGATTTCCGTTCTCGGTCCTGTATTCTTACACAATATGTTCCCCTTTGAGAGGTTCATGGGAGTCTTGAAGAATTATGTTAGAAACCGTGCTAGACCAGAAGGAAGCATGGTCAAGGGCTATGGAACAGAGGAGGTCATTGCGTTTTGTGTTGACTTTATTCCTGACCTGAACCCGATCGGGGTTCCTCAGTCGCGCCATGAGGGGAGACTGCGTGGAAAAGGCACGCTAGGAAAGAAATCAACAACATGTATGGACGAGCAATCTTTCAGTCAAGCACACTACACAGTTCTAGTTAATTCCAGCTTGGCGGCTCCATATATCCAGGAACACACGGATATTTTACGCTCGGAATATCCGGAGCACCCTGAAGATTTCATTGCTAAAGAACACGCGAAGACTTTCGGAGGTTGGTTGCAAAGACGTCTGATTAATGACAACATTGTTGAAGATGAGCTATACTTGTTGGCCAAGCAACCATCTTCGACTGTATTGACCTTTAAAGGGTACGGGATAAATGGTAACATATTTTACACGGCAGAACAAGATAAAAAGAGCACCAACCAAAACAGTGGCGTCCGGTTTGATGCAAAAGACGACAACGGGCAAAGGGTCACATACTATGGTTACATAGAGCAGATATGGGAACTTGACTACGGACCTTCCTTTAAGGTCCCTTTGTTCTGGTGCAAATGGTTCAACCTGCCAGGCGTGAAGGTAGACCCGAAGTACGGAATGACAACAGTGGATCAGAAGAATCTTGGGTACGGCAATGATCAATTCGTCCTAGCCAATGATGTGGCTCAGGTTTTCTATGTGAAGGACATGTCTAGCAGACCGAGAAAAACAAAAGATAAGGAAACGGATACATCAGACGATGAGCCAAGGCGCCACATAGTTCTTTCAGGGAAAAGAAACATCGTGGGAGTCGAGGACAAGACAGACATGTCAGAAGATTACATTAAATTTGATGAAATTCCTCCCTTCAAAGTCAAAGATGATCCTAGCATTTAGTTAAATGATGAAGATGTTCCATGGTTACGGCGCAATCAGAAGAAAGGCAAGAAGAAAAATAGAAACGGATCGTCCCTTTAGTACCGGTTGGGGACACCAACCGGGACTAAATGGGTTAGGGTTTCGTTTGGACCAATCAGATAGAATCACACGGATCGTGTGTTTGTTTCAACCGCTTGTGAGTCGTTGGATCCGGGGTGTGTTTCTTTCTAGCTGTTGTGAGTCGTTCGATCAGGGCTACGGTGTGTTTCTTTCGAGCTGTTGTGAGCCGTTGGATGAGATGTTTCTTAACCGTTGGATCAAAACCCTAGCTCAACACTTTGTGAGCCAGAGGACCCTATATATAGCCCAGCTTCATACACCGTTCAGTTCATCTCCCAAATACAAAACATCCGGATTCGCCAGCATACGCCCCGCTGTGCATTTGGTATGCATATATGCACTCAGTAGCCACTGCGGGGTTGTATACTGGCGATACCGTTTGTTTTGTTCTACACCCTCCTTTAAGGTTTGATACATCATATACTCAGTTCATCGAGCAAATACAAAACATCCGGATTCGCCATCATACGTCCGGCCGTGCATTTGGTATGCATATATGCACCCAGTAGCCACGGTCGGGCTGTATGATGGCGATACCGTCTGTTTTGTTCCACACCCCCCTTAAGGTTTGATACATCATATATTCAGTTCATCGAGCAAATACAAAACATCCGGATTCGCCATCATACGTCCGGCCGTGCATTTGGTATGCATATATGCACCCAGTAGCCACGGTCGGGCTGTATGATGGCGATACCGTCTGTTTTGTTCCACACCCCCCTTAAGGTTTGATACATCATATACTCAGTTCATCGAGCAAATACAAAACATCCGGATTCACCATCATACGTCCAACCGTGCATTTGGTATGCATATATGCACCCAGTAGCCACGGTTGGGCTGTATGATGGCGATACCGTTTGTTTTGTTCTACACCCCCCTTTGGAAACAGAAAGAAGAAGAAAAAGAAATGTGCGCCCCCCTGTACAGGCCTTTAGGACCGGTTGCCGTTAACAACCGGTGCTAAAGACCCTTTAGCACCGGTTGTTAACCGCAACCGGTACCAAGAAAGGCAAGAGTAAGATTGTGACGACCGGTTGTCACAGAGGCAGACAGAAGAAGTCACGGTATGGCAGTCACGTATTCAACATCAACCAAGAAAGGCAAGCGTAAGATTGTGACGAAAGGTTGACAGAGGGAAATACTCGCGATATATGTATGTACTTTTTAAAAGTGAGAAACAAAGTACCAGCGGGCTAGTATACCAATCGCTAAATCAATCTACATGTATGGTATCTCGCTAAATTAATCTATATATATGTATCCACGATATATATGCTCGATGTATCACTTGCGCTCTCACTTCTCGTTGCCTTACTCATTACCCACCCTAACTTACCACAGGCGCATAGACCGCAATATGCGCCCGGGGTAACATTACCGCAGGCGCACAGACAAAATATGCGCCTAGGCTAAGATCTATACCACAGGCGCATACTTTGTAATATGCGCCTGGGGTAAGTTATCAGATTACATTAAATTTGATGAAATTCCTCCCTTCAAAGTCAAAGATGATCCTAGCATTCCGTTAAATGATGAAGATGTTCCATGGTTACGGCGCAATCAGAAGAAAGGCAAGAAGAAAAATAGAAACGGATCGTCCCTTTAGTACCGGTTGGGGACACCAACCGGGACTAAATGGGTTAGGGTTTCGTTTGGACCAATCAGATAGAATCACACGGATCGTGTGTTTGTTTCAACCGCTTGTGAGTCGTTGGATCCGGGGTGTGTTTCTTTCCAGCTGTTGTGAGCCATTCGATCAGGGCTACGGTGTGTTTCTTTCGAACTGTTGTGAGCCGTTGGATGAGATGTTTCTTAACCGTTGGATCAAAACCCTAGCTCAACACTTTGTGAGCCAGAGGACCCTATATATGCACCCAGTAGCCACGGTCGGGCTGTATGATGGCGATACCGTCTGTTTTGTTCCACACCCCCCTTAAGGTTTGATACATCATATACTCAGTGCATTTGTTCTACACCCCCCCTTTAACACATCCATCCATGTTATGGTGGCGCGTGGCACGGGAGTTGTGACGCGTGGCCTGGAGGGCGCGGTATAAACTGTCGCGCCTCGAGCGCTTCTTCTTCATCCCTCAGCACCGTCGCTCTTCCACCATGCCTCCGAGGAGGAACAGCACCACCGGTTTCCGCGGCGTCCGAGCACGGCAGAACGGAATGTTCAGCGCAGATATCCGCTGGGGGGATGACCGCATCCCCCTCGGCACCTTTGCGACGGCGGCAGAGGCAGCCCGCGCCTGGGACGCGGCGGCCTGGCGCCTCAACCGCCCGCGGTCGCTGATGAACTTCAACGACTGCCACACAGTCTGGGAAGCGGAGGCCAGGGCGACGAAGCCACAGATCATCACTGCCGCCGACCACCTCCACCTCCGCCACCGCGCGTTTCAGGGCCTAGTCGACGCCAGGGAAGACCGCGTCGTCCGCGAGTATTACCGGAACAACCCGGGGGAGGAGAGCGCCGACGAGGAGCTCTGGCAGACCCGCGCGGCTCAGCGGGCGGAGCGCCGCCTCGAACGCCACCTCGCGTTAGATGCGGCTCGGGAGGCGAGGACGAAGGCGCTACAAGAGCTTCGTCGGGCCGACCACGCCGGCGAAGTCTGGGCCTCCGACGATCCGAGGTGGGGGCCTATCTCAGACATACCATCATGCACCTCCGATGATGACGAGGAGGTCACCGACGAGTTCGGCGACGATGATGACCCGGAGGAGGTCACCGACGAGTTCCCCGACGACGACGGCGAGGAGTACTGTTCGTCTGTTTTCTCTTTTTAATAAAAGAATTTGTATTCCCGCGTCACTGCGGCAATCGCTAAATCAATCTACATGTATGGTATCTCGCTAAATCAATCTATATATATGTATCCACGATATATATGCTCGATGTATCACTTGCGCTCTCACTTTTCCTTGCCTTACTCATAACCCACCCTAACTTACCACAGGCGCATAAACAGCAAAATGCGCCTAGGGTAACTTTACCGCAGGCGCACAGTCAAGAAATGCGCCTGGGATAAGAGCTTTACCGCAGGCGCATGTTGTGTACGGTGCGCCTGGGGTAAGTGATCACATATACAGAAACAGTAGTTTTTCTGTTTTGTTTTCTTGATGTGTTTTTGTTTGTTTGTTTTGAAATGTGTGTTTGACATAATATAGAAATAGTATAGCTAGGAATTAATATAGAAATAATATCCATTACATAATAATATATACATTACATACTAATATATCCATTACATGCATATATCGAACACAAGATGCGGTACACAAACAACATCTATGGATCCGTCGAGTAGAAGCGGAACAACTCGTATGAGACGTATGCATCTATGGCTGCATACTTGATGTTGGTCCAGTCCAGTGGGTTCTTCTCCCACAACCAGTGATTCTTCGAGGGGAAATCAGTCTTCATGGTTTCGTAGCCCTCGTGGATGAAGGCAGTTGCCATGAGAGCCATCCCGGTCTTCGGCCTGTTCAAATCAGCAAAATGGATAAGATCCTGAAGATCAATGTAGTGATCTTCAGGTATCACAATACCCAAGCGCATCAACTTCGGACGGTCTTGCGTGTTGTCAACGCTGCAAAAGTCATACCCCTTGTTGACAAGAAAATCAACAAGTGCCGGAGAATGCTTTGAACTACTGCAACAACAAAAATTTGATACGTGTACGTGTTAGATATATTGCAACACATGTATTCTTCACATGCAACAAACAAATCGAAGATGCAAGATTGTACGTGTGCGTTACCTTGACCATTGGAAGACAAAAACGGCCTCCTTGAATGCAATCTGGATGACTGCAACATTCCGTTTATCCGCCGTATACTCTAAATCAAGCCCGAAAAACCGGTGTTCTTCGGGAGAGGAGAAATACAGATCGGTCAAATACCCAAGAGCACCGGGGAGCTCCTCGCAATTGTTGGTGTAGAACACGTCGAGACTTTTGCCGCATGGTGTGGCCACATCATATCTCTTAGAAACTTCAGCCATGGTGCTTAGTGGAGGAAGATCAAGAGAGGAAGAAGAAAAGACAGAGGAAGAAGAGAAGAAACAGAGACTCGCGATCGGGCCGGTGCATACTGTAGCAATAAAACTGCCGCGCGCGGGAGGCGGGCAGTTTGTACTAAGACCTTTAGCACCGGTTGCTAACACAAACCGGTGCTAAAGGCCTGTAGTGGGCGCGCAGTCTGGGTGTGGCCCCAACTACAGGCCTTTAGCACCGGTTTGTGTTAGCAACCGGTGCTAAAGACCCTTTAGCACCGGTTGTTAACACAAACCGGTGCTAAAGGCCTGTAGTGGGGATATATCTCTAGGACTTCTGAAAATTTGGCTCATTTCCCTTCGCGCGTCTTCTCCTATACCACGTACGGCGAAGCCCTGCTCCGGCGCCGCGCCTCCGTCCGCCTCGTCGCCGTCCGCCTCGCCTCCGTCTGCCGCGCCTCCGTCGGCCTCGCCTCCGTCCGCCGCGCCTCCGTCCGCTCTCTGTCTCCGTCGCCGTCGATCCCCCGCGCGGCCCTGCGTCCGTGGCGCCTCCGCGGTCGCCGTCCGCCTCCGTCGCGCCGTCGCCGTCCACCTCCGTCGCGCCTCCGTCTCGCCTCCGCCTCCGCCCCCCGCCTCTCGCCCCTCGATCGCCTCGCCGGCCTAGCTAGGTAAGTTTTATTTCGGTTTTTTTCAATTTTGTTTTAGTGTTAGAATTTTTAGAGTTAGTGTTAGTGTTTAGTGTTAGAAATTTTTAGAGTTAGTGTTAGATTGTTTTTAGAGTTAGTGTTAGTATTAGAAATTTTTAGATTTAGTGTTAGATTTTTTTAGAGTTATTAGTGTTAGTGTTAGAATTTAGTGTTAGAAATTTTTAGAGTTAGTGTTAGATTTTTTTAGTGCTTTATTTTGTTTTTACAATTTTGTTTAGTGTTAGAATTTTTGTGTTAGAATGTTGTGTTAGAAAATTTCACTAAGTTAGTGTTAGAAAATTTCAGAAAGTTAGAATATATATATAATTTCAGTAAGTTAAAATTTTTCACTAAGTTACCATATTGTTCCTGTTTAACTTTCATCTTATTTCTGTTATATTTCTCAATTTACTATTTTTTACTAAGTTAGAAACACTAAGGTATTTTACTTAATTATGGAATATTTACTTAGTCCGGGCATGTTTTTAGTTCATGTCTTTGTTGGACCCGCCGGGGGATGTCCGGGACTGGGCCCCGCAAGGCTGGCATTGGGAGCTCCTTAGTACCGGGGCACGCGGCTTGGTGAGAAATCCGGGTGACGTGGTCGACCCGGATATTCTTTGGTGGCCATCGCGTGGGGCACGCTCGGTGCGGAGAGAGCCGGCCCCTGAGGAGGTGGTACAACAGCGTATCAGGGAGGAGGACGAGCACGTCCGTCGCTACATGTACTTGCTCGATAGCCAGTATAGCAGCAGTTGGTCGATTATTCGGAGGGTTCCTTACCACGTGAGCTATGACCCTATGACTCAGCACCCCGCGGCTTAGGACCCGGTCGGAGTTAATTATTTTGAGAGATCTCACGATCGAGACTATGTATAAGTGATATTATTCGATCGTGATGTATTAGGGTTTAAAAAATCAACCCGAGCTATGTAACTCTTGGTGTGTCCAGAACTATTATTTCATTAATATGTCCAGAACTATTATTTTATTACTGTCCGATGAAATAATTTCGCCAAGTGCCCGATGAAAATTTCGCTAAGTGTTCTTCATTTTATAAATTTTACTAGCAGGTGTTGAGCTATGGATCCCCAAGAACCTGCACATGATCCGCACGCCGATAAACTCGCGGGAATGGGTGAGGCGGAGAAGGAAAGATTAATGTGCGAGATGATTTTTAATAATGCAACGGCCATATATCGTGATGACGACGGTGGACAAGCGTTTAGCAATCAATTTTTGAACGACTCCGGCGACGGAGATTACGGTGTCGAGCTTGGGTTCGATGATTTCTTCCAGATGTACAATCAACGTGCCCTCGACAAGTCTATCCTCAGCTGCTACTGTTTGTAAGTGATTTATTTGTGTAATTTAATTATTTAGTTAAGCTCGCGTTCGTTGCCCGTATAATTATCACTCACGACATTCTTTTTGTACGCTACTATGCAGAATGAAGATTCGTGAATGCAGGCTGGCAGGAATCTGGGACTTTGGGTTCATTGACCCCTATTCGTATCATCAAAACACAGTAGAAAGGTTCAACAAGGATACACCGGATGATTTGCTAAGGTTTTTGAAGCGACAAAGTACCAAAAAAGAAATACTTTGGCCCTACGGATTCAAGTGAGTGTTACTGTCTTGTAGACATTCCATTTTGCTTACCTGATGTTAAGTGTAATTGATGAGTATGCATGACTGCGTGTGTACACGTGCGCAGCGGCCACTTCATATTGTTCATCATTAGAATCGATAAAGGACAAGTTGAAGTCTGGGACTCGTTAACCTGGGGCGCTGACACATGGAAGACCGCGCGTCAGATGCTTCAAAAGTATATATATATCGGCCTCTTTCGTTCATCGGCCTCTTTTTCGTTCATTCCCTGATATCAAGTAAGTAATAATTAACTCTTCTATTCATTTTTCTTTTGTCGCCCAGGGTTTGGCAAATGTTCATCAAGGAAGAACCCGGTACATGGGCAGACATTCTCCACTTTCAGATTAACAAAGTAAGTAGTACTACGTACCCTGATTTAAATACCATTACCATTCTCTTGATTATTATTAATTTGACTGAATTATGTTTCTCGTATATAGAAAGTCCCGCAACAACCACAGGGAACTGATTATTGTGGATACTACGTTTGCGAGTTCATTCACAGGACGATCAATGAGAAATCCCGTACTAGGAGAAATCTAGAGGTACGTAACCGGATCTTCACAACTTTATTTATGTTGCCATTAATTATGTTTAGTTTTGTTCATAACTTAATTGTTTTCATCTACTTCTTTTCAAGATGGCACGAAAGCGGGCGCAGCTCAAACCAATCGACCGTTGCAAGGCTATTGCAGAGGAATTGGCAGGATTTCTTCTCACGCAAGTCATAGCAGAAGACGGAGATTTTTTCCATCCTATGAACCAATTATAGCCAGCTCCATTCTCTATGCAAGTATACAGCTATTCAAAACGAACTTCAGATTATGTAATTCTCGGTCGATTACTTCGTGTTACATGTATATATATATGTACTTTTATTTGGTGCATCAACATTTAACCGCAAACACGGAATCGGAAACACTTAACCGCAAACACGGAATCGGTGTTTCCGGATACGTATTTCTGATTACGTGTTTTCTGAAAATACGTATTGCCTTCTTTAGAAACGGAAACACGTAAACGGAAACCCTGAAAATACGGAACACGCCCTAAACCCTAAACCCTAAATACGGAATTGGAAACCCTGAAAAGAAAAGAAAAAAAAAAGAGAAAAAAAAGCTTTAGGACCGGTTGGTGTTACCAACCGGTTCTAAAGGTCCTCCGCCTGCGCGCGCTCTTCGGCGCCCACGTGGAGGCCTTTAGAACCGGTTGGTGACTGACCGGTTCTAAAGGGGGGGGCCTTTAGTCCCGGATACGTAGCACCGGTTTTGTATCCGAGTCCAAAGGCCCTTATAAACCGGTGCTACTGGCCTGTTCTCCACCAGTGCTCTCTCTCCCCCTTGAGCATTCCCTTCCCTCTCTCTCTAATTTTTGCCCAAACCGAAACCCTAGGTTGAGCTCGTCGTCGATTCGGCCAAATGGGAGCTCGCCGCCGGCAGCCATTGGCGCCATCATCTCCGCCTCGTCGAGTAGGACCTCGGTGCCGAAGAAATCGAGCCGAATCGCCTCGTAGTGCCCGCGCCGTCCTCGTTCTTCCCCGAGCCCGACGGAGCTCCGGCGAGGGATTCCTCCGCCCTCGAGCTTCCTCCTCCTTCTACGAGCCCTCCGTGGCGTTCATGGTGAGCACACGGTCCTCCCCGACCATTTTCCCCTCTCCCTCTCGCCCTTAATCGTCGCCGTGCCGTGCCGCTGTCCGGCCGCCGCCGCGCGCCGTCGCCGACTGCCTTCCGACGTCTCCCCGGAAACGAGTCCCCGCTAGGATGGTTCCCCGCAACGAGAGCATCGCGTAGGTAGTTTTGGTTCATCGATTGATGGTCGTTTAGCGTCGGATTTCGACCTCGCCGGAGCATCCCCGCCGGCGAGTGACGCAGTGCTCGCGTCATGCGCGCGTCAGCTGCTGCCTTGACCCGCGCGCGTGGATTTTGAACCGGCTGGTGGCCCCCGTGCTTGCCTGCGCGGCAGCCACCATGGCCCCTGGCCCGCGAGTCAGCCTCAGTGGCTAGATCCGCGCGCGGTGAGAAAGATCTGGCCGGCCCAAAAACTAGATCTGGCCCATGTCTAGTCTTTTTCCCATTTTATTTTCACAGAAACAACCATGGTTACTTTTGGCCCTAAAAGGCAACCTAAAAGATGATTTTGACCAAACCAAAATTCACAGTGGTACATAAACAAAATCTAAACCACCTCCAAGTTGTAGATCTACATTTGGATGAATGGTTTAGAAACTAAAAATGATTTGGCAACAGGTACCAGAAACATCAAAATGAGCACCATTTTAATTTCACAACTCAGAATGAAGTGAGGCCAATTGAATTGGAAAGCCCTCGAAATTTCCTAACTGAAGCAATTAACCTTGATTCCAAATTCATTGTATTTTTTAAATGGAACGCAATTTGGTAAAACACCAGAGAGCACTTTGGTGATTTTTATAAAATAATTAAAAATGATTTTTGATGCAAACTCAATTGTATGGTCTTTTATATGTACAGGCCTATCCAAACAGAGAAGGGTTTAATTTTTAGAGCATCCTAGAAAATTTGGTGGACAGATCTTTGTTTCACCTGTTTCTGCCATTTTGGCATTTTAGCTATTTAAATTGTGTGATTATACTTTTGTGTTGCAATGTTGTTTTCTAGCATGTAGAAGTTATGTGAACTTGTTTTCTAAGTGTTACTTAACTATTTTAGCATGTTATATTGTGTGGACTTGAGTGGAGAAGAAATAGGATTTATATTAGTAGCATATGTTTTATCTCTAGTTTATTACTTGCATATAATTTTTGATTGATTAATTTGTGTGCAAGTGATTGAATTGTTGTGTTGATAGATTGTAATCAGTACCATGTTGGTACTTATATTATGATGGTATCACCTCTGCTAGCTTGCATTTGATTTGGTAGAAAAGCATGAGTAGCTTTGTGATGACTATGAGAATGTTATGGATAAATTCCCTCATGTGTGGAATTTTTGACATAATAATTTGTGGTGGTGTAGCCACATATTTTTGTGTTGTGTTCATAGGAACATTAGCATGTTGATGATGTTGTTATGAGTACTTGAACCCTAGAGTTTTAACTTGTGTGAAAACAATAGCATGAGTAGCATTACCTTGCTTATTTTAGCACCCTGTTATTTTCTACTAGTATTGTTATTGCACTAGGTGCTAATTTAGTCTTTTGTTAATTTTTAGCAAGTATGACCAGAGGCCTTGTGACCTCTTAATGCTTTGATATGCTAGTGGAACACCCACTGGTGTCATTGCATTTTTGGTGGAAACATTATTTCCCCCAAACTAGATGTATTTCTTTTATATAGTTCTATAACTAGTGAGTGCCTAGTATTTTTGCTTTGGGATTTTAAGTGCTAAATGAAAATGTGTATACTTCTGTTTGTAAGTGGTTATAATCATGTGTGGCTTGCTAGGAAAAATCCATCTTTGGGGTGTTGTTTGATTCCTCTAGTAATGCCCTTTTTATTACTACTAGTATGTAGGAGTTGCCCTGCAAATTGATGCATTGTTTTATTAAATGGGATATTTTTGTTATAGCAAGTATAGATAATTTTTCACTACTGTTTTTGTGACATGGACCCTCTGGTTGTATTTAAATTACTTGATTGAAATGCATCCATTGATTCTTCATGTTTAAGTAGTACTAGTTTCCTTAGCAGTTGTTGTGTTAAATTATTTTCCTGCCAACTTGTGTTTGGTAGATGTCTATGTATCCTTGCATAAGGACATGTTTTCATTTACCATATTGATAACATGGTTCCTTGTTTGCATTTTAGTATTTTACTTGTTATGCATGCTTGCATAGCAAACCCTTAGTGGAAGCATGTCCATAGGATTCCTCCTTTTTTTTATTCATTATTTCTATTGTTCTCACTATGAGAAATTGTGTGTTTTGTGATGAGTATATTACTTTGTTACATTTGTGTAGGCTCACTGATTTGTAAAAGTAAATTTTACAAATCATGTGTTTCATTTATTCTTGATGTCAATTTAGACTTAATAGATTGGCTATCTTGTTCTTTTTGTGGTTTGGTTGATAGACCCATTCCCATGATTATTTTTGTGCATGTTTTATATACTTTTAGTAGTCTCACCCTTGTGAAACTAAGTGTATTTTGGGTTTATTAATATCTTGGTATGAGAGTGGCACACCCACTGAATCCATGATATTGAGGTTGTGATATATGTTCCTCCAACCCTGAGTTGCCCTATTAAATGGCATTTCTGCCAAGTGTGTTTGTTTGATTGTTTGCCTCCATTAATAATTGTGTGATTTGTTATTATTAGATTTCCTTGCTGTAGGTATTGTTATGTATGGTTGCTTGCCTTGATTGGTTCTGAATGTGTGTCCTTTATTCCTTTTTACGACGTTAGAAAACGAAGAGGAAGGAAGTGTCGTGAAGCTCAGTTTCAAGTTCCAGTCACTCCAAAACCAGGGACACAAGGAGATACCAGGCAAGCCATCCTGATGCTTGCTGATACAATAATTATCATTATCTATCATGCATGTTTTACATCTGAAGTTTTACCAAAACTTGATTATCAAAACTATTTTTGAGGTGGAAATTACTACTATACTATTATATAGGTTACTATTATGCCAGTAGTTAAACTTGGTAATACCAAGCCCGTAAGCCACCATATGGTATTTATTACCATAAATATACTAGTCCCTAAGTGGACACCCTAAAATTGTGATTCTACAAAACAAAGGCTTTATGGAAAAACCCGGAGAAAAGGCGGATCCTTGTTCTCCGGAGGAATGTGGAAGTGGTCATTTTTGAGAAAATGGTGTTTTTCAAAATGACACATAACCTAGTCTTCGCCGGACAACCTTTACCGTACTGCCACCCTACCCCAACATGGGCACGGGGCTTAACTGGAAGTTTGTCCTTGTTAGTGTGTGTTCTATCTCAAACGCTATAAGGGACGGAATCCCTTGAACCGAATTGTTGTCAAGAGTTGAGACATAAAAAGTGTGGGATTAATTTTCCCTCCGGTCGCATCAGTTGAGGCATCCTGGCTGGCAGGGATTAGCTCGGTGCCGGGGGTGACCGGTAAAACTCAACTGAGAGATAGACACATTCTAGCTTGAACATAGTGGATGGTTATGATCAGATACCTGATGTTTACATACTGTTGTTACAATACGTGATTGTTCACGGGAGGTGTACTGGATCTGGTGGATAAGTACACCTCTGTAGAGTATAACTTTTTCGAAGAAGCCGCGTCCTCGGATATGGACAGTTGAATGGCCATGTAGCTAGAATTGTGTCAATGTTTTCAAAAAGGAGTTTTTGAAAGGGAAATTTTGGAAAGGAAGTGTTGAACTTGTGAAGTTCGGAAAGGAAGGAAAACGTATACCGTGGAGGTATCGTCGATGATGAAAAGCCAGATGTTGTTATACAAAACAAAATGTTTTGCAAAGAAAACCTTTTCTACTCTAAGCAAGAATTCTGGAAACTGATTCCAAGAAGTTTTGCAAAGAGAAAATATTCTTTAACAAAACTTTACAAAACCTCTTGTACATGTGATATCTACAAGAGAAATAAAACTATATTATTTTCTTCTGAAGTATCTTCTTCAACGAAGATACAGATTAACCTGACTGCAACTGTGGTGTCATCATATATGAACACCATTGATAGTGAACCCTATTTATAGCCTACCTATTCCACCATATAAGCATACTTGCATGTTGGTAAGTGATATGATGGATGTCTTGCTGAGTACATTCAAATGTACTCATTATGGTTTCGCCCCTGGTATCTACTTGCCAGACTTTGAGAAGGAGCCTCCGAAGGAGATCTATGAAGAGAAGTACGGAGTTGACGGCTTTGCGAACTAGGATCGTCTCCGGGTCAGCAGCCTGTAGGTTAAGGCGTGACTTGGGCTCAACTACGTTGTGTTTTAATTGTCTTCCGCTGTGTTTGTTAAGTTGCCTGCCCTTTGTGGCAGTTGTGTTCAACTTGATCATGTGATCATTTGTGTAATACCTTTATGTATTCGTGTAATGGATGATGTATTTCTGTGTGCCAACTGTGTATGTTGTTCACGACTGATCTTTCTGGGATCGTGAATGTATGCATACGGAGGGTTTCAGACTGTCGGTCTGGGGTCCTTACAGAGTTGGTATCAGAGCCATCCTGACCTTAGGAGACCTTAGTTAGCATGGACGTCAGATAGGAAAGAAAAGTATTTTTGAGTAAAAACCTATTTATATCTAACTTATTTCTATCCAAGAGAATTTTAGTATATTTCCCTCCTTATTATCTTTTCAAAAGATTCTAAATGCATATCAAGGGCGTCCTTGAACAGTGATTTGAAGGGCGGGCCTTACAGAGCTGGTATCTCTCTCGGTTAAGAGTTTATTTCTTACTTGTTTGCAACTGCTCCGCTCTGTTTTTGAAACATCTCTCATTTTTGAAGTTTTCTGTCCAGAAAATAGTTGGGGTTTCAAAAACAGATTGTTGCATATGCTTACCTCTCTCAGTTAAAGGTTTTATCAAAACTTTAGTTCTATTATCTTGTATACTTGCCGATGTCCCAAGAAGACCAAAATAATTGCCTAGCTCTACAGTGATGATGGTCAGAAGTAGATATAGTTCTTCAGCCACTTCTAGGATTTTGGATCATTCCCCGACGTAGCTCCAGTGGAGCCTTGCTTGTGTGTTATGGCTTGCTTATGTGCGTCCGTAGGACTTTGTGCTATTGTGTGGTGTAGAATTTGGTTTATCTAGGCTTCTATATGTTTGCGGAGTGCTCAAAATTTTGCAAAATTGTGATTGCCCCGCTCTTGTTTTTGGATCGCCTCTTGTTAAAATTTTGCGAGCAAAAATGTTTGTATAGCATTCAAAAACAAGAATTTGTTGCTTAGACTTATACTTGTTTTCGCTTCGAAATTCCACTCGTCGTGAGCCACCACCATCTCCCCCACAATTAATGAAAGCACCGTTGGGCCTAAACGAAGGACCATCAAGCCACACGAGCTGATAGCATTGCTACCAGTGATGCACTCCAACAGATAAAGCTCCAACAACGACAACCCTCAAAGAAGAAAATGCGTGAAGAAATCAACCACTACTGACCAAAAACTCTATGTTTGTCTGTTTGCAAAAGACTCTTTTACCCTGTTGGCTAAATATCGCATCTTTTTATGTTCCTTTTTAAAAGACCAAACAAGAGAAATCCCCTTTTAAAAAGTTATATACCTCCCTCCTATGGAGAAAGGTGCAAAATAAGTCTTCACATGCCATGATGTGCAACCCCCTCAAAAGCCAATCCAAAGAGCACAATTCAATATTCGACGTACGATGACGCTAGTCGTATCTTGTCGGACAAACATAATTAAATAGGAAACTAACAAGACTAACATGCTTGGTCTAATCTTAGGTTGACACCTAACCAAAGCATGTGAACTACTGACAACTCTTTCTAAACCAAAGAATTAAGTGACTTACGACACTTTTTAATCTAGTTGGTAAAAAGGAGAAGTCACGAGAAAATAAGATGATGACCTATTCGTTTACTAGTCAATAGGATATCATGTGTATCTACTTTGGAAACCAAATATTAGTAGACATTGTAGGTACTATGAAATTCGAGGTTTAGAAATAAAGTGAACGACGGAATGGATATGATAGATCTAGAAAACTGCAGTTTTCCGGTGTTTGTTTCTTTGTGTGCTCTTGATTGAAATAAATTTGTGTTTTATTCAATCTTTCTTCCTAACTTATATGGAGTTGTTAGGACTTGTTATTATGTTGTTTTATTACAATAAATCTACCCTAGAAAGTGTGTGCATGATTGGAAACTCAAATAAAAATGAAATAGCATTTGTCACCTTCTAGTTTATTATTTGGAAGTATTGTGAGAGCTAGATCTGTGTATACTTTCTTAGTAGATTTTGTGCTATGTTTTCCTTGAGTCAAGTAACATATAGGTACTGTTATTTTGATGCTTGTACCTATGTTAGCTTGCATGTCTCTTAATAATAAAGCATGTGTAAGCATTGCTATCAATATGCACTAGTATTGTTTCACTAGATTAAATAGCCTTATATTTTTATCTTTTGTGCAAATTTTTATATGAGTAACCAGAGGCTTAGTACCTATTTTTACTTGGGATTAGTAGGCCATATCCCACTGGTCCCATTGCATTTTGGCTTGAGGATGAAAATCCCCAACCATACACATGTGTGAAAATAGCATGTTTCACTATGTGATTGATTTCTATTTTCCACCATGGAAAATATAATTGTTTCTTTTCACTTATGCAAGTGAGAAGTTGATTTCTTATTAGTAAATACTAATATGTTTAGGTGTGATCCTTTTGTTAGCATAATATTCCTTAGGGGTATCATGTTAAGAAATGTTTCACTATCGTGTGCTAAAATTAAATTGTTCGCAAATAAAATAAATTCCTCTTGATTGGTAGATTGTTTGTGAATAATTTTAAATTGAGTGTATGGATTTTTGAAAATATTAAGATAACTTTTCATTAATTGCATAGCTACTGGTTGTGTGAGTTATACCTTGCTTGTTTGCTAGGAATTGGTTAAAGAAAACAGAAAATTGCTAGAAGAAATTTCTGCATGCTAAATGGTTGATTCGTAGAAGTACTTTGGTGTTTGTGCTTACTAACATGAGTAAGTTTGGTGTACTGTTATTAGGTACACTTATATTCATGACTTTCTTGTTTAGGTTTAAACATCATGATAGCATTGTTTGCTTCTCTAGGGTGAAGCTAGTTTCACCACTAGAAAATGGTGATTTTTGCTCTAGTATTACCTCCTTTTATTTTATGAGTATATGTGTTGATATAGCATGTTTAGGAAGTTATTACTTCTGTTATCATGCCATGAATTATTTAGTAGGATGTTCTATGGTTATAGGATATGATTATCTCTTATAGCATGCTGGTGTAGATTTTTCATACTAGTGTGTTATTTGTGCAGTCCTGTCCTTTTTATGCCTATGGAATAGGAGTTTTTATCTTGTGTGAAGATGGTGTTTTAGAGTATCTTTATGATTTAATTCATTGGTTTTTAGCTACTGGTTGTTTGCTAATTGTTCATGATTGATGGATTCCAAAACCTCTAATAAAGAATAACCTAGTGAATAAATAGTCTATTCATCTGTGGTGTTGTTTGCTTGCTTATTGGATTTTGTTTAAATGTTTTACCTTAGCATGAGTTTATACTTGTGTTATGATTGTGCTTAAGAGTATCTTAAGTGATAGTTGCTTGTGGGGAGTAACACCCACTGCCGTGAGTATTGTTCTGTCTGTTTATTTTACCTTAGCAACCTAACCTTTGCACCCACAAGCTATATTTTTAGCTTCTTATATACCTTGTTATGGGAGTGGTACACCACTCCATATGTGGTATGTAAGGTGTGGGATATAGCTAGGAAATCATGTAAAAATTGACGGTACGTTTCCAGGTAGTTCTGCACTAACCTTATTTTTGTAGTGACGTTATCAGAAATTTTAAAAAAAAATGGCGGTTGAGTGAATTGATAATTAGAGATTTTCTGAAAGACGGGTGTTTGGATCTAAGGTTTTTAGTATGACACCCAACTCCCGTGAAAAGAATTTGCTAATTTAGGGAAGTACCCCGCCTCCCAAGAAAAGTCAAAGGGGGGAAGCACCTGCACTCCAACACTAACATTGTGTTTGTTGGCCCTCCCTTAGTCCTCGCTTGCGAATCTCGGGGACGAGATTCTTTTTAAGGGGGGAAGACCTGTCACATCCCAATTTTGGAATACCTGATAACACAGTTGTTTTGCAAATTTCTTGACAAATAAACTTTGGTTATGTTTGTTTGAGTGCAACTAAACAAACAAATTATATAAACTTACATGGCTAAGAAATGAAAGCAAACTTAAAAAGATAGCAAAGCAGTAAACTAAAAATATTCAACATATTGTTCCAATGACTTGGCAATATTTTATAAAGCAAATATTGATCAAAGAGTTTTCCAAAACTATCTTATGAATCTCATACTTGTTGAATATTATTCTAAGGCCTAAATTAAGAAAGAGGAAACACTTAATAAATTTCCCTAAAAGATTATCAGAAAAAGAGGCATTCTTAAATGCTTCACCAAAATCTTATCAAATGTTTTTCCAACCTTGCAAGCTTAAAAACAAAGTATTAGATATCATTGACTTGCTATCCCTAGTCACATAAATATTTTGGCAAAGCATTGTTAAAGAAAAGCCAAGTGCCTTATTAAATTGAATTTCCAATATTTGCACAAACAGAAAAACTAAAAGAAGTTACTATTGGAAACTTTCTCTAAATGATCTGAAATTAATACCTTTGCTTCCTTATATCAAATAAGGAACACACACAAGAGGAGACAAAAAATTGAATCCATTAAAGCCCTGAAAACATGAGTTTTCTCCACAGCAACAATTGGAATTTTGAACAAGTTTGTTCTACAAACTTTCTCCAAATGCCATGAAATAAATACCACATTCTCTATATCATAAATAGGGATGAAAACCAAAAGGGCACAAGTTGTTGAATAATTTAAGTTGCCAAAAACCCCAGTTTTCTTGACAGCACTATTTTGAAATTTGAACAAGTTTGTTCTATGAAGTAACTCAAAATGACTTGAATTTTCTACCACATAAGGAACACATCAAATAAGGAATGTGTGCCAAAAATTATCATTTTTGGAAGCTCCTAAGTAGGTTAATAAGTTCAATGTCCATTTATGTAAGAATTCAAATTTGAACAACTTTGAATTATCAAGTTTATCTAATTGAGCCAATTTTCACATATGTTGTGCATCTCAACTAATAAGAATTTTGGGCAAAAGGAATTTAAATTTTTACTTTGTTTTCCTAGTGAAAACAACCTTTTACAGAGAAGACAGGGACCAATTTGTAAAATTGCAGGGACCTAAAAGTAAGATGAGTCATCTTCTACCTCTAGCCTTGCTGCAGATACAGAAGACCTACCCATTGCTTCGATTGGAAGGCATCAAGGTGGATAAAGAGGCCCCCATGTGCTGTGTCCCCTATCTACCCCCTCTCTCTCCCCCTTGAGCATTCCCTTCCCTCTCTCTCTAATTTTTGCCCAAACCGAAACCCTAGGTTGAGCTCGTCGTCGATTCGGCCAAATGGGAGCTCGCCGCCGGCAGCCATTGGCGCCATCATCTCCGCCTCATCGAGTAGGACCTCGGTGCCGAAGAAATCGAGCCGAATCGCCTCGAAGTGCCCGCGCCGTCCTCGTTCTTCCCCGAGCCCGACGGAGCTCCGGCGAGGGATTCCTCCGCCCTCGAGCTTCCTCCTCCTTCTACGAGCCCTCCGTGGCGTTCATGGTGAGCACACGGTCCTCCCCGACCATTTCCCCCTCTCCCTCTCGCCCTTAATCGTCGCCGTGCCGTGCCGCTGTCCGGCCGCCGCCGCGCGCCGTCGCCGACTGCCTTCCGGCGTCTCCCCGGAAACGAGTCCCCGCTAGGATGGTTCCCCGCAACGAGAGCATCGCGTAGGTAGTTTTGGTTCGTCGATTGATGGTCATTTAGCATCGGATTTCGACCTCGCCGGAGCATCCCCGCCGGCGAGTGACGCAGTGCTCGCGTCATGCGCGCGTCAGCTGCTGCCTTGACCCGCGCGCGTGGATTTTGAACCGGCTGGTGGCCCCCGTGCTTGCCTGCGGGGCAGCCACCGTGGCCCCTGGCCCGCGAGTCAGCCTCAGTGGCTAGATCCGCGCGCGGTGAGAAAGATCTGGCCGGCCCAAAAACTAGATCTGGCCCATGTCTAGTCTTTTTCCCATTTTATTTTCACAGAAACAACCATGGTTACTTTTGGCCCTAAAAGGCAACCTAAAAGATGATTTTTACCAAACCAAAATTCACAGCGGTACATAAACAAAATCTAAACCACCTCCAAGTTGTAGATCTACATTTGGATGAATGGTTTAGAATCTAAAAATGATTTGGCAACAGGTACCAGAAATATCAAAATGAGCACCATTTTAATTTCACAACTCAGAATGAAGTGAGGCCAATTTCATTGGAAAGCCCTTGAAATTTCCTAACTGAAGCAATTAACCTTGCTTCCAAATTCATTGTATTTTTTAAATGGAATGCAATTTGGTAAAACACCAGAGAGCACTTTGGTGATTTTTATAAAATAATTCAAAATTATTTTTGATGCAAACTCAAATGTATGATCTTGTATATGTATAGGGCTATCCAAACCTAGAAGGGTTTAATTATTAGAGCATGCTAGAAAATTTGGTGGACAGATCTTTTTTTCACCTGTTTCTGCCATTTTGACATTTTAGCTATTTAAGTTGTGTGATTATACTTTTGGGTTGCAATGTTGTTTTCTAGCATGTAGAAGTTGTGTGAACTTGTTTTCTAAGTGTTAATTAACTATTTTAGCATGTTATATTGTGTGGACTTGAGTGGAGAAGAAATAGGATTTATATTAGTAGCATATGTTTTATCTCTAGTTTATTACTTGCATATAATTTTTGATTGATTAATTTGTGTGCAAGTGATTGAATTGTTGTGTTGATAGATTGTAATCAGTACCATGTTGGTACTTATATTATGATGGTATCACCTCTGCTAGCTTGCATTTGATTTGGTAGAAAAGCATGAGTAGCTTTGTGATGACTATGAGAATGTTATGGAAAAATTCCCTCATGTGTGGAATTTTTGACATAATAATTTGTGGTGGTGTAGCCACATATTTTTGTGTTGTGTTCATAGGACCATTAGCATGTTGATGATGTTGTTATGAGTAATTGAACCCTAGAGTTTTCACTTGTGTGAAAACAATAGCATGAGTAGCATTACCTTGCTTATTTTAGCACCCTGTTATTTTCTACTAGTATTGTTATTGCACTAGGTGCTAGTTTAGTCTTTTGTTAATTTTTAGCAAGTATGACCAGAGGCCTTGTGACCTATTAATGCTTTGATATGCTAGTGGAACACCCACTGGTGTCATTGCATTTTTGGTGGAAACATTATTTCCCCCAAACTAGATGTATTTCTTTTATATAGTTCTATAACTAGTGAGTGCCTAGTATTTTTGCTTTGGGATTTTAAGTGCTAAATGAAAATGTGTATACTTCTGTTTGTAAGTGGTTATAATCATGTGTGGATTGCTAGGAAAAATCCATCTTTGGGGTGTTGTTTGATTCCTCTAGTAATGCCCTTTTTATTACTACTAGTATGTAGGAGTTGCCCTGCAAATTGATGCATTGTTTTATTAAATGGGATATTTTTGTTATAGCAAGTATAGATAATTTTTCACTACTGTTTTTGTGACATGGACCCTCTGGTTGTATTTCAATTACTTGATTGAAATGCATCCATTGATTCTTCAGGTTTAAGTAGTACTAGTTTCCTTAGCAGTTGTTGTGTTAAATTATTTTCCTGCCAACTTGTGTTTGGTAGATGTCTATGTATCCTTGCATAAGGACATGTTTTCATTTACCATATTGATAACATGGTTCCTTGTTTGCATTTTAGTATTTTACTTGTTATGCATGCTTGCATAGCAAACCCTTAGTGGAAGCATGTCCATAGGATTCCTCCTTTTTTTTATTCATTATTTCTATTGTTCTCACTATGAGAAATTGTGTGTTTTGTGATGAGTCTATTACTTTGTTACATTTGTGTAGGCTCACTGATTTGTAAAAGTAACTTTTACAAATCATGTGTTTCATTTATTCTTGATGTCAATTTAGACTTAATAGATTGGCTATCTTGTTCTTTTTGTGGTTTGGTTGATAGACCCATTGCCATGATTATTTTTGTGCATGTTTTACATACTTTTAGTAGTCTCACCCTTGTGAAACTAAGTGTATTTTGGGTTTATTAATATCTTGGTATGAGAGTGGCACACCCACTGAATCCATGATATTGAGGTTGTGAGATATGTTCCTCCAACCCTGAGTTGCCCTATTAAATGGCATTTCTGCCAAGTGTGTTTGTTTGATTGTTTGCCTCCATTAATAATTGTGTGATTTGTTATTATTAGATTTCCTTGCTGTAGGTATTGTTATGTATGGTTGCTTGCCTTGATTGGTTCTGAATGTGTGTCCTTTATTCCTTTTTACGACGTTAGAAAACGAAGAGGAAGGAAGTGTCGTGAAGCTCAGTTCAAGTTCCAGTCACTCCAAAACCAGGGACACAAGGAGATACCAGGCAAGCCATCCTGATGCTTTCTGATACAATAATTATCATTATCTATCATGCATGTTTTACATCTGAAGTTTTACCAAAACTTGATTATCAAAACTATTTTTGAGGTGGAAATTACTACTATACTATTATATAGGTTACTATTATGCCAGTAGTTAAACTTGGTAATACCAAGCCCATAAGCCACCATATGGTATTTATTACCATAAATATACTAGTCCCTAAGTGGACACCCTAAAATTGTGATTCTACAAAACAAAGGCTTTACGGAAAAACCCGGAGAAAAGGTGGATCCTTGTTCTCCGGAGGAATGTGGAAGTGGTCATTTTTGAGAAAATGGTGTTTTTCAAAAATGACACATAACCTAGTCTTCGCCGGACAACCTTTACCGTACTGCCACCCTACCCCAACATGGGCACGGGGCTTAACTAGAAGTTTGTCCTTGTTAGTGTGTGTTCTATCTCAAACGCTATAAGGGACGGAATCCCTTGAACCGAATTGTTGTCAAGAGTTGAGACATAAAAAGTGTGGGATTAATTTTCCCTCCGGTCGCATCAGTTGAGGCATCCTGGCTGGCAGGGATTAGCTCGGTGTCGGGGGTGACCGGTAAAACTCAACTGAGAGATAGACACATTCTAGCTTGAACATAGTGGATGGTTATGATCAGATACCTGATGGTTACATACTGTTGTTACAGTCCGTGATTGTTCACGTGAGGTGTACTTGATCTGGTGGATAAGTACACCTCTGCAGAGTATAACTTTTTCGAAGAAGCCGCGTCCTTGGATATGGACAGTTGAATGGCCATGTAGCTAGCATTGTGTCAATGTTTTCAAAAAGGAGTTTTTGAAAGGGAAATTTTGGAAAGGAAGTGTTGAACTTGTGAAGTTCGGAAAGGAAGGAAAACGTATACCGTGGAGGTATCGTCGATGATGAAAAGCCAGATGTTGTTATACAAAACAAAATGTTTTGCAAAGAAAACCTTTTCTACTCTAAGCAAGAATTCTGGAAACTGGTTCCAAGAAGTTTTGCAAAGAGAAAATATTCTTTAACAAAACTTTACAAAACCTCTTGTACATGTGATATCTACAAGAGAAATAAAACTATATTATTTTCTTCTGAAGTATCTTCTTCAACGAAGATACAGATTAACCTGACTGCAACTTTGGTGTCATCATATATGAACACCATTGATAGTGAACCCTATTTATAGCCTACCTATTCCACCATATAAGCATACTTGCATGTTGGTAAGTGATATGATGGATGTCTTGCTGAGTACATTCAAATGTACTCATTATGGTTTCGCCCCTGGTATCTACTTGCCAGACTTTGAGAAGGAGCCTCCGAAGGAGATCTATGAAGAGAAGTACGGAGTTGACGGCTTTGCGAACTAGGATCGTCTCCGGGTCAGCAGCCTGTAGGTTAAGGCGTGACTTGGGCTCAACTACGTTGTGTTTTAATTGTCTTCCGCTGTGTTTGTTAAGTTGCCTGCCCTTTGTGGCAGTTGTGTTCAACTTGATCATGTGATCATTTGTGTAATACCTTTATGTATTCGTGTAATGGATGATGTATTTCGGTGTGCCAACTGTGTATGTTGTTCACGACTGATATTTCTGGGATCGTGAATGTATGCATACGGAGGGTTTCAGACTGTCGGTCTGGGGTCCTTACAGAATCTTATGCCACCATGTGTTATGGTGGCATTCAAACGCTCCGGAGCCCCTCTCCGGAGAAAACCTAGCCCCGTTGGGGAAAAGACAGAACTGTCGTTCTGGCCCCTCTACGTGAGCCAAAACGGGGTAGCAAAGTGGAACCAATTTCTTGGTTGTGTTAGATTAGGCCCAAGGAACACCCAATACAATGGTAGGGGCCACCTCTTGGCAAGATTCCCCCAGTTCCGTCAGATCCGGGAGTTTTGGACTCTAAGTAGTCCTGGAACACGCTAGAGAGAATCTGACGCCGGTGAAGCCCTAACACAAAGAGCGAGGTTGTCGTGGAGTGGTGAAGACACATGCCATGGGATGGCTTAAGGTTGGGGCCGATGGACGCTGTAGGTATTCGGTGAGGGATCGCACGTCGAGTAGACGCGCTTAGAAACACTGCAAACACCTCGATCTACCAGGTTTAGGGCCCTCGTTTGGAGGTAACACCACTACTCCTGCCTATCTCTCTGTATATGTGATATCCGAGTAGCCACAGTACAAATTAGGCACCTAGCTGAGTAGCCACTCTCTTTCTCTCTCTACCTCTAGCTCTTGCTCGTGCAATAAATGCTCACTGGGGCAACGTCCCTCGCGCAGAAGGGGGCTGGGCACCTTATATACTGGTACCCAGCTGAGTAAACAACGAATAGAAAGTACATGTTAGGACAGCGCCACTGTGACAGCAGCAACACGCTTCCGTGTTCCCGCTGACGCCGGTGCGAGAAGTCGTCGCGCCGTCCGGCTGACAGGACTTGTCCACCCTGTCAGTCTCACAGAGTAGGCCCCTGACATGTCCTGCCCCCCTGTCAGTGACAAGACAAGACAGGTGCCTACCCTCACTGTACCCACGCCGTAGCGCAAATAATCATGCGCCTTGTAAGTTGAACCGCACGCCTGTACGGCTGCGGGATACACGAGATCTTGTCAGAACGGCTCCATTGACTTAGTGCCCGGGTAGAATTGATGCTCATCTACTCGGACCACTTGATCTCTACTCGGACGATTCCAATATTCCTTCTTATCTTCTCTAGGTCTTCAATACATATTACTGAGTAGCATCCACCGGATAGCAGATACCCGGGTAGCCGCCTACCCGGTAAGCAATACTCTGATCTCTATTTTACCACCTGCCTTATACCTACTCGGGGGTAGCCCCCAGACATTAGTCCCCGAAGCTGGTAGAGTCTAGTGAACTTGTTCGTTGGGCCCTGCCAGCTTAAACCAAAATTGCCTCCGTGAAGCAGTCTGGCCGAGTTGCTCCTCAACTCGGACACTCAAAGACCTTGCTAGAACTTCTCTAGTTAATTTCTTGAGAGAAATCCTCTAAGTGCCGAGTAGGCCACGCAACGCAGAGCTCTGCCGAGAACCCAACACTTAGCGAATTTTTCCACTCGCTCCCGCTCAATCCAGATCAAATCTATCTTCTCGTGTCCAGGGAGGGCACGTGTCACGCGTCCACACCTCCGACGCCTCGGTTCTGGCGTTTCAACGTGTCACGCGCGTGCCACTGCATCTGGGGCCCACGGCCCGTTAGTTCACCTCGATCGTGTACTCGAGAGCCCACGACCCATGTCATGGGATCAATTGTGCCCGTTACGCGCGCATTTTGCGCTATATGCGTTTCTAACGGGCAGTTAAGCCACGCCGCACGATCTCTGCCACGATCAATCTGCTAGTAACTACAATTCGCGGACGGAATAAATACCTCCGCGCCGCCCAAATCATCTTTTCCCTTTCGCACTTTCCCCATATCACATCGCTGCTCCTCGCCTTCGCCCTCGCCGCAGAGCACAGCGCCGCCGCGAACTCGCCACGCGCCGCCGCATCGAGAGCAGAGGGCAAGGATTTCGGCGCGCCTCCGTCGTCATCATCAACCTCAATCTCGACGAGCTCCCGCGTCTGCACCAGCGAGCGCGCAATCATGGACCTTGCGGACGCCGCCACGGACCAGCACGAGGACGAGATGGCGCCAGCCCGTGGCAGCTGGGAGGGCTCGGATGTCACCACCGCTGACTACCAGTGGCTGGTGAACACTCACCGGGTCCCTCCCGGCGTGATTTGCCGGCCTCCCGGCGATGAGCTCGTTCCCATTTCTTTCTCACTTCAAATGCGGTGAGTATGTCGTATTTCTTTCTCACTTCAAATGCGGCCTAGGCCTTCCCATTTCCAAGTTCTTCTCGGACTTTCTCCGCCACTTTGGCCTCCAGCCGCATCACCTTCCTCCAGATGGCATAGTCATGCTATCCACCCACGCCGCTGTCTGTCAAGCCTTCTTAGGCGTGTACCCAACAATCCAGACATGGGCTAGATACTTTTTTTCTCCTCCAGCAAAGTGTTCCAAACCCCAACAATCCTCTTGTCCCTCGCGCGATGACCCAGACGGGTAGCGCAATGATGCTGCAGCGCAGCACCGGGCACCACCCGCGGGTACTCGGATTGGAGACCATGCGCAAGTGGCAGTGCGGCTTCCTGTATGTGAAGAATGTCCCTCCCGCGGAAGGAGAAGCTGCTGAAGACCGAATTGGGCTCCCCAAGTTCGAGAATGTCCTTCCCACGGGACAGAACTGGGGGTACAATCCCAAGAACGCTGTGAATGACATCGTCCAGGTGGAGATGCGCCAGGAGAAGATTGCGACTAAAGGGCTTCTGCAGGACGACCCGATCGCGTGCTGGATATCGCGCAGAGTGCTCCCACTCCAAAGCCGAGCACACACGATGTGCTACATGGGAGGCCCTCGGTACTGCACCAGAATCACCACCTTTGATGTCAGCAAGGCCGAGGTGGCCATTTGGGCCAAGTCCATCATGAGGACTACGCTGACCGACAATTGGGCATATGGCTTTGTGCCGTATATCCGCACCAAGCGCATTCCCCAGGTGAGTCTCCTTCTCTGCATGCTTATTGTTTGTATTTGACACCGAATAGAATCCCTCTTGGCCTTGTATGCTTTCTGCTTGCACTGTATGCCGAATAGGTCTTCTCTTAGGCTTATTCTCTTTAGCTATAAGCTCGATGGAAAGCGAGTACTCTCAGAGCTTTGGGTCCATCCGTGTCTCTGTATGTGGGCCTTCGTTTCTTTTCCGTCGCTGGCTGTGGCCCGTAGCGCTTTTCCCTTTGTGCGGCTCGGCTGGATGGCGAGCTGGCGGTCGGTGCGGTGGGCCAGCCCACGTGTACCGCGACGGTCGCTGCCCAGATGCATCCCGACGCCAGACCAGGAGCAGCGGCGCCGGGACGACCGGAACCGCCGTCACTGAGAGGAGATCGTGAAGCACCGTCGACCCCACCGCCTTATTCGGCCGTCTCGCAGGGAGTCCGCGCCGCTGGGAGCAGAGATGTGGCCGAGGACCACGGGCTCGCGCTGGGAGCCTTCTCCAACAGTTCGCCGTGGTCGGGGCGCCTTCACCTCGGGACGGAACGGCAGCCGTCCTTCCGCGAGAAGCAATCTGTCGCCAAGGCCTTGTTAGCCGCTGCAGCCGTAGTACAGCAAGCTCAATGGCCGACGAGCTCCGTTGGGCAGACGCCTCATACTTGCTTGCCTGCTCGTTGTTGTTTACGGCTTTTATTCACGGACAAATCCCAACGAGTTCTGCAGCGGTGGATTGCCGCCGCCGTGATTCTACCCACACACAGCAAACCTACTAGGATTTCTGGTAATTTCATGTCCTTCTTACTCCTTTACGTTCCCCTCCCTCTATATCATTGTCACGGGATTGAGATGTATTGTTGGATGTGGATATTTACTAGATTCTCAGTGTAAATGAAATTGAGTTGTTTGCACACATTGTGTTTGAGGCACTGTGTTCTTCAATTTCTAACTGCATATATCTAGAAGTCAAAGTAATCAGGGCAGGGAACTTCTACGAAATGAACACCAGCCTTTACGTATCCGTTATATGAACAACTAATTATAATCATTTGATGAGATATGTGATGCTCAGACTATATGCACTAAAAGTCTGATGGAATTTACACCAATTTATTTTCTCTCTCTTTGCACTCATTCACGGACATAATGTCGTCTTTGGGATTCTTGCTTTAAGCCAGACTAGTTGAATGTAATCAATGACCAATCACTTAGTATTGGCTTAGATTTTATGTAGAGTTATAGAATAAGAATTGTTTGTTTGAATCCCAAAAAGTGAGCTAAAGATATACCATTGACTTGGACTATTCCATTGTTTGTTTGCAATATATCTTATAACTTCTGCAGTATTAATAACAGGTATTGTTTCTTAGATTCACGGGCGAGTCTACCGGCTACCTGCCCCACTCAAGAAGGTCGTGGGCTGTGTGAGCGTTTTAGGCACAGCGCCGCCGAGAGATTCCAACAAAATTGGAGATGGCCTCATTTTCATGTATATTGATTTAGCATGGCTTCATTTCTTTGTGCAGGTATGATTTTTCCTGTACCCATTATGGTTTATTTTTTCTTCTATTTCCCATATAGATTTTGTTCAAATGTCATGTGTTAGTGTTAACTAACAAGATTTGGTACAATGAAATTGCGAAATCTTCACCATCGAAGATATGCTTGTTGTTTTGATTGATTTTGTGCGGCTAATGTCCCTCATATATGAGCTGGCACGTCTTCAAAAGAGAGATGGCCTTTTCAGATAGAATGCATGATGATTTGTCTTGTGATACTCGTGTGCCTCCATGTTGCTGTAGTACAGGGAACCTGTACGACATTAGATTCATTTTTGAGGATTCATATTATTAGCATTCCATATAGGCGTTGCGAGAGAGGCTTCAAGAGCAACACTGGTTAGCCTGAAGAGAACAACTTCATTTTTTTAATTTACTTCCATGATAAAATCATCTAATTTCTATTGCCATGTTAGCTTGAGTAGAAGAACTTTGTGATGTTAATTACTTTGATTTTTTATTGTCATGTTGATACAATCTTAATTACATATATTGCAATATTATGTTTTTCGAGAATGATTGCAATACTTTGTAACCGAATCTTCTTCCCATTTTTATGAAATTATTTGTCTATAGGTGTAAGGAACTCAATTTGCTCACATGAGTTATGATAGAAATTACTCCTGTATGTTGGAATGTGTATTGCTGTCATGGATGACTGGTGAGTGTTCTTTTTTCTATTTCAATGAGGGTACTACAATATCCAACCAACTCTTATAAGTGCAAGTCTTTTTTTGTCTCCCAGATATGCTCATTCTACTTTTTTGTGCATTAGCTGTGTTGGTCTTAGATATACTTCTGTATCGTGGCATGTTCCACAACTCCTTGGTTATCACTGCCGCTGCGATTTCTATGTTGTTGGTTCGACCGCTGGGAAAACCAGATACTCCTCAATGATGGCGTGCCTCAAGGTGATGAACGCCATGGATGGCCACCTTATGAGGTTTCTCCTCAACATTAGCCCCCACTGATAGGGCCATATACGCGGTATTGCACATGTCGCCTTGCTTGCCGCCTTTTCCGCCACTTTGACGGCATGGAGTTTTCCACCACTACAAGTACTGCGGTAGATCCATGTCAACCTGGTTGCCACCACTCTGATGCCATATAGTCTAACCGCAACGACGCCTTCTTCACCGTTAGTATATGTTGCCGATACCTTTCCTGGTTTTCCCCCCAACTGAAGAATATGATCATTTTCTGGAAACAACAATCATGTGTTGTCTAATTTTATCTGTTGTCTAATATCAGGTCCTAATGTAAAGTAAGCTATATTCATGCCTCCCTGATTCTAACAGGTGTCATGGTTCCATGTTATCTCCTATTCAGACAAGTAGGCTACAAGAAACTTATGTCCTAGAGCAGAAAACATACAAACATGAGTTGGCACTTGCATCCTGCGCTTTGTAAGTTTGGAGATGTGTCTCTATTATGGTTTGCTAGGATAAGATGTACTAAATTGACTTCTACTGTTTCTCAACTCCCCTGATGCTTTGAATTTTTTTTCCTTATGATAGAAGTAGAGTTAGATATTTTTCAAAGTCTATCCATGAGTGTTTTATTGCAAGCATGGTCATGTATGCTTCAGGTTGCAGTTCGGATAAGAGTTTGGGAGGGGCCCTTTTTAACTTAGTTTCATGTATTATCTCAACTTTATTATCTTTCGGCATGCTCAGCCATTCTGATTACACAGTTTATTTTACTTTTGATATGTATATTTTTACCATGCAAATATTTTTTATATGTTGCATAATATATGATAAATGTCTGTCGTGGGATATTACAATGACAAAAAACTGAATTGTTGTTTTCAATGTGTTTTCCTATTATTGTGTTGGACTTTTTTTTGCAGTTGTTCAACAATGAATTTTTTACACTCTATCGACGTGACGAAGGACTCTTTCGGTGTCACCTGCCGCAAGTTCTAGGTGGCATGTCCCCTTTTTTCAGGTGACAATGTCGGTATTGTATCATTCAATCTTGTGTATTCTCTATGGCCGTGTATAGTCACAATTTTTTGGAACTGAAGGAAATAGGGACCATCAGTACACATGTATGCATTCCATTGTGAATATGGTTGTATATTATCTCTATCATTGTTTGTATCCATATATGGTCTCACACGACTACTGTGGTATTTTGTCTTACACTAATTATTATTGCTGCTCATGTCATCTGCAAGAGGTGTCATTTTCCGATGTCACACATTGTCTTGAATATATGGCCATACAACAAGCTTCTCCAATTCAATTATTTTATTTTTTACCAACAACAAAAAATATATGATATTTTAGCTTTGTCAATGTGGTTAGATTCTGTAATAAATGGCATGGTGAAATTTTGGCTGCACAAGCTCTTATCCGTTTATATGCATTTGGTGCTAGGAATTGATTACTATGTAATTTAAATATTTTTCTTGCTTTGCAACCTGACCTAGGTTCATGTACTTGGTTAACTTTATTTTCCAGGCGCTCAGATCTAGCTGAGCTTTAGGGTTCACATATGTTGTTTACCATGCCGTCAACCGCAACAGTGCCCCCTGACTGCAACACGAGTGCCAAAATATGTTGTAGGCGGCGCGGCGAAGCGCGCCTATCCGTCTAGTATGCTTTATGTTTGCATGCTGTAATGAGTAGAGCCTCCTAGTTAACACTTAGCCTTGTATGCTTTATGTTTGCATGCTGTGTCGAATAGCCTCCCTCTGTATATGCTTTCACTTAGAATTTTTAGCTTCTTGTGCTTAGTATTTGCACGCTACATAGAGTAGAAACACCACTCATTTATCTACTCGGGTCCTTAGCTTTTTGTGCTTTTTGTTTGCACGCTAGACCGAGTAGGGTCCCTACTCTGCTGGAAACCAACTTTCTTATGCTTTATTTTTGCATTACCAGCACATCCACCGCCAGAAGACAGAGGACCAGCCCACATTTGAGGGCAACTGGGAGGCTGACCGGACAGAGGATGACGTGACTGCATACGACATCCAAGGCACCCTCTGCATCCCTCGCGCCGGCCAGGACGGTAAGTCCCGCGTTGACGCCTCTATTCGGGACTGGTCTGAGGACGATGAAGGTGACAGGGTTCACCTCTCTTCTTGCGTGTAATATGTTTTGATCCTTTTCCCTTGCTTGTTTTGATTTCTTGTTTCTTTCATCCACAGAGGAGCCAGAGCTGGATGATGGGGAGGAACCACTGGACATGGCTCTTGTGTCTGTCGCTGCTCCCACCACTCGGAAGAGGACGGGTAGAGGTGCGCAGGCACCCCGTCCCAAGAAACTCAAGAAGAAGCCGGGAAACAAGCCGCCGGCCAGCAAACCCAACCCCCGCAGGAAACGGCCCACCATAGACGGGTAAGTACCTCCGAGTATATTCTGGTTCTCTTGCTGTTTTTCTTCCTGGTCTCCTTCTCTGTTGTTGCTGAAATTGTTCTCCTCTTGCACCTTTATTTTCAGTGAGGCACTTGACGCCGACGCCACCGCCGCACCGGTACCCAAGAAGCAGAGGAGTGCTCCCCGAGAACTCGTGGAGCTCTCTGATGACGAAAGGGACCCGATACTGGAGGATAGGACACAGGCGTCCTCCCCGTCAAAGAAGATCAAGACCCTGGCGCCGAGAACGAGACTGAACATGCCTCCGAGCAGCCGCAGCCTGAAGCGCAGCCAGCTGCCCAAGATGCCGCCAACATTGAGACAACACCAACTCCTCCAGCTGCATCAGCTGAGGAGACTACTGAGCGCGCTGCCGAGCAGCAGCAGGACAGCACAGCCGTGGAATAGCCAGATGCTGCTGCCGAGCAGCAGCAGGACAACACAGCCGTGGAACGGCCAGATGCTGCTGCTGAGCAGCAGCCAGAAGACAACGCTGCCGAGCAGCCAGACCCCCCCTGCCGAGCAGCGGGTAGAAGACCCTGTGGCGGAGTCACCTCGCTAAGACGCCGTGCAGCCAGATCCCGCACCGGCTAACCAGCCACAAGCGCCATCAACCCAGCAGGTGCCTCCGCCGGTCCGCCAAGTACCTCCACCTTCTCAGCAAGTACCTCCGCCTTCTCAGCCAACTCCTACGCCCAACACCAAGAAACCCACCAAGACGGCTGCGGTGCCAACTCCCACGACCACCTCTAAGAAGCCCACCAAGCCGGCAGTGGTGCCAACTCGGCATCAGCCAAAGCGTGGCGCCGCACAGGCTGGACAGCAGTTGCTGCCCTACAAACCTTCCGGAGCCGAGTCTTCCGGACCCCAGCAGCCTGGTGCGCCACAAGACGGACAGGCTGGGCAGCCGGCCCAGAACACCAAGTGGGCCTTGAACCAGAAGAAGAAACCTCCCAACCCGAACGTCAGGATGGTCCCAGCTAATGTCAACTTTGCTCCTGAAGAGGAGCAGGATCCCGGCGCAAGTGCCAGCGAGAAGGTGGCTGAGCCCACGTTTCCCAAGTACTGGACACAGCTACAGGAGCGCCACAAGATCCATATGTCAAAGGAAGAGGAACGGATAGCTGCTCTCAAAGAGCGAAGGGCCATGAACCGCTCCAAGTCAAAGGGAAAGAAGGAGTCCCTAATCGTTAAGGAATTTTCTTCCCGCGACGAGGATACCGAGGAGCTTCCTGAGGAGGGCATTGCAGCTATCCTGGACCGGGTAGGCCATATCGAGAAAGTTTGGGACGCCCGGGCACTTGGCCATGCCTCCTGGGATGGTGTTGAATTGGGCAAACTTGGCAACTACCGCATGGAGTGGAACAAGGCCGACATCGGTCCGGTCAGCATGGCGGTAGCTAGTCCTTGCAGCACATTGGCTAGCAAGCTGTTTGTCTTGCACAAATCCATCGAGGATATCGAGCAAAGCTATGTGGTAAATGTTTTCTCTCTTTCTGAATTTTCCGAGTTGCCAGTTTCCTTTTCCTACTTCTGTTCTCTTAGCCACTACCCCAGTCCCCGAGATTCGGGCCGAGTAGGTGAGGCTCATCCGAGTTGACATCTACTCGGGCCAAATCTTCCAAAAATCATACACATTCCTTCTTCTCTGCATGATAGCATCCAGGAGAGGACCTTGCTTTTTCGCCAGCTTCTCTGGTCGCATCGCCAACTCAGAGACCGGAACCGGGTTCTGGAATCTGACAAGAGCGATAAGGACGCTCTGGAGAAGAACGCTCTGGACAACACTCTCAAGCTTTTTGCTATTGAAAGTAAGCCCTTAGCATTTTGGTTTGTGCGTTTTTTGCTTACACCCATTTTTTGCTTTTTGCTTAACTGCTGCCCCTCTGCAGGTGAACTCAAGGCCCTGGTGGAGAGACACCAGGATTGTAAAGTTATGTCTGCCTCAGCGCAGAGTAAAATCTCTTTTCTGGAAGGTGAGCAATCTTCTTTCTTCTCTGCATTTGCTTTTTCTCACTGGGCTACTCTGCTAAATAGAGTTGTTATTCCCGCAGAAGAATACAAGAATTTCCGGGAGCAGCATCTGCAATGCCTCACTCCAGCTGAAGCACACCAGCAAGTGCAGGCCCGGGAAGCCGAAATGGAGAAGGAGCGGGAGACCGAGAGGGCGGAGTTTGAGAAGCTCCAGGTTGATCTTGCCAACGCACTCCAAACTGCAATCAACTCTGTCCGCGAAAAGCAAGATTTCGAGAAAACAACTGCTGCCGAGAAGAAGAAACTCGAGCCGGAAATCAGAACTCTAAAGGAAAGGAACCAGGCTCTCGAGGTTGCAGTCAGGGACTCGCGCCGCCTCCAGGATAAGCATATCCGAGAATCAGAAGACTGGAGGAATAAGCTGGGGGCCCTCGTGCTTGAAATGGAATGTGAGTTGCCACTACCCTTCTCCTTGTTTGGTTTTTACCTGTCTATGTTCTTCTACTCGGTCTCTCTTCTTCTCGGTTACTCCTTCTGGCCCAAATCTGTATTTCCTGATCCAGATATCTTCCCGGAACTCCGTGCCGCTTGCGAAACTGCTATGGATAAGGCAAGAAAAAGGCCAGGGCAGCAGCCAGTCTGAGCGTTGATGACACCTCCAGCATCGACGATCATCTCGTCAACCTCAAGACCCAAGTGCGCTCCCTTAAAGGCTTGGGTACCTCCATGGTATCTACTGCAATTAATCTGCACAAACTGTTCTGGCCCGACCGAGATGTACCAGAAACCTTCCGTGGCATGGCAGCCAACCTGGACCATGTCAAGGAATAATTGAAGAAATGGCATGCTTCCGCAGCTCGGGCAGGAGCTGACGAGATCCTTCACTTCATCATGTCCTAGTACGAAAATTTAGATCTTGACAGGATTGGCACTCGCCGAAATGGCTCCAAGTGGACTGGACGTCCCGAGTGCGTCTCACGCCAAAAAGCAGTGGCCTATGAGATTGCCTCCTATGCCGAGACCAGCATATACATCGACGGACCCACCGAGCCGAATACAGATGTTAAAGAAGAGGAGGATGAAGGAGAAGCCGAGTTCGAGGACGATGCCGGTGAAGACCATAGCGGAGATGACGAGGAAGCTGATCACGGGAGGTCCGAGCATGTAGAGGCCGAGGAAGGGGAGACCGAGCAGCGCGGCGCCGCTGAGGACTCCGGGATGGAAACCAACCCGGAGACCGAGCAGCCGCAACCCGCCTCGTAGGAGGCGGTCGTCACCACCGAGATGGTGATTGACGACCCAGCTCCCGAGTTGGGCGCGACTGGGGCTGCGACTTCCGTTCTCTACCCTCTTCCCAGCGCCTCAGTCACTCAAGCCTCCAACAACTCTGCATCGGAGCCGATCTACAATACTCCAACGTCTTCCACGGCCGAACCTACATCGACAATAGCTGCCTCCGTGCCAGTGGCGCCTACCAGCACCAACTCGGATACCACTACCTCCATAGTTGTCTAAATTCCTGCAGTTTTCATTCTGAAACACTTATCAGATCCCCGGGATGCCGGGTGCAGATGTAATTGATACACTTATGTTTTCTCTTGGTACTCAGTTTTATTTGTTTCACTTTTAGCAAGACTGACTTGATGTCGGATTGCGTTTTAATGCAAGTCCCCGAGTTGCATTTCTCATCCACTTGTCTTTTTGTCTTTGCTCTTACCTGCCACTTGTGGCTTTTTGGTAGTCGAGTCACAAGATTTCAAATACCAAGTTTCAGATACTCAACCACCTTGAGATTTGAATTATAACGCTGCCCACCACTTAGCCGAAAAGAGAACAGAGAAGTAAAAACATCCTACTCGGTTGCTACACTTTTCTTTTCCTTAGCAAATTTTCATGTGTTCATTGACCTTTGGCTTGTTCTCTTGCTTGCCATGAAGCCGGGTTGCGGACAGCAGCAGAGTCGAAGAGTTGACCCTTGGGTTTAAACACATTACTAGATATGCGCATGAAATTCTAAGTAGACCAACCGAGTAGACAAAGGAAATAAAGTAAACAACACAAGGCAAGGTTTTCGCACAGGCAGTCCCCGAGTTTGAATTCGGAGTGCCGACTAGAATTTTAACTCGGTTAAGGAGATACATACAACTTTTGCTCATGAATGAAAACGGCGGAGTAGAGCTACATTCCAGGGACGCTTGGATTCCTCTCCAGCTCTATCCGGCTTGTTCTTCTGGGGTGCCTGTGCGTCAACTAGATAGTAGGCATCATTGTGCAGAGCCTTGCTCACAATGAAAGGCCCTTCCCACGGAGGGGATAGCTTGTGCATCCCGGCCGTGCGCTGCACGAGCCTAAGGACCATGTCTCCTTCTCGCAAAATCCTTGGGTTTACTTTCCGGCTATGATAACGCCTCAGGCTTTGCTGATAAATGGCTGAACGTGACAGATTTAACTCTCTTGCTTCTTCTAGCAGGTCAACGTCATTTTCTCGAGCTTCTCTCGCCTCCGCCTCAGTGTAGAGAGTTACTCGGGGCGAGTCATGCTCTAGGTCAGTAGGCAACACGGCCTCAGCTCCATATATCAGGAAGAATGGTGTGTATCCGGTTGATGGGTTAGGGGTAGTCCTTAGACTCCACAACACCGCCGGCAACTCGTCCAGCCAACAACCAGGGGTTCGTTGTAATGGCTCAATCAGCGTTGGCTTTATTCCGGATAGGACCATGCCATTTTCTCTTTCAACTTTCCCATTGGAGGCCGGATGGGCGACTGATGCAACATCTAGTCGGATCCGCTTCTCCCTGCAGAATCCTGCGAATGCACCCTCAGCAAAGTTTGTACCGTTATCAGTGATGATACTATGCGGGTAGCCGTATCTCAGAATGATATCCTTCAGGAAACTCACAGCTATGACTCCATCACACTTCCGAATAGGCTTGCCCTCAATCCACTTGGTGAACTTGTCAACCATGACCAAGATGTGAGTCATGTTGCCTCTAGCTGGCTTGAAAGGGCCTACCATATCCAAACACCAGACAGCAAATGGCCAAATAATGGGAATGGTCTTCAACTCGGATGCTGGCATATGAATCTTGATTGCAAACCTCTGGCACCCGTTACACTTTCTCACTATATCTTCAGCTTGCCGCAAGGCAGTGAGCCAAAAGAATCCATGCCGAAAACCCTTGTTGACCAGAGCCCGAGAAGAGGCGTGATGCCCGCATTCTCCCTGGTGTATCTCTGTAAGAATTTCTTCTCCTTCCTCTGGCTCAACGCAGTGTTGCAGCACGCCAGTAGGACTCCTTCTGTGCAGTACCTTGTTGAAGATGGTGTAGCCTTTGGATCTTCTCTGTATTTGCCTGGCAGTGACCTCATCACTCGGTAACGAGCCATCCGTTAGAAAGGATAATATGGGCAGAGCCCAACTGGGTGTCTCCCAGATGGGAAACACTGGTTCGTCCACTTCCATTGGATCAGCTACCATGACCTCTTCCGAGTTGGTGACGAGTCCCCGAGTCCCCGAGTACTGAGAAATGATCCCCTCAATGAATGCGATAGTCCCCGGGTTGAATGGAGCAGTCCCCGGGTTGTAAGTGCCAGTCCCCGGGTTGGAGAGGACAGTCCCCGGGTTCTCTTTTGGAGCCTCCCAATCAATCTCCATGGGAACAGCTTCCGATCCTGGCAGAGATGGAACAAAGATAGACTCCGAGTTGGGAGATGGCTTGATGGATGGCTTTCTCAAATGCTCCAAGGAAATCCCAGGTGGGATAAACTGCCGAGAAGACCCCAACTTCGATAGTTCATCAGCTGCATCATTCTCAGCTCGGTGTATGTGATGGAACTCACACCCTTCAAAGGACCCAGTCATAGTTTGCACCAGAAACTGGTAGGAAGCCATGTTGGCATCCAGGGCATCCCAATTGCCGGATACCTCACTACTAGAGAAAAGCTTACGACAGGCGAACAAAAAAGGCCTACCACAGGCGCATTTCGGTTCGCCGAGGACCATATCGCCAGTGGTAATCACTTACCCCAGGCGAATACCAAAATGCACCTATGGTAACTCAGCATACCCCAGGCGAATCAGCCTTGTGCGCCTGGGGTAACTGATTTACCTGTGGCGAACAAGCCTGGTGCGCCTGGGGTACATATGCACCTGTGGTATTATATGTTATTCGCCTGGGGTATGTTTTTGATGTGTCAAAAAATAAAAGAAACCAAAAATACTCTCAATTTGCACAAATATATATCAAAATGACGGAAATAACAGGAAAATGACAGAAATAAGTTCAATAGTCTCGAACAGAGATAGTTCAACAAATAATATAACCTCGATCATCAACACATAATACACAAGTTTATGTTACATAGTCTCGAACAGAGATAGTTCAACAAATCGATAGTTTAGCTAGACAAGCAAAACAACAAGTAGCATCAACACAAGGAGTACAAGGAGTATCAGCACAGAGATGGCGAAGGTGGTCATCCGGGCCCTCGTCTTCTCTGTCTTCTCTCTCTCTAGGTAAGTGGCGTATCGAGCTTCCGCCTCCACCATGGTCTTGTACCCCTTGTAGCTGTTGCCGCTGAAACCGTGCACCTGTCTCCGGCATTGTGACTCCGGGAACCCTACCGATATACGCAACATACCATGTCATCTGTGCATAGGACAAAATACAAGTTTAGCCTGGAAAGTGATAATAGACCACAAATAACTATCAAAGAAATAGAAGCATCAAGGTTTATGAATAAAACACGACAAATAAAGGACTAAAAGTTATATGATGCAAGTGTATACAAACATTTTGTCAATCCTATGGTCTCGGCGGGAACGGACGAACGCCTTCTAGCATGTTGAATGTCCGGGTGTCATGTTGCTCTCGTAGGTGTGCTTCTATGTCACGACTGCTTGGTGGTGTGTGGCCGTGGAAGAACAACCCACCCCAAGTGATGACATCCGACGCGAGTATCGTACAGATCCTCCGCTGGATGCGACGGAACTCAGCCCGCACATATTCATCGGGGGTGTTAGCCATCTTTGTGGTCAGGTCTCGGAGATGACTTGGTAACAATACCTCTTGGGCATCGTTTAAGTACTCCCTCATCTGACAGATGGCATACCAAGCTTCCAACCCAGATTCTTGCTCCGATTGCTTGAGGCAGGGGAAGTTTGTTACGTGGGTGCACACGTAGGCGCCTCGGACTATTTTCTCCTTTTTTAGGGGCTTGCCTAAATCGGCGGCGAAGCCGTTGAGGGCACTATTAAGAATAGCTCTTATGTCGTTGTAGTCCTTCTGCACCGCCCTACCCGCATCGAGATAAGTGCATACCCCGACCAATGCGGTTCCATGACGATGAGTGTGCATCCTCCGTTTCTGTGCAGATTTCGAACAAGCCATCAATATCATCAATCGGAATACTAAGGAGATTCTAGAAAGAATGTAACAACGGGAAGCGGAGAGGACTACTTACTTGGGAAAGTATGGCATGAGAATGGCGTTCTTATCCTTGTTATCTATCAAAAAACCCGTTATATAGTTCGTGATAACAACCCGGTCCGCAGGTGACCGCAAGTAGTCCTCAACCATGTAGTAGGGGTCCATAATCGCGATGTGCGGGGTATTCTCCATGACCATATCGTGCGCCATGCTGAGTGATACCAGGCGGACAATGCTTCGGTCGAGCTTTCCCAAGTGGAAGACCCTGAATATGTCTTCGTATCTGATGAAGAACACCTCTGCGGGATTTGTATCCACAAAGCCCACGGATCGGGGCACCTTGACCACGTATAGCGGGTAGGACGGATGTTTCTCACGTAGAAGTTCATTCTCTCTGAACAAAATTCCGTCGTGGATGCTCCTCATGTCACCACCCATGACAGCGACAACATCTGGCGGCAGCATCGGCTGACCTATCTCATGCACCTTCCTCCACGGGACGGCGGGCGGCAAACGGTCCAGCACTCGGGCGGCCGCTGGCTGGCTACTAGAGGAGGGACCACCTTTCTTCTTGTTGGCTGCCAGCCTCTTTCGATGCTTCTTCGTCCTCAAGCACAGGGGAGTGCCGCTTTGTTTTACCGCCTCCTCCACCGTAGCACGGAGTGTATTCGGGGTAACCACCATAGGTTGTGGAGCCGTAAAGGCCGTCACCTCCTCGGGAGTTTCTTGGGAATATGTTAGCTTCTTCTGGATATCCGGTTTTTTGGTGGGTAACTCAGAAGGACCACCCTCTTCGCCAACTACCTTCTTCTGGATATTAAGATTTATGGTGGGTAACTCCAGAGGAACCTTTTCGCCATCCAATTGATTTACGAAATCATCAATGGGAGCAAGTTCAATATCCACGTAGTCGTCATAGGTCTCATGCTCGTGATGTTGCTCGTCATGTGACGTCTCGTGCTCGGGAGGAGGAGGATCCACCGGAGGTCGAGAGAGGACCTTGTCATATTGGGTTGCCCGTGGAGGGACAACCCTGTCTTGTTGGCTTGCCGCGGGCGCAACATGTGTAGTAGTGACGACCATGCCTTGGCTTGGCGTCGACCCTGAGGTGGTGTTCAGCCGAATAAGGGCTTTCGGCCATAGAAAGATTTGATTGTCCAGTTGGCCGAGATTCAGCTTGCTGTCGGCATCGGCGGGTTGATTAGGAGGATACAAGTCATGGAATCCCGGTAGCACCAGATAGACGCGAACCCGAAGCTCGTTGGCCGGTATATCTCTGCAGTGGTACTTGCGGGAGAGTGGTTGCAAGATGCTCCCCTTTGCAACATCCTTCAACTGACTGCCCACTTTTAGCAGGAAGGTGCATCCCGTCCGCCTGCGATAACATGCATGGATAGGTCGGAGAGTAGGGTTATATTGAACTAGCTACAGCTTGAGACGGTCAATAATTTACCGTGAGGGCATCGAGCTCGGCTAACATCGACGGACCAAAGGTGATGATGGGCTCGTCGAGCAACGATAACATCGACGGACCATCGGTTGCGCCGGACACGGTCGACGGTCCATCTGGGGCAGGTCCGTCGGGCACGGCGGGGGCGGGCGCGCCAGGCATGACCAACGTCGACGGACCACCGGCGGCGGCCGCGGCGGGCATGACCAACATGGACGGTCCACCTCCGGCGCCTATGTTGATCATAGGTAACGGCCCCTGTGAGCCCCCGGCGATGTAGCCACATAGTTTTTCAAATACGGCGGGTATAAGCGCATTCATCTTTTCCCCGACCTTTTCCTCAATCTTCTTCTCCATGTTTTCTTCCAAGTCCGCCACCTTCTTCTTCAACAAGTCCGCCTCCTCGTTCGACTGGCTCTTCTTCGCCGCCCGCGACTCCTTAGTGCTGGGCTCAGCCAAGCCATAGTTGGCGTGCTTCCTATTTAGTCCGCCGCCGGTGATACGGCCTAAGTGCGGCCTTTTCAGCGGGTCCTGGCTCTTTGCCTTGTTGTACCCCCTGATGAAAGTCTTATCCCACGCGACTTTGGCCGTCGACGTCTGCGACGAGGAAGATTCAAGCTGTTGTTCTTCTAGCTGCAGAAGCAACATATGAACGGTTTAGAAATGGTTTCGTACTAGAATGAAATCATGGACTTGATGATGATGAGTTGCCTGACATGGTAAATTTCTTACCACTAGTTTCTCAACATTCTTCACGCTATCGTCCGTGACCAAAATAACATCTCCACCATCTTCGGGTCCGTGACAAGTTCCCCGGTCGGAGTTACTTTTCTGTACCTCGACCTCATGAATTTCTGGAATTGCCGGTCATGGGCATACTTGGCGTAAGGGTTCTCAATCCCTTTTACAATGTAGGCCTGGTCCTCTTTCGCCCAAACTGGCTCCTTCCCGTCGTAGCCAAGAGAGCCGAGATTGTGGTGACCGATGTTGTTCGATGCTAGGTCCCTCCCCCATTCCATTTGATTCTTAGTGAAATCAAGTGACTGGTTATCTAGAAAAGTCTTGAAGTCATCAGGCGTAATCCGCAGGGAGTGGCGATGGATCTCTTCGAATGGTTCCTCGTCCCTAATCATTGCCCTCACCATAGTCTTGTAATTGCTCAGGGCTTTGGTGAATCTAGTAAGGGCGAGTTTGTTCACCAGGTTGCCCTTCAGATTCTCGTTGTTGTAGGGGGGAGGGAACTCGTACCGCGCGTGCAGCCTCGAGATGAGTTGGGCACGCAGAGTTTGCTTCTTCTTGAGAGTCGGCTCGTTGATATTGACGACGTCTCGAAGGATCGCGCCAAGTTGGAGGAAGTACCCCTTCACAAGGTCCGTATGCATCAGATGCGTGCCATTGGAAGGATCCACCTCCGTGAATTTCTCTTGAACGGTGCCGACCTTGTTCGGAGCTCGCTCTTTCCCGTCGTGCTACTCTCTGAGGGACCCCTGGCGCCACTATCAGTGGTTTCCGCCTCGCCACCGGTGAGCCCGTCACAGCCATCATTGGCTCTCTCTTCCTCTTGCGACTCTCTGGCCATAAGAAGGTAGTGGTCCAATAGCGCCGGATCCGTAGAAGAAGAAGACATGCCTAGCTAGCAGTAGACAAAATATATACTAGGTTAGTCACCGGAAAAATTCGGCATGACCTCTGCTATAAATGGTCATGCCGGAGTGCCAGAAATTTGCCGGAACGGAAATGAATCAACGTTCCGGCAAAACATTGGCTCTCAATGTACCTACAACATTTTCCCAAAACAGCTTCTTGCTGTCATCACATCATCCCATGAACATAAATAGAATGCATATTAGCCACAAAACAGCTTCTTGCTGTCATCACATCGTCCCAGGAACATATTTTTTGCTTCTTGCTGGCAACAAATGTCCACAATTTACACAATGTATCATCCCAAAAATGTTGTTCTTCCTACTGCAAGAAATACAGAGAATACAAATAGAGTATACAAAGCAAGTACTCCCAGGTTCCTTCTACTGCTACTTAAGCAAGTACTCACATGTTCCTTCTACTGCTACCGACAAGCACAGGAACCATCAACCAGGAAAGTACTCCCAGGAAAATTATTAACAAGAATTACGGCTAGAAAATTACAGGTTCCTTCTACTGCTAATTAAGCAAGTACTCCCATGTTCCTTCTACTTCTACTGACAAAATGCTTTAGTGGTTCCCTGCAAAATACCAGCAGTACTCCCAGGTTCTTTCTACTGCTAAGCAAGTGCTTTAGTGGTCATGTATTATCAAAACTAATACTATATAAAAATTAGTTTAACATAAGGGCATCAGTTAGCAGCAACAGTTAGCAGCAGCAGCAGGTAGCAGCAGTTTTTAATCATGCATTATATTTATCAAACAAGCACCCATGTTCTAGGATCTGCGCTCTCTCTTCTCTCTGAATTAATCTAAGGCATGACAAACAATGGGGTAAAGAGTCGTCAAATTGCTGTCTTGGTAGTGGTAAAAAAATTTGTGGGTTAATTTGTCAAATGATTTCACTCTGATGATTTTGAGAAATGGCACACTCTACACATCTTTGTTATAGTTTCAGTTCACATTAGTTGTACTGTATTAGCTTGTCTAGGAGAATACAGTAAGGAACCATCAATGTGCATCTCTCAGACTTTGGTAGTACTGTCGCTTTAGTTTGGTTGTTGCTTGCAAACTTCACTGAAGGTTATTCCTATTGTGCAAATAGTTTCTAAAACCTTTTTCATTCCAAATCCATCAACAAGATAATAGAGGCTACTAGTATTCAGAGAAGTAGTTTTACATCAGTATCACATCTCACTTTATATTTGACAATTAATTTAAGAGAAAACCTGTAAAATATATTCAGTTTTTGACAACTAAACTCTTGGTTCAAAGTAGTTATTTAAGAAAGTACTCCCAATGTTCAATATATTGTTGTGATCTAGCAAGCAAAGCAAGCAAAGAAGTAACTTGACTATTCTTGAACAAAAGTTAGTGCAACATGCAGTTAGCTATCCATTATGCATATTACAGATCAAATACAAAGTGCATACACTAGTGGAAACAACCCCTTTCGTCCAGGGGGGCAGGGGGCATCTGTCCCGGTTGCCCTTCCCCGGACCTCCCGAATCCCACGAGAAGAGAGGAGCTTCCGGATCCCACGAACGAATAAGTAATACATATATAAAGCAGAATAAGGAACACTTATATTACGGAAGCACAGTATATCGAGCATATTACATGACGGATGGAGTGTATTACAAAATCAAATTCAGTACCACCCGGGGCTATAGTACTCTCCATTTACGTTTAGGACCTCTGCATCTAAGAAGCTCGCAATTTCCTCCTGAATTGCTCGTATGCGGTCCCTTGGTAGAAGACCGTCGCGAAGCCGTTCGATCTAATATAAAGAAGAGTGGTCAAATATATTAATGAAACTAAGTAACTAAAATAGATGTTAATAAGAAGAATTGACGACTGACGTACATGAAGTTGCTTTAAATTTCTGCCCTTGGGACATGTCGTCTGACGAATGAACTCGCAAACGTAGTATCCACACAAGTGATTCCCGTCTCCTTGTTTCAAGCACTTTACGAGAACATGATTTCAATCAAAATAATAATAAACCAGACATGATAATGGTATCGACACTAGAATCAAGGAGATGCTCGCGGATCTAGATAGTACTTACTTGCACAACATCAAATGTAAGCGTTGATTTCCATTCACCCCTGGCCTTTTTTATGAACCTCTTCCAAACGCTACCCGAGAAAAAAAAGAATGAAAAGAGTTAGTAATTACTTGATATCCGAAAATGAAACAAAGTAGTCAATATAGTGCCATATATAAATACTGAAATTAATAAAGATTGAAATTACCGCTGGATCATTTCCTGCATGTTAGCCCACATGGCTAGGGGTTTACGTTTTGGGTCCATTACCATTACTTTTCCTTGGTCAATTTCGAAGATTAGCAGAATATAGTGGAAGCTGCGCACGCAGAACTCATCAATTATACAGTGAACATCGAGTAAGGAAAACAGAATATTTACAACACAGTAACACTAACCCGAAGTTGTAAGGAAATAATATTTCCCGTCGGTGTTGGTGAAATAATATTGCCCTCAGAATATTATTTTCTGTATCCTTGGCAGATATCCGAAGAGTCTTTTCATAAACAATATTTGGATCAATGAACCCAGTATCATAGATTCCACCTCTTTTGCATTCGAGAATCTTCATTCTGCAATTATAATATATGAGTGTACTATATATATATGAATATGCAAATGAACGAGGTGAGCTAGAGAAATAAGTACTTACAGACAATAGGCACTAAGGACAGCTTTGTCGAGGGCATGTTGCTGGTATAACTGAAACAATTCGTCAAATTGAATCATAACCATTCCTTCTCCATACCCATAGTGCTCGTCCTTAACGCTGAGACATATCCAGTCCTGAGATTTCTCAGTGGCATCCATATACCAACTATGCACTCTTCGCATTTTCGTTGGTAGATCCTTTATCTCCTCGGGTTTGACGAGAGGCTTCCCGTACGTGTATTTGTACGCACATTCAGCTTCGGGGAAGTATTGTAGTATTTGCATATACTCAGCAATGGACAAACCCGCATCAGCTGCCTTGTCTGCGTACAGTGTTATAAACTCCGGATCAATTTAGTCGTCAGCAACATTAGTGCTCGGCCCCACCTGGGTATTGGAAATCACTTTGAGCGGGGACGTGGATTGTTTTTTCTGCTCTCCGAGCTGGGCAACTGATTTTCCCCTTTTCCCGCTTGCGCTACTACTATTCGTCGACCGCACCATTTCCTGGTGTGACTTCAGAATAGAGCGGTCATAGTCAGATGACAGACTCGGCTTGGGTTGATGAAGAGTCTTCACCATTTTCCAAGCTCGTTCTGTCTCTTCTTCGGTCTCGGGAAAATCTGCCTTTTTCTTCTCCTTCCGCTTCGATTTCCACGCCTCGTATTCGTCCTTTGCGATTTTCTGGTTTTCCTCGGGAGTATAGTCGTAAGGTAACTTGGGTAGCTCCTTTGGTACCTTCGGGAGGGGTGACCGTTTACGTTTGGGTGATTTTTTACGTTTCGGCAGAAACTTAGTGGGTGGAGAAGGATGACGCAACGGCGTAGGCGACCGCGGTGGAGACGTGCATGGCGTAGGCGACCGCGCTGGAGACGGCATGCATGGCGAAGACGGCCGCGCTGGAGAATGGCGAGGATTCGATGGCTTTGCCATCTGATTTGGGAGCACAATTAATTCCTTTAGCCATAGAACGGTCAAGTTCTTGGCTTCTCCGAGTTCAGTCAACTCTTCGTCTTCACCTTCAGGAAAATCAAGCTTTGCCCGCTCGAATCCGTTGACAACTTCATCGACCCCAACAACAGCGTAGCCCAGTGGAACTGGAAGACTATGGTGAGTTGGTTCGTTGCCAATTGGTAAGGCATAGCCGGCCGCCGCCTTGATGGTTATATTGACGACCTTCACGTGGAGCTCACAGGTTGTCATCTCCGTGATATCATCCACCGGGTGAATCATCGGCGGTGCATCATCACCCGGTAGCTGCGTGGATGCAACGCTGCTTTTGCGATGAGAATGTGCGACGTTGGTAGCCTCGACTTCACCTTCTACCATGTGTAGTGATGCGCCGGTAGACACTATCTGCTGGCTAAGTGTGTTAATTTGTTCCTGCTGCTTCTTTGCTACATCCTGCGTCAGCTTTATCTGTTCTTCAAGTTGACGCCTCCAGTTTGCCTGAGTCTCTGTTTCAGCTGCCTCCGCGTCCTTTCTACGTTGACGGCTTCTATTGGGGTATAACTTTTTGGTGGAGTCGAACGCAATACTCCACGGAGGAGTCCCTTTTATGCCTCGTGTACGCCCTCCGTGTTCCTTATTCCTGAGGGTGCGTGTGAGCTCGTCGTTCTCTCTATCTGGCACGAACTTCCCCTCTTTAACGTCCTTTATTGCGGTTCTCAGCTTTTCTATGGGTAGAGGACTCTCTTTATGCCTTAGGTTATAGATTGCATTTCCTTCGGCGTCCAACGTGCCCCAATGCCCGTAGAACCATGACCTTGTCCGCTCGACCCACAAGAACGGCTCGGGAGTGATCCCCAGCTTAATCAGGTCGTTCTCCCATTGCTCCCACTTGGGACTGGAACCCTTGTAGCCACCTTGCCCCATAACATGGTGATATACCTTTTTGGCGGCGTTTTTCTCATTTGTTTTTGTCCTTTCCAGTTCATTCTCTGACAGCTTGTACTTCACGAAATCTGCCCATATGGGTTTTATTTTCTCATACCCTTGAGTGAAATCTGGAGTCTTGTTCTTCTTAACATAGTCAAGGTTCAATCTTTTCTTCCAGTTTTTGAATTGCTCGGCCATCTTTTTCAGGGTCCATGCCTTGACCTTTTCCCGTATCTCAATTTTCATTTTAGTAACATCGGCCTCATTCACAGCCGCTTCATTCTCGTCCACCTCCGGCAAGGGTAAGTTGAAATTAGCCAAAATCTTTGAGAAAGCTATTTTGCTAACATATGAAATTCCTTGTTTCCGCGGATCTTTTGGCTTATTCCACTCATGAACAGTGATCGGGATATGATCCCTAACTAGCACTCCACATTGCTTCACAAATTTTTGGGCAACATCAGCGGGAAGCTCGGGTGCGCCGTCTGCTGCGATCGTGTCGATCCTATATCTTTCTGTATCTTTCAACTTCTTTGTTGCGCCTCGTTTAGTCTTTTTTCTGGTTGATATGCTTGAACCGGATGGCTAAAAATATAAAGACTATTAATACATGTATGTAGACAACGGATGCTTCATTAATTAACATATCTATATATGCACCTCGGAGCCGGTGTTTGTAATTTGTACGGCTCCACCGGAGCCGTCGGCTGCTCCCATATCGGAGCCGTCGGCTGCTCCCATATCGGAGTCGTCGGCTTCTCCCTCACCGGAGTCGTCTCCCTGGGTGAGCTCCGGATCTCCCTCACCGGAGTTGTTCATCCACTGGCTCACATCGGTATCTACGTCGGGCCCGCGGATGAAACCCTCGAGCAAGTTTTCGGCATCTTCGTCTCTTGACTCCATACTATACAAAAAGAGTAATTATATGTTTGAGATTATAGATAATAACTAATGATCAATTATTTTCATCAAAATTGTTTATAGATACTACACAAAAAGGGTAGTCATAGCTCACGTCGTTAAATTTTCTAACATTCCTAACATGCATTCTTAAATTTCTAACACTAATTTAGTAAAATTTTCTAACATTTTTAAATTTTCTAACATTTTTAAATTTCCTAACATTTCCTATGTCAATTCTAACAAATCTAAAATTCCTAAATCTAATCTAAAATTTCTAACATTCATAACTAATGATTCTAACATTTCTAACAGTAATAAATAACTAAAAACAAAAACAACAATTAAGTAAAAAAAGGGGAAAAACCCTAGTTAGGGTGAGATGGAGGCAGGGCCGGCGCGGGGCAGCGGCGGCCGGCGGGGGGGGGGGGGGGGGGGGGGCAGCGGCGGTGGGGCAGTGGAGGCCCGACGGGATCGAGGGGGCGGCGTTTCGCGGGCTGGCGGAGGGCCTGACGGGGGATCAAGGGGCGGCGGCGCAACGGGATCGAGGGGTGGCGGCGCGGGCGCGGCGCGACGAGATCGAGGGACGGCGCGACGGGATCGAGGGGCGAGGCGCGAGCGGGCTGGCGGCTCGAGGGGGCGGCGCTTGAGGGCTGGCGGCGGCGCGACGACGAGATCGAGGGGCGAGGCGCGAGCGGGCTGGCGGCTCGCGGGGGCGCGGGTCGAGGGGTCGCGGGACGGAGGAGTGCGGCGGCGCGACGACGGGACGGAGGAGTGCGGCGGAGGTAGGACGGCGCGCGAGGGGGGCAGTGGCGGCGCGGCGGCGGAAAAAATGGGCAGCCTGGCGGCGTCGGTTCGTCCCTGGGCGCGGTTTTGTGGCCATCCGGGACGGTGACGTGTATATATTCATGGCCATCCGTCCCGGGTGGTGGCAAGAACCGGGACGAAAGGCCCCTTTAGTCCCAGTTGGTGGCAGCAACCGGGACGAAAGGCCACCGTCCAGATGCTCTTTTTAGGTAGGGCGCGCCAAATGTTTTAGCGCCAAAATTTGAATATTGTTTGAATATATACATGAATAACTTCTATATACTTTCGAATTTGAAAAAATTTCAACATGAAAATTGCTTGAATTTGCCTAACTTAAATCCGTTTTCTGTTTACCTAAATAATTATTCAAACTATTAACTATTTTACTATTTACATTCAAATCCGTTTTCTGGTTGCTAAGTGCATATATACATACCAAATGCACGGCATAACGTATGCTGGCGAATTCTGTTGTTTTGTATTTGGTCGATGAACTGACCGGTGTATGAAGGTGGGCTATACATAGGGTCCTCTGATTTACAAAGTGCTAAATCCAACGGCTAACTAGGTGCAATATGCATACCAAATGCACGGCAGGACGTATGATGGCGGATCCGGATGTTTTGTATTTGGTCGATGAACTGACCGGTGTATGAAGGTGGGCTATATATAGGGTCCTCTCGCTCACAAAGTGTTGTGCTAGGGTTTTTACCTAACAGCTCGAAAGGAACACACCGTAGCCCTGATCGAACGGCTCACAACAGCTCGAAAGAAACACACCCCGGATCCAACGACTCACAAGCGTTTGAAAGAAACACACGATCCGTGTGATTCTATCTGATTGGTCCAACGAAACACGAACCATTTAGTCCCGGTTGATGTCCCCAACCGGGACTAAAGGGATATATGGTTTCTACTCACTATATATATGTATGCATTGCCACACCATTGGCATAAAACACATACAAACTCACGACTCTCTCATGGCTTCTACCGTACCCACTCTAACATTCATCCAGGCGGAGGCACTTTCCGCCTCGAACTACCCCTGCCCGTGCGGCTACAACGTTCCCGCTGGTTGGATGCTGAGCGCCGGAGGAGTGCCGGTCCCTCCTCTTCCTCAAGGTGTGGCGCGTCGGGCGGCCATCACGAACCACTACTACCACGAGCTCACGCCAGAGCAGCGGAGGAATCGCAGTTGGCATCCCGATAACCAACATACTTGGGATGCCTTCTTCATCAATCGGCGTGAGAGGGCGCTCGCCAGGTATGAGGAGGACGGTCTGCCTCCTGGGAACTTTCACGAGGCCGGTCGTCGGCTATGGTGGTACGGCCGGACTCTACAGAGCGTCATGGACTACATCAGGGCCGGCGATATCCCCCGCCTGCGCTACCCTCACGCCCAGTCCTGGAGTCGTGATCCTCCGAGGGAGTGCAGAGCACCGTCAGACGATAGTGACGACGACGGCGGCGACTACGACGACTACGAGTCGGAGTATTATAGGCCTAGGCAGGAGTATGACTAGTTAGTAGATCGATGCACTCTGGCCATTATGTACTGCCTTGTTTATTTAGATCTATGCTCTCCGTTTAGATTTAGATCCAATCTTGCCATTATGTGTAATGTGCCTTGTTTATCTATCAAAATGCATGTCCCCCTCTTTTTAACGTCTATCGAAATGCCATTTGTCGTCTGAATCCAACCAATCAGGAAAAATCACACGGAAAACAGAAAACAGACGAGCTAGCGCGCCGCTGTTTCCCGGAATACAACAAATTATTTTATTAAACAGCCAACAGAAAACAGACGCGCTAGCTCGCTACTCCTCGTCCTCGTCGTCATCGTCGGTGACCTCCTCGTCGTCGTCGGAGGTGCATGATGGTATGTCCGACATAGGCCCCCACCTCGGATCGTTGGAGGCCCAGACTTCGCCGGCGTGGTCGACCCGACGGAGCTCTTGCAGCGCCTTCGTCCTCGCCTCCCGAGCGGCATCTAACTCGAGGTGGCGTTCGAGGCGCCGCTCCGTCCGCTCAGCCGCGCGGGTCTGCCATAGCTCCTCATCGGCGCTCTCCTCACCCGGATTGTTCCGGTAATACTAGCGGACCACGCGGTCGTCCCTGGCGTCGACTAGGCCCTGAAACGCGCGGTGCCTGAGGTGGCGGTGGTCGGCGGCAGTGACGATCTGCGGCGTCGGCGCCCTGGCCTCCGCTTCCCAGAGGGTGTGGCAGTCGTTAAAGTTCACCAACGACCGCGGGCGGCTGAGGCGCCAGGCCGCCGCGTCCCAAGCGCGGGCGGCCTCCGACGCCGTCGCAAAGGAGCCGAGGGGATGCGGTCGTCCCCGCTGCGGATAGTCGCGGTGAACATTCCGTTCTGCCGTGATCGAACGCCGCGGAAACCGGTAGTGTTGTTCCTGCTCGGAGACATGGTGGTGGCACAGCGATGCGTGGAGTGGAGAAGACGCTCGAGACGCGGCAGTTTATACCGCGCATTCGTGGCCACGCGGCAGGACTCCCGCGCCACGCGGCAGGACTCCCGCGCCACGAGGTACAATACACACACTACCACCCACACCTCTCTCTCACTCCCCCAAGCAAAAAAAGAGGGATGGGGGCTGTGGCCGCATTTGTAGGGGAAGGGACATTGGTCCCGGTTTGGGGAATGATCCGGGACCAATGCCCATGCGCGTGCCACGTGGCCTGTGGCTAGGGATTGGTCCCGGTTCGTGCCACGAACCGGGACCATTGGCTCCCCACGAACCGGGACAGATGCCCCCAGGTGGTTTCTGCTGCCTCGGGCACACGAACCGGGACCAATGCATGGCACTTGTCCCGGATTTTGGTGCAACCGGGACAGATGCCCCTGCCCCCCTGGACGAAAGGGGTTGTTTCCACTAGTGGTTCGTGGCACAACCCGGGACCAATCCCTAGCCACAGGCCACGTGGCACGCGCATGGGCATTGGTCCCGGATCATTCCCCAAACCGGGACCAATGTCCCTTCCCCTACAAATGCGGCCACAGCCCCCATCCCTTTTTTTTTGCTTGGGGGAGTGAGAGAGAGGTGTGGGTGGTAGTGTGTATTGTACCTCGTGGCGCGGGAGTCCTGCCGCGTGGTGCGGGAGTTCTGCCGCGTGGTGCGGGAGTTGTGACGCGTGGCCACGAATGCGAGGTATAAACTGCCGCGCCTCGAGCGTCTTCTCCACTCCACGCACCGTCGTGCCACCACCATGCCTCCGAGGAGGAACAACACTACCGGTTTCCGCGGCGTCCGATCACGGCAGAACGGAATATTCATCGCAACTATCTGCTGCGGGGACAACCGCATCCGCCTCGGCTCCTTTGCGACGGCGTCGGAGGCCGCCCGCACTTGGGACGCGGCGGCCTGGCGCCTCAGCCGCCTGCGGTCGTTGACGAACTTTAAAGACTGCCACACCCTCTGGGAAGCGGAGGCCAGGGCGCCGATGCCGCAGCTCGTCACCGCCGCCGACCACCGCCACCTCAGGCACCGCGTGTTTCAGGGCCTAGTCGACGCCAGGGACGACCGCGTGGTCCGCGAGTATTACCGGAACAATCCGGGTGAGGAGAGCGCCGACGAGGAGCTATGGCAGACCCGCGCGGCTGAGCGGGCGGAGCGGCACCTCGAACGCCACCTCGAGTTAGATGCCGCTCGGGAGGCGAGGACGAAGGCGCTGCAAGAGCTCCGTCGGGCCGACCACGCCGGCGAAGTCTAGGCCTCCAACGATCCGAGGTGGGGGCCTATGTCGGACATACCATCATGCACCTCCGACGACGACGAGGAGGTCACCGACGACGACGACGAGGACGAGGAGTAGCGCGCTAGCGCGTCTGTTTTCTGTTGGTTGTTTAATAAAATAATTTGTTGTATTCCGGGAAACAGCGGCGCGCTAGCTCGTCTGTTTTCTGTTTTCTGTGTGATTTTTCCTGATTGGTTGGATTCAGACGACTAATGGCATTTCGATAGACGTTAAAAAGAGGGGGACATGCATTTCGATAGATAAACAAGGCACAGTACACATAATGGCAAGATTGGATCTAAATCTAAACGGAGAGCATAGATCTAAATAAACAAGGAAGTACATAATGGCCAGAGTGCATCGATCTACTAACTAGTCATACTCCTGCCTAGGCCTACAATACTCCGACTCGTAGTCGTCGTAGTCGCTGCCGCCGTCGTCACTATCGTCTGACGGTGCTCTGCACTCCCTCGGAGGATCACGACTCCAGGACTGGGCGTGAGGGTAGCGCAGGCGGGGGATATCGCCGGCCCTGATGTAGTCCATGACGCTCTATAGAGTCCGGCCGTACCACCATAGCCGACGACCGGCCTCGTGAAAGTTCCCAAGAGGCAGACCGTCCTCCTCATACCTGGCGAGCGCCCTCTCACGCCGATTGATGAAGAAGGCATCCCAAGTATGTTGGTTATCGGGATGCCAACTGGGATTCCTCCGCTGCTCCGGCGTGAGCTCGTGGTAGTAGTGGTTCGTGATGGCCGCCCGACGCGCCACACCTTGAGGAAGAGGAGGGACCAGCACTCCTCCGGCACTCAGCATCCAACCGGCGGGAACGTTGTAGCCGCACGGGCAGGGGTAGTTCGAGGCGGAAAGTGCCTCCGCCTGGATGAATGTTAGACTGGGTACGGTAGAAGCCATGAGAGAGTGGTGAGTTTGTATGTGTTTATGCCAATGGTGTGGAAATGCATACATATATATAGCGAGTAGAAACCATATATCTCTTTAGTCCCGGTTGGGGACACCAACCGGGACTAAATGGTTCGTGTTTCGTTGGACCAATCAGATAGAATCACACGGATCGTGTGTTTCTTTCAAACGCTTGTGAGTCGTTGGATCCGGGGTGTGTTTCTTTCGAGCTGTTGTGAGCCGTTCGATCAGGGCTACGGTGTGTTCCTTTCGAGCTGTTGTGAGCCGTTGGATAAGGGTGTTTCTTAACCGTTAGATAAAAACCCTAGCGCAACACTTTGTGAGCCAGAGGACCCTATATATAGCCCACGTTCATACACCGGTCAGTTCATCGACCAAATACAAAACATCCGGATTCGCCATCATACGTCCTGCCGTGCATTTGGTATGCATATATGCACCGAGGAGCCACGGTGGGGCTGTATGATGGCGATACCGATTGTTTTGTTCTACATCCCCCTTTAAGGTTTTATACATCATATATTCAGTTCATCGACCAAATACAAAACATCCGGATTCGCCATCATACGTCCTGCCGTGCATTTGGTATGCATATTGCACCCAGTAGCCTCGGTAGGGCTGTATGATGGTGATACCGATTGTTTTGTTCTACACCCCCTCTTTAACACATCAATCCATGCTTGGGTCAGTGTTCACTTTGAGCTCGGAGTGGGTAGTAATGTGCAACTGTTCGGGCGGTTGTTAGCCGTTGGATATAGCACTTTGTGAATCAGAGGACCCTCTCTTGGGAATCCAAGACCTATGACACACTCTAAAACACATGGTATGGCATACCATGGGATTTGGTGGCATTCAGACGATTCGGGGCCCCCTCCGGAGAAACCATAGCCCCGATGGGAAAAAGATGGAACTGTCGTTCTGCACCATCTACGAGAGCTAGAATGGCGTAGAAAAGGGGAACTAACTGCTTGGTTGTGTGAGGTTAGGCCCAAGGAATACCCAAGAGAATGGTAGGGCCCACCTCTTTGGCAAGATTCCCCCAGTTCCGTCACACCCGGGAGTTTTGGGCTCTCATTAATTAGTCCTGGAACCCGCGAGAGAGAACCCGATGATACATCTCCAACGTATCTATAATTTCTGATGCTCCATGATCATATTTTGCCAATTGCTACTTGTTTTATCCATTATTTATACATTTTCCGGGACTAACCTATTAACAAAATGCCAAGTGTCAGTTCCCTGTTTTCTGCTGTTTTTGGTTTCGGAAAAGTTGTTCTGCAAAAATTCTCGGAATTGGACCCCACAAAGCCCGGAGTTCCTATTTTCCCCGGAAGCAACCAGAACACAGAAGAGGAGTCGAAGATGAGCAATAGTCGGGCCACACCATAGGGTGGCGCGGGTCCCCCCTGGCCGCGCCACCTATGGGTGTGGGGCCCCTGGAACTCCACCGCCTTTGCCCTTTTGCCTATTTAAGCCCCCCCCCCCCGGATGGAAAAACCTAAGCACCTGATAAAAATATCCCCGAAAAATTCCGCAGCCGCCGTCACCGTCAACCCTAGATCAGGGGGGTTCTGAAGCTGTTTCCGGAACCCTGCCGGAGAGGAGATCATCACCGGAGGCTTCTACATCACCATGCCTGCCTCCGGAGTGATGCGTGAGTACTTCATCCTTGGACTACGGGTTCGTAGTTGTTGCTAGATGGTTGTCTTCTCCTCATATGCCTCCATGTTTAGATCTCGTGAGCTGCCTATCATGATCAAGATTGATCTTATGTAATTCTATATGATGTGTTTGCTGGGATCCGATGAATATTGAACTTATGCCAAGTTGATTATAGTCTTTATTTGCATATGCTATTTGTGACATTGCATGCTTTCCGTTGCTAGCACTACTAGGAAAACAACTATAGGAGAGACGATAGCCGTGGCGCACCAACACTTTGGTGCGTCACGCCTAAAAGTCGTGGCGCACCACATCACGGTGCGTCGGGCCTATACCTTTAGCCATGGCGCACCAAACCTGACGCGCGCCGCGCCTATGTGTGGGCGGGGTGGCTAGGCTCCCAGGCATACCCATGACGCACCGTGTTGTTGGTGCGTCACAGCTATTTCAAATAGGTGTGGCGCACATAGGGCCGATGCATCACGGCTATGTGTTCCACCTATAATAAGCATAGCCGTGGCGCACCAGCCCCACGTGCGCCACGCCTATTTGAAATAGCCGTGACGCACTAACAGCACGGTGCATCACGGGTATGCCTGGGAGCCCTTTAAGTGTTTTGGACCACCTCCAACCTCCCATTCCCCCACCTCTCCACGCCATTTAAGATCTGGTCGTCCCCCACCTCCTCACCACCCCATTTCCCCCATTTTCCCACCATTTTAAGCTTGTTTAACCTATTTTATTTGATATATATGTGAGGGGAATCTCTAGTAAACAGTACTCTCTCCACCTCATCTCACTTTACCACTTTCTCTTCCATCTTTTTCACTCCCTATAGCCACACACACTCTCTCGGTCTCGTGCCGGCAAGATCTATAGTTGGTGACTTGTTGGAGGCATATTTATATATATGGTTGCATGTATATATATGTGTGTGAATATGTTGTATGTATGTGTCTCTTTCTCTCTCTCTCGCTCTCATCGATCGGTGTACCTCGTCACAAAAGATTCATATGGTTGCATATATACATATGCGAAATTGTGTTGCGTATCTTTGATAAAAATTGTGGATGTCTTAAAAATGAGTTGCCATGTGTTGCGAAAATGTTGATTCATTTCCAATTCGGTGACCATGCACTCAGAGAATGTCCTATTTTTAGCAAAGGTCATGCCGAATTTTTCCGTCGAACACCATGCATGCATCATCTGTATATTGCGTAATTTGATTCTAATTAATTTGTCCTGTGATCTTTTTTTACTATGCAGCCAACCATGCATATAAGCACAAGCATCGTGGCTAGATTTATGAAACATGTGACGGCCGAAATGTTTCGAAATAACATGACGGAGATAAGATGTCCTTATCAAAGATGCAAACTGCAACGCTTGATCAGATACAGTTACGGTGACTTGGAGTCGCACCTTATCCGTCGTGGTTTCATGGATGGCTACACTCCTTACCTGACAAGTGATGAAGAAGATGAATACGACGCTAATGGGACGGCCGGATATGAAGAAGGACATCATGATCAGGATAATAACGGCGATGGAGGTCGGCGAGAAGATGAAGAGTCTCCCGGACATGATGAAGGACATGATCATGATCAAGACGAAGGACATCATGATGAAGATGTCGGGACATCATCGTCGGACTGGGTGCAGGACCCTCATGTTCAAGCTCTGCTTCTCAAGGAGACTAGCGACACCAGAGCTGCTGCTAGAGAGAAATCGAGGCTGGCGCAACTGGAGATACACGCGGTTACTCCATTGTATGAAGGAAGCGTGAGCGAGGATACCCGTCTGAACGTAACGCTCAGGACCCTCGAGATGAAGACAAAGCACAGATGGACTGATGCGAGCTACAATGAAAACATGGCATTCTGGCACGGCCGTCTTCCCACGGGAAACAAGTGTCCAACGAGTATCGAGGAGGCCAAGAAGTCGTGTGCCCTCTGGATTTTCCTCACGTGAAATACCATGCTTGCATTAATGACTGCATCATCTATCGGGGCGCAGATGCGGAGAGAACCATATGCCCGGTGTGCGACGTAACTCGATACAAGACAGGGAAGAAGGCCTCTCCTCGAAAAGTGGTGTGGTACCTTCCGATAACTTCCCGTCTGCAGCGGTAGTTCGTAGACCCCACGCAGGCGAAGCTCATGCGATGGCACGCGGAAAGGAAGAAGCTTGAATAGGATGTTGGAATTGATCCGGAGAAAGATGACACGATGCTGACACACCCCTCAGATGCTAGCCAGTGGAAGGCGCTAGACATCGAATTCCCCGAATTCGGCGACGATCCAAGGAACATCTGGTTGTGCATGAGTACGGATGGACTAAATCCTTTTGGCAACCAGAGCAACACCCATAGCACCTGGACCGTGTTTGTATGTATATACAACCTACCCCCTGGTTGTGCTTGAAGAGGAAGTACATACATATGAGTATACTTATTCAAGGGCCGAAACAACCATGTAACGACATCAATCTGTATGTCCAGTTGTTGGAAGAGGAGCTAGCCACGTTATGGGACGAGCCAGCCAATACATGGGACGCCTATGGAGAAGCATTTTTTCCAATGAGAGCCGCGCTCATCAAAACGGTGCATGACTACCTCGGTTACGGATATGTCGCGGGGCAGGTGACGCACGCATTCTGTGCATGTGTTAGGTGCATGGATGACACTACGTATCTCCAGCTAGAGAGAAACCCCGGGTCTTCGAAAATCGTGTTCTTGGGGCATCGAAGGTGGCTTCGCAAGGATGACCCGTGGAGAAAACGCAAAGATCTGTTCAAAAATGAAGTTGAGATGCGAAGAGCCCCACGTCAACGGAGGAGCGAGGAAATTGACGAGTTGTTGAGGAACTGGAAAGAGTGCCCTGCGCCGGGAAAGAAGCGAAAGGCGCCGGCGCCGTTGGAGGGTGTATGGAAAACAAGGTCTGTTCTCTAGGGCCTGAGGTACTGGAAGATTCTCCGCACGCCTCACTTCCTTGACCTCATGAGTATCACAAAAAACGTGTGCGAGAGTCTGCTTGGCACCCTGCTGAACATGCCGGAGAGGACCAAAGATGGGCCGAAAGCAAGGAACGACTTGAGATTTTTGAATATTAGAGGCGAGCTCCACGGAGTAAAACCGGGTGATGATGATGATGATGTGTTAGATGGGACGGAAGGTCGCCGCAAGGGCAAAAAGGCCAAGAAGACGGAATATTACTGTCCCCCTTCGTGCTTCACACTAAGCGAGAAGGAGATCGACCAATTCTTCAAGTGCCTCCTAGGAGTCAAATTTCCTTACGGTTATGCGGGGAAGATAAGCAGATACCTAGACGTAGCAAAGCAGAAGTTCAGCGGGATGAAGTCTCACGACTGTCACGTGATGATGACGCAGATACTTCCAGTTGCAATTCGAGGGATAATGGACGAGCACGTCCGCAAAACGCTGTTTGGACTCTGCAACTTTTTCGACGTCATCTCTCAGAAGTCGATTGGCGTGAAGCAACTCGCAAGGCTACAGGAAGAGATCGTGGTGATACTATGCGAGCTTGAGATATACTTCCCGCCCGCATTCTTCGACGTTATGGTGCATCTCCTTGTCCATGTCGTGGATGATATCATCCAGCTCGGGCCGCCATTTTTACACTCCATGATGGCGTTCGAAATGATGAATGGTTCCATCAAAGGATACGTCAGCAACAGGGCCCATCCAGATGAAAGCATTGCCAAGGGCTTTCTGACAGAAGAGTGCATCTCTTTCTGCACGAATTTTCTAGAGAAAGATGAGAACCCTGGTCTGCCCGTAAACAGGCACTTTGGCAGGCTCCCTGGATGGGGACAGCGAGAGGGCCAGCGCGAAATGAATGTCGACTTTCAGGGCCGATGCAACGACTTTGACAGTGCAAACCTAGTTGCGCTACAACACCTTACAGTGGTCGGTCCTTGGTTGGAAGAGCACAAAATGTTAATCACGAAGTATTACAGTGACCGGGGACAACAGAGGACCGAAGAAGAAATAATCAGAGAGCACAACATCCATTTCACACAGTGGTTCAGGGTGAAGATTATGGCCGATCCCCCGGAGACGCCTTATTCTGAAGAAGAAGTCACATTGTCACAAGGCCCCGCACACAACCTCATGACCTATCAGGCATACGATATAAATGGTTACACATTCTACACGGCAAATAAGGACCGGAATTGAGAATATTAGAACTCCGGGGTAATAATGGAATCATTAACAGGTGACGTCAAGGAAATATACTATGGTAGGATCGACGAGATATGGGAACTCGACTATTGCGGAGAGAAGGTGCCAATGTTCTGTGTCACATGGGCCAAGAGCGTCAAGAAAGAAGGACAATATTTCACCACCATGGTTATACCTGAAGCCAAATCCGACACGAATGTCACCGCAAAAAATGAGCCATGGGTCTTGGCTAACCAAGTAGACCAATGCTTCTTCATTACCGACCCGACAAGGCCTAGCCGTGTTGTCGTGCGGAGAGGCAAAAGAAGCATCATCGGAATGGATGGAGTAGCCAACGAGCAAGACTTTAACCAGTACGGCGACCCGAAAATGGAAGATGACAACGATGATGGAACGAAATACACAACAAGAAGAAGCAGGACAACGCTATCTACAGGTCGCCCATTCCACATAAGAAGTCATGGTGTTCCGGGGCTAAATTACTCAACCACGACAAAGAAGGGAAAGAAAATTGTTTAACGCTAGCTAGAGCTATAAGAATCATTATGTTGCCATGTGTGTGCGTGAATTCGACAAAATTATGATGATGTAATAAGAATATTTGAGATTTTATGATTTCTAAATTAATCAACACTTTATTTGAGATTTTTTTTGAATTCATATCGATTTTGCAAATTTCATTATATTTACATCTATGTTGATCTACTATAATTTGTTATATATATATATAAATCAATATATATATATATATACATATATATTGATTTATTTTGAATCATTTTGTAAGAAAAAACAAAAATTAAAAAAAATTGGGGGTGGACAGGTGTCGAACCCGGGTGGGTAGCTAGGCAGCAGAGGGCACTAGCCACTGGAGCAAGTATCAGTTGTTGACACATAGCCACGCGCGGCTCGTTTATGTAGATGCTACAGATAGGCGTGGCACACCACGGTTTGGTGCGCCACGGTTAGCTTAGGCGGGACGCACCATTGGTTGGTGCGTCAGGGCTACTTGTGAATGTAAGAAAAATTAAGTGAAAAAGGGGCGCAGGATTCGAACCTGGGTGGACGGCAGGGCAACGGGGGGCAGTAGCCACTTGGCTGAGCGACAATTGGTTATACATAGACGCGCGCGATTCTTTTGAACGGATACTACGAATAGGCGTGACACACCGAAGCTTGGTGCGCCACGGTTAAGCCATGCGTGGCGCAGGTCGGCGCGGTGCGTCACGACTATTCTCTGCTATAGCCACACGCGGGACCGTTCCCCCTCCCCCTCTTCTTCCACACATCCGCGATCCTGATCTGAACCAAGCAAAGTCGAGCGCCTCCCCCGTTCCCCCTCCGCCGTTTCTCAACCGCCACTGCAGCCCCTCTAGCTACCGTCGCCCCTCTGCCCTCCCTCTAGTCACCGCCCACCACCACCGAGACCTAGCCTCTGCATCGACCGCAAGGAGGGAGCCACCACCACCGCGTCGTCCAGGAGAAGGAGGATGAGAGACTAAAGAGGAGGAGAGCCACCACCGCGATGAGAGACATGGACGCTGCATTGACCACGAGGAGGGAGTCACCACCACCCGCGCCGTCTTCGTCATGCGCCGTCTAGGAGCATCGCGTGTCGTCTTCCTCGACGCCCTCCACCTCCACCTACTTCCTCGACACGGTCTTCTTCGACGCCATCCACCTACAGGTGAGCCCCCTCCCTTACCTTCCAAGTTCAGGGATGCACGCGAGAGGGTAGGATGAGCTTGAAAGGATACCAATTTTCGGACGAATACCCGCCTTGTGCTCATGGTCTGTCACAATTCTTAAATCATCGGTTTTCAGGCTTGCAATATGGTTATGCTTGTAGTTCCTGGTCGCAATTGCATAGAAGAAATTAGTATTTTACTAACCTAGTTTAGCCCATCTGATGCCTACTTTATCTCTCCCAATAAACCAGTTTATTGACCAGATATAGATCTGGGCTCCATATATTTGTTTGACTTGTGGTTATAAGCTAGAATTGGACAGCGAAAACCTGTGGTTACACTGTGAGTCAACATGAAGAAATGCATTGATCCATCCAAATGAGCTGCACTGCATGACATGGTTTTTTTTTTTGAAACGGGAAGCCCAGCCTCTACATCTAGTCGATGCACACGGCTTATTATATTAAAATGCGAATATTCCGTGTAGCAAATAATCTCAGAATACAAATCAACGATGTCGAAGCGTGGCTGAAAACACGAGCCAACGAAAAAGGCTCCACACATGTAAATTACACATGCTGTAATCTCCTAGTGTGCAACCAGCCACCCTGGTTAAAGATAGCCCGGACCACCGCCACGAGCCGGGTGCATCCAGAAGCCAAACGTCCTCGCTAGTCTTCTGGTAACAGGAGCGACCATTGCTGGATCCAGAATGTAGCTCTGTGAACAACCTGTACAAAATTACCAGAGTTCAAATTGTTAAAAATAACATCGTTTCTGCAATTCCAAATTGCCCAAATAAAAGCACATACGCCTATGCGTATACTTGCTTTCGTACATTTATCCTGTTGGAATTTTGGCCCAAATGGACCAGCCCATTTAATATTTCCAGGAATTCCTAATAAATCCTAGAGGCCCACTTGGCCCATTCGTGTATGGCAAGAGGTGGGACAAATGTTTAGTCCCACATTGCTAGTTGAGTGGAAGTTTTACTTGTTTATAAGGGAGGACTTTCCACTTGTTGTATGAGCATGAGAAAGAGATGACTACACGCGCGCTCCTCCTCCACCGCCCGCCTCGCCACGCCACGACGCGCGCGCGCCGCGGGTTGCGGGAATGCCTCGAGCCGAGAGCCTCTCTCTCTCTTTATTTTGCCACACACACGAATTAGAATATGAACAGGCGCAAGAATCTGAAACGCTTTACTAAGTGGGTTTTGATTACGGAGACTGCTCAGCTTCGGCTGCTGCCTGTTTGCCTTCCCGACTTTTCGTTTCATCTTCTCGCGTGGCATGTTCGGCTCCTGCTCTGTGCCTACAAAACCAGAGGTCGCTCCTCTCCAGAGACACGCACAACAGACACACTGCCTTCTCGTTTCTAGAGCCTTGCGCCGCCGCTCAAGTCTTCCCCATCCTGGCCTGCGGCGTGCACCGCCGGTCGGGACAGTAGGCCTCCGAAACTGCGCTACTTCGAGTCCTGTACGGGAGAAGGGAGATAAGGTTTTTGGGGAGCGCTCTGCGCGACTACTGCTTTCTTCATCACGGACGACAACGGCATCTTCCCGAACGACGACTTCTTCCCGGAAGTCGACGATCTCTTCGACGATATGGCCGACAACGTCAACAATGGTCCCGCTGCTGCACCAGCTCCTGTCCAGTATATGCGCATGCCTTCTCTGTTCATTCTTATGTTTCAGATCCTACTAGAGTTCCTACTTCTAGCTTTTGGAGTAGATTTATTTTCCTCGGATTCTATACTATGCATGCCTTTTGTCTACTCTCTAGAAATTCAGATGATTAAACTATGCATGCCTTTTGTCTACTCTCTAAAAATTCAAATGACTACTTTGACTATTGCAATTGTAGTTTTGCTTTACCTACTGTTTCTATTAATTAAATTAAGTGGTAAATTGCTCGTATTTCCAACAATCCAAAAACCTTATTATAGGCAATTTACCCCAACTGGATTTGCTGCGTCTATGAGGCCACCTGTGTTTGAGGGCGCCAATTATAAGAGATGGCGCGTGAGAGCAGTTCTTTGGTTTCAATCCATGAACTGCTATGACGCCACTCTTGGCAAGCCTACGGGTGATCTTGACCCCAACAGGAGGCAAACTATGAGAAAATGAATACCCTCTTTAAGCTTGCTCTGATCAGTGTTCTTGGAGATAACATTGTTGATGCTTATGCATCATTTGACAATGGCAAGGATATGTGGGATGCACTTGAGGCAAAATTTGGTACCTCAGATGCTGGCACTGAACTGTATGTCATGGAGCAATTCTATGATTACAGGATGACTGATGAGCGCTCCGTGGTTGAGCAAGCTCATGAGATTCAGTCACTCGCCAAAGAACTTGAGCACTTCACTTGTGTGTTACCGGACAAGTTTATTGCCGGAGGCATCATTGCCAAACTTCCTGCCTCATGGAGGAGCTTTGCTACGTCTCTGAAGCACAAGAGACAGGAGTTTTCTGTCTCGAATCTCATTGGGACTCTTGATGTCGAAGAAAAGGCAAGAGCAAAGGACACACGTGCTCGAGGTGCTGATGGAAGTTCTAGTGCCAACTTGGTACAGAAGAGAAACTTCCAAACCCACAAGTTCAGAAACAAGAACAAGTTTGAGGGTAAAGGAAAGTTTGATGTGAAGAACAAGACACCACATTCTACCAACTTCAAGAAGAAGTATGAGAAGAAGAAAGGAGTGTGCCATGTTTGCGGTGATCCTGAACACTGGGCTCCCAACTTCCCAAATCGCTTTGACAAGCGTCAACATGGGAAAGGCGGCAAGACCGTCAATGTTGTCATTGGTGATACTGAGATGAAGGACGCAGGGTACGGTATATTTCCTACTGTTCTTTCAGTATGTCATTCTCCTGATTGGTGGATTGATACGGGCGCCAATGTACATGTATGTTCTGATATTTCCATGTTCTCTTCTTATCAGGCAGCAGGAACTTCTTCCGTGCTGATGGGCAACGGCTCACATGCTTCTGTTCACGGTGTTGGTACGGTCGATCTGAAGTTCTCTTCGGGGAAGACTATGCGACTGAAGAACGTGAATTATGTGCCCTCTATAAATAAGAATCTTGTTAGCGGTTCTCTTCTGTGTAGAGATGGCTACAATCTTGTCTTTGAGTCGAATAAATTTGTAGTGTCCAAGTTTGGAACCTTTGTTGGTAAAGGATATGAATGTGGTGGTTTGTTTCGTTTATCTTTGACTGATGTCTGTAATAACGTTGTAAACCATGTTTGCAACAATGAATCAAATTTATGGCATTCACGTCTTTGTCACATCAGTTTTAGCTGCATGACACGACTATCCAAATTGAGCTTAATTCCCCACTTCACACCTATTAAGGGTTCTAAGTGCCGAGTTTGTGTGCAAGCTAAGCAACCTCGCAAGTCCCATAAAACTGCAGAGGCGAGGAATCTGGCACCACTAGAGCTCATACATTCTGATCTCTGTGAAATGAATGGTGTGTTAACAAAAGGTGGAAAGAAATATTTCATGACGTTAATTGATGACTCCACCAGATATTGTCATGTGTATCTTCTGAAATCAAAAGATGAAGCTTTGAGTTTCTTCAAAATCTATAAAGCTGAAGCAGAAAACCAACTTGATCGAAAGATTAAGAGGCTAAGGTCTGATCGGGGTGGAGAGTATTTTTCCAACGAGTTTGATTCCTTTTGTGCGGAACATGGTATAATTCATGAGAGGACGCCTCCCTATTCACCTCAGTCAAATGGGGTGGCTGAAAGAAAGAACCGTACTCTAACTGATTTGGTTAACGCCATGTTAGATACATCGGGTCTTTCCAAGGCATGGTGGGGGGAGGCTATTATGACTGCATGTCATGTCCTAAACCGAGTCCCTACAAAAGACAAAGAGATAACTCCATTTGAGGAATGGGAGAAGAAAAGATTAAAACTCTCTTACCTACGACCTTGGGGTTGTTTGGCATTAGTCAATATTCCATTCCCTAAGAAGCAAAAGGTTGGACCAAACACTGTGGATTGTGTTTTTCTGGGATATGCTTTTCATAGCATTGGCTATAGATTCTTGGTCATAAAATCCGATGTGTCTGACATGCGTGTTGGTACAATTATGGAGTCAAATGATGCGACTTTCTTTGAGGACATTTTTCCTATGAAGGATATGTCTACCTCTTCACATCAGGAGATTCCTAATTCATCAAGTCAAGAATTAGTTCCACTTCCTGAACCTACCATTTCGATGGAACACGTTGAAAATCCTATGGAGGACAACAGTGAAACTCCCAAAAGAAGCAAGAGACAAAGGACTGCAAAGTCCTTTGGTAATGATTTCATTGTATACCTCGTGGATGATACTCCCAGTTCCATTTCAGAGGCCTATGCATCTCGGGATGCTGACTATTGGAAGGAAGCCGTCCACAGTGAGATGGATTCCATTTTGGCTAATGGAACTTGGGAAATCACTGATCGTCCTTACGGGTGCAAACCTGTAGGATGCAAGTGGGTGTTCAAGAAGAAGCTTAGGCCTGATGGTACTATTGAGAAGTACAAGGCACGGCTTGTGGCCAAGGGTTATACTCAAAAGGAAGGTGAAGATTTCTTTGATACTTACTCACCTGTAGCACGCCTGACCACCATTCGAGTACTACTTTCGCTGGCTGCTTCACATGGTCTTCTCGTTGATCAAATGGATGTTAAGACCGCTTTCCTAAATGGAGAGTTGGAAGAGGAAATTTACATGGACCAGCCAGATGGATTCGTGGTAAGTGGTCAGGAAGGAAAGGTGTGCAAATTGCTGAAATCTTTATATGGCCTTAAACAAGCGCCTAAGCAGTGGCATGAGAAATTCGAAAGAACTTTGACTGCAGCAGGTTTTGCTGTAAATGAAGCTGACAAATGTGTGTACTATCGCCATGGTGGGGGCGAAGGAGTCATTCTTTGTTTGTATGTTGATGACATACTAATCTTTGGAACTAACCTCAAAGTGATTGAAGAGGTCAAGAGTTTCCTATCTCAATGTTTTGAGATGAAAGATCTAGGAGTTGCTGATGTTATTCTTAACATCAAGTTACTGAGAGATGACAATGGTGGGATAACACTGCTTCAATCTCACTATGTGGAGAAGATCTTGAGTCGTTTTGGGTATAGCGATTGCAAGCCTTCACCAACTCCATATGATCCCAGTGTGCTACTTCGTAAAAACAGAAGAATTGCAAAGGATCAACTTAGATACTCTCAGATTATTGGCTCGCTTATGTATTTAACTAGCGCTACAAGGCCTGACATCGCGTATGCTGTGAGCAAACTTAGCCGATTTGTTTCAAATCCGGGCGATGATCATTGGCACGCTCTTGAGAGAATCATGCGCTATTTGAAAGGCACTGCGAGCTATGGGATTCACTATTCTGGGTACCCAAGGGTACTTGAGGGTTATAGTGATTCAAATTGGATATCTGACGCTGATGAGATAAAGGCCACGAGTGGATATGTATTTACACTTGGTGGTGGCGCTATTTCTTGGAAGTCTTGCAAGCAGACCATCTTAACGAGGTCAACTATGGAAGCAGAACTCACAGCATTGGACACAGCCACTGTTGAAGCAGAGTGGCTGAGACAGCTCTTGATGGACTTACCTGTGGTTGAAAAACCTATACCCGCTATCCCGATGAACTGTGATAATCAAACTGTGATCATCAAAGTAAACAGTTCTAAGGACAATATGAAATCATCAAGGCATATGAAGAGGAGACTAAAATCTGTCAGAAAAATGAGAAACTCCGGAGTTATTGCATTGGATTATATCCATACATCTAAAAACTTGGCAGACCCCTTCACAAAGGGTCTATCGCGTAACGTGATAGATAATGCATCGAAGGAGATGGGTATGAGACCCACAATATAAGTTGTTCACTGTGGCAACCCACTCTATGTGATACGGAGATCCCGTGAATTAGAATCGGGAGACAAGCTGTTGATCAACTGAGAGGAGAGTATCCCTACTTTTTATACCACTCCATGAAGATGCAATACTCTCCTACTCTGCAAGGCAGGTTGATGTTTATCTTAATGTGTTCTAAGTGGCTTATTTAAGCAGAGATGTTGTCCTGCAGAATATCTTTTGAAGAACACACCTATGTGAGTCTGACTGTCAAACGTCGCAGTCCATGAGAGTTGGGTGCTCTCTAATAAACTCATGAAAGGTCAAGGAGTATGACGCATAAGCTCCACCCGCGGGGAAGTCCTGCGGCAGCCTAGTATCGATCAAGGCTTTATGTGAAACTAGATTCGCAGAAAACTTGCAGTTCAAGGCGCAGTCCACTGTCCAAGTTGCTTACTAGTGTAGCATAGAGTTCTAGGTGGAAGTTCAACTTCACAGTCTCCACTGAAGCATCGGTATATAAAACAATGTTTTGGAACCAAAGGCAAATTTCGTGTGCCTCTGGGATCTGGTGGGGGATTGTTGGAATTTTGGCCCAAATGGACCAGCCCAAATAATATTTCCAGGAATTCCTAATAAATCCTAGAGGCCCACTTGGCCCATTCGTGTATGGCAAGAGGTGGGACAAATTTTTAGTCCCACATTGCTAGTTGAGTGGAAGTTTTACTTGTTTATAAGGGAGGACTTTCCACTTGTTGTATGGGCATGAGAAAGAGATGACTACACGCGCGCTCCTCCTCCGCCGCCCGCCTCGCCACGCGCGCGCGCGCCGCGGGTTGCGGGAATGCCTCGAGCCGAGAGCCTCTCTCTCTCTTTATTTTGCCACACGCACGAATTAGAATATGAACATGCTTACGGAGACTGCTCAGCTTCGGCTGCTGCCTGTTTGCCTTCCCGACTTTTCGTTTCATCTTCTCGCGTGGCCTGTTCGGCTCCTGCTCTGTGCCTATAAAACCAGAGGTCGCTCCTCTCCAGAGACACGCACAAGAGACACACTGCCTTCTCGTTTCCAGAGCCTTGCGCCGCCGCTCAAGTCGCACAACAGACACACTGCCTTCTCGTTTCCAGAGCCTTGCGCCGCCGCTCAAGTCTTCCCCATCCTGGCCTGCGGCGTGCACCGCCGGTCGGGGCGGTAGGCCTCCGAAACTGCGCTACTTCGAGTCCTGTACGGGAGAAGGGCGATAAGGTTTTTGGGGAGCGCTCTGCGCGACTACTGCTTTCTTCATCACGGACGACAACGACATCTTCCCGAACGACGAGTTCTTCCCGGAAGTCGACGATCTCTTCGACGATATGGCCGACAACGTCAACAATGGTCCCGCTGCTGCACCAGCTCCTGTCCAGTATATGCTCATGCCTTCTCTGTTCATTCTTATGTTTCAGATCCTACTAGAGTTCCTACTTCTAGCTTTTGGAGTAGATTTATTTTCCTCAGATTCTATACTATGCATGCCTTTTGTCTACTCTCTAGAAATTCAGATGATTAAACTATGCATGCCTTTTGTCTACTCTCTGAAAATTCAAATGACTACTTTGACTATTGCAATTGTAGTTTTGCTTTACCTACTGTTTCTATTAATTAAATTAAGTGGTAAATTGCTCATATTTCCAACATATCCACCCCATTTAACCAAGTCCCAAACAAATTGAAAACAGATAAAGGTGGTGTGCTAGAAAAAGATTGCTTACTGATTCTGAATGTAGGAGGTGTAGAAAAAAGGAAGAAGAAATCTACAATGTCTTTCGGACACGCACTAAATTATCCCACACCACAGAGTACCCAGTTCCATGTATTAGCTATATATAGCTAGCCCATGTGACTGAACATGTTGATTACAAGGCCATGGATATGGTTTTACTGCGCAAATCGACACTGACGATGCAAGCTAAGTGCAACCCTATGCATTTGGACAGACAGAAATATTGCGCACTGTAATTATTCTCAGCAAACCTTAATTACTTTCCAGCTGCTAGCCTAGCTATGCATATCTGCAGCCAGTATATATGCATCATGTCTGTCTCGCTTTTAACCTGACGGGCTAGTCAGCTCTAGAGCTTCTGAATATGTGTCATGTCATGCGTGCGTAGTGAAGTCCAATCACTTAACCTAGTGCACGCAGCGTCAGAGATGTTCACGGTGCCTTTTGCTCTGCACCTCTCCCTTAATCATTTGGATGCATGCCAAAGAGTGACCGATCATGTTGCAGGGTGATTATGTTGCTCTACACCATTCTCATCTGATGTTAAGATCCATGTGTTTTTCTCTCTCATTTTTCCTGATATTTTCAAAGACTAATTTGAGTTCATCACAAGTCGTTGTTCCCGTCTTTCTATAAATTTTTTTAATGTGACTGTATTGCTATTAGCTTCAAACTGAGATTTTTTTGGCTTGTTGCTGTCACTGAATCTATTTGGTAATATTAATTCATTTAGGCCCCGCTTGGATTATCTGTTAAATATACGCTCCGGAAAGATCTAGTGTCCCGTTTTGTTGTGCCCACGGATACGGCCGTATTTTGACCGGGACCTGCGGAGGTCCGTGAAAGTTTCCGAGTAAACGCCAAGTAAATGCGCATGGCAAAAAAACGGAGCGAGAGAAAATACGGTGAACCAAGCGCTCAGTCCGGCGAGCAGTTACGGATCCCAGATTTACGGCCGTTTTGCCTAAAATCCGCTCATCCAAGCGGGGCCTTATCGGTGTTCTTGGTATTTTGTTGCTTACTGGAATTCGGATACCCAGCCCAGAGGGAGTTTTAAATTTACAGCAGGGTAGTATTTTCTCACCACTAACCAAAAAAGGCTTATCTGTCGTAAACACCTCAATGAGGAGTAGATCAAACTTAACAGATCCGAGTGGTTTCAGAAGTGTAGATATGTGGGGCAATAAAGATATTACATACTGAGAGCAATATTTTCAGAGTATAAAAATGAAGAAAATCTTTGCATGTTAGTGCTACAATACCATGTGCTACTTACTTTTCCACACTCGTTAAGCATTACAGCTCAGGTTGTTGCTACTCCCACAGCGACCAGTGCAGTGCAGAGTGCACAAGTAGGCATGAGCACAACCACAGCGACCAGCTCAGGTCACTAATACTCGCAGATTTGATATGACCTAATTTTAGAAATCATATATGATCACTTATCAGGTTAAAAGAAACAAAAGTGCGCGATACTGTTTGAAACGTACCTCTGTGGACAAGGTGTGTTCCATACTTGTCATCCCAGTACATAGTACTGATCCTGTATAGCTGTTACGCTAAGCATCAGAAGTTTTTTAGGAGGAAAACACTTAGCAATTTTTCAGTTCTTGAAATTGCTGCTGCTTTTGTCACCATGTTGTTAGGCCGTTGTACTGGTGTTGGTACTGGTGTTGGATAAAATTTTGCAGGACCGGTGCTGGTACTGGTGTTGTACCGTTGTAGGACTGGTGCTGGTACTTGTGTTGGATAAAATTTTGCAGATAATAAAAATTGTGCTGGTGTTGGCCTTGTCCTAAAGAATTTGTTCGGCCATTGAGCTGTTTAAAACTTTGCAGGGAATTCAAATGAGTTGCCCATTTTCGCCGAAATGTTGATTAATTTCCGTTTCGGCGAAAATCGGGCACTCTAGTGCTAGAAAATTAGCAAAGGTCATGCCAGATTTTTCGGTGAATTTAGGACTTAGCCATTTTCCCGTGATCGAGTAGTATGTAGATTTGTTTTTGCCTTTAGAATAACCAATAATTTCCCCATTCAGAACATGGCACACAACGACGAGGCCTGCGGTTCTAAGCTGTTCTAGTAAATCTCCGAGGAAGAAGAGGAGCAATACGATCCGACGGCGGATGCCGGGGCTGACGCCACCACTAGCGGTGGCGAGGAGGATGACGCCACGACTAGTGGAGCCGGTGATACCACTAGTGGCGCCGCCGGCGGTAATGAAACCACTGATGACGGCGGTCAGACAGATGGTGGTAGCCAAGCCAAGAAGAAGATGGCAACGAGAAAACCGAAAAGGAAGAGTCTCCGCACCTATCGTGAAGCGTTCACGGAAGTGGATCCCAGTGACCGCGAGGACAACGCCCTTTCCAACTGGAAACACCGGGTGAAGGTTTCTCTTGAACCCCAAAAAAAAAGCTTTGAGGAGGTTTTAGCGAGTGAGCCGAACATCACCGAAGCCGAACTCCGGGACTTCAAGCTAATTTGTGAGAGAGAAGTCGCCAAGGCTAATAGTGAATGGGGGAAAAAAGCTACATGGGTTGAACATAGGTTCCCACAAACTGGGATGCGACGGTTATAGAGCGGCGATTCCCAATTGGGAGAAGGAGGAAGCCACACGTGCAGCACAGGGCATCCCTGACCCCCTCGCAAGGTACTCACCGCGGACAAAAAACTTCATTAGGGCCCGGTTTACATATGACCCGGTAGCTAATGAGTATACTACCGATGATGAGAACGTGAAGGAGTTGTATAAAAACTTGGTAAGTAAATACACCACCCTAATTAGTTTGCTCTCGACGATCAAGTCGATTGCATCATAGTGTACTGGTGGAATTCTAAACGGTTCACGCTACTTGTGCAGAACATAGAAATCGATAGTGGTGGAACCTCGGCATCCATGTCGTCGCTGCACGACCCGTGGGAAGACCATTTGAACAGGGCGGTGAACATGACGCAGGGGAAGGATAAGCACAAAAGGCCGTCAGGTGGCCGAGTTTGTGGCTTGGGCAAGACGACGAAGCTCAGAGAGTACAACAAGGAGCCCAAGGAGGCGAGAAGGAATAGAAGGAGGACCATCGAAGAGATCCAACGTGACGAAGCCCGCGATCGCGAGATTGCAGACCTCAAGTCCAAAGTTGACGATATTCCGAATATTGATAATAAAGCTTTGGCAGAACACATGGGCAACGTTTTGCCTGCCCTCTACGATGTGGTTACTCAATGGGATCGGGGAGGTCGAGTGGGGCCGTGCCCGGTGCCTAGCATGCAGGGCAGCAACTCAAGATACTTGTCTAGAGTCTCGCCGACCAATGCCACGGTGGCGGACCCACAGGTGACTCCGCCCGCCTACAACACGGCGCCGATGGTGACTCCGCCCGTCGATAGCCGCATTACCATCTGTTGCGCGCCCACAGTCGGCAGTCCTCCGCCAAATGAAGAGCGTGCACCAACAAACAACCGCATGGTCATCAGTTGCACGCCAGCCACCGGCGGTCCCTCGCCAGTCATCACTAGCACGCCAGCCGTCGTTGGCCCCTTACCACTAGAGGAGCTCGATGCCATCCCCAGCCAGGTAAATAGTTAAGCGTTGGAGCGTCGATCTTCCTTTGCCTTAGACTGGCATCTCTAACGCCCTGCATGTTTTCCGCAGAACGCCAACGTTCCATGCACGCTCCTACCCACAGTGGACGACGCGTTGAAGGATGTGGCTGTGGGTATGATCGTTCAACCGACAACCCGCAGGCTCCACAATAGGCCGATGCGAGATGACGTATATAGATTTCGAGTGCTTCAGGTGTTGGCGGGCTACGACGACTTCTTGCCTCCCATTCAACCCTACCAGGAAGAAGATGACCCCGATACCTTGACGATGCTCCAGTGCCTACCTTGGAACATGGAACGGCCGAAGAGCCAGATTCGCCTGGGGAAGAGGGGCGCCACCCCGCAGACATCACCTCTAGAACTGTCGGCGCGAGGAACCACCTCGAAAACAACCCCTCTAGAAGCGCCGAAGCGGAGCCATGGCAAGACCGTCGTAGAGACGTCGCCTACCCCTGACATGCAGATGGCACAACACCTGGCGGAAGACGATCTTGATGCCTTGGATTTCATCGCCGATGACTTTGATGGCGGAGATTACATTCCTCCTCTCCGAGAAGAACCCTACCACAGCACGGAGGCTTGTGGTGAGGCTCCTCCAGCGGATAAATCCAGTTGCAAGCGTCTGTTCGGTTCTCAGGAAGACACGCCTCTAGATGTCACCCCTGCACCGAGACTCAGAAAAGCTCGAAGGGAGGAGTTATTTTCAGCCCCAGCACAATTCATAAGGCGGCTAATGAGGAGATTGAGAAGGAATGTCTTTCGAAAGCGCCGAAGCCGCAGAAAAGAGGACCTAGATCCAAGACCGCCAATGCCGCGAGCCAGCCTGCTAAGATGCCGCTCCGTGTTCAGGACAGGCCACCTACATCCAAGCATACGCCGAAGGTGCATGTGATGGGTCAGCCTATGCTACACCAGAACAAGCTCAAGGCCGCAAGTGGGGATATGCGGAGTTTGCATGACAACGTTCTTTATCTCGAATTGCGCCTTATTGATACCAAGGATCCATCATACCCGGTTTTCGTTGCCCTGGTGCCCAAGGACTTGGGCTTCGTCGATTCAACCGGCGCGGATAGGATAGTCCTGCGGTTTTTGGACATCTTTGATATGTTCCATAGCAATCTGCTGCACTACTCTATGGTCCGGCTATACTCGCTCAGTCTGGCGGTGCAGATTATCAGGGATAATACACTGGGCATCGCGATAGTGGACCCCTTCTACATGTGCCATTACGTGTTGTGCTCCGTTGGGAACCAGGTAGTCGCGTCGACATATCTCCAGGACTTCATGTTGGCAACCAGACCAACGATTACATCCTCGTGCCTTATTTTGCTGGGTAAGTCAATATTCTTAGCCGAATCGAAAGTGATTTTCTTTAGGTTTTCATCGCTCCTTTCCAACACTTTGTTTGGGTTGTTCCGCGCAGATATACACAGTGCACACTTATCTGCATTTGTATCAGTCATTCGCATGCCACGTATCTCGACTCAGGGAGTGCGGTGAACAAAGACTACTCCAACGTGAAGAAAGTTCTGAATAATGCTCTCACCGGCTACCACGCAAAGGGGGGCAGACTCACTAGGGAGAAGGTCGTCCAGGGCGCTCGGGTGTTCACCCACACGACGGATTTCGCCTGCGTCAACCAGCCGTCAGGCAGTAACAAAGACACCTACTATGTCCTCCATCACATGCGGGCATACGTACGGGATCGGCAGTACCTTACCCTGCCCAGTCAAGTCCAAGAATGGGCCTCCCGCTTGTCGATGGTCGGTGATGACAAGGTTAGAGAAGAGATATATGATTTCCAAAAGTGCTTTTCCACGAAAATCGTTCATGAAGTGGTGAACAAGAGTGGGACATTTCACTGCCGGTTCGCCATGGTCATAGATACCTACCTGGCAGGTGCATGTGACTACATGCCCTTTATCACTCCGAAGGGCTATCCCGTTGTAATCCCTAGGCGGATGAGTCAGAAGGAGTGAGAACTATTGTAAGTCTTGCTGCATTTTTCGAAATTAGTTGAACTCAATCGTTAGGGTTATGAATCATCCATCGTGTAACCGATGCTCAATTATGTCAATGGTTGATTATCTTGCTTTTTATTATTGCGGTCCTACTTGTGATGTTCGTTCGATGTTTTGAATAAATGTCGATGATTAAAAGAGTTGGTTCACACTAAGATGGACTTGGTGGTCTGGTGCGCCTTGTGATTTTCACAAAATTATGATCTTCTGCATCCCACTTGGCGCTCCAGGTCCACCAAGGCTGCTTGTATGTGTCCACCCTAAATATGAGGCACACATCGTTACGGTTATGAATCGTCCATCGTGTAACCGATGCTCAATTATGTCAATGCTTGATTATCTTTCTTTTTATTATTGCGGTCCTACTTGTGATGTTCGTTCGATCTTTTGTATAAATGCCGATGATTAAAAGAGTTGGGTCACACTAAGATGGCCTTGGTGGTCCGGTGCGTCTTGTGATTTTCACAAAATTAGGATCTTGTGCATCCCACTTGGCGCACCGTGTCCACCAAGGCTGTTTGTATGTGTCCACCCTAAATATGAGGCACGCAGACCGATGAGCATATTGTTCCTGTTAAGACGTACTATAGGCGGTGGTGATCCGGGGAAAGGAACGAATTCGAGGGTTTCTGGACTTCTTTGGAACTAAATAACGCCACATATGTAATATGGTTGGTGAGATCCGAACGAAGTTGAACTCTTTGGTGCACATTCGTAATGGTGACATTTCTCAGAAATCCCGTCCGGGGTTATGAAGAATGTCGCCGTTATGGATGTGCACAAAAGGGTCCATTTTTTCGGATCTCACTATATTACATATATGATTTTTTAGTTTTAAAGATTTCCAGAAACCCTTCCTTCCCCCTCATCGCCATCACGTGTACTATCTCGTAACAAGCACAAAGTGTGAAGGTCCAACTTCAGATCAAGGCCTGATGACCATCTTGTGCCGTTTAAGAGGTACTGCAGGCGGTGGTGATCCGGGGAAAGGATGAAGATGAGGGTTTCGGTTGGAACTAAGGAACGTCACATATGTAATATTATTGTTAGTGAGATCAAAACTGAGATGCACCGTTTGGTACATATACGTAATGGTGATATTCTTAATAGCCCCGTCCGGGGTTATTAAGAATATCCCCATTATGTATGTGCACGAAATTGTCCAACTTTGTTCGGATCTCACAAAAACTTACGTATGTGATTTTGTTTAGTTTCAACGAAGTTCAGAAACCCTTGTCTTCATCCTGCCCTGCATCTCCATCACGTATACTACCTCGTAACAAGCACAGGATATGAAGGGCCAACTTGATTTCGGAGAATGCCGGAAGTAATGTGTTCCTTTGTGTTTAACTTTCATCTTATTTCTGTCATATTTCTCCATCTACTGATTATTGCAGACATGTTTAAAACTATTGTTTGTGGTTTTCTTTCTTGTCATTACAGATGCCGAGGTTCTACTTGGTGTTTAGAGGCAGGGTTCCAGGAGTCTACGACCACTGGGAAGACTGCTTCGAGCAAGTGAACAAGTTTAGGGGCAATGCCTACAAATCCTACAACACTAGTGGCGGCGGAAGCTAGGTGGTTCGTCCATCTCGAGGAACAGAAGAAGAAGAAGAACAACAAGTGGATGAAGATGTTACCGGAGGTAACTTAGGTTGGGGTAAATCAACTCTGGTGTTTGGGAGAAGGTTTAGCTCAGATAGGACACAAGATTTATCCTGGTTCAGCCTCTCCATTGGAGATGATGGCTTACTTCCAGCTATGATCATATTGATTGGCGATCTAGAGGCTCGGGCTGCAATGTCGCCGAGACTCCAATCTAGGGTTACAAATACTTGCTCTCGTATAACTCGAATAACTCGAATATTGCTTTCTACGCCATAAGGGCCGGTTTATATAACACCCGGTTTCCTGGCTTTCCCTACAAGATACATCTAGAGTCCCGCTCGGGGTCTACACGTAACCCTAAATTACTCTCCGTGACCTCCAAGTCTTGGACTCCATGGTTTGCACCGCCTTTCGGGCCTTCTAGAGTCTTCCTTTCCACATGCCGAATTACCCATACGACCGTTGGCCCATCAGTGACACCCGGCCCATTATCATATTACAAGGTCTCGCGTAAACTCCCTCCAGCCGAGTCTTTATTCCTCTGTGTGGGCCTGCCGGGTTATTATCCCCCCAACATTAGTCCCCAGAATAGCTTGGGCATCTTGGTTGGTGCGACCTTCTTGTAGCTTCAAACTTTGAGCCAACCACGAAGCGCATGCTATTCCCTGCAAAATGATAAACATTTACATATAATAATGCTACGGGTCAGATTGCGTTAACTATAGTCAGGTCGGCTCTTTCGGCGGTCCATATAGTAACCCCATCATCATACTAATCCGAATATCAACTCTCAAATCAGCTCTTCATAGCGACCATTTCATAACCCGGCTTTAACGTTCCTCATAAGCTAGTCCGAGCAATAACTCCGAGACCAGCTCTTTTGGCGGTCATTTATAACTCGGCTGCATTAAAATAACTACCAAGATCTTGTTTTCGTAATCAACGGGCCGAGTATCCTATCCCCTGATTTTCTCCATTTTACCGTTCGCACTCTAGGGTTTTCACCGCGCCTATAAATACAGGGCACAGTGAAACCCTAATCACAAACACCATCTCCTTCCACTTCGTCTTCAACCTCCAGGCGCACCATTGGAGCTCAAGACCGAAGCTCGGAGCTCCGACACCAGACTTCACGCGCATGTCGCCGCTCCTCACAAGAACCGGCCCGCCGACCCGCGCCGCCGCGCCGCGCTCAACAGACCTCATCTCCGCCGCCAATTCCTGGTATGCATTCCTAGATCTAAGTTTCCATTTCCAGATCTTGAACTCGCGTTCTTCGTGTTCATCGCATTCGTCCCTTTCTCATTTTATTTCTTCTTTTCGTTCTCCGCTAGATCTTTGACCATGGCTCCCAAAGCTCCTCCCAAGTCTAAGGACAAGGTCATTGCCATAAAGCAAAAGTCGGGTCAGACCATCACGGCCAACTGGGCCAGGTCGATTGTCACGCAAGACAAGCTGAAAGAGCTGGCCGAGTCTGGGGTCCTCCCTCCTCAATCGGAAATCTCATGGAGGGCTCCCGAAGAGGAGAGTCGGCCTTCACCTAAAGAAGGTGAAGTTATAGTCTTTCTCGAGCATGTGACTCGGGGTTTCCGTCCCCCGGGTCACCCTTTCTATCGTGAAGTTCTTCATCACTACAAACTCTGGGTCTTTGACATAGGCCCAAATTTGATTCTCAACATTTGTCATTTCATTGTTCTTTGCGAATCGTACCTCTGCATCGCCCCCAATCTCGCATTATTCCTTGAACTTTTCTAGTGCAAACCTTGCCGCGAACATCAGGATGGTCCCCTCCTTGTGTGTGGAGGCGTGGCCATCCAAAGACCCAAAAAATCTTTGATGCCGACTCTTAATCTTCACTCCCATGTGAAGCATTGGCAAAAAACCTTCTTTTATTGCAACGACACTTCCACACCCGGCGAGAAGCCTTTGCCGAGTTTTTCTGTTGAAACCCTTTCTCTTAGTGACAATCTGAGCACCTTCGCTCCAGAGGCTGATAGACAGGCCATCCAACCCCTCCTTCACAAATCTCTGTCTTAACAGCCCACGGTCTTTGTGGGTTGAATTTAATCAAGACCTGGATCAGCTGTAGGATCCAGCCCAACAGTATTCGCAAGAAACTTCTTTGCGAATACTCGGGCCACTTGACCGACTCTCTCTGGTACTCGGAGAAGTCATATCCGGCCGTTGATGTTAACAAGTCCATGAAAAAGTTTCGGGCTGAGAAGGTGGAGGTCATCAAGAACATCTCTGGGCTCTCCCCCTTCACCCGCATAAACCCGGCTCCACCAGTAAGAACCGACTAATCTCCTCTGTACCCGTTAACTTTTCAAACACACGTATACTAACTTTTATATTTGTTGTACTTTACTCAGGAATCTGATGATTGGTGGAAGATTGAATCCCCTCCCTTTCAGAAAACTCGGAAGACGAAGAGCTGAGTGACAAAGAAGAAGGTGATTCCGAGTTACTAAACAAATATTTTGTCGACTTACTAGACCAAGACTCTCCTCCCACCTTCATTCCTGACATTACGCCACAATCACCAGCACCGACTGAAAAGGCCGGCTCTCAATCTGAAGAGAGCGAGCCCGAGCCTGAGGCCGAATTAGGCAAGAAGAGGAAAGCCAAGGGAGTCACGTTCAAGGTGCCATACTCCTCCATGACCACAGAACCGTACTCATATGCTGGTATGTTTTAACATCCCAAGTATGAAAAATAGCCATTAGAATGTTTGCTCTCTGTTATTTTATGTTTTGCATCATGGCATCATGTTCATTGCATTTGTTTTGTTTGTTTTCCATTTGTTTTTCTCTGTTTTCATTTGTTTTCCAACTGTTTTCCTTTGTTTTCCTTTGTTTTCTATTTGAAATTCAAACCAAAATTCAAACCTTTTGTTTCATCCTTGTGATGTTACAATTTCCAAAATGATATTTCAAATCAAAACAATAAATTGTGTCCATTAAAGTGTGATTTCAAAACTGTTGTTTTGTTTCTATAAAAATGCATCCAATAACAAACCCTTTTCAAATTCAATTATGATTTTCTTCCAAACAACAACCATGTTGAAAATTATGAAAATTGTAAAACAAATCAATCAATTGTTTCCATCAAACCATAAGGTTCAACCATTAAAACTATGGCTTTTAATAATTCAATTAATCCAAACTTAATCCAAATGTTATTTCAAATTCAAATCATTCACAAACAGTACCCAATTTCAACTTATGAAAATCACCAAAACAACTTTGATCATTTGTTCTATTTAAACAATAGGGTTCACCCTATCTAAAATATTGATTTCAATAATCAATTAATCACAAATTCAATCAATTACCAAAATAACAATATGATTTGAATTTTTGGCAAACCAAATGTTGGCAAGTGGTTGCTGCTAACTTAAATAACTAAAACACATTTTTCCTAAAACTTTGTCCTAACCCAAAACCCTCTTTCTCTTCCTATTGCTATTCAGCAAAAAAAAATAGAACAAAATATTAAAAAGAGCAAGGGAGAGAGGCAGCAGGCCCAACTCCCCCCCTCAGCCCACCACTTCTTTTCCCTCAGGGCCCGTACCCCTTCGATCCCTTTTTCTTCTTCCTCTGTACGGAAGAACATCCATGGTGTCCACGTATTCAGAGAAAATGGAGCAACGGCTGCAGCTCCATCGATCCCCTCTATAAGACCTCGGCCGAACCCTAGGGTTTCCCCCAACCCTCCTTTCTTCCCTCCATCTCTTCCCCCCGCCTCCATTCCCTTTCCTTCCACCTCTTCTCTCTGCTCTCCCTCTGAATCCTTACAGCTACTGAACCTGTACCACTCCACCGAGCCCCTCTCCCTCCGGCGATCACCGGAGCTGTGGTCTCCCTCCGGCCAGGGCGGGTGCGGGAATGGAATCCCCGCACCGCCCTCTTCCTCCTCATCACCACGGCACGGGCGGGGACGGACTGTGGCGCCGCCGCCGTCCACTTCATCCCGCCGGCCGTCGCCCTCTACTCTGCACCGACCGCCTCCTCCTGTCCGATCCGATCGAGGTGATCATCCCCTCCCCCTCTCGCTGCTCCCTCTCGCTCCCCTCTCCTCCACCCTCTCCACGCAGCACGAGCACCGCACGCACGTCCCTCGCAGCCGCAGCAGCGATCGTTGCTTCGCCGGCGACCATCTATACAGCGACCTGAAACTGAACAAGTTCAGTTCAGTTACGCCCGCACCTGAACCATATCCACCCCGACGCCCCTCTACTATCAACACACAGAGCTTCAGCCCACTGGTAGCAACACACAGCGCGCAAGCCCCAGGTCCCAGGGTCGAATCCCCAGCCCCACCCCTTTTCTGTCTATTTTCCAAATTGGATTCAGGGCCGTTGCTGAACCATAACCCCCTTCGAACTCCTTATCTGTCAACAGAGCAGCAGCCCAGCTGGTTGCCCCTTGTGTTGCGCAGGCAGGAGGGCAGGGTTCGAATCCCCCCTCCCTCAATAAAACCCATCTTTTTAATTCCATTTGTTTTCATACAGAAACTTCCAGAAATCACAGCTAGGTCCCTGTATCTTCTTTTCTAGCCCCTGCAATATTTTTCCTAAGTCCCTAGAGGTGATAAAAATGGCAGATTTGCACCAAATCCTGTAAAATGCATAACTAAATCATTTTAACTCCAATTTTAACTTTTTAAATATGTTTTATGTCCCAAATTAAATGTTCTTTCCAAATATAAAATTTGTTTACTGTTTTGAATATTTCAAATTGGTGCAATATTTGAAAACTTGTTAAATTCACTTAAACTTGCAAAATTCATAACTTGGGCATAAAAATTCCAAATTCAACAAACTAAATATGTTTTCCAATCAACTTTTCATGTACTTTCCAAATATAAATTTTGTTTGCTGTTTTGAATAATTTAAATTGCTGAAAACAACTGTTTCTTGTTTAATGCATTTAAAATTGCCAAAATAATAACTTGCTCATTTTAAATCCAATTTCGACAAATGAAATATGTTTTCCATGCAAAATTAAACCACCTTTTCGAATATAAAATTTGTTTCATGTTTTGAATAATTAAAATTGGTTGAATGATTTAAATCTTGTGTAAATCATTTAATATTGTTAAATTCATAACTTGATGAAATTAAATTAATTTTGAACATATAAAATATGTTTTCCAACCATAAAAGTATGAACTTTTCAAATATGAATTTGCTTCAATGCTTTGACCAAATAAAAATTCAAATAAGTTCATGTTTGAATTAAATTCATTTAATTCTTGCTTAAACTTGTTTAATTCCTAAATAATTTATTTGAAATCCTTTTTCAACAAGTGAAACATGTAATCCACCCAAAATTGTGTGTTCTTTCCAAATATGAACTTTGTTATCTATTTTGAGCAATTAAAATTGGTGAAAACAACAACTATTGTGTAATCCCTTTAAGGAACCAAAATTTCCCTAACTTAATAAGTAAATTTCTAAATTGGTAAACCTCATTTCCAATTGGTTCTATTGTTGTTATTTTGTTGTTTTCCTCATCCATGCATCATACTAATCCACTTTCACCTGTTGATTAGTTGAAAAACAAATATTCCAACCTTATTTGATGGGTTTTTCATATGCAACTCAAAATTGCATATGTGTCCATTTAAATTGTGTTACCAAGTCCACTAGTTTATTTTGATGCATCCATTTAACTTGACATGCATCATCCCCTGATTGTGCACTATGCCATGATATTGATTGTTTATCTTTCTGCATTGTTTGTTTGCTTCTTCTCGGATAGACGATGACGTTGAGACAGACGATACTCACGACACCCCTTCTGAGGATCTAGCTCAGTACCAGGCTGCTGAGTTTGCAGGCAAGTTATCACTCACATGAACCACTGTGTTCCTTTCAACATTGGTTACCGATACTTTCCGTTGTCTATTTTGCTAGCCTTAGTAATAGTTGTTTCTGTTACGAACCTATCACATGAATCCCTTAACCCTGATATTGCCTCACCTCCACTCCTACAACCCCATTGTTTGAGCCCGTGTCTTACTAGCATGCTTAGGTTGTTTTGCTCGAGTCTGTTACCCGTTACTTTCTGTTACTATTTCATTATGTTATGGGGGCTCGATGTTAAACAATGAATCATGCTAATGTTATTGTTAAATAATAAATTTGATGATAAGGCACCGGCAGGAGGCCCTGTGTGGTTTTGAGGCCTGCTAGTGTCGACCCTAATAGGAAAAGGGTCTTGTCTACTGATCCATGATGAGCGCACTAACCGCATGTGGGAAGCGAGTATGGGCGCCCCCCTCAATTTGATTCGATTCGCATCTCGTCCAAATTGCCTCATTTAGTTCGTGTTTTCCATTTGCCGCATGCATGTTTTTGCGAGCCCAGGCCAGCGTGGAACTTTTGTAGTCGGCATATAGGGGGACACGGTCTTAGAGTGCTATGAGGGTCCCTTTTCTTCGGGGCTTGATTAGCCGTGCGCCCAAGGTGCTTTGGGCTTGATGCGAAGAAGAGTTGGGTTGTGTAGAGTGCCCCGCTTGGTGGGAGGCATCCCATCTGGCGGGTTATTCTTGCGTGTACGGCCAAATTGGTGCACCCCTGCAGGGATAAATCTTCTCGAGAAGCCGTGTTTTCCGCGGTTATGGATTACTTGGTGAAAGTACTGGCTAACAAGTACTCAGGACAACTTAAACCTAATGATTAACAACCTTACACCCAATGATTAACAACTTGACTAGTAATAGGCTTATTGACACAATAATCTGAACCATCATATTTTCAATTGTGTGAGTTATCCTCGGATCGCTTCTTCGGATACGGGGCAAGGTCCAGGATGGGTTTGTTTGGTGGTTAGCTATAGTTGGTTACGATACGCGATCTTATCTCCTTTCTGTTAGCCGGAAGTGGTAGTAACTCTGTAGTTGGTTAGAGCAGCCAGTTGCAGCATCTTTTATATCCCCTTCCTTCCGTTGATCCCAAAGCATATGTGCTTGGTGTTGACGGGTTACACTTTGGTGAACTGTGAGTCTTGCTTGCCAGTACGTTTATGTACTGATCCCTTTGGGGCTGTGGTTTCCGCAGACCTACGTTTCCGAGGATCCCCATGGTGGCAACTACGTGGAGTATGACGAGACTGCTGACGAGTAGATAGCGGACCCGGGCAGGATCCGAGACTTCGTGGATGGGCTCCGTCTTTTCGTTTCCGGCCTCTTAGGCCTATTTGGATCTTGTCTGTACTCAGACATGTTGAATGCTTCCGCTGTGATGTAATGATGTATTGTTGGGACATGTGTCCTCTGGATGATTGTATTTGCTATCTCTGCTCTAATGAGAGCTATTTGCAACTTATTTCCATCTTTTGTGTCGTAGAGATCTGTTGTGATATCAATTGTTCCAATGCCGTTGACGTACCATGTGTGTATGTTTTGAAGTACGTCAACGGAAGTATCTGGATTTCTACGGGATGGTTTGCGCAGACGATGAATAGTAAGAGAATGGTTGTCACACGTTTACGTGTTGGCCTGCTCATATTGAGATGCGGGTGCCGGTATGCCCCGTAAGCCATTTATCTACTGTTTAACGGACTGTGAGTATCCCCTAGAAGTCCGGGTGCGACAAATGGTATCAGAGCCTGTCTGCCTGTAGGATCCCTTTTTACTGGTCGCAGTTGAGTCTAGAAACTATTTTGTAGCTATATAGGAAAAATGAAACGTGAGAGTAGGAATTCTGTTCTTTTTCTTCTTTCCCCACCCACCCTCCCTTTTCTGGTAAGGAAGTGCAACGTTGTTTTCCCTTCTCATCTAAACTTTCAAGTTAGGTTTTCACGAATCCTGGTTTCTCTAGGATGGTTATATCTACTAGACCATAGGAATGGAGGTGGTTGTGACATGATTTATCATGTTGCCTACTCATGATTGAGAACGGAGGCGTGTAAGCCCCGGAAGCAGATCCTCTATTCCTTAAGCAGTAGATATTGATCCTTTAGAAGCCCGGATGGGTTTTTCGGTAGTACCTAAGGAGTGTTTTGATCTCGTGTTTTCCCGATGTTGATATCCTGTTCTTCTCAACATCCTTTTCATCCGTTGAAACCTTGTTGTTGCTTCCCATTTCAGTTATTCTACCGGCGTCTAATCAAAACTTCCCAAATATCAAGTCTATCTGGCCAGAAAGGTTGTTGTTGTTGTTGTTGTTGATTCCAGGCTATGAGAGCTGGCATTCCTATCACCTGGGGTTGTTTCGAGGAAGCATTCCTGAAGCACCACATTCCAGATAGTCTGTTCTCCAAATGAATCAAGTTCTATCCAGCTATACACCCTCGATGCAAAACCTCTCCCTTTACTTGAAATGTTCCGGTGGTTTCCAAATTCCCTGACATCTTTCCAGAAGAGTTGCCAGGATTACCTATCGTTTTGAACTTCCAGAAAAAACTATCCAAGGTGCACGATGAGTTCACGTGACACAGCTCAAGAGGATCTTCCGAAGAAGTATCCGGACCTTTTCTTTTCTCAGCAGGAATCTCGGGGCGTGATTCCTTCAAGGGGTGCGTTTTGTAACATCCCAAGTATGAAAAATAGCCATTAGAATGTTTGCTCTCTGTTATTTTATGTTTTGCATCATGGCATCATGTTCATTGCATTTGTTTTGTTTGTTTTCCATTTGTTTTTCTCTGTTTTCATTTGTTTTCCAACTGTTTTCCTTTGTTTTCTATTTGAAATTCAAACCAAAATTCAAACCTTTTGTTTCATCCTTGTGATGTTACAATTTCCAAAATGATATTTCAAATCAAAACAATAAATTGTGTCCATTAAAGTGTGATTTCAAAACTGTTGTTTTGTTTCTATAAAAATGCATCCAATAACAAACCCTTTTCAAATTCAATTATGATTTTCTTCCAAACAACAACCATGTTGAAAATTATGAAAATTGCAAAACAAATCAATCAATTGTTTCCATCAAACCATAAGGTTCAACCATTAAAACTATGGCTTTTAATAATTCAATTAATCCAAACTTAATCCAAATGTTATTTCAAATTCAAATCATTCACAAACAGTACCCAATTTCAACTTATGAAAATCACCAAAACAACTTTGATCATTTGTTCTATTTAAACAATAGGGTTCACCCTATCTAAAATATTGATTTCAATAATCAATTAATCACAAATTCAATCAATTACCAAAATAACAATATGATTTGAATTTTTGGCAAACCAAATGTTGGCAAGTGGTTGCTGCTAACTTAAATAACTAAAACACATTTTTCCTAAAACTTTTTCCTAACCCAAAACCCTCTTTCTCTTCCTATTGCTATTCAGCAAAAAAAAATAGAACAAAATATTAAAAAGAGCAAGGGAGAGAGGCAGCAGGCCCAACTCCCCCCTCAGCCCACCACTTCTTTTCCCTCAGGGCCCGTACCCCTTCGATCCCTTTTTCTTCTTCCTCTGTACGGAAGAACATCCATGGTGTCCACGTATTCAGAGAAAAGGGAGCAACGGCTGCAGCTCCATCGATCCCCTCTATAAGACCTAGGCCGAACCCTAGGGTTTCCCCCAACCCTCCTTTCTTCCCTCCATCTCTTCCCCCCCGCCTCCATTCCCTTTCCTTCCACCTCTTCTCTCTGCTCTCCCTCTGAATCCTTACAGCTACTGAACCTGTACCACTCCACCGAGCCCCTCTCCCTCCGGCGATCACCGGAGCTGTGGTCTCCCTCCGGCCAGGGCGGGTACGGGAATGGAATCCCCGCACCGCCCTCTTCCTCCTCGTCACCACGACACGGGGGGACGGACTGTGGCGCCGCCGCCGTCCACTTCTTCCCGCCGGCCGTCGCCCTCTACTCTGCACCGACCACCTCCTCCTTTCCGATCCGATCGAGGTGATCATCCCCTCCCCCTCTCGCTGCTCCCTCTCGCTCCCCTCTCCTCCACCCTCTCCACGCAGCACGAGCACCGCACGCACGTCCCTCGCAGCCGCAGCAGCGATCGTTGCTTCGCCGGCGACCATCTGTACAGCGACCTGAAACTGAACAAGTTCAGTTCAGTTACGCCCGCACCTGAACCATATCCACCCCGACGCCCCTCTACTATCAACACACAGAGCTTCAGCCCACTGGTAGCAACACACAGCGCGCAAGCCCCAGGTCCCAGGGTCGAATCCCCAGCCCCACCCCTTTTCTGTCTATTTTCCAAATTGGATTCAGGGCCGTTGCTGAACCATAACCCCCTTCGAACTCCTTATCTGTCAACAGAGCAGCAGCAGCCCAGCTGGTTGCCCCTTGTGTTGCGCAGGCAGGAGGGCAGGGTTCGAATCCCCCCTCCCTCAATAAAACCCATCTTTTTAATTCCATTTGTTTTCATACAGAAACTTCCAGAAATCACAGCTAGGTCCCTGTATCTTCTTTTCTAGCCCCTGCAATATTTTTCCTAAGTCCCTAGAGGTGATAAAAATGGCAGATTTGCACCAAATCTTGTAAAATGCATAACTAAATCATTTTAACTCCAATTTTAACTTGTTAAATATGTTTTCTGTCCCAAATTAAATGTTCTTTCCAAATATAATTTTTTTTTTACTGTTTTGAATATTTCAAATTGGTGCAATATTTGAAAACTTGTTAAATTCACTTAAACTTGCAAAATTCATAACTTGGGCATAAAAATTCCAAATTCAACAAACTAAATATGTTTTCCAATCAACTTTTCATGTACTTTCCAAATATAAATTTTGTTTGCTGTTTTGAATAATTTAAATTGCTGAAAACAACTGTTTCTTGTTTAATGCATTTAAAATTGCCAAAATAATAACTTGCTCATTTTAAATCCAATTTCGACAAATGAAATATGTTTTCCATGCAAAATTAAACCACCTTTTCAAATATAAAATTTGTTTCATGTTTTGAATAATTAAAATTGGTTGAATGATTTAAATCTTGTGTAAATCATTTAATATTGTTAAATTCATAACTTGATCAAATTAAATTATTTTTGAACATATAAAATATGTTTTCCAACCATAAAAGTATGAACTTTTCAAATATGAATTTGCTTCAATGCTTTGACCAAATAAAAATTCAAATAAGTTCATGTTTGAATTAAATTAATTTAATTCTTGCTTAAACTTGTTTAATTCCTAAATAATTTATTTGAAATCCTTTTTCAACAAGTGAAACACGTAATCAACCCAAAATTGTGTGTTCTTTCCAAATATGAAGTTTGTTATCTATTTTGAGCAATTAAAATTGGTGAAAACAACAACTATTGTGTAATCCCTTTAAGGAACCAAAATTTCCCTAACTTAATAAGTAAATTTCTAAATTGGTAAACCTTATTTCCAATTGGTTCTATTGTTGTTATTTTGTTGTTTTCCGCATCCATGCATCATAATAATCCACTTTCACCTGTTGATTAGTTGAAAAGCAAATATTCCAACTTTATTTGATGGGTTTTTCATATGCAACTCAAAATTGCATATGTGTCCATTTAAATTGTGTTACCAAGTCCACTAGTTTATTTTGATGCATCCATTTAACTTGACATGCATCATCCCCTGAATGTGCACTATGCCATGATATTGATTGTATATCTTTCTGCATTGTTTGTTTGCTTCTTCTCGGATAGACGACGACGTTGAGACAGACGATACTCACGACACCCCTTCTGAGGATCTAGCTCAGTACCAGGCTGCTGAGTTTGCAGGCAAGTTATCACTCACATGAACCACTGTGTTCCTTTCAACATTGGTTACCGATACTTTCCGTTGTCTATTTTGCTAGCCTTAGTAATAGTTGTTTCTGTTACGAACCTATCACATGAATCCCTTAACCCTGATATTGCCTCACCTCCACTCCTACAACCCCATTGTTTGAGCCCGTGTCTTACTAGCATGCTTAGGTTGTTTTGCTCGAGTCTGTTACCCGTTACTTTCTGTTACTATTTCATTATGTTCTGGGGGCTCGATGTTAAACAATGAATCATGCTAATGTTATTGTTAAATAATAAATTTGATGATAAGGCACCGGCAGGAGGCCCTGTGTGGTTTTGAGGCCTGCTAGTGTCGACCCTAATAGGAAAAGGGTCTTGTCTACTGATCCATGATGAGCGCACTAACCGCATGTGGGAAGCGAGTATGGGCGCCCCCCTCAATTTGATTCGATTCGCATCTCGTCCAAATCGCCTCATTTAGTTCGTGTTTTCCATTTGCCGCATGCATGTTTTTGCGAGCCCAGGCCAGGGTGGAACTTTTGTAGTCGGCATATAGGGGGACACGGTCTTAGAGTGCTATGAGGGTCCCTTTTCTTCGGGGCTTGATTAGCCGTGCGCCCAAGGTGCTTTGGGCTTGATGCGAAGAAGAGTTGAGCTGTGTAGAGTGCCCCGCTTGGTGGGAGGCATCCCATCTGGCGGGTTATTCTTGCGTGTACGGCCAAATTGGTGCACCCCTGCAGGGATAAATCTTCTCGAGAAGCCGTGTTTTCCGCGGTTATGGATTACTTGGTGAAAGTACTGGCTAACAAGTACTCAGGACAACTTAAACCTAATGATTAACAACCTTACACCCAATGATTAACAACTTGACTAGTAATAGGCTTATTGACACAATAATCTGAACCATCATATTTTCAACTGTGTGAGTTATCCTCGGATTGCTTCTTCGGATACGGGGCGAGGTCCAGGATGGGTTTGTTTGGTGGTTAGCTATAGTTGGTTACGATACGCGATCTTATCTCCTTTCTGTTAGCCGGAAGTGGTAGTAACTCTGTAGTTGGTTAGAGCAGCCAGTTGCAGCATCTTTTATATCCCCTTCCTTCCGTTGAACCCAAAGCATATGTGCTTGGTGTTGACGGGTTACACTTTGGTGAACTGTGAGTCTTGCTTGCCAGTACGTTTATGTACTGACCCCTTTGGGGCTGTGGTTTCCGCAGACCTACGTTTCCGAGGATCCCCATGGTGGCAACTACGTGGAGTATGACGAGACTGCTGACGAGTAGATAGCGGACCCGGGCAGGATCCGAGACTTCGTGGATGGGCTCCGTCTTTTCGTTTCCGGCCTCTTAGGCCTATTTGGATCTTGTCTGTACTCAGACATGTTGAATGCTTCCGCTGTGATCTAATGATGTATTGTTGGGACATGTGTCCTCTAGATGATTGTATTTGCTATCTCTGCTCTAATGAGAGCTATTTGCAACTTATTTCCATCTTTTGTGTCGTAGAGATCTGTTGTGATATCAATTGTTCCAATGCCGTTGACGTACCATGTGTGTATGTTTTGAAGTACGTCAACGGAAGTATCTGGATTTCTACGGGATGGTTTGCGCAGACGATGAATAGTAAGAGAATGGTTGTCACACGTTTACGTGTTGGCCTGCTCATATTGAGATGCGGGTGCCGGTATGCCCCGTAAGCCATTTATCTACTGTTTAACAGACTGTGAGTATCCCCTAGAAGTCCGGGTGTGACATATGTGCAAACTTAATGAATATCTAACTATCGTATCATCACAGAAGGTTGCATCTCCTTCACCCAAGCGACGGGCAACTCGGTCTTCACCGGGTGACGAGGGCCTCAACCCCGGATTTCCTCTTCAATCCCCCTCTCTCCGAGCCGGTACTCCTTCATCTCATCACAATTATGTTCCTCAAAAATATCCAACTCCGAGTCACCCCTTAGCCGGAAAACTCCGAGTCTCAATTTCCAACTCTCTGTCAGTGTCTTCCGGGTCAAGCAACGATCCCCCAGTGATTTTGTCGTGAATACCGGGTAAATTTCATAACTTGCTTGAATATATACCATATACTTTGCATGTTTCACCTTTATCAATCACTAAACTCATTGTTTTTCTTCCCTCATAGCCAAGGTCACACTCAGCGATCCGGTTGAAACCCCCGCCGACGACCCGACGGCGGTTGACCCGGAAAGCGGTGCTAATCCCCCGCCCGTCGAAGAGTCGGCCAATGAAGCCAACACAAGAGCCACGTCTCCTCCTCCCACCCCCCGGCCGACTGATCCTGAGGTTGAATACCTTGGAACACAAAAGGCAGCTGCTACTCCAAAGACCGCCGCTGCCAGGTTTGACGCGGGGGAATAGGAGGCAACACCACCACCGGCTAATCGGGACGCTAGCACTTCCAGGCCGACTCTTAGTGGCCATGAATTTGAAAAGCTACTGAAGGAGTATCGCACCTTGAAATCAACTGAAGACGAGATTGTCGAGTCTTTCGCAGCTGAGCACCAGGTTTGTTTAACTAATGTTATTTATATGCTTATCCTAGCCCCCAAGTTTCGAGTAAACTGTCCACAGTCACTCGGTACTTGCAAATATAGTCTTTCTTATACAAACTTCAGAATACCCTAGTCCCAAAATTCCGAGTAAACTGTCCACAGTCACTCGGTACTTGCAAATATATTTTAGAACCGGTAGAACTTGTTTTCTGTGCATTAAACTGGACAGTTAAATCCAGTCCCCATGTATCTCTTGAAGCTCATTGCCGACTGATATTGCTTTTCCCTTTTCAGGCTTATGTAACTCATACTAATGAAGTGCTTGCAAAAACCAATGAACTCCTGCAAGCTGAAGTGGCGCTCCGTGAAGAACTGGAGACCAACCTCAAGGATCTCTCTAAGAAGTACAAGAAGCAGACGAAGAAACTCCGGAACACTGAGGAGTTCGTCAAGAAACTCACAACTTTCATAACCAAGACCTATGACTCCATCATAGGTAAGGCACAGCTATTTTCCCACTATCGCTTTGTGTTAATCGGATTTCCCTATTTTACAGGGTTTTGACCCGGATCACACTATCTTACTCCCCTTTTTGTATTCCAGGTCCGCATGAGGTTGCTGGCGAACACGACGACCTCCAGAAACTCAAGATACTCAAGAATGTCATCCGGCAATTTGAGGCAGGGACAAAATGGACACTCTAAGTTGTGAAGTTAGTCGGTGACTACACTGGTGTAACGCACATGCTTGAAGCATACTCGACAGTCCCTGCTTGGATTGACGCCTCGAAGCGCTCAGCATGCCGGGTTGGCATGATACACGGCCTTGCCTTGGCTAAGGCCTACTACCCCAAGATTGAGCCGGCAAAGCTTGTTGACGGGTTTCCTGAGTTCAAGCCAGATGGCACCAAGTTCTCGGGCAAAGACCTCAAGGCCATCAACACCCAGATCCGACACTCGGCTAGTTTGATCGCCGAGTACCTTGACGTAAACAAGCTTACCGCGCCGTTCAACAATGAGGATAAGCCGGCTCCCTTCCATGCTCCTGTGCCCTTTGACATGCTATCTCGCTTCAAGGCGGAGCTTGCCAAGGAAAAAGCCAAGGCCGGTTCTGCCCCAACTTCATCAACTCCGGTAGTTCCTCCTCTAGCTCGTGCTCCCTCCATGGATGAGCAAACATTGGCACAGAGAAAGCGCCAGAGGTGACTACTGAAGACCCAGCTGCTTCGTCCGAGTAATGCTACTCCCTCTTATCAGTAAACAATCATTCGGCCAATGGGCATTGTAATATGCCTTTAAACACTGCTATTTGATAGTGCGTCTGTGCACCTTTTGATATTCTTCCTAAAGATTGTAATACTTTAAACTTCTGTGGTTTCGATGACCCTTCTGGTTGTCGCTTTGGTATGCACTTTATAAACCCATTTTTGCACAACTTTACTATTATATGCTTTGTGATAAAGATGTCGATTCTTGGTCTTAGGATTGTGAGAAATTTTACTCACAAGTTCCCAAGACCCGGACTCTGGGTCCGAGGATTCTTGACTTGAGAAATTTTGTTTTCTCGAGTCCCCAAGTCCCAAACTTTCATTGACATGAAGGTGAAGGCTTAATCTGTGCAACATCACTCCTTATAAATTCCTGATATCTATGTACGCTTGTACGTTTTGAAGTTATGTGTAATATGTAATGAGTTTCCAGCTGTCGCCTTTACTCTGCATAACTTATGGTTTAGATGACCCTTTTGACCCTTCTTAAGCTATAAGCCGATTTTCGCATGGATTTTCAATGTTGCTATAACGCTAATAAAAACAGGGTCAGGCAAGTCCCAGTGGGCATCATGACAGATTGGATTTATAGGTTAGCAAACACGTCATTTTGTTGCGAGTCACATCAAGCTTAAACCAAAAAGGTCAAGAAAAAATTTGGCTCTATTGTCCGGGTTACGAGATTGCAACTATACTTATTGCAAGTAATCAGTCCTCACAACCTAATGGCATCATGGTCGGGTTTGAGTATACAACTGTGCTATTCAAGCAATCAGCCCCCAAGACCTGCATATGTGTACTACACAATAGTAGGCTTTCTGCTCTACCGGCTTACAGATAGCTTGAACACTAAAAGAGGAAAAAATGCGCAAATTTAGACCTACTAAATCATACGCCTTACTATTGTAAAATATATTTGACTGAAACAACACACTAGTAAATACAAAGCATGATCAATTATAGAAAAATACGCAAGAAACTGACAGAACTTAAGGAACATAATAACTATCATGATTTAACCATTTCTTTATGTATATGAAAAGGGTAGGTCAGCAGGCCGCCTCACTAAAAAAACCTCCAGTCCCCGTAGGTACCCTAGATAGGAAAAGAGCACGTCTGAAACCTCCTGCCTGTTACATCGTGTAATACCATTTGCAAACCGAGTCTATGCTAAGTGTAGTAAGGGCGCAGCTGGGCCACGTTCCATGGTGGTTCGCGCTCTTGCATGGAGAAGGTGGAATGAGCAGTGTCATTCACATGGTCCGACTCTTTCCTTGCATCCACTAGGTAATACGACCCGTTGTGTAGATTTCGGCTTATAATGAACGGACCCTCCCATGGGGGAGATAGCTTGTGTTTTCCCTCTTTGGATTGCACCAAACGCAGCACCAGGTCTCCTTCTTGAAAAACCCGCGTCTTGACCCGGCGGCTATGATATCGCCGTAAATCCTGCTGATATATTGCGGACCGCTCCATGGCTTGTTCCATGTGCTCTTGGTTTGCTCTCTCCACCTGACCATTGGCTTGTGGATGGGCCACCGAGGCTACACCAAGTCGAATGCCATTGTTTCCACGGAACTTCTCGATCTCTCCTAAGTACATATTGGTTCCATTGTGTGTGATTATGCTGTGGGGGTATCCAAACCGATATATGATCTTCTTCAAGAATTGCACTACTGTGGCCGCTTCACAGTTCGTAACTGGCGTGACCTCAACACACTTTGTGAACTTATCGACAGCCACCAGTAAATGAGTCTTTTTGCACGGGGACATGTGGAAAGGGCCTACCATATCCATACCCCAAACAACGAACGGCCAAGTCAATGGAATTGTCCGCAGCTCCATAGCCGGCACATGGGTTTGCCGAGCATACCTTTGACATCCATCACATCTTGCCACCAAGCATACTGCGTCTGCTAAACCCGTAAGCCAAAAGAAACCGTGCCGATACGCCTTGGCCACAAGGGATCTTGTGGAGGCATGGTGTCCACAATCACCTTCATGAATTTCTTTTAGTATTTGTCGGCCTTCTTCTGGAGCTACGCAGCGTAAAAAGACACATGTAGCACTTCGCTTGTAAAGCTCACCGCCAATAATAGAGTAACCTTTTGCCCGTCTCTAGATTTGCCGGGCTACAACTTCCTGTTGTGGTAACTCGCCCCGTAGTAGAAATGCCAGGAACGGCTCAGTCCATTCTGGAATATCGCGCACCACGGCTACAAATTCCGAGTCTGGGTCCCGGTGAGCTATCTCTTCTTCTGACTCGGTTTTAACGGAAGGTTGCCACAATTCATCCAAGAAAACATTAGGCGGGACCGGCTCTCGACGGGAGCCGAGTCTCGACAGTGCGTCCGCAACCTCGTTCTTACGCCGGTCAACGTGCTCCACCTGATACCCTGAGAAAGACCCGGCTACTTTGTCCACCTCTCTGCGGTATGCTGCCATCGTTGCATCGTTCCTGTCCCACGTTCCTGAGACCTGCTGTACCACAAGATCCAAGTCTCCGTAGCACTTTATACGCTTAATGCTCATCTCCTTTGCTACACACAATCCATGCAACAAGGCCTCGTACTCGGCTACATTGTTAGAGCAATCAAAATGAATTTGCAAAACGTAACGCAACTTATCTCCTTTTGGCGATGTGAGCACAACGCCGGCTCCCGATCCTTCATACTGCTTGGAACCGTCGAAATGCATAACCCAAGATTCCGAACGTGGCACTAACGAGGGCACACTTGTCTCAGTCCAATCATTGACAAAATCAACCAGCGCTTGAGACTTGATCGCAGATCGGGGCTCATAATTGATGTGATAATCACCCATCTCGATGGCCCACTAGGCTAACCTACCTGTAGCATCTGAATTTCTTATGATATCTGCCATGGGTATGGAACTTACCACCGTTATGGGGTGTTGTTGAAAATATGGCTTCAATTTCCGACTGGCCATGAATACCCCAAACACTAGCTTCTGCCAAAGCGGATACCGTTGCTTCGACTCTGATAGGACCTCGCTTACGTAATAAACCGGCCGTTGCACCGGGTAATCCTTTCCATCCTCTTTACGCTCGACCACGACTACTGCACTAACTGCTCGAGGCCCGGCCGCAACATACAGCAGCATGGGCTCTTTGGGACCCGGCGCTGCCAAAACCGGAGCTTCATATAGCTGCTTCTTTAGAGCTTCAAACGGCTCATCCGCCTCTTGATCCCATACGAAATTGTTTGTTTTCTTCAATAGTCGGTATAGGGGTATTGCCTTTTCTCCGAGCCGAGATATGAACCGGCTCAGTGCTGCTACGCATCCTGTAAGTTTCTGAACATGTTTCAATTCCTCTAGCTTTTTTAGGCTCTGAATAGCTTTGATCTTCTCCGGGTTAGCCTCGATCCCTCGCTCAAAAACGATGAAACCAAGTAGTTTCCCCGCAGGAACTCCGAACACACACTTTGTTGGGTTAAGCTTTATTTTGTATCTCCTCAGGTTCTTGAAGGTCTCTTTTAGGTCATCAATGAACGTTTCTGCGTTCCTTGTTTTGATCACCACGTCATCGACATAAGGATGGACATTGTGCCCAATCTGATCCTCAAAGCACTTCCGAATGCTCCGTTGGTATGTTGCGCCGGCATTTTTCAATCCAAAGGTCATGGTTTTGTAGCAAAACTCTCCAAAGGGGGTTATGAACGACGTCTTCTCCCAATCCTCCTCTTTGAGCTTTTTCTGATGATACCCGGAATAGGCATCCAGAAAGCATAGCAAATCACTTCCCGCCACCGCATCTATGCTCTGGTCTATCCTTGGAAGGGCGAACGGGTCTTTTGGACAATGTTTGTTGAGACTCGTGTAATCTATGCACATTCTCCACTCGTTATTCTTTTTCAACACTAAAACCGGGTTAGCCAACCACTTGGGGTGGAAAACCTCCATGAGAAAGCCGGCTGCTAAGAGCCGAGCTACCTCTGCTCCTATAGCTTTTCTTCTTTCTTCATTCATTTTCCTCATGCCCTGCTTCACTGGCCAGGACTTGGGGTCGACATGTAAGCTGTGCTCGGCGAGTTCAGTCGGGATACCCAGCATGTCGCTAGGCGTGCATGCGAAAACATCCTGATTCTCACGGATAAACTCGATGAGCGCGCCTTCCTCTTTGTTATCCAGGTTGGACCCTATGGCGAACTTCTTGGAAGAGTCGCCCTCAATGAAAGCCACCATCTTTGTGTCTTGGGCTGCTTTAAACTTAGCTCTCTCATCATCAGTATTTGGGTTTTTCAAAGCTGTTCGATCTTCCGGGTCTACCAGAGACCTGTAATACCCGAGCTCTTCCTTTGCACAGGCTTGTTCTGCGAGGGCCGCATCTCCCTCATCGCACTCTGCAGCCACAACCCTGTTCCCATGGATAGTGATGGTCCGCTTGGGGCCCGGGATTTTCAACTGTAGGTAAACGTAACACGGTCTTGCCATGAACTTGGCTTAAGCCGGCTTTCCAAACAGTGCGTGATAAGGACTGCGCAATTTCACCACCTCGAATGTGAGCCACTCTACTCTGTAATTATCCTTGGATTCTCCAAAAGCAACCTCCAGTGATATCTTTGCCTCAGGGCAGGCCGAATGTCCTGGTACAATTCCGTGAAAAACTGTGGAGCTTTTCTAAAGCTGAGACTCCATGATCCCCATACGTAAAAAGGTCTCCCAATATAGGATATTGATACTGCTCCCACCATCCATCAGAACCTTCATTAACTCATAGCCATTGACATGCGGCGCTACTACCAAAGCTAGCAAACCCGGATGTTCTATTGCTTCCGGGTGATCCGTTCTACTCCATGTTACTTCCTGATCTGACCATCTCAGGTATCCTGGAACACCCGAAGAAACCGAGTTTACAGCTCTTTTGAGTATCTTCCTCTCCCTCTTGGTGGTCCTAGTGGTGTGAACATGATATTGTCCTAACTGCTTTGGGTTACTCTGAAAACCCCCTGCACCACCCTGGTTATTACTCGCGTTGCCAGCTCCTGCATTGCCTGCGGGGGGTGGGTCGTTGCCCTGGTTTCCACCCAGACCCGTCCCTCCTCCCCGGCCTACACCCTGCAGCGCCTTCTGTATTTCCTCATTTTATCACCTTTGTAGATCCACGCATTGCTCCAACGAATGGTTAGCCGCACTGCCATTCCTACTATGGTGCGGGCAAGGCATCTTGAAGGCTTCGATATGGTTAGTCGGCCGCGGTGGCCCTTGATAATTGCCTCCTCCGTTGTAGTTTCCTCCGTTAAAGTTTCCATCCGCTCTGGGCCTTGCAAACCCGGCCTCAGTATTGGCGACTAACTCGGAGCCCCCCTCGTACGGACGTTTATGCTGGTTGCTTCCATTCCCACCATTGTTACCTCCATTGTTATTCGGTGCAGTCTGTTGCTGGTTCTTCCATTACTGTTCACATTAGCTTTTCCCTTCTTATCTTCAATATCTTCTTCTCTGGTGTCGGTGGAGGCATGCTTGTTGCACGCGTCCATCAACTCCCCCATAGTAATTTCTGAAACGTGCCTACTGGATTTCATGCGTACCAATTTTTTCACCAAAGGCGTATATCTGCATGTTTTCGCCATAGCTTGTATCGCATCCTTTGGGTGGATATCAGTGGAAGAGTGGAGTATCTCCATAACTCGGCGCACCCAGCTGCGTGCCGACTCTCCCTTTCTCTGCACGCACCGATCCAAGTCGTCAATCGTGTATAATTTCCTGCAAGTTCCATGAAAATGCTTAACAAAGGCCGACTTAAGCTTACTCCACGAATTGATAGACCTCTCAGGCAGCTTATTGAACCATAGTTTAGCTGCTCCTTCAGCCATCATGAGATACATAAATTTGGCTTGGAGCTTTTCTGAAGCGTTGCGAATAGACATGGCCATCTCATAGCTACTTAACCAGATCTCGGGATCCAAGGTCGGCTCATAGTTGACAACTTTACCAGGCTCTTTGAACTTGTCCGGGTAAGGCTCGGCCCTAATAGCGTCTGATAAGCATTTGGGCCCGGCTAAGTTTGTCGACACCGGCCTTACTCTAGAAACGTGTGAAGCCTCAGCTGCGGCGGGAGGCGCGCCAACTCCTGGACCTTGCACTACAGACCCGGCCGCACGCCTTGCCCGAGAACTATCCACGATAGCCTGTGCCGCTGAGACCGCAGGAGTTGCTGGTCTAAGTGGGGGAGGCGGCATTTGCTGCTGCTCTGCCCTCCGTCGTGCTGAATTCCACTAAATCTTCCTCGTATTACCTTCTTGCCGACTGATATACGGCGTCCCGTGCATGCCACTCCTGTTGTCCGGGTAATGTGCTTGCTAAGCCACCGCGGTGCGTAACATCTCTATAGCCCGCCGGGTTTCTATTGCTTGAGGCGACTCTCCTAGTGGAATACGGTCGAGCGCTAAAGTTGCGGCGTACACGTTGTCCATAGGATTATTGAAGTGACCCGGCGGGGTGTGAAATCGTGACGGTGGTGGTTGCATAGCATTGCCCCCGGCCGCCCCAGCGGGTAGCGCAGGTGACCCAACCGGCATGTTAATCGGTTGTCCCCCGAGCGCTGCTCCTGTGTTCCCAGTTCCTTAATTCACGATCGAGATTGGCTGGTCTTGAGGCGTAATGAATAACGCGGCCGGTCTTAAGGTTCCGCCTGGCACCGGCAGTCTCGTCTGGTGCCTCTGATTATATGCTCTAGTAGTTTGTGCCTGTATACGATCCTCCAACTCATCCAACTGACGTTGACGCACGGCCATCTGTAGTTTCTCGGCATCTACATCTCTCCTTTGTTGTTCCAATGCTCGGCGGGCCACATCCAAGTCTGTGGCCCGGACCGCCGCGTTCTCCGGGGTTATCACCGTTGCTAACACTGTGGGATCCAAGATCAAGTTGTTACTGAATAGAGCCGGATTTGGTGGGTGTGACGTTCCTGCACCAGCTGTTCTGTTCGTTCTAAATCCGAACATGTTCCTATGATGAGCAGTTTCCCCTGTTTCGCTGGTGACGGACGTCTGCTCACCATCGACCCAGGCCCCAGCCGGGTTTCCATTGATCGGAATCTGTTGTTGGGCCAGCGCTTGCGCCGCACCAGCCGCGGCTACTGACACATCATCCTGATTCAAATTTATCGCACGGGCTGTGTAGACCGCAACTCGGCGCGCAATGCCTGGTGAAGATTCATACTCTTCTTCCTCGCAGCTATCTTCTTCATACCGATCTTCGAGCAGGTGCTGGATAGATTCAGTGTCATTGTCTCCAGTAACCCGGCCACGCAGGGTCCATGTCGGCTCCTTCGGCTGTTCCCTCTTCGTGGTGGCTGCTCTTTTCAGTTATGTCGTGTCTACCGACTCTTCCCCATCCGATTGAACGCAGGTGGCGGTCCCTGACAAAGAATCATATTCATTATTATCAAAAATTGAACCGGATGTACGTACCATACCCACGAAGACGTTAACCCGGCCGATCGTGACGACAGATCCGGTTTCCAGCTGGTCCGACTCTGGCCCCCAGCCAAAATCGCTGATGATCTTCTCTCCCTCGGGGTGTGTGATGATCTCGCCGATCACGAGGTTCTTCATGCTTTCCAGAGCTTCTCCCGTAATGTAAACACCTTTGGATGTAGGCCCCACGGTGGGCGCCAAATGTCGTGGGAAAGTCAAGGAAGATGTTACCGGAGGTAATTTAGGTTGGGGTAAATCAACTCTGGTGTTTGGGAGAGGGTTTAGCTCAGATAGGACACAAGATTTATCCTGGTTTAGCCTCTCCATTGGAGATGATGGCTTACTTCCAGCTATGATCATATTGATTGGCGATCTAGAGGCTCGGGCTGCAATGTCGCCGAGACTCCAATCTAGGGTTACAAATACTTGCTCTCGTATAAATCGAATAACTCGAATCTTGCTTTCTACGCCATAAGGGCCGGTTTATATCACTAGTGGAAACAGGGGCATTAGTCCCGGCCGTAAGCCCCATTTGTCTCGGTTGTGCAACCGGGATGGGGCATCCGGGACAAATACCCCTCCCCCATTGGTCCCGGTTGTGCCAGGACCCGGGACAAATGGGGCTGACCACGTGGCTCGTTAGCTGGAACCTGGCCAGGGCTATTAGTCCCGGTCCTCAATACGGCCCGGGATGCATGCCCCTTCTGCCGCGGCAGGGCTTTTGCCCTTTTCTCTGCCGCGGAAGAATTTTTATGCTTTGTGTTTTGCGACCCCCAGACCTCCCGGTGGCCCCTCCCCGGACCTCCCGGATCCCATGAGAAGAGAGGTGCCCCGGTGGCCCTTCCCCGGACCTCCCGAATCCCACGAGAAGAGAGGAGCCTCGGTGGACCCTCCCCGGAGCTCCCGGATCCCACGAACGAATAACTAATACATATATAAAGCAGAATAAGGAACACTTATATTACGGAAGCAAAGTATATCGAGCATATTACATGACGGATGGAGTGTATTACAAAACCAAATTCAGTTCCAACCAGGGCTATAGTACTCTCCATTTACGTTTAGGACCTCTGCATCTAAGAAGCCCGCAATTTCCTCCTGAATTGCTCGTATGCGGTCCCTTGGTAGAAGACCGTCCCGAAGCCGTTGGATCTAATATAAAGAAGAGTGGTCAATATATATTAATGAAACTAAGTAACTAAAATAGATGGTAATAAGAAGAATTGACGACTAACGTACATGAAGTTTGCTTTAAATTTCTGTCGTTGGGACATGTCATATGACAAATGAACTCGCAAACGTAGTATCCACACAAGTGATTCCTGTCTCCTTGTTGCAAGCACTTTACGAGAACATAATTTCAATCAAAATAATAATCAACCAGACATGATAATGGTATCGACACTAGAATCAAGGAGATGCACGCGGATCTAGATAGTACTTACTTGCACAACATCAAATGTAAGCTCTGATTTCCATTCACCCCTGGCCTTTTTTATGAACCTCTTCCAAATGCTACCTGAGAAAAAAAAAGAAAAAAAAGAGTTAGTAATTACTTGATATCCAAAAATGAAACAAAGTAATCGATATAGTGCCATATATAAATACTGAAATTAATAAAGATTGAAATTATCGCTGGATCATTTCCAGCATGTCAGCCCACATCGCTAGGGGTTTTTGTTTTGGGTCCATTACCATTACTTTATGCCTTAGGTTATAGATTGCTTTTCCTTCGGCGTCCAACGTGGCCCATGCCCGTAGAACCATGACCTTGTTCGCTCGACCCACAAGAACGGCTCGGGAGTGATCCCCAGCTGAATTAGGTCGTTCTCCCATTTTTCTCACTTGGGACTGGAACCCTTGTAGCCACCTTGCCCCATAACATGGTGATATACCTTTTTGGCGGCGTTTTTCTCATTTGTTTTTGTCCTTTCCAGTTCATTCTCTGACAGATTGTACTTCACGAAATCTGCCCATATGGGTTTTATTTTCTCATACCCTTGAGTGAAATCTGGAGTCTTGTTTTTCTTAACATAGTCAAGGTTCAATCTTTTCTTCCAGTTTTTGAATTGCTCGGCCATCTTTTTCAGGGTCCACGCCTTGACCTTTTCCCGTATCTCTTTTTTCTTTTTCGTAACATCGGCCTCATTCACATCCGCTTCATTCTCGTCCACCTTCGGCAAGGGTAAGTTGAAATTAGACAAGATCTTCGAGAAAAGATGTTCTTTGGCTATTTTGTTGACATATGAAATTCCTTGTTTCCGCGGATCTTTTGGCTGATTCCACTCATGAACAGTGATCGGGAAGTGATCCCTAACTAGCACTCCGCATTGCTTCACAAATTTTTGGGCAACATCAGCGGGAAGCTCGGGTGCGTCTTCTGCTGTGATCGTGTCGATCCTATATCTTTCTGTATCTTTTAACTTCTTTGTTGCTCCTCGTTTAGTCTTTTTTCCGGTTGATATGCTTGAACCGGATGGCTAAAAATATAAAGACTGTTAATACATGTATATAGACAACGGATGCTTCATTAATTAACATATCTATATATGCACCTCGGAGCCGGTGTTTGTAATTTGTACGGCTCCACCGGAGCCGTCGGCTGCTCCCATATCGGAGCCGTCGGCTTCTCCCTCACCGGAGTCGTCTCCCTGGGTGAGCTCCGGATCTCCCTCACCGGAGTTGTTCATCCACTGGCTCACATCGATATCTACGTCGGGCCCGCAGATGAAACCCTCGAGCAAGTTTTCGGCATCTTCGTCTATTGGCTCCATACTATACAAAAAGAGTAATTGTATGTTTGAGATCCATTTCATCAAAATTGCTTATAGATAATAACTAATGATCAATTATTTTCATCAAAATTGCTTATAGATAATACACAAAAAGAGCAACCCATAGATAAGGGTAGTCATAGCTCACGTGGTTAAATTTTCTAACATTAATAACATGCATTCTTAAATTTCTAACACTAATTTAGTTAAATTCTCTAACATTTTTAAATTTCCTAACATTTCTAACATTTCCTATGTCAATTCTAACAAATCTAAAATTCCTAAGTCTAATCTAAAATTTCTAACATTCATAACTAATGGTTCTAACATTTCTAACACTAATAAATAACTAAAAATAAAAACAGTAATTAAGTAAAAAAAAGGAAAAAACGAAAAAAGGGCCTTACCTCCTCTAGGGCGGCGGCCGGCGCGGGGCAGCGGCGGCGCGGCGGCGGCTGGCGGGGGCAGTGGCGGCGGGGGGGAGTGGAGGCCCGACGGGATCGAGGGGCGGCGTTCGCGGGCTGGCGGAGGCGCGACGAGATCGAGGGGCGGCGGCGCGACGGGATCGAGGGGCGGCGTTCGCGGGCTGGCGGAGGCCCGACGGGATCGAGGGGCGGCGTTGCGATGGGATCGAGTGGCGGCGGCGCGACGGGATCGAGGGTGCGGCGCTCGCGGGCTGGCGACGGCGCGACGACGGGATCGAGAGGCGGCTTGCGGGCAGCGGGAAGGAGGAGTGCGGCGGCAGAGGAGTGCGGCGGCGGAGTGCGGCGACAGAAAAAATGGGCAGCTTTGCGGCGTCGGTTCGTCCCTGCGCGCGGTTCTGTGGCCATCCGGGACGGTGACGTGTATATATTCATGGCCATCCGTTCCGGTTGGTGGCACCAACCGGGACGAAAGGCAACCGTCCAGATGCTTTGTTTGGCCGGGCGCGCCAAATGTTTTAGCGCCAAAATTTGAATATTGTTTGAATATGCACATGAATAACTTTTATATACTTTCGAATTTGAAAAAATTTCAACATGAAAATTGCTTGAATTTTCCTAAATTAAATCCGTTTTCTGTTTACCTAAATAATTATTCAATCTATTAACTATTTTACTATTTACATTCAAATATGTTTTCTGGTTGCTAAGTGCATATATACATACCAAATGCACGGCATAACGTATGCTGGCGAATTCTGTTGTTTTGTATTTGGTCGATGAACTGACTAGTGTAGGAAGGTGGGCTATACATAGGGTCCTCTGACTCACAAAGTGCTAGATCCAACGGCTAACAACCGCTCGAAAGAAACACAACGTAGCGCTGATCGAACGGCTCACAACAGATCGAAAGAAACACACTCCTGATCCAACGACTCACAAGCGCTTGAAAGAAACACACGATCCGTGTGATTCTATCTGATTGGTCCAAACGAAACCCGAACCATTTCGTCCCGGTTGGTAAAACAGGCCGGGACTAAAGGGATATGTTTTCTTCTCACTATATATATGTATGCATTGCCACACCATTGACATAAACACATACAAACTCACCACTCTCTCATGGCTTCTACCGTACCCACTCTAACCTTCATCCAGGCGGAGGCTTTTTCTGCCTCGAACTACCCCTGCCCGCCCGGCTACAGCGTTCCCGCCGGTTGGATGCTGAGCGCCGGAGGAGTGCCGGTCCCTCCTCTTCCTCAAGGTGTGAAGCGTCGGGCGGCCATCACGAACCACTACTACCACGAGCTCACGCCAGAGCAGCGGAGGAATCCCAGTTGGAATCCTGACTACCGCCCTACTTGGGACGCCTTCTTCATTAATCGGCGTGAGAGTGCGCTCGCCAGGTACGAGGAGAACGGCCCGCCTCCTTCGAACTTCAACGAGGCCGGTCGTCGGATGTGGTGGGGCGGCGGATGGACTCTTCAGAGCGTCATGAACTACATCAGGGCTGGCGATAACCCCCGCCTGCGCTACCCTCACGCCCAGTCCTGGAGTCGTGATCCTCCGAGGGAGTCCAGAGCACCGTCCAACGATAGTGACGACGACGGCGGCGACTACGACGACTACGAGGCGGAGTATTATAGGCCTAGGCAGGAGTATGACTAGCTAGTAGATCGATGCACTCTGGCCATTATGTACTGCCTTGTTTATTTAGATCTATGCTCTCCGTTTAGATTTAGATCCAATCTTGCCATTATGTGTACTGTGCCTTGTTTATCTATCGAAATGCATGTTCCCCTCTTTTTAACGTCTATTGAAATGCCATTAGTCGTCTGAATCCAACCAATCAGGAAGATCACACGGAAAACAGAAAACAGACGCGCTAGCGCGCCGCTATTTCCCGGAATACAACATATTATTTTGTTAAACAGCCAACAGAAAACAGATGCGCTAGCGCGCTACTCCTCGTCCTGGTCGTCGTCGTCGGTGACCTCCTCCTCGTCGTCGGAGATGCATGATGGTATGTCCGACATAGGCCCCCACCTCGGATCGTCGGAGGCCCAGACTTCGCCGGCGTGGTCGGCCCGACGGAGCTCTTGCAGAGCCTTCGTCCTCGTCTCCCGAGCGGCATCTAACTCGCGGTGGCGTTCGAGGCGCCGCTCCGCCCGCTCAGCCACGCGGGTCTGCCATAGTTCCTCGTCGGCGCTCTCCTCACCCGGATTGTTTCGGTAATACTCGCGGACCAGGCGGTCATCCCTGGCGTCGACTAGGCCCTGAAACGCGCGGTGCCTGAGGTGACGGTGGTCGGCGGCAGTGACGATCTGCGGCGTCGGTGCCCTGGCCTCCGCTTCCCAGAGGGTGTGGCAGTCGTTGAAGTTCATCAGCGACCGCGGGCGGTTGAGGCGCCAGGCCGCCGCGTCCCAAGCGCGGGCGGCCTCCGCCGCCGTCGCAAAGGAGCCGAGGGGGATACGGTCGTCCCCGCAGCGGATATTCGCGGTGAACATTTCGTTCTGCCGTGCTCGGACGCCGCGGAAACCGGTGGTGTTGTTCCTCCTCGGAGGCATGGTGGTGGCACGACGGTGCGTGGAGAGGAGAAGACGCTCGAGGCGCGGCAGTTTATACCGCGCATTCGTGGTCACGCGTCACAACTCCCGCGCCACGCGGCAGGACTCCCGCTCCACGAGGTACAATACACAGTAACACCCACCTCTCTCACTCCCCCAAGCAAAATAAAGGGAAGGGGGCTGTGAGGCCGCATATGTAGGGGAAGGGACACTGGTCCCGGGTTGGGGAATGATCCGGGACCAATGCCCATGCGCGTGCCACGTGGCCTGTGGCTATGGATTGGTCCCGGGTCGTGCCACGAACTGGGACCATTGTCTCCCCACGAACCGGGACAGATGCCCCCAGGTGGTTTCTGCTGCCTCGGGCACACGAACCGGGACCAATGCATAGCATTTGTCCCGGATTTTCGTGCAACCGGGACAGATGCCCCCTGGCCCCCTGGACGAAAGGGGTTGTTTCCACTAGTGTATAACACCCGGTTTCCTGGCTTTCCCTACAAGATACATCTAGAGTCCCGCTCGGGGTCTACACGTAACCCTAAATTACTCTTCGTGACCTCCAAGTCTTGGACTCCATGGTTTGCACCGCCTTTCGGGCCTTCTAGAGTCTTCCTTTCCACAAGCCGAATTTCCCGTACGACCGCTGGCCCATCAATGACACCCGGCCCATTATCATATTACAAGGTCTCGCGTAAACTCCCTCCAGCCGAGTCTTTATTCCTCTGCGTGGGCCTGCCGGGTTATTATCCTAGAATGTATAGAGGTGTTACCACTTGTTATTAGGTTGTTTTCTTGCAGTACATCTACCTTATAAAGTGTGTGCATGTTGGGAGAATCTTTTGGCTATAGAAGTCGCATTTGTTATTTTCCTAGTTTTATTATTTGGATTATTGTGTGAACCAATCTTGTAGGATTGTTTTACCTAAGTTGTGTTGTGGTTGTTATGAGTCCAGTACAATTTTGGTACTATTATTTTATGTTATTATCTCTGTTAGCTTGCACCTTATTTTATAGCAAAGCATGCGTAACATTGGTTGCTTGTTTTCACTAGTATGAATAGCCTTGTGTGGATTGCTTTATTAAATTAATTTTGTCATGTGTGACCAGAGGCTTTGTTACCGCTTAATGCCTTGGTATTAGTGGGCCCATAACCCACTGGTCCCATTGCATCTTTGATTAGGGGTCCAAATCCCCTACCATACACTTGTGTGAAAATAGCATGCATTACTATATGTTTGCCTAGTACTTTCCACCAAGGAAAATGGTAGTTGTTTTACTTGTTTGATTTAAGTGTTTAGTATTTCTTTGTGAATACTAGTATGTTTAGTGGTGGTTCATTTGTTAACATAATATTCCCTTAGGGGCATCATATTAAGGAATGTTTCACTCTTGTTGGTAACTAAGTGTTGTTTGCTAATAGAATGTTTCCTTGTGATTGATGAATTATTTGTGAATGATTTTCATTGAGTGTTTGGATTTTTGGAAATATTTAGAGGATCTTGTATTGAGTGCATAGCTACTGGTTGTATAACATGTACTTTGATTGCTTGCTATTTAATTGATTAGAAAAGCCTGTATTACTAGAATGGATTGATGCTTGCTTAGTAGATGTTTTGTTGGGGGGCTACACCCAAGTAGGGGTAAGATAGGTGATAAAAGAGAGATCAGAGTACTGTTTACCGGGTAGGCGGCTACCCGGGTATCTGGTATCCGGTAGCTGCTACTCGGTGATATGTATTGAAGGCCAAGAGGAGATAAGGAGGAAGATTGGAATCGTCCGACTAGCGATCAGGTGGTCCGAGTAGATGGCATCAATCCTACTCGGGCACAAAGTCAATGGAACCGTTCTGACGAGATCCCGCGTATCCCGCAGCCGTACATGCGTCCGGTTCAACTTACAAGACACATGATTATCTGCGCTACGGCGTGGGTACAGTGAGGGTGGGCGCCTGTCTTATCTTGTCACTGAAAGGGGGGACAGGACATGTCAGGGGCCTACTCTGTGAAACTGACAGGGTAGACAAGTCCTGTCAGCCGGACGGTGCAGCGACTTCTCGCACCAGCGTCAGCGGGAACACGGAAGCGTGTTGCTGCTGTCACAGTGGAGTTTTCTTATCGTGTACTTTCTAATCGTTGTTTACTCGTTGGGTACCAGTATATAAGGTGCCCAGCCCCCTCCTGTGCGAGGGACGTTGCCCCAGAGAGCATTTATTGCATGAGCAAGAGCTAGAGGTAGAAAGAGCAAGAGAGTGGCTACTCGGCTGAGGGCCTGCTTTGTACTGTGGCTACTCGGATACACCATATACAGAGAGATAGGCAGGAGTAGGGGTGTTACCTCCACACGAGGGCCCCGAACCTGGGCAGATCGAGGTGTTTGCAGTGTTTCTGAGCGCGTCTACGTGACGTGTGATCCCTCCCCGAATACCTACAGTGTCCATTGGCCCCAACACTTTAGACATCCCATGGCATCTGTCTTCACCACTCTACGACAGTTGGCGCCCACTGTGGGGCCAGCAGCGGCGCTGGCTGGGGTTCATATTCAGACGGGACCGATTTCTGCATCGGCGGAGCGCGTGGTCTGTGGCCTTGTCCACAGATTCGGCTCCTTCGACTTCGTCACCGACAACGCCGGCGATTTCGGCGGCAGGCCTGTGCCTGCAGGCGGCTCGGTCCTTTCCTTCGGCGCGCATCTGGTGTACGTCGCCGCCATCGTCATCCGTGAGTTCTCGGAGGAGGTGCTCGTTGCGGATGATCCTCCTGCTGTACTCGCTGCCCGCGGGAGGCCAGCTGGCTGCTCTACGGACAGCGGAGGTGATGATGACGGGCCCGGCTATCGATGCCGGGCAAGGCGCTGCCACTGTGGCTGAGGTCATTGAGGAGCCGGCTGCTGCAAGGGTCCACAAGCCCTACGACATGCCCCGGAACATGCCGGGTTACATGGCTCCTTCCACGTCAACGGCTATACCGCCTGCTCGCGTTGGCGCCACCGAGCAGCTGAGCATGCCGCCTTCCACCGACGCAGAGCTCATGGCTTTGAAGCCGCAACTCGAGCAGCAGCGTCAAGCGTTACTCGTGGAGGCCCAGGAGCTGGAGAAGGTTAGGCTTGAGCTTAACCTGGATCTAAATGAGTACAATAGAGCGCATGGCTTTACTCCTGTTTCTAGGCTGCCTAGCAAGATAGGCATTATTCGTCGCAACTTGGGCGCTGAGCTAGCTAGAGATTGTAGGGATGTTAGTCTATCTGCTAGTTTGAACACTGCTAGTAGGCCAAAATATAGTTCCCCCACCAAAACTCTTAGGGCTGCAGAGGCAGTCGCTGCCGAGTTACCGCATCTCACTCGCGACGCTCGCGCTAGGCAGCAGGATAGGCTTAATGAGCTAGTGCTAGAAGCTGGCAGGCAGAATGAGGCTTTCCGAAAAGCCAATCCGGAAGCCGGTGCTTCCCAGGTTGTTCACTCGCATGGAGATAGATCGGTGGATCGAGGGCTCAGAGTGTGAACTCTGGCAAAAACAAACATATGCAGGTGTACGACCTGACTGTCGCTGGAAAACAGCACGCTGTAGAGCGGCAGCCCGGCCAGAAACACAACTCTGCAGGAGCTGGCTATCAAGCCACCAAAGCTCGCAGCAAGGGGCAAGGAGGAAATCGAGCTGGCCCATCTCGGCCTCAAGCTGTCAACCCGGCTCAGCAGAGGGTACAGCCGCCAGCAGCTGTGCGGTCGCAGGCAGTTGTGGCAGCGGGCAATCCAGTTGCTCAACCCGGTCCCGTGCAGAAAGACCGCTATGATGATGGGTACTCGGCAATGGAGCTATGCGGGTACGCTGATCCAAGAGATGTCACTGATCGTCTAGGTGGAAGGATGCTGGAGCCCAGCGATGCAAGGTACAAGTTGGACCGGATTCACCCGGCCCAAGCTGTTTTGTTCATAGAATTATGGGATAGCCTGCTGTGACCAAGTTCCAGCTGGCCAGAGGGACCAAGTCGTATGATGGGAGCACCAAGCCGGATGACTGGTTGAATGACTATGTCACCTTCGTGCATATTGCAGGCGGCAACTGGAGATGGGTTGTGAGATATGTCCCACAGATGCTGGAGGGCCCTGCCCGGATCTGGCTGAGTAACTTGCCCAAGGACAGTATCAACAGCTGGCTCGACTTCTCGGAAGGCTTCATCAGCAACTTCACCAGCACGTACAAGAGGCCGAATAGGCCGCAACAGCTCTCGGCTTGCAAGCAGAGGGAAGAGGAGACTGACCGAGAGTACCTTACTCGGTGGAGCACATTGAGGAACACCTGTGAGGGTGTGAATGAGTCACATGCAATCGCTTGGTTTGCTCAAGGTTGCAGGCACGGCAGCATGCTATGGAAGAAATTGCAAAGAGAGATGCCGAGTACGCTCGCCGAGACGATCAAGATAGCTGATATGTATGCACCCCGTGACCCTACTCAGCCTCTGCTCGATGCTTTTGAGCCGAGAAGAAGAAACCAGGATGGCAACAGACGCCAAGATTTCCGCGACAAGCGCAGAGATAACCGTCCCGATACTCGGTACGGTTTTGAGCAAGTGAACGCTGTGAACCACGACACTACGGCTGCTGGGAGCAGCCAAAGGCAAAAAACTGCTGGAGCCCAATACGGGCAGAACCAGAATCATGGCCAAGGCTTCAAGAAGCCATACAATGCTCCCCAGCAAGGCAACAGCAACCCGGACACCGTAGATGCTCAGAGATTTATCTTTGAGAACATGAAGGACGGACCATGCAGCTTCCATACTCGGCATCCGAGTAGGCCAGCCAACCACACTACCCGGCAATGCAGCTGGTGGGACCGCATCAAGAGTGAAGGCTTTGGCCAGGTGCCCCCTCCTCCTCCTTTGCCGCCTGCGGATGCCAATGTGCAGCCTATCCGGGCAGCTGCTCCTAGGCCTGCTGTGAATCCGAGAAGGGAGAATGTGAATCAAGTGGCTCAGGGAGCCAACCGCAACTACTGCAACCGCAACGACCGCAACTGCAACTACTACACCCGCAACAACAATCGGAACAACAACAACAACAACAACAACAACAACAATGGCAACAACAACAACGACGACAATGATGGTGGTGGAGACCGGAACCAGTACCAGGAGCATCATGAGAGCTACATGGTGTTCACCACCGAGCAGTATGACAAGCAGTCGCAGCGTAGGCGTGCGATGGAGGTAAATGCAGTGATACCGACTGTGCTGCACTATCTGCACTGGTGCGAACATGAGATTACTTGGTCCAAAGATGATCACCCCAAGGTGATGCCCAATCCGGGTACATAGGCACTAGTGGTGGATTCCACTTTCCTGGGAACCAAGAAGAATGTCAGGTTCAGCAAGGTGCTGATTGACAACGGCAGCAGCATCAACATCATGTACCAAGATACCCTGGAGAAGCTCGGCCTTGCCGAGAACATGCTGCTTCTCAACAGGACCACTTTTCATGGCATTGTGTCGGGAGTGTCTTGCGCTCCAATCGGCCGCATGTGGATAGATGTGCTATTCGGCACCAGGGAGAACTGCCACACCGAGTGCCTGCAGTTTGAAGTGGTTGATCTTCAGAGCCCCTAATGCTCTACTCGGTAGGCCTGTGCTCACCAAGTTCATGGCCTCAACCCGTGCAGCCTACCTCAAGATGAAGCTACCTGGTCCCAATGGTGTCATCACCATCTCGGGTGATTACAAGCGCTCCCTGGATTGTGCGTCAGCTGGATCTCTGCTCGCAGAGTCTGTGGTCATCGCTGCTGAGAAGAAGAAGATACGCGAGGTGGTGGCTATGGCTCAAGCAGCTCAAGTCGGCATGCCTGGCATGCCTAGTTCTCAGTATGGAGCAGCTTTCCAGGCCTCCCAGGAAACCAAGAAGGTGCAGGTGGACCCTGAGTTCCCAGACCGCGTTGCCAACATTGGCGCCGGGTTGGGCGAGAAATAGGAAAGCGAGCTCATCCACTTCCTCCGTGAGAATCAGGATGTCTTTGCATGGTCCAATGAGGACTTGTCGGGTGTCCCGAGGGAGTTGGTTGAGAACTCGCTACATGTGCGTCCTGACGCAAAGCTAGTTAAGCAGGCGATGCGCCGCTTTGGTGATGAGAGAAGGAAGGCTATCGGTGATTAGATCACCAAGTTGCTGATAAGTGGATTCATCATGGAGGTACTGCATCCGGATTGGCTGGCCAATCCGGTCATGGTTGAGAAGAAGAAGGAGGACCCTAAGGCCGCGGTGGCATGGCGCATGTGCGTGGACTACACCGACTTGAACAAGGCCTGCCCCAACGACCAGTTCCCGCTACCCCGCATAGATCAGGTGATCGATTCCACTGCCGGATGCGAGCTTTTATCTTTCATTGATGCCTACTCTGGTTTTCATCAGATACCTCTTAATCCGGCTGATCAAATAAAGACTGCTTTTATTACCCCGTACCGGGCTTATTGCTATCGTGTTATGTGCTTTGGGTTGAGGAATATTGGGGCTACTTATCAGAGATGCATGCAGAAATGTTTGTATGACCAAATCGGCAAGAATGTGCAGGTGTACGTAGATGACATTGTCATCAAAACGAAAGAAACACATACCCTGCTTAGTGATATTGAGGAAACATTTGCTTGCTTGCGCAAATATAGGATGAAACTGAATCCGACTAAATGCAGCTTTGGCGTTCTGGCTGGCAAGTTACTCGGCTTCTTGGTATCCAGCCGGGGCATTAAGGCCAATCCTTCAACAATAAAAGCTATGGATAGCATGTCTTTGCCGAGATCACTGAAGGATGTGCAGAAATTCACCGGATGTCTGGCTTCCCTTAGCCGCTTCCTCGGAAGAATGGGTCAGAAGGCCTTGCCTCTCTATCAGCTCATGAAGAAGAGTGACAAGTTCGTCTGGACGCCACAAGCTGATGTGGCCTTCAAAGAACTCAAGACCATGCTGGGTACCGCTCCCATCCTGGCAAGCCCTCTACCCAAGGAGCCAATGTTGCTGTACATTGCAGCTACCAACGGGGTAGTCAGCGTGGTGATAGTGGTGGAAAGAGAAGAGGAAGGCAAAAAGGTCCAGAGGCCAGTGTATTATCTCAGTGAGGTGCTATCTAGCTCCAAGCAAAACTACCCGCACTACCAGAAGATGACGTATGGCGTGTACCTAGGTGCCAAGAAGCTCAAGCATTATTTCCAAGAGCATCCCATCGTAGTGGTGAGCACTGCTCCCATCTCGGAGATCATGGGCAACAACGAAGCAAGCGGCCGGGTAGCCAAGTGGGCAATTGAGCTAGTCGCGTACACCCCTCTGTATGCGAGAAGAGAAGCAATAAGGTCACAAACTCTGGCAGATTTCTTGGTGGATTGGGCCGAGTTGCAGTACGGCCCTCCCTTGCCAGAAACCAACTTCTGGAAAATGCATTTTGATGGCTCCAAAGTAAAAGAAGGGCTCGGTGCTGGCGTGGTGCTCACGTCACCCAAACGCGATCAACTAAAGTATGTGTTGCAGATCCATTTCAAGGAATCCAATAATGTGGTCGAGTATGAGGCATTGGTGCATGGCTTGAGGGTATCCAAGGAGATCGGAGTGCAGCGCATTGTCTGTTATGGCAACTCGGATTTGGTGGTGTAGCAAGTATCCGGCAACTGGGATTCCTTGGATGCCAACATGGCGTCCTACCGGTTTCTAGTGCAAACTATGACTGGGTTCTTTGAAGGATGTGAGTTTCATCACATACACCGAGCTGAGAATGATGCAGCTGATGAACTGTCCAAGTTGGGGTCTTCTCGGCAGTTTATCCCGGCTGGGATTTCCTTGGAGCATTTGAGAAAGCCATCCATCAAGCCATCCCCCAACTCGGAGTCCATCTTTTTTCTATCTCTGCTAGGATCGGAGGCTATTCCCATGGAGATTGATTGGGAAGCTGCAAAGGAAAACCCGGGGACTGTCTTCTCCAACCCAAGGACTGGCGCTTGCAACCCGGGGACTGCTTCACTCAACTCGGGGACTGTCGCATTCATCGAGGGGATCATTTCTCTGTACTCAGGGACTCGTCTCCAACTCGGAAGAGGTCTTGGTAGCTGATCCAATGGAAGTGGACGAACCAGTGTTTCCCATACGGGAGGCACCGAGTTGGGCTCTGCCCATATTATCCTTTCTAACGGATGGCTCATTACCGAGTGATGAGGTCACGGCCAGGAAAATACAGAGAAGATCCAAGGGCTACACCATCTTCAACAAGATGCTGCATAGAAGGAGTCCTACTGGCGTGCTGCAACGCTGCGTTGAGCCAGAGGAAGGAGAAGAAATTCTTAGAGAGATACACCAGGGAGAATGCGGGCATCACGCCTCTTCTCGGGCTTTGGTCAACAAGGCTTTTCGGCATGGATTCTTTTGGCTCAATGCCTTGCGGCAAGCTGAAGATATAGTGAGAAAGTGCAATGGTTGCCAGAGGTTTGCAGGCAAGATTCATATGCCAGCATCCGAGTTGAAGACCATTCTCATTACTTGGCCATTTGTCGTCTGGTGTTTGGACATGGTGGGTCCTTTCAAGCCGGCTAAAGGCAACATGACTCACATCCTGGTCATGGTGGACAAATTCACCAAGTGGATTGAGGTGAAGCCTATTCGGAAATGTGATGGAGTTACGACTGTGAGTTTCCTGAAGGATATCATTCTGAGATACGGCTACCCGCACAACATCATCACTGATAATGGTAAAAACTTTGCTGAGGGTGCCTTTGCAAGATTCTGCAAGGAGAAGCGAATCCGGCTAGATGTTGCATACGTTGCGCATCTAGCCTCCAATGGGAAAGTTGAGAGAGCAAATGGCATGGTCCTATCCGGTATAAAGCCAAGGATAATTGAGCCACTACAGCGAACCCCTGGTTGTTGGCTGGAAGAGTTGCCGGCGGTGTTATGGAGTCTAAGGACTACCCCTAACCGAGCAACCGGATACACACCATTCTTCCTGGTATATGGAGCAGAGGCTGTGTTGCCCACTGACCTAGAGCATGACTCGCCCAGAGTAACACAATACACTCAAAAAGAGGCGAGAGAAGCTCGAGGAAATGACGTTGACCTGCTAGAAGAAGCAAGAGAGTGAACTCTGTCACGTTCAGCCATTTATCAGCAAATCCTAAGGCGTTATCATAGCCGGAAAGTAAACCCAAGGGTTTTCCGAGAAGGAGACATGGTCCTTAGGCTCGTGCAGCGCACGGCCGGGATGCACAAGCTATCCCCTCCGTGGGAAGGGCCTTTCATTGTGAGCAAGGCTCTGCACAATGATGCCTACTATCTAGTTGACGCACAGGCACCACAGAAGAACATGCCGGATAGAGGTGGAGAGGAATCCAAGCATCCCTGGAATGTAGCTCTACTCCGCCGTTTTCATTCATGAGCAAAAGTTGTATGTATCTCCTTAACCGAGTTAAAATTCTAGTTGGCACTCCGAATTCAAACTTGGGGACTGCCTGCGCAAAAACCTTGCCTTGTCTTGTTTACTTTATTTCCTTTGTCTACTCGGTTGGTCTACTTAGAATTGCATGCGCATATCTAGTAGTGTGTTTAAACCCAAGGGCCAACTCTTCGACTTTGCTGCTGTCCGCAACCCGGCTTCACGGCAAGCAAGAGAACAAGCCAAAGGTCAATGAACACATGAAAAATTGCTAAGGAAAAGAAAAGTGTAGCAACCGAGTAGGGTGTTTTTACTTCTCTGTTCTCTTTTCGGCTAAGTGGTGGGCAGCGTTAGAATCCAAATCTCAAGGTGGTTGAGTATCTGAAACTTGGTATTTGAAATCTTGTGACTCGACTACGGAAAAGACACAAGTGGCAGGTAAGAGCAAAGACAAAAAGACAAGTGGATGAGAAATGCAACTCGGGGACTTGCATTATAACGCAATCCGGCATCAAGCCAGTCTTGCTAAAAGTGAAACAAATAAAACTGAGTCTCAAGAGAAAACATAAGTGTATCGATTACATCTGCACCCGGCATCCCGGGGATCTAATAAGTGTTTTAGAATAAAAATTGCAGGAGTTTAGATGACAGTGTAGGTAGTGGTATCCGAGTTGGTGTTAGTAGGCGCTACTGGCTCGGAGGCAGTAGTTGTAGAGGTTGGCTCGGCTGCAGAAGAAGTTGGAGTAGTGGAGATTGGCTCCGATGCATAGTTGGAGGCTTGAGTGACGGAGGCGCTGGGAAGAGGGTAGAGCACGGAGGTCGCAGCCCCCAGTCGCGTCCAGCTCGGGAGCGGGGTCATCAATCACCATCTCGGTGGTGACAGCCACCTCCTGCGCGGCGGGTTGCGGCTGCTCAGTCTCCGGGTTGGCTCCAATCCCGGAGTCCTCTGCGGTGCCGCGCTGCTCGGTCTCCCCCTCTTCGGCCTCTTCGTGCTCGAACCCCTCCTGCTCAGCTTCTTCGTCATCTCGGCTGTGGTCTTCGCCGGCATCTTCCTCAAACTCGGCTTCCTCCTCCTCCTCCTCCTCTTCATCAACATCTGTATCCGGCTCGGTGGGGTCGTCGATGTATTGGCTGGTCTCAGCATAGGAAGCAATCTCGTAGGCCACTTCTTTTCGGCGAGAGACGTACTCAGGACGTCCAGTCCACTTGGAGCCATTTCTGCGAGTGCCAATCCTGTCAAGATCTAGATTTTTGTACCAGGACAAGATTAAATGGAGGATCTCGTCAGCTCCTGCCCGAGCTGCGGAAGCGCGCCATTTATTCAACTCCTCCTTGACATGGTCTAGGTTGGCTGCCATACTACGGAAGGTCTCCGGGACATCCCTTTCGGGCCAGAACAGTTTGTGCAGCTTAATTGCAGTGGACACCATGGAGCTACCAAGGCCTTTAAGGGAGCGTACCTGGGTCTTGAGGTTGACGAGATGATCATTGATGCTGGAGGTATCATCAACACTCATACCAGCTGATGCCCTGGCCTTTCTCGCTTTATCCACAGCAGTTTCACCAGCGACACGGAGTTCCGGGAAGATATCTGGATGAGGAAATGCAGATTTGGGTCAGAAAGAGTAATTGAGAAGAAGAAGAGAGACTGAATAGAAGAAGATAGAAAGGTAAAAACTAAACAAGGAGAAGGGTAGCAGCACCTCACATTCCATTTCCAGCACAAGGGCTCCCAGCTTAGTCCTCCAGTCTTATGCTTCTCGGATATGCTTATCCTGGAGGCGGCGAGAGTCGTTGACTAGGCCCTCGAGAGCTTGGTTCCTTTCCTTCAGAGTTCTAATTTCTAGCTCGAGTTTCTGCTTCTCGGTAGCAGCATTTTTCTCCAAGTCTTTCTTTTCGGAGACGACATTGATCGTTGTTTGGAGTGCGCTGGTAAGATCAACCTGGAGTTTCTCGAACTCCGCCTTCTTGGCATCCCGCTCTTTCAGCAACTCGGCCTCGCGGCCTGCACTTGGTGATGCGCTTCAGCTGGAGTGAGGCATTGCTGATGTTCTTCTCGGAATTTCTTGTATTCTTCTGCGGATAGAGCAGCAAGTTAGACAAGTTAGCAAGCAGTAGCAAGCTAAGTGAGGGAAACAGAGAAGGAGTAGCTCACCTTCTAGTCTAGAGATCGTGCTCTGCGCGGAGGCAGCCATGACCTCACAGTCCTGGTGCCTATCTGCGAGCGCCTTGAGCTCACCTGCAGAGATGACAATGACTGAGCAAAAAAGCAAAAAACGGGCGTAAGAAAAAAAAACGCATAAACCGAGATGCTAAAAGCTTACTTTTGATAGCGAACAGTTTGATAGCACTGTCCATGGAATTCTTCTCCATAGCGTCCATCTCGCTTTTCTTGAACTCCAGCTCCCGGTTCCTGTCTCGCACTTGGCGATGAGACCACAGGAGCTGACGGAAGACCTTGTTCATCTTTTGGATGCTATCCTGCAAAGAGAAAATAAATTTGATGGGTTTGGAAGATTTGGCCCGAGTAGCTGGCAACTCGGTGGAGTCTTACCTACTCGGCCCGAATCTCGGGGACTTGGTAGTGGATAAGAGAAAAGAGGTAAAAAAGAAATCTGGCAACTTAGAAAGATCAAAAGAAAAAAAGGTACTTACCACATAGCTTTGCTTGATGTCCTCGATGTTCTTGCAGAGAACAAACAGCTTGCTGGCCAGAGTACTACAGGGTCCGGCTATAGCCATACCAATAGGGCCGATGTCGGCCTTGTTCCACTCTATCCGGTAGTTGTCGAGATTCTGCAGCTCGATACCGTCCCAGGCGGCGTGGCCAAGTTTCTTGCTGTCCCAGAACTTCTCGATGAAGCCTACTCGGTCAAGGATGGCGGCTACGCCTTCCTCAGGGAGCTCCTCTTCATCCTCGTCGCGGGAAGTAATTTCCTTGATGACCAGGGAGTCTTTCTTCCTCTTGGACTTGGAGCGGGATACGGCTCTTCGCTCTTTCAGAGCGCCTAGTCGGTCAGCTTCCTGGGACATGTGGATCTGGTGGCGCTCCTGCAGCTGAACCCAGTACTCTAGGAAGGGAGGAGCTTTCTCGGTTTCTCTAGCGCCTGCCCCCGGGATCTTGCTTCTCTTTAGGGCCAAACTGGATGTCGGCCTGCACCAAGCTGGTGTTCGGGTTGGGGCCTTTCCTGGCCTTGTTAAGCGGCCATTTGGTTGGCTCAGGTGGCGGCTGCTGTTGTGCGGGTTGCCCACCTGGCTGGCCGCCTGGCTTCTGTGGCCCTGATGGCTGAAAGGACAGCTGCTGCTGCACAGCTTGCCGCTGTCCGGTTGGCTGCACACCATCCTGTGCTGCGCCTCGTGGAGGTTGCTTCCTGGCTGCCTGCGAGATCACCTTGGCGGTAGAGGGAGCTGCCTGCTTCTTGGAGGTTGGCGGAGGCATTTGGCGAGTTGGCGGAGGTACTTGGCGGTTGGCAGAGGCACTTGCTGAGTTGATGGTGCTTACGGTTGGCTACCCGGTGCGGCATCCGACTGCACAAAGTCTTGGCGTGGTGGCTCCGCCACAGGGTCTTCTACCCGCTGCTCGGCAGCGGGGTCTGGCTGCTCTGCAGCGTTGTCTTCAGTCTGCTGCTCGGCAGCAGTGTCTGGCCGCTCCACGGCTGTGTTGTCCTGCTGCTGCTCGGCAGCGTGCTCGGTGGTCTCCTCAGCTGATGCAGCTGGAGGAGTTGGAGTGTTCTCGGCGTTGTTGGTGTCCTGGGCAGCCGGCTGTGCATCGGGCTGCGGCTGCTCGGAGGTATGTTCGGTCTCATTCTCGGCGCCAGTGTTCTGGGCGCCACGGTCTTGTTCTTCTCTGAGGGGGAGGACGCCTGCGTCCTATCCTCCGGTATCTGGTCCCCTTCGTCGTCAGAGAGCGCCACGAGTTCTCGGGGAGCGCTTCTCTTCCTCTTGGGGACCGGCGCGTCGGTGGCGTCAGCATCAAGGGCCTCACTGAGAAGAATGGTGCAAGGGGAGGACAGAGTTAGAAGGTACGCAGAGAAGGGAACCAGGAAGAAAAACAGTGAACCAGAATCTACTCAGGAGTGCTTACCCGTCCATGGTGGGGCGCTTCCTGCATGGGTTGGGCTTGTTCGCCGGCTTGTTTCCCGGTCTCTTCTTGAGCTTCTTGGGAGGAGGTGCTGGCGCACCGCTACCCATCCTCTTCCGGGTGTTGGGAGCGGCAACAGACACTGGAGCCACGTCTAGTGGTTCCTCCCCATTGTCCAGCTCTGGCTCCTCTGTGGATGAAAGAAACAAGAGATCAGAACAAGCAAGGGAAAAGGATCAAAACATGCTACACGCAAGCAGAGAGGTGAACCCGGTCACCTTCGTCATCCTTGGACCAGTCCCGAATAGAGGCGTCAACGTGGGACTTACTGTCTTGGCCGGCACGAGGAATGCAGGGGGTGTCTTGGATGTCGTATGCGGTCACGTCATCCTCTGTCCTATCAGCCTCCCAGTTGGCCTCGAAGACGGGCTGGTCCTCTGTCTTCTGGCGACGAATGTGTTGATAATGCAAACATAAAGCATAATAAGTGGCTTTTCCAGCATAGTAGGGACCCTACTCGGTTTAGCGTGCAAACAAAAAGCCCAAAAGGCTAAGGACCAGAGGAGGCAAATGAGTTGTGTTTCTACTCGGTTTAGCATGCAAACAAAAAGCACAAAAGGCTAAGGACCAGAGGAGGCAAATGAGTAGTGTTTCTACTCGGTTTAGCGTGCAAACACTAAGCACAAGAAGCTAAAAACTCTAAGGAAAAGCATATACAGAAAGGCCCTATTCGGCACATCATGCAAACATAAAGCACACAAAGATAAGTGTTAACTAGGAGGCTCTACTCAGTACAGCATGCAAACATAAAGCATATAAGCCTAAGAGACAACCAATTCGGCATAGAGTGCAAGCATAAAGCATACAAGGCCAAGGGGGATTCTATTCGGTGTCAAGTACAAACAGTAAGCATAAAGACAAGGAGACTCACCTGGGGAATGCGCTTGGTGCGGATATACGGCACAAAGCCATATGCCCAGTTGTCGGTCAGGGTAGTCCTCATGATGGACTTGGCCCAAATGGACACCTCGGCCTTGATGAGCTCAAAGGTGGTAGTCCGGGTGCAATCCCGAGGGCTTCCCATGTAGCACATCTTGTGTGCCCAGCTTTGGAGTGGGAGCACTCGGCGCGATATCCATCACGCGATCGGGTCATCCTGCAGAAGCCCATCCTATGCCAGCAGCTCCAGGCGCTTGTCTACCTGGATGACATCGTTCACGGTCTTCATGGGATTATACCCCCCAGTTCTGTCCCGTGGGAAGGACATTCTCAAACTTGGGGAGCCCAATTCGGTCTTCAGCAGCTTCTCCTTCTGCGGGAGGGACGTTCTTCACATACAGGAAGCCGCGCTGCCACTTGCGCACGGTCTCCAAACCGAGTACCCGCGGGTGGTGCCCGTTGCTACGCTGCAGCATCATTGCGCTACCCTTCTGGGTCATCGTGCGTGGAACTAGAGGGTTTTTTGGGTCTGGAACGCTCTGTTGGCGAAGAAAAAAGTATTGGGCCCAGGTCTGGACTGTTGGGTAGACGCCCAGAAAGGCTTCACAGACGGCGGCGTGGGTGAATAGCATCACGATGGCGTTGGGAGGAAAATGATGTGGTTGGAGGCCAAAGTGGCGGAGGAAGTCGGAGAAGAACTTGGAAATGGGAAGGACTAGGCCGTGTTTGAAGTGAGAAAGGAAGACGACATACTCATCATTTTCGGGTGTCGGGGCGAGCTCGTCGCCGGGAGGGCGAAAAATTACGCCGGGAGGAACACGGCGAGTGTTCACCAGCCACTGGCAGTCAGCGGCGGTGACATCCGAACCCTCCCAACCGGCGCGGGCTGGCGCCATCTCGTCCTCGTGCTGGTCTGCGGCGGTGTTCGCGAGGTCCATGACGGTGCGGTTGCTGGTTGAGTCGCGGGTGCTCATCGAGGTCGAGGTTGACGGCGAATAGGGAGGCGCGCAAGGTGTGTTTCTCTCTCTCTCTGCGTGTGGAGTGGTGGTGCGCTGCGAGCTCGCGGCGACGCTGTGCTCGACGGCGGAGACGAAAGCAGAGAGGGAGCGGGATTTGGGAAAGTGAGAGGGAAAGAGAAGACGAGGGCGGCACGGGGGTATTTATCCCTCTGTGAATTGCAGTTACTGATCGGATCGATCGTGGCGGAAATCGTGCGGCGTGGGATTAACTGCCCGTTAGAAACGCACACAGCGCAATCTGCGCGCGTAACGAGCGCAGTTAATCCCACGACGTGGTTCGTGGGCTCTTGAGTACCCGCTCGAGGTGACCTAACGGGCCGTGGGCCCCAGGTGCAGTGGCTGGTGCGTGGCACGCTGCAGCGCCAGAACCGAGGCGTCGGAGGCGCGGGTGTGTGGCACGTGCCCTCCCTGGACACAAGAAGATGGATTTGATCTGGATTGAGCGGGAGCGCTTTGAGATTTTTTGCTAAGTGTTGAGTTCTCGGCAGAGCTCTGCGTTGCGTGGTCTACTCAGCGCATAGCTGATTTCTCTCAAGACATTAATCAGAGGAGTTCCAGCAAGGACTTTGAGTGTCCGAGTTGAGGAGAAACTCCGCCAAACTACTTCACAGAGACAATTTGGTTTAAGGTGGCAGGGCCCAACGAACAAGTTCACTGAACTCTACCAGCTTCGGGGACTAATGTCGGGGGGCTACCCCCGAGTAGGGGTAAGATAGGTGATAAAAGAGAGCTCACAGTACTGTTTACCGGGTAGGCGGCTACCCGGGTATCTGGTATCCGGTAGCTGCTACTCGGTGATAAGTATTGAAGGACAAGAGGAGATAAGGAGGAAGATTGGAATCGTCCGAGTAGCGTCCGAGTAGATGGCATCAATCCTACTCGGGCACAAAGTCAATGGAGCCGTTCTGACGAGATCCCGCGTATCCCGCAGCCGTACAGGCGTGCGGTTCAACTTACAAGACGCATGATTATCTGCGCTACGACGTGGGTACAGTGAGGGTGGGCACCTGTCTTGTCTTGTCACTGACAGGGGGGACAGGACATGTCAGGGGCCTACTCTGTGAGACTGACAGGGTGGACAAGTCTTGTCAGCCGGACGGCGCGGCGACTTCTCGCACCGGCGTCAGCGGGAACACGGAAGCGTGATGCTGCTGTCACAGTGGCGTTGTCTTATCGTGTACTTTCTAATCGTTGTTTACCCGCTGGGTACCAGTATATAAGGTGCCCAGCCCCCTCCTGCGCGAGGGACGTTGCCCCATAGAGCATTTATTGCACGAGCAAGACCTAGAGGTAGAGAGAGCAAGAGAGTGGCTACTCGGCTGAGGGCCTGCTTTGTACTGTGGCTACTCGGATACACCATATACAGAGAGATAGGCAGGAGTAGGGGTGTTACCTCCACACGAGGGCCCCGAACCAGGGCAGATCGAGGTGTTTGCAGTGTTTCTGAGCGCGTCTACGTGACGTGCGATCCCTCCCCGAATACCTACAGCGTCCATCGGCCCCAACACTTTACCCATCCCATGGCATCTGTCTTCACCACTCTACGACATGTTTTCATAGAATTATTTAGTGTTTATGCTTACTAGCATGTGTAAGGTGTATGTGATGTTATTAGGTATTTACATTCATGAGTTGCTTGTTTAGGATCATGCATCCTTGTAGCATTGTTTGCTTCTCTAGTGATGAACTAGTGTCACCACTAGGATTTATGAGTGCTCTAGTATTATTGTCTTTTAATTTTATAAGTATATGACCATTCTAGCATGTTTAGGATGTTATTACTTCTGTTATTATGACATGAATTGTGGAGTTGCTTGTTATTAGTTGTAGAATACAATTATTTTCTTATAGCATGCTTGCGTAGAATTCTCATACTAGTATGCTATTAGTGAACTCTTGTTATTATGTTAATTGTTAGGGGTATTATATCTTGTGATGAGTGTGTTTTAAATTATGTTCTGTGACTTGTTACCATTTATTGAGCTACAGGTTTTTTTTTTTTCATGATTGATGGATTCCATAACTTTGAGTAGACATTAGCCTAGTCTATAACTAGCTTACTCATCTGTAGTATGTTTGCTTGCTGTTTGGAAATTGTCTGAGTATTTGCCTTAGCATGAGTATTGCACTTGTGTTATTGTTGTGTTAGTGTTGTTGTTGTGCTTAGAAGTATCTTATTATCTAAGCATTAGTTTGGTAGTGAACTGGTTTGGTGATGATTGCTTGTGTGTTGTTAATACCCACTGCCATGGGTATTGATTTGATTGATTGTTATTATTTTAGTAGCCTAACCTTTTGTACCCACAAGCTATATTTTTAGCTTCCTGAATATCTTATTATGAGAGTGGTACACTCACTCCATAAATAATATGTAAGATGTGGGATATGGTTTTTCAACCATATGTTTGTTTGACGATAGTTTTGTACCATGAGCGTTTGTGAGATAGTTTTCGCGATAACCTTTTGAGTGATTGGGCTAGTATAAGTTTGCTTGTTGTATGTATTGCCTTGTTTAGTTGTTTGGCCTTTAGTTCTGAGTATGGTTCTTTTATTCTTTTACGACGTTTGAAAACGAAGGAGAAGAAGAAGCAGTTGTGGAGCTGTGCGTCAAGTTCAAGATACTTCAAGGCCAGGGACACTAAGAAACATAAGGCAAGCCATCCTGATGCTTGCTGTTATAATACACTTATCATTATCTATCATGCATGTTTTACTCTGAAAAGTTTTACAAAACTTTGATTACCAAAAACTATTTTTGAGTGTCTATTACTACTATTAATATTATACTATTACTATGCCAGTAGTTGATACTTGGTGTTACCAAGCCCATAGCCACCATATGGTATTTATTACCATCCAATAGTATAAGTCCCTAAGTGGACACCCTAAAAATAGCTTTTTGCAAAACAAAGGCTTTATGGGAAAACCCGGTGGAAAGGTGAAGCCTTATCCACCGGAGGAATGTTGAAGTGGTCATTTTTTGGGAAAAAGGTGTTTTTACAAAAATGACACATAACCTAGTCTTTGCCGGACAACCTTTACCTTACTGCCACCCTACCTCAACATGGGCACGGGGCTTAGCTTGAAGTTTGTTTTTGTTAGTGTGTGTTCTATCTCAAATTTCTATAAGGGTGTAACATCCCAAGTATGAAAACCTACCATTTAGAATGTTTGATTTCTTGTTATTAAAGTATTGCATCATGTCATCATGTTTATTTCATTGTTTGCATTTGTGTACTATTTTGTTTTGCATATGTTTTTATTCTGTTTTCATAATGGAAATTCAAACCATTTCAAATGTTTATTTCATACTTGTCATGTTACAACCTTTTCCAAACAAAGAAATGCAAATCAAAACCTCATTTGTTCCCATTTAATTCCATAATGATCACTTATTAAATTGTTGGTTTTAATCAAACAATTAATTTCCAAATCACATTTAAAACTCAAACTCAATTCATCAAACAGCACCCAACTTGAGTTTATAAAAATCTCCAAATCAAATCAACTAATTTAACCAAATTAACAATAGGGTTCACCCTATTAAAACTTGGTTTTCAAAAATGTTTACTTAATATTAGAAATCATCCAATTTGGTTTAATTAACAAACAGCAAGTTTTTGAAAACTTTTGGAAAACAAAAGTTAGTTTTTAGTTGCTATTTGAAAAACTAAACTAACCATATTTTTTCCAAAATTTTATTAACTTAAAACCCCATCCTTTTCATCCATTTTGTTTTCAGCAAAAAAAAATATAAACGAAACAGAAAGGGAAAAATAAAACTCACCTGCGAGTGGGGGAGCCAATCTGGCCCAGCCCACTTACCTTGTGCGCCTGGCCCGCGTACCGGTTCGGAGCCGCCCTGTCGTCATGTTCCTGTACGGCTCGAATCTGGGCGGTGCCACGGCGGCAGCCACCGCACACCGACGGCAATCCATCGACGTCCGTGCCTATATAGCCCCTACGGACCCCGCAGCGCCAACCCTAATCCCTAGGCTTCCTGTTCCCTCTTTTCCGCCGCCGGTCGCCACCTCACAGCCACCTCCCACCTCTCTGTTAGCTCGCCGGCGTCTGAATCCTTGCACACCGCCGTCGCCATGGAGATCCACCCACCTACCTAGACCCGGGAAACGAACGCCCACTTCACCCTCTCCAGTTTGCACACCGGAGCGAGCCCGGAGACCAACCACCGACGCGCCACCGTCCTCGTCCACGCCGCAGCTGTCGCCGTCACGCCGTCATCATCGCGCCTCTGCTTCCACGACGCACGGTGGTGAGCACCACCGATCTACTCCTTCCTCTCCTCTCTGTTGCACCAGCATCTGCACACTCGCACGCATCCAGATCGCAGCAGCACGGCGCCGCAACGCAACGGCTCGCCGCCGACGTCGTTGTCTGACGAAAGTTTAGAGTGGCGCGTCAGTTTTGGGTTCAGTTAACTTAGATCTGAAACTTACCTTCGCTGCGTCTCTGTTTACTGACAAACGAACGCAACCAGCGCACTGGTTCAGTCTAACGCTGCGCGCAGCGAGGGCGTGGGATCGATCCCTCGCGCCCGCGGATTAAAACCATTTTTGCGCACCGTGGCTGACAGGCCTGCCCCACCAGCCAGTGACCCTGGTGGCCACGCAAGCACGCACAGTGCCACGCTGTCCCCCCAGGCCCACGTGCAGTGGCTGTGGCTAGCCCACTGCACGGTAGCAAATGTTTTGGCACGTTTCTGTTTCAAAAACCAATCCTTTTAAATTGCAGATTAGTCCCTAAACTTAAAACTTTAATAACTTATGTTCTATAACTCCAAATAATAAACTCTAATTATGTTTGTTGTTCTAAATTAATTTGTCTTTCCAAATAATCCAATTGTGTACTGTTTTGAAATTTCCAAATGCATTTAAATTTCAAATTCAAATAATTCAAATGCAATTTTCTAAATTCCATAACTATTTCATTCTTAATCCAATAAATGCAAATAAAATATGTTTTCCATGCTATTTCAAATAGCCTTTTCAAATATAAATTTTGTTTCATGGTTTGAATAATTTAAATTTCCTAAATAATTTAATCCTTGTTTAATTCATTTAAATTTTGCTAAAATCATAACTTGCTCAAAATAAATTATTTTTGAACATGCAAAATCTGTTTTCAAACTAGAAAAGTATAAACTTTTCAAATATGAATTTGAATCTATGTTTTGAACAAATAAAATTCAAATAAAATTCACACTTGTTTTAAATTCATTTAAAACTTGTTTAATATTGTTTAAGTCATAATAAATTCACCCTAAATCCTATTTCAAAATTTGAAACATGTAATCCAACTAAAATTTGGTATTCTTTTCAAATATGAATTTTGTTATTTGTTTTGAACATTTTAAGTTGATGAAAACAACAAATGCTTGTGTGACATCTTTAAGTAACCAAAAATTTCCAAACTTAATAAATGATTTCCAAACTTGTTAAATTCCTTTACCACTTGCATCTATTGTTGTTATTTTTGTTGTTATCATCATGCATGCATCATGCTAAACAACTTTCACATGATAATAAATTGTAGTCCATTTGTGTCCACCCTAATGCATGGACCTTTTCATATGCAACTCAAAATTGCATATGGTACCATTTAAATTGTGTTACCATGTCAACTAGTCTATTTTGATGCATCTATTAACCTGACATGCATCATCCCATGATTGTGCACTATGCCATGATATTGACTGTTTTTATTTCTGCCTTGTTTGTTTGCTTCTTCTCGAATAGACGACGACGTTGAGACAGACGATCTTCACGACACCCCTTCTGAGGATCTAGCTCAGTACCGGGCTACTGAGTTTGCAGGCAAGTTATCACTCACATGAACCACTGTGTTCCTTTCAACATTGGTTACCGATACTTTCCGTTGTCTATTTCTGCTAGCCTTAGTAGTAGTTGTTTCTGTTACGAACCTATCACAGGAATCCTTTAACCCTGATATTGCCTCACCACCACTCCTACCACAGGAACCACTTGATTCATCTTTAATCCAACTGTGTGAGTTATCCTCGGATTGCTTCTTTGGATAAGGGGCGAGATCCAGGATGGGTTTGTTTGAAGTTATCTTTCAGTTGGTTACAATACTCGATCCTATCTCCTTTCTGTTAGCCGGAAGTGGTAGAATCTCTGTAGATGGTTAGCGCAGCCAGTTGCAGCATCTTTTATATCCCTTTTCTTCCGTTGAACCCAAGGCATCTGCGCTTGGTGTTGACGGGCTACAATTTGGTGAACTATGAGTCTTGCTTGCCAGTACTTGGATGTACTGACCCCTTTGGGGCTGTGGTTTCCGCAGACTACGCTTACGAGGATCCCAGTGACGGCTACTACGTGGAGTTTGACGAGGCTGCTGACGAGTAGGTAGCGGACCCGGGCAGGATCCGAGACATCGTGGATGGGCTCCGTCTTTATTTCAGTTTCTGGCTTCTTAATCCTATTTGGATTTGTCTGTACTCAGACCCCCTTTGAATGCTTCCGCTGAGATGTAATGATGTTATGTTGGGACATGTGTCCTCTGGATGATTGTATTTGCTATCTCTGCTCTAGTGAGAGCTATTTGCAACTTATTTCAATCTTTTGTGTCTTAGAGATATGTTGTGCTATCCTTCTGTTACAAGCCGTTGACGTACCATGTGTGTATGGTATGAAGTACGTCAATGGTAGTGTCCTGATTTCTATGGGATAGTTTACGTCGACGCTGAACAGATAGTGGTTGGTTGTCACACATACGTGTGTTGGCCTACTCGTAATAGGACGCGGGTGCCGGTAAGCCCCGTAATCCAATCTACTACTGTTCAACGGAACGGCGAGTATCCTTTAGAAGTCCGGGTGGGACAAATGGTATCAGAGCCTGTCTGCCTGTAGGATCCCTTTTTACTGGTCGCAGTTGAGTCTAGAAACTATTTTGTAGCTATATAGGAAAAATGAAACGTGAGAGTAGGAATTCTGCCATTTTTCTTCTTTCCCCACCCACCCACCCTTTTCTGGTAAGGAAGTGCAACGTTGTTTTCTCTTCTCACCTAAACTTTCAAGTTAGGATTTCACGTGTTTTGGGTTCTCCGTAGTACCTCAGGAGTTTTTGGTCTCGTGTTTCCCGATGTTGCTTCAATATCCTGTTCTTTTCAACATCCTTTTCGTCCGTTGAACCTTGTTGTTGCTTTCCACTTCAGTTCTCTACCGGCGTCTAATCAAAACCTTCCCCAATCATTTGCAGATGGATCTCAGGTTCTTCCCGCAGGTGGTTCGGATGACTCGTTGCGAGAGCACCGCCGGTTATCCGGAGATGCTGAGAGACATGGTCACTTATCTGGGGTTCCGTTGGGCACCAGAGTACCAGGTCTACGAGCAGCAGCGAGAGTTTGACCAGACCTACTACCAGGCTATCGTCTACATTCTGTCAGATGATGGCATGAGCGTTGTCCACCGCTACGAGGCAGTAGGTTCCACCGTGGATATGGCCGTGCAGTAGGCAGCTTACGTGAGTCTCACCGTCCTTCGTGCTGACTACTGGGGATTTGACGATTCTATCTATCGCCACATCCCCCGTGGTTACATCACTTCGGAGGGAGCTCACTTCACTCTCTACGACAACCTGGATGTCTACGAGCATGATAACACCAGGCTGCACACCACCGCTCAGTTTGTGAGGCACAGTGACGCTGTTGCCACCACACTTTCTCAGCAGTTGGCCTCAGTCAGGGAGCATCTCTACCTTGCCTTGACTCATCTGGCGACGTACACCACAGACTTTGTTGGAGATGAGCGCTTTGCACGTTTCGATCAGCCAGTTGGTCGTCGTCTGCCAGATGCTGGAGGTTACGAGCCGCTCAGAGGTCCACTCCTCAACCTCGGAGCTGGTTACACTGGGATTCCATGCTTTGGAGCACAGGGAGACGACTCTTTCTACTTCACCACACCGAGAGTCGCTCTCAGAGCAGTCCCGATCTACGTGGATCGTCGTTCTACCTACTTTCGTGGGATTCCTCCTCACCGTATCTCTCGTCGTACTACTCACCGCCGTCCTGCGTGATGAGTATGGGAGTACCGATGTATCCATTCCTTGCTATGTTTAGTTATCCTTTGGCTTCGAACCATGTATTGGTGTGTTGGATATTCTGATGTATTTGAACATGTGATGATGTACCTGTTGGTTATCTATTCATGCGTCGGAATAATCTATCTTTCGGTTACCAAGTCTATCCTTTTCTATTGTTGTGCTAAAATGCATGTCTATCCAGGATGCCGCCAACAAGGAGCAACCCGCCTGAACCACCTCCGCTCACGGAGCTGTTGACTCAGATGACTCAGGTCGTGGCTCAGATGGCCCAGATCCAGGCTAACCAGCACAACAACCAGAATGCTCCACGGGTCAGCATCAAGGAGTTCCTCAGTATGGGTCCGAGAGCTTTCGTGGCAACACGTGAGCCTCTGGATGCTGATGACTGGATCAGGGAGATGGCCAGGGCTCTGGACATTGCTCACGTTGCTGAGGAAGATAAAGTCAAGTATGCCACCTACCTACTGAAGGGTCAGGCAGCCACCTGGTGGGAGAACTACCAGACCATGAGAGCTGGCTATCCTATCACCTGGGGTTGTTTCAAGGATGCCTTCCTGAAGCACCACATCCCAGATGGTCTCATGGAGAGGATGCGTGAGGAGTTTTGCTCTCTCAAGCAGGGCAAGCTGGACGTCATTGGCTATCAGAACGAGTTCAATCGTCTCGCTCGATACGCTGGTGATGAGGTGTCCACTGAAGCTAAGAACATGGCAAGGTTCCGCCGAGGTTTTAACCCGGAACTGAAGTACGCTCTCACCAACATCAAGTGCAAGGACTTCGAGGAGCTCGTGAACACCGCGCTGAATGAGGAAAATGGGCGCAAGGCGTTCGAGGATTCTCGCAAGCACTCGCGTGAGGGTGGTTCCTCCTCCAACATGACCACTCCTCCGCAGAAGCGCCACATCTGGGTGCCAAATGCTGCGGTCACTCGGGCTCCATATGCCCAAGCTTCTCCAGGCTTTGCTCCCCGCCCACCCAACCCAGCTCAGATGCAGAGTCAGAGGGTTCCAATGGGGCAGCCAAGGCCAGGTCCTCCTCGTGTCGTCACTTGCTACAAGTGCAAGGAGACTGGACACTACGCTGATAAGTGCACTCAGAGGCAGCTACCTCCACCTCCTCGCCCCAACACCAACCAGGCAATGGTTCGTGCTCCCCCGGCTAAAGCCTTCAACTCCAACAACAGGCCTGTCGGGAGGACCGCGAGGGTGAATCATATCAAGGCCGACAAAGCTGAGGAAGCTGCTGACGTCGTTCTCGGTATATTACCCGTAAACTCTATTCCAGCTAAAGTGTTGTTTGATACCGGAGCATCGCATTATTTTGTGTCAAAGATCTTTGCAAAAGCATACAACCTAGTTCTGGTTCCGCTAAGCAATCAAATCACTGTTCACTCTCCGGGACCGCAAATGTTGACTTCCAAGATAAGCATGGACAATCAGATCCTAATTGGAGGCCGCATATTCCTTGCTTCACTCATGTTGCTGGGAAATTCTGACATTGATGTCATTCTGGGTATGGATTGGTTGAAGACCCACAAAGCTAAAATTGACTGTGCTCAAAAGTCAATAACTCTCTCTCACCCTTCTGGCCAGATAGTCTATTCTCCATATGGTTCAAGTTCTGTTCAGCTGTTCAACCTCGATGCAAAACCTCTTCCTGCAATTGAAAATGTTCCGGTGGTTTGTGAATTCCCTGACGTCTTTCCAGAAGAGTTGCCAGGGATGCCTCCGGACAGAGCAGTTGAGTTCGTGATCGAGCTTGAGCCAGGTACTGCTCCAATCTCTAAGCATCCATACAAGATAGCTCCTCCTGAACTGAAATTGTTGAAGGAGCAAATTGATATGTACATGGAGAAAGGTTACATTCAGCCTAGTTCCTCCGCTTGGGGTTGCCCAACTCTGTTTGTTGCCAAGAAGGATCAAACAAAAAGACTCGTGGTTGACTATCGTCCTCTCAACGAGAAAACCATCAAAAACAAGTACCCAATTCCTCGTATCGATGATCTTTTTGATCAACTTGCTGGAGCCTCAATATTCTCAAAGTTGGACTTGAGGATGGGGTACCATCAAATAAAGATCAGAAAGGAAGATATCCCTAAGACATCTTTCACCACTCGGTACGGTCTATATGAGTACACCGTCATGTCCTTTGGTCTCACCAATGCACCGGCGACATTCTCTCGACTAATGAATTCTGTCTTTCATGAATACCTCGACAAGTTCGTTGTGGTATATCTTGATGATATCCTTGTCTACTCAAAATCCGAGGAAGAGCATGGAGAACATCTTCGTCTCACTCTCATGAAACTTCGCGAGCATCGTCTATATGCCAAATTCTCCAAATGTGAGTTCTGGATTCCAGAAGTTGCCTACCTTGGTCATATCATCTCTGCCAAGGGCATAGCCATTGATCCTGAAAAGGTTAAGGCAATTGTTGATTGGAAACCCCCTAAGACAGTGAAGCAAGTCAGGAGTTTTCTTGGCTTGGCTAGCTATTGCCGTCGTTTCATCCAAAACTTTTCCAAGATTGCCAAACCTCTCACTGATCTCACAAAGAAGGACAAGAAGTTCGTTTGGACTCCACAGTGTGATGAAAGTTTCAATCTCCTGAAGACTAAACTCACTTCCACACCAGTTCTGGTTGGCCCAGATACTACCAAACCTTTCCAGATATTCTGCGATGCATCTCTCCAAGGTCTAGGTGCAGTTCTTATGCAAGAACGTCAAGTTGTGGCTTATGCTTCACGTCAGTTGAACCCACATGAGAAAAACTATCCCACACATGACCTAGAACTTGCAGCAGTTGTGTTTGCCCTCAAGAAATGGAGACAATACTTGTTGGGTAACAAAACTGAAATCTTTTCCGATCATAAGAGTCTGAAATACATCTTCACTCAACCAGATCTAAACCTCAGGCAAAGGAGATGGATTGAGAAGATTAAAGACTTTGATCTCACCATTTCTTACACTCCAGGCAAGGCTAATGTTATGGCCGATGCTCTCAGTCGCAAGTCCTATTGCAATAATCTCATGATCATGGAAAGCCAACCTCCACTTCATGAAGAATTCCAGAAGCTGAACCTTGGTCTTGTCCCTCAAGGTTACCTTGCTAGCTTGACAGCCAGTCCAACTCTCGAGGACAAGATTCGTTCTGAACAACTTCGTGATGCTGAAATCAAGAAGATTGTAGAGCACATCAAAGAAGGCAATGATAAATTCAAGTCCTTCTCAATTGATGACAAGGGAACTGTGTTCTTCGAAGGACGCATTGCAGTTCCTCTGATTCAAAGTCTCAAAGATGTCATTCTCAAGGAGGCTCATGAAACTCCTCTCTCCATCCACCCTGGAAGTACAAAGATGTACCAGGATCTCAAGACTCTGTATTGGTGGTCTGGCATGAAACGTGAAATTGCTCAATACGTTTCTGAATGCGACGTTTGTCAACGTGTCAAGGCAGTTCATCAGAAAACAGCCGGTCTTCTCCAACCTCTAAAAATCCCTGAGTGGAAGTGGGACATGATTGAAATGGACTTCGTTACTGGTTTCCCAAAGTCCAAGAAGGGCAATGATGCAATCTTCGTTGTCATTGATCGTCTCACTAAAGTAGCTCACTTCTTTGCTGTCAAAGAGACAATATCAGCTAGCCAGTTACAGAGCTCTACACAACAAAGATTGTTCCTCTTCATGGTGTTCCATTGGAAATAAGCTCAGACCGTGGAAGCATATTCACTTCTCATTTCTGGAAGAGTTTCCAAGATGCATTGGGCACCAAACTTCTCTTCAGCACAGCTTATCATCCTCAGTCTCAAGGGCAAGTCGAAAGAGTCAATCAGATTCTCGAGGATATGCTCAGAGCATGTGGTCTCTCCTTTGGCATGAAATGGGAGGATTGTCTTCCATATGCTGAATTCTCCTACAACAACAGTTTCCAGGCAAGCCTAGGCATGGCACCATTTGAAGCACTCTATGGCCACAGATGCAGGAGTCCAATCAATTGGTCTGGAGCTGGAGAACGTTCACTCTTAGGTCCTGACATTGTTAACGAGGCCGAAGAGAAAGTTCGCATCATTCGTGACAATCTCAAGATTGCTCAGTCTCGTCAGAAGAGTTACTATGACAGCAAGCACCGGGACATGGTCTATGCACCTGGTGACAAAGCATATCTCCGTGTAACTCCCTTCAGAGGCACTCATCGTTTTGGTGTGAAAGGAAAGCTGGCACCAAGATACATTGGTCCTTTCAACATTCTATCAAGGCGTGCAGAAAATGCCTATCGTCTTGAACTACCAGAAAAACTATCCAAGGTGCACGATGTGTTCCACGTGTCACAGCTCAAGAAGTGTTTCAAAGATCCAGATCGTGCAGTTTATCATGATGCCATTAAACTGCAAGATGATCTCTCTTATGAGGAGCACCCTATCCAAATTCTCGATGAGACCGTTCGTAAGACTCGCAACAAGAGCACCAAGTTCTTGAAAGTGCAGTGGTCGCATCATTCCGATAAAGAGGCAACGTGGGAGACCGAAGAGGATCTTCGCAAGAAGTATCTGGACCTTTTTGTTTCTCAGTAAGGAATCTCGGGGCGCGATTCCTTCAAGGGGGGGCGTTTTGTAACATCCCAAGTATGAAAACCTACCATTTAGAATGTTTGATTTCTTGTTATTAAAGTATTGCATCATGTCATCATGTTTATTTCATTGTTTGCATTTGTGTACTATTTTGTTTTGCATCTGTTTTTATTCTGTTTTCATAATGGAAATTCAAACCATTTCAAATATTTATTTCATACTTGTCATGTTACAACCTTTTCCAAACAAAGAAATGCAAATCAAAACCTCATTTGTTCCCATTTAATTCCATAATGATCACTTATTAAATTGTTGGTTTTAATCAAACAATTAATTTCCAAATCACATTTAAAACTCAAACTCAATTCATCAAACAGCACTTAACTTGAGTTTATAAAAATCTCCAAATCAAATCAACTAATTTAACCAAATTAACAATAGGGTTCACCCTATTAAAACTTGGTTTTCAAAAATGTTTACTTAATATTAAAAATCATCCAATTTGGTTTAATTAACAAACAGAAAGTTTTTGAAAACTTTTGGAAAACAAAAGTTAGTTTTTAGTTGCTATTTGAAAAACTAAACTAACCATATTTTTTCCAAAATTTTATTAACTTAAAACCCCATCCTTTTCATCCATTTTGTTTTCAGCAAAAAAAATATATAAACGAAACAGAAAGGGAAAAATAAAACTCACCTGCGAGGGGGGGAGCCAATCTGGCCCAGCCCACTTACCTTGCGCGCCTGGCCCGCGTACCGGTTCTGAGCCGCCCCGTCGTCATGTTCCTGTACGGCTCGAATCTGGGCGGTGCCACGGCGGCAGCCACCGCACACCGACGGCAATCCATCGACGTCCGTGCCTATATAGCCCCTACGGACCCCGCAGCGCCAACCCTAATCCCTAGGCTTCCTGTTCCCTCTTTTCCGCCGCCGGTCGCCACCTCATAGCCACCTCCCACCACTCTGTCAGCTCGCCGGCGTTTTCCACGTCTGAATCCTTGCACACCGCCGTCGCCATGGAGATCCACCCACCTACCTAGACCCGGGAAACGAACGCCCACTTCACCCTCTCCAGTTTGCACACCGGAGCGAGCCCGGAGACCAACCACCGACGCGCCGCCGTCCTCGTCCACGCCGCAGCTGTCGCCGTCACGCCGTCGTCATCGCGCCTCTACTTCCACGACGCACGGTGGTGAGCACCACCGATCTACTCCTTCCTCTCCTCTCTGTTGCACCAGCATCTGCACACTCGCACGCATCCAGATCGCAGTTGCACGGCGCCGCAACGCAACGGCTCGCCGCCGGCGTCGTTGTCTGACGAAAGTTTAGAGTGGCGCGTCAGTTTTGGGTTCAGTTAACTTAGATCTGAAACTTACCTTCGCTGCGTCTCTATTTACAGACAAACGAACGCAACCAGCGCACTGGTTCAGTCTAACGCTGCGCGCAGCGAGGGCGTGGGATCGATCCCTCGCGCCCGCGGATTAAAACCATTTTTGCGCACCGTGGCCGACAGGCCTGCCCCACCAGCCAGTGACCCTGGTGGCCACGCAAGCACGCACAGTGCCACGCTGTCCCCCCAGGCCCACGTGCAGTGGCTGTGGCTAGCCCACTGCACGGTAGCAAATGTTTTTGCACGTTTCTGTTTCAAAAACCAATCCTTTTAAATTGCAGATTAGTCCCTAAACTTAAAACTTTAATAACTTTTGTTCTATAACTCCAAATAATAAACTCTAATTATGTTTGTTGTTCTAAATTAATTTGTCTTTCCAAATAATCCAATTGTGTACTGTTTTGAAATTTCCAAATGCATTTAAATTTCAAATGCAATTTTCTAAATTCCATAACTATTTCATTCTTAATCCAATAAATGCAAATAAAATATGTTTTCCATGCTATTTCAAATAAACTTTTCAAATATAAATTTTGTTTCATGGTTTGAATAATTTAAATTGCCTAAATAATTTAATCCTTTTTTAATTCATTTAAATTTTGCTAAAATCATAACTTGCTCAAAATAAATTATTTTTGAACATGCAAAATATGTTTTCAAACTAGAAAAGTATAAACTTTTCAAATATGAATTTGAATATATGTTTTGAACAAATAAAATTCAAATAAAATTCACACTTGTTTTAAATTCATTTAAAACATGTTTAATATTGTTTAAGTCATAATAAATTCACCCTAAATCCTATTTCAAAATTTGAAACATGTAATCCAACTAAAATTTGGTATTCTTTTCAAATATGAATTTTGTTATTTGTTTTGAAAATTTTAAGTTGATGAAAACAACAAATGCTTGTGTGACATCTTTAAGTAACCAAAAATTTCCAAACTTAATAAATGATTTCCAAACTTGTTAAATTCCTTTACCACTTGCATCTATTGTTGTTATTTTTGTTGTTATCATCATGCATGCATCATGCTAAACAACTTTCACATGATAATAAATTGTAGTCCATTTGTGTCCACCCTAATGCATGGACCTTTTCATATGCAACTCAAAATTGCATATGGTACCATTTAAATTGTGTTACCATGTCAACTAGTCTATTTTGATGCATCTATTAACCTGACATGCATCATCCCATGATTGTGCACTATGCCATGATATTGATTGTTTTTATTTCTGCCTTGTTTGTTTGCTTCTTCTCGAATAGACGACGACGTTGAGACAGACGATCTTCACGACACCCCTTCTGAGGATCTAGCTCAGTACCGGGCTGCTGAGTTTGCAGGCAAGTTATCACTCACATGAACCACTGTGTTCCTTTCAACATTGGTTACCGATACTTTCCGTTGTCTATTTCTGCTAGCCTTAGTAGTAGTTGTTTCTGTTACGAACCTATCACAGGAATCCTTTAACCCTGATATTGCCTCACCACCACTCCTACCACCCTATTGATTGAGCCAGTGTCTTACTAGCATGCTTAGGTTGTTTTGCTCGAGTCTGTTACCCGTTACTTTCAGTTACTATATTTTCATTATGTTCTGGGGGCTCGATGTTTAATCAATCAATCAATCATGCTAATGTTATTGTTAAATAATAATTTGATGATAAGGCACCGGAAGGAGGCCCTGTGTGGTTTTGAGGCCTGCTAGTGTCGACCCTAATAGGAAAAGGGTCTTGTCTACTGATCCATGATGAGCGCACTACCCGCATGTGGGAAGCGAGTATGTGCGCCCCCCTCAATTTGATTCGATTCGCATCTCGTCCAAATCTTCTCATTTAGTTCGTGTTTTCCATTTGCCGCATGCATGTTTTTGCGGGCCCAGCGCAGGGTGGAACTTTTGTAGTCGGCATATAGGGGGACACGTTCTTAGAGTGCTATGAGGGTCCATTTTCTTCTGGGCTCGATTAGCCGTGCGCCCAAGGTGCTTTGGGCTTGATGCGAAGAAGAGTTGAGTTGTGTTGAGTGCCCCGCTTGGTGGGAGGCATCCCATCTGGCGGGTTATTCATACGTGTACGGCCAAATTGGTGCAACCCTGCAGGGATAATCTTCTCGAGAAGCCGTGTTTTCCGCGGTTATGGACTACTTGGTGAAAGTACTGGCTAACAAGTACTCAGGACAACTTAAACCTAATGATTCACAATCTCACACCCAATGATCAACAACTTGACTAGTAATAGTATTATTGACACAACAACTTCATTCATCTTTAATCCAACTGTGTGAGTTATCCTCGGATTTCTTCTTTGGATAAGGGGCGAGATCCAGGATGGGTTTGTTTGAAGTTATCTTTCAGTTGGTTACAATACTCGATCTTATCTCCTTTCTGTTAGCCGGAAGTGGTAGAATCTCTGTAGATGGTTAGCGCAGCAAGTTGCAGCATCTTTTATATCCCTTTTCTTCCGTTGAACCCAAGGCATCTGTGCTTGGTGTTGACGGGCTACAATTTGGTGAACTATGAGTCTTGCTTACCAGTACTTGGATGTACTGACCCCTTTGGGGCTGTGGTTTCCGCAGACTACGCTTACGAGGATCCCATTGACGGCTACTACGTGGAGTTTGACGAGGCTGCTGACGAGTAGGTAGCGGACCCGGGTAGGATCCGAGACATCGTGGATGGGCTCCGTCTTTATTTCAGTTTCCGGCTTCTTAAGCCTATTTGGATTTGTCTGTACTCAGACCCCCTTTGAATGCTTCCGCTGAGATGTAATGATGTTATGTTGGGACATGTGTCCTCTGGATGATTATATTTGCTATCTCTGCTCTAGTGAGAGCTATTTGCAACTTATTTCAATATTTTGCGTCTTAGAGATATGTTGTGCTATCCTTCTGTTACAAGCCGTTGACGTACCATGTGTGTATGGTATGAAGTACGTCAATGGTAGTGTCCTGATTTCTATGGGATAGTTTACGTCGACGTTGAACAGATAGTGGTTGGTTGTCACACATACGTGTGTTGGCCTACTCGTAAGAGGACGCGGGTGCCGGTAAGCCCCGTAATCCAATCTACTACTGTTCAACGGAACGGCGAGTATCCTTTAGAAGTCCGGGTGCGACAAAGGGTGGTCGCGCTCGAACCGAGTGTCGCCAAGTTATGAAACGTGCGACATAAAAAGTGTGGGATTAAGTTCTTCTCCAGTCGCAACAGTTGGGGCTCCTGTCTTGGCGGTTATTAGCCCGGTGCCGGGGATGTGGGAAAACTCAACTGAAGAGATATACATGTACTAGCTTGGACATAGCGGATGGTTAGAATCAGTTATCTGATGTTTACATACTGTTGTTATAGTCCGTGGTTTTTCACGGCGGATGTACTGAATCTGGTGGATGTGTACACCTCTGCAGACTAGAACTATTCTGAATAGCCGCGTCCTCCGATATGGACAGTTGAATGGCCATGTAGCTAGAATTGTGTCAATGTTTTAAAAAAGTAGTTTTCAAAAAGGTGTTGGACTTATAAAGTACTGAAAGGAGGAAAATCTTGTACCGTGGAGGTACCGTTGATGAAAGCCAGAAGCTGTTTTACAAAAAGTTTTGCAAATAAAAATCTTTCTTTTCTAAACAAAAACTGGAAGTTGATTCCAAGAAGTTTTGCAAAGAGAAAATTTTTAACTAAGTTTTACAAAACCTCTTGTACATGTGATATCTACAAGAGAAAGAAAACTATATTATTTTCTTTTGAAGTATCTTCTTCAACAACGATACAGAGATTTTTCAAAATCAACTATGATATATTTTTCATATATCATGGATAGTGAACCCTATGTATAGCCTACCTATTACACCATATAAGCATATTTGCATGTGGGTAAGCTACATGATGGGTGTCTTGCTGAGTACATTCAAATGTACTCATATTGGTTTCGTCCATGGTATTTACTTGCCAGACATCGAGAAGGAGTCTCAGAAGGAGATCTACGAAGAGGAGTACGGAGCTGATGGCCTTGCGAACTAGGATCGTCTCCCGGTCAGCAGCCTGTAGGTTAAGGCGTGACTTGGGCTCTACTACGTTTGTGTGTTTTAGTCTTTCGTTGTGTGTGTTGTGTGTTTGCCCTGCGTGGCAGTTGTGTTAGACTTGGTCGTGTGACTATGTCCATTTTGTAAGTGTTTGTGTGATCGTGTATGGGATGTTGTATCTGTGTACCAACTTGATATGTTGTTCACGACTGGTGTGATCTGGGATCGTGAATGTATGCATATCGGAGGTGTCCTTGAACAGTGGTTCTGGGGGACCTTACATTCTACCTTCCCATGATTTCTAGTTTGAGTTTCTTTAATTTATTTCTTTACAAGATTCCTATGCATAGGAAGTGGGTTAGACTTAAATTTGTTTTATACTTGCTTCTTGATGCTCTATTTTTCTTAATTCATATTTTTTATGTGAGCATCTTCGCTTTCTATGCCTAGCTGAAAGGCGTTAAAGAAAAGCGCTACCGGGAGACAACCCATTTTATTTCGCTCTTTTAAACCCGTTTTCTTTGGTGTGCTTTGCACCTGGGTGTTGTATATTTCCTTAGCAATCCATCTGTATCTTTTCTTTTGAGTTTTTGTCGAGCCAAGTAAAGTCTCTAGTGGAAAGTTGAGCCTATATTTCGGATTTCTGCGCAGGAAACAGATTTCTGCTGTCCACTGTTAATTCCGTTAAAAATCACAGAAAAGTCAAAATGACCTGAGATTTTTTGTGCTTAATTATGAGTTATATATGCAACATTTCTTAGAAGACCACTTTTTGATTTGAGCAACAGAAGAATTTTTAAAAATTGATCTTTACCTGTTGTTGTGTTTTGACAAATTTCTGCCATTTATCGCATTTGCATTTTAATCTCTTTCTTTTGGTATTTTTTTGAGAAAAAGAGTTTTCAAAGAAGTTGTGACAGTAGCTAATGTGTTTTTGAGTGTTATACTTGTGTTGAAACTGACACATGTGAATTTATTATTTCAATTGCACTAACATTGCTAATGAAGATTGTGAGAATTTTGATGTGAAGGATGTTTTCAAGGGTCAAGAGAAGAGGATGAGATGATGTGATCAAGAAGAGTGAAAAGACTAAGCTTGGGGATGCCCTGGTGTTATATCCAAGCAAATTCCAATAAGAATCAAGCGTCTAAGCTTGGGGATGCCCAAGGCATCCCCTTCTTCATCAACAAATTATCAGGTCACTTCTAGTGAAACTATATTTTTATTCAGTCGCATATTATGTGCTTTATTTGGAACGTCTTTTATTTTTGTTTTCAGTTTTTTTTTCTTTTCTTTCAGTTTTTTTTTACTTTTTCAATAATCTTCGTTGGACCCCATCATTCTTGTATTGGAGAGTGATACGCTCCGCTTTTTCTTGAGAATACGTTGTATTCTTAGTCTCTATCTAGCTACTGCATTTATTTAGCTCCTGATTTGCATGCATCTTTTATTAGAGTTATTAGTTTTAGTAGTGTTATGTGAGTACTCTCATGTTTTCCTGTTGTATCATAAACAGTATTTTTGTTAAACCATGTTTTGTATGGTGCTTGTTGGGAGAAAGAAAACTGATGCTTGAAGTAGAATTTATAACAGTAATAGTAGAAGCTTGTATAGACTGTGGTTAGGACTTTTCCATGCCATGCTACATTTTATTTTAGTTTTAAAGCCTTGTGGTTATTGAGTATCATGATTAGCCTCAAATAGCTGAGAGTGTTTAATATGTATTGAAAGATTCATGAGTTGTTCTTGTTGTCGGGGGGTTACCCCCGAGTAGGGGCAAGGCAAGTGCTAAAGGCAAGATCAGAAGAGCAGTTTTGACCAAGTTGGCTGGCTACCCGGTACCCGCTACCCGGTGGACAGCTATTCGTCCGTACCTACCAATGGCCAGGAGGAAGAATCAAGAAAGTTATATTCTTCCGAGTAGAGGAAGTGGTCCGAGTAGAGGCAGTGGATTCCTACTCGGACCAGAAGTCAATGGAGCCGTTCTGACACAGGATCCTGCGTATCCTGCGTCCGTACGGCGTGCGGTTCAACTTACGGAGTGCGTGATTATCCGCACCACGGTGTGGCTACAGTGCGGTAGGCGCCTGTCTAGTCCTGTCACTGACAGAGGGGACAGGACAAGGCTAGGGGCCTACCCTATCTCACTGACAAGGGTGGACAGGTCCCATCTCCAAACGGCGCAACGACTTACGGGGCGAGTGTCAGCGGGAACCCGGAGGCGTGCGCGGTTCTGTAGGGCCCCCGTCACATCTCGTTGTACTTTATACTTATTTTCTATTCGGCTGGGCACCAGTATATAAGGTGCCCTGCCCCCTCCTGTGAGAGGTTCGGAACCATTCGTTGCGCATTCCAGAGAGAACACCAGAGAGAACCAGAGCGTAGAGTGGCTACTCGGCTAAAGGCCTGAACTGTACTGTGGCTACTCGGTAAATACCATATAGAGAGAGAGGCAGGAGTAGGGGTGTTACCTCCACACGAGGGCCCTGAACCTGGGTAAGATTGTGTTGTTTGCAGTGTTTGTGATCTACTACACGTGGCTACTCGCCGTGTGATCCCTCCCCGAGAACCTCCAGCGTCCATCGGCCCCAACTTTAGCCATCCCATGGCATCTGCCGTGATACCACCACGACAGTTGGCGCCCACCATGGGGCAGACATAGGCGCTGGCTGGAGTCCATGTTCGGACGGGACTCGTTTCTGCTACTGGGGAGCGCGTAGTCTGTGGCCTTGTCCACAGATTCGGCTCCTTCGAATTCGTCGCCGACAACGCCGGAGATTTCGGCGGGAGGCCCATTCCGGCAGGCGCCTCGGTGCTCTCCTTCGGCTCACACCTCGTCTACGTCGCCACCGCCGTCGTCCGCGAGTTTCCAGAGGAGGTGATGGTCGCGGAGGATCCTCCTGCCGTGCTCGCTGCCCGCGGAAGGCCAGTGGGCTGCTCCGCGGACAGCGTGGAGGTAATGATGACCGGCTTGGCAACCGATGCCGGGAAGGGCGCAGCTGCTGCCGCGGAGGTCATCGAGGATCTCGCTGGCCCGAGTGTTGGCGGGAGGACCCACAAGCCCTATGAGAAGGATTCCAACATCTCTCTCTCTCCACTACACCAACGATACCAGCATCCGCTGCACGGATGGGCATGCCGCCTCCCACCGAGCTCGAGCTCTTGACCATGAGGGCGCAGCTCGACCGGCAGCGCCAGGAACTGCTCGCTGAGCACCTGGAACTTGAGAAGGTTAGGCTCGAGCTTAGCCTAGACCAGAACGAGTACAACAAGGCCCACATCTTTACTCCTGTTGTTAGGAAGTCTAGCAAAGTAGGCGCTACGCGTCGTAACTTAGGCGCCGAGATGGCGACAGTTGTAGAGGCTCCTAGCCAATCTGCCACCGCAAACACCTCCACCAGGCCTAGATACAGCACCCCCGCCAAAACACTTAGAGCTGCTGAGGCTGTAGCCGCAGAGTTGCCAAACCTAGCTGGCGACGCACGCGCTAGACAGCAGGAGAGGCTCAATGAGCTAGTGCTAGAGGCTGCTAGGCAGAATGAGGAGTTCCGGAAAGCCAATCCGGGTCCTGATGCTTCTCAGATCGTGCATTCGCGTGCGGCGAGATCTCATGACCAAGCGTCATCACCGCATCCCAGTCGCGAGAGGGACCAGAGTGTGCGCTCTGGGAAGGGTAGAGAAATGCAGGTGTACGACCCGGTTCTCGCCGCGAAACAGCGCGCTGTGCCACGAGAATCCGGTCAGAAACACACTACTGCAGGAGCAGTCTATCAAGCCCATAAAGCTCTGAGCAAGGGACATAGCGGAGACAATGCGGGGGCCTTCTCGGCGTCCTGCTGCTCAGCCTACTCGGCAGAGGACGCATCAGCCTGCTGCGGCACAGCCGCGTACGGCTGCGCCAGCATCCAACCCTGTGGTGCAACCCGCTGTGGTGCAGGAGAACAGGTATGATGATGGCTACTCGGCGATGGGGCTAGCCGGTTATGCTGACCCCAGGAATGTTGTTGATCGCCTTGGTGAGCGCATGTTGGAGCCCAGTGATGCCAAGTTCAAGCTGGACAGGATCAATCTGTCCGCGCAACTAGAGAACAGGGGGCCGCCTGGCCCAGAGTGCTTTGGCCCTCGCATCATGAACGAGCCATCAGTGAACCACTTCCAGCTGGCCAGAGGGACCAAGTGTTACAATGGCAGCACCAAGCCGGAGGACTGGTTGAGCGATTATGTAACAGCCGTGCACATTGCAGGCGGCAACCGGAGATGGGCTGTGCGGTATGTTCCGCAAATGCTTGAGGGTCCAGCTCGGACTTGGCTCAACAACCTGCCCAAGGACAGTATCAATTGCTGGCTGGACTTCTCGGAGGCCTTCACCAGCAACTTCACCAGCACTTACAAGAGGCCGAATAGGCCGCAGCAGTTGTCCGCTTGCAAGCAGCGGGAAGACCAGACCGATCGCGAGTACCTTACTCGGTGGAGCACCTTGAGGAACACCTGTGAAGGTGTGAATGAGGCCCAGGCCATCACTTGGTTTGCGCAGGGTTGCAGACATGGTAGCATGCTGTGGCAGAAGCTGCAGCGCGAGATGCCGAGTACACTCGCGGAGACTATCAAGATCGCGGACATGTATGCACTTGGCGACCCAACCCAGCCTCTGATGGACTCCCCCGAGCCGAGAAAGAACTACAACAACAACAGCAGCAAGCGCAATAATTTCCGCAACAAGCGCAGGGGTGACCGGATTGATACTCGGTATGATCCCGAGGAGGTGAATGCTGTGACCACGGCTGCTGGGAGTAGCCAGAGGCAAAAAACTGCTGGAGCCCAGTACGGGCAAAACCAGAATCAGGGCTAAGGCATCAAGAAGTCGTACAATGCTCCCCAGCAGGGTAGCGGCAACTCGGGTCCTGCACCAAACTTCATCTTCACGGATATGAAGGATGGCCCCTGCAGCTTCCATACTCGGCATCCAGCCAGGCCAGCCAACCACACTACTCGGCAGTGCAGTTGGTGGGAACAGATCAAGAACGAGGGCTTGCCTCCTCCTCCTCCTCTGTCAGCTGCGAATGCCAATGTGCAGCCAGCTCGGGCACCCGCCCCTCGGCCTGCAGTCTTCCCGAGAAGAGAGAACGTGAACCAGGTGGCTTTAGGAGCCAACCGCAACTTCAACAATGACCGCTACTGCAACAACAACAACAACAACAACGACCGCAACCGCAACTACAACAACAACTACTACACCCGCAACAACAACAGGAACAACAACAACAACAACAACAACAACAACAGCCAAGGTAACGATAACAACGGCAACAATGGCGATGGAGACCGCAACCAGTACCAGGAGCACCACGAAAGCTACATGATCTTCACTTCTGAGCCCACCGACAAGCAGTCTCGGCACAGGCGCGCTATGGAAGTCAATGTTGTGATTCCCGCCGTGCCCCACTACCTGCACTGGTGCAATCAAGAGATCACTTGGTCCAGAGCTGATCATCCTAAGGTGATGCCCAACCCGGGTAGCTATGCTTTGGTGGTGGACCCCACCTTCTTGGGTGCTCAGAAGAATGTCAGATTCAGCAAGGTGCTGGTTGACAACGGCAGGAGCATCAACATCGTGTACAGAGAAACACTCAAGAAGCTCGGGATGGCCGAGAACATGCTGCTACCCAGCAGAACCACTTTCCATGGCATTGTGCCGGGAGTGTCTTGCTCTCCAATCGGCCGCGTCTGGATAGACGTCCTATTCGGCACCAGGGAGAACTGCCGCACCGAGAGCTTGGCCTTTGAGGTGGTTGACCACCAGAGCCCATACCATGCCCTACTCGGTAGGCCCGCTCTCAGCAAGTTCATGGATTCAACCCATACTGCATACTTGAAGATGAAGATCCCTGGTCCCAATGGAGTGATCACCATCTCGGGTGACTACAAGAAATTCATGGAGTGTGCCTCTGCTGGCTCATAGCTGGCGGAATCCATGGTCATTGCTGCTGAGAAGAAGAAGATGTACGAGGTGGTGGCTATGGCGCAAGCAGCGCAAGGTGGTGCGCCCGGCATGCCGAGTTCCCAGTACGAGACTGCATTCCAGGCGTCCCAGGAGACAAAGAAGGTCCAGGTCGACCCTGAGTTCCCAGACCGTGTTGCCATCATTGGCGCCGGGTTGGGAGACAAATAGGAAAGCGAGCTCATCCACTTCCTCCGTGAGAATCGGGACGTGTTCGCCTGGTCAATGAGGATTTACCAGGTGTCCCGAGGGAGTTGGTTGAGCACTCGCTACATGTGCGGCATGATGCCAAGCCAGTGAAGCAGGAAATGCGCCGCTTTGGTGATGAGAGGAGGAAGGCTATCGGTGATCAAATCACCAAGTTGCTGATAAGCAACTTTATCATGGAGGTTCTGCATCCGGACTGGCTAGCCAACCCGGTTATGGTTGAGAAGAAGAAGGAGGACCCCAAGGCAGATACCGCTTGGCGCATGTGCGTGGACTACACTGATCTGAACAAGGCCTGCCCCAAGGATCCCTTCCCGCTACCCAGCATAGATCAGGTGATCGATTCCACTGCTGGTTGTGAGCTTTTGTCTTTCATAGATGCCTACTCTGGGTTTCATCAGATAGCTCTCAACCCTGCTGATCAAATAAAGACTGCTTTTATCACCCCGTACGGGGCTTATTGCTATCGTGTCATGTGCTCTGGGTTGCGGAATGCTGGGGCTACCTATCAGAGATGCATGCAGAAATGCTTGCATGATCAAATTGGCAAAAATGTGTAGGTGTACGTAGATGACATTGTCATCAAAACGAATAAAACACATACTCTCCTTAGTGACATTGAGGAAACATTTGCCAACTTGCGCAAGTACAAGATGAAGTTGAATCCGACTAAATGCAACTTTGGCGTCCCGGCTGGCAAGCTACTCGGCTTCTTGGTATCCAGTCGGGGCATTGAGGCCAATCCTTCAAAGATAAAAGCTATTGAGAGCATGTCTTTGCCGAGATCCCTGAAGGATGTGCAAAAGTTCACTGGTTGCTTGGCTTCTCTGAGCCGCTTCCTGGGAAGAATGGGCGAGAAGGCCTTGCCTCTGTATCAGTTGATGAAGAAAAATGACAAGTTCGTCTGGACACCGCAAGCTGATGTGGCATTCAAGGAGTTGAAAGACATGCTGGGTAGCGCTCCAATCTTGGCTAGCCCGCTACCCAAAGAGCCAATGCTGCTGTACATTGCTACGACTAACCGAGTGGTCAGTGTGGTGATTGTGGTGGAGAGAGAAGAAGAAGGCAAAACTGTGCAGCGGCCTGTATACTATCCCAGTGAGGTACTGTCCAGTTCCAAGAAAAACTACCCACATTACCAGAAGATGACTTACGGCGTGTACCTGGGCGCCAAGAAGCTGAAGCACTATTTCCAAGAGCATCCCATCACTGTGGTGAGTTCTACTCCCATCTCGGACATCATGGGAAACAAGGAAGCAAGTGGTAGAGTAGCCAAGTGGGCGATTGAGCTAGCCGCGTACGCTCCTGCGTATGCGATAAGAGAAGCCATCAAGTCTCAGATCCTTGCGGATTTTCTGGTGGATTGGGCTGAGGTGCAGTATGAGCCTCCTACTCCGGTAGCCAACTACTGGAAGATGCATTTTGATGGCTCCAAGGTGAAGGAAGGCTTGGGTGCTGGCGTGGTGCTCACTTCACCCAAGCGAGATCAACTCAAGTACATACTGCAAATCCACTTCAAGGCATCCAACAATGTCGCAGAGTACGAGGCCGTAGTACACGGCTTGAAGGTGGCCAAGGAGGTTGGCGTGTAGCGCATTATATGCTATGGCGACTCGGATCTCGTTGTGCAGCAAGTTTCAGGCACTTCGGATTCTCTGGATGCCAACATGGCTTCATATCGGTTCCTGGTGCAAACCATGACTGGACTCTTTGAAGGATGCGAGTTCCAACACATACACCGAGCAGAGAATGAGGCAGCTGATGAGCTATCCAAGTTGGGGTCTTCTCGGCAATACATCCCGGCTGGGGTTGCCTTGGAGCATTTGAGGAAGCCATCTATCAAGCCATCCCCCAACTCGGAATCCATATTTGTTCCTTCTCTGCCTGGTGACGAAGCTGTTCCCATGGAGATTGACTGGGAGGTTTCAAAAGAGAACCCGGGGACTGCCGTCTCCATCCCGGGGACTGGCGCCTGCAACCCGGGGACTGTCCCTTCTTACTCGGGGACTGCCCCTCTTAACCCGGGGACTGTCACATTCATTGAGGGGGTTCTTGCCGCATGCACAAGGTCTCGGGGACTCGCCCCCAACCCAGAAGAAGATGTGGTGGTGGCTGATCCAATGGAAGTGGACGAACCAGTGTTTCCCATCCGGGAGACACCGAGTTGGGCTCTGCCCATATTATCCTTTCTAAAGGACGGCACCTTGCCAAGTGATGAGGTTACCTCGAGGCAAATTCAGAGAAGATCCAAGGGCTATACAATCTTCAGAGATGTGCTGCATAGAAGAAGTCCAACTGGTGTGTTGCAGCGCTGTGTAGAGCCAGAGGAAGGAGAGGAGATTTTGGTGGAGATACACCAAGGAGAGTGCGGACATCACACCTCTTCTCGGGCTCTGGTCAACAAGGCTTTTCGGCATGGTTTCTTTTGGCTCACTGCCTTGAAGCAAGCGGAAGATATTGTGAGAAAATGCAATGGCTGCCAAAGGTTTGCACGTAAGATTCATATGCCAGCTTCCGAGTTGAAGACCATTCCCATTACTTGGCCATTTGCTGTTTGGTGCTTGGATATGGTGGGTCCATTTCAGCCGGCTAGAGGCAACATGACTCACATCTTGGTCATGGTGGACAAGTTCACCATGTGGATTAAGGTGAAGCCTATTCGGAGGTGTGATGGAGTCACTGCTGTGAGTTTCTTGAAGGACGTGATTCTGAGGTATGGATACCCGCACAGCATTATCACTAACAATGGCACAAACTTTGTTGAGGGTGTGTTCGCAAGGTTCTGCAGAGATAAGCATATTCGGCTAGATGTTGCATCTGTTGCGCATCCCGCCTCCAATGGGAAAGTGGAAAGAGAAAATGGCATGGTGCTATCAGGCATAAAGCCAAGGCTGATTCAGCCGCTGCTGAAAACACCTGGGTGTTGGCTAGACGAGTTGCCAGCGGTGTTGTGGAGTCTAAGGACTACCCCTAACCGGTCAACCGACTACACGCCATTCTTGTTGGTTTATGGAGTTGAGGCCGTGCTGCCCACTGACCTAGAGCATGACTCGCCCTGTGTAACGCTCTACACGGAGGCAGAGGCTAGAGAAGCTCGAGAAAATGACGCTGACCTGCTAGAAGAAGCAAGAGAGCTAACTCTGTCACGTTCAGCTGTTTACCAGCAAAACTTGAGGCGTTATCATAGCCGGAAAGTGAACCCAAGGATTTTCCGAGAAGGAGACATGGTGCTTAGGCTTGTGCAGCGCACAGCCGGGATGCACAAGCTTTCTCCTCCATGGGAAGGGCCATTCATTGTGAGCAAAGCATTGCACAATGATGCATATTATCTTATCGATGCACAGCCACCACAGAAGAACAGGCCGGATAGAGCTGGAGAGGAAACCAAGCGCCCTTGGAATGTAGCTCTACTGCGACGTTTTCATTCATGAGCAAAATGTGTATGTATCTTCTTATCCGAGTTGAAATCCTATTCGGTAATCTGAAATTAAACTCGGGGACTGCCCTCGTCAAAACTGTTCCTTGTGTTTATTTTGTCTTGATTTGTCTACTCGGTTGAACCACTTAGAATTTCAAAAGCATACAAAGTAATGTGTTTAAACTCACCGGACACTCTGCGACTCTGCTGCTGTCCGCAACCCCGCTTAATGGCAAGCCAGAGAACAAGCCAAAGGGTCAATGAACACATGAAAAATTGCAAAGGAAAGGAAGCGTGTAGCAACCGAGTAGAGTGTTTTTTACAGCTTTTTTCTTTCCGGCTAAGTGGTGGGCAGCGTTACTATGATTTTTTCTAAGTGGCTAAGTATTTGAAACTCCTACTTTGAACTCTGGTGACTCGACTACCAACAAAGCAACAAGTTGCAGGTAAGAGCTGAGATAAAAAGGAAGAGCGGATAAAAAATGCAACTCGGGGACTTGCATATTAACGCAACCCGGCATTGAGCCAGAGTTGCTAAGAACTTAAACTGAGATAAAATTGAGTAGCAACGAGAGACTTAATTGTTTGATACATATGCATCCGGCATCCCGGGGATCTGATAAAAGGTTAAGATAAGTTTTCAGGCGGCAGCAGTGTATACAGTGGCAGCGTTATCCGCGTCAGTCTTCTCGGCATCGGCGCTCTCGGCATCAGCTTCTGTGTTGGCATTGGCGGCTTGCTCGGAGGTTGCCGTGGCGACAGAGATGGGATCCGTGGCCGAGGATGATGCGGCAGCCTGGAAGCTGCTGCTAGTCGCGCCCAGCTCGGGAGCCGCCTGTTGGATCACCATCTCGGTGGTTATAGTGGGCTCCTCGACATGGGTTTCCGGCTTCTCGACTTCGTCATCAACCTTGGCCTTGCCTTTTCCCTTCTCAGCAGCTCCTTTCGCGGCACCATCTTCGAAGAAGCCCAAGTCATCTGACTCGGTATCCTCATCTTCGTCGTCACCCTCGCTCTCCACCTCGGTGTCGGGCTTGGTGACGCCGTCGATGAAGATGGCGGTGTCCGCGTAGGAAGCCACCTCGTACGCTGCTGCCTTGCGGCGAGCAACGCAGTCAGGGTCCTCGGACCATTTGGAGCCCTGGCGCATCTCGAGGATCGTGTTAAGGTTCAGATTTTCATACCAACTGCAGATGAAGCGAAGCAGCAGATCAGCTCCTGCCCGGGCTGAGGAAGCACGCCACTTTTTCAGCTCGGCCTTCACGCCATCCAGCTTCTCGGCAAGATCGGTGAAACTGTTGGGCGTGGGTTGGTCCGGCCAGAACAGATCATGGACTTTGTACGCTGTGGACACCATGGTGGTGCCCAGGCCTTTGAGTTGCCGCAGCTGGGTCTTGATGTTTAGGAGGTTGTCGTTGGCGCTGGACTTGATGTTGATGGGCAGCCCGAAATCAGCTCGGAGTTGCTGCGCCTTTGCCAGAGCAGGCGAGCTCGCGGCGCGAAGATCAGGGAAGATGTCTAGAGAGAAACCAATAAAAGTTAGATAAGGAGACAGAGAGGAGATAAAATCGAGAAGAAAGAGTGGGAGGAAAAGCAAGCCAAGTAGCGAAGAAGAGAAACAGAAAAGTTCCGGGAAGAGAAAACTTACTTCTAAGATCAACAAGCAGTGCATCCAGCTTGATCTTCCATTCCTCCTCGTCGGCAAGATGCCTGTCTTCGATGCTGCGTGCGCTGGCAACCTGCTGCGCGAGCTACACGTTGTGCTTCTTCAGCACCTCGATCTCTGCCTCGAGCGCCTGCTTGGTGGCTTTGGCTGAGGTCTCGGTCTCCAGGGCACCCTCGAGAGCTGTTTTCAGCTTCACCTGCATCGCCTCGAACTCGGCGCTCTCGGCGTCGCGTTCCTTCTTGAGTGCAGCATCTCGGGCGGCCAGCTGCTGCTGCACCTCGGCATGCATCAAGCAATTGAGGTGCTCTTCCCGGAACTTCTTGTATTCTTCTGCGAGAAGGACATCACTGTTAGAAGAGTAACCAAGTAGAGGAGAAGATACAGACAGCAGAGTAGCTGGCAACTCACCCTCCAGCTCCTTGATCTTGCTCTCGACGGAGGCAGTGAAGACGTGGCAGTGCTCGTGCTGCTCTTGCAGTTCTTTGAATTTGCCTGCAGAGTAAACAGAATTAGAGCAAAAAGCAAAAGCGGGCGTAAACACAAAACGCACAAACCGAATAGCTACAAGCTTACCTTCAATCGCAGAGATCTGGAGGGTGCGATCCAGTGCAGCCTGCTCCAGGGCAGCGTCATCCTTGCGTTCGGCTTCAAGATCCGCAATACGCTTCTTGGCAATGCTGTAATTCCAGAGCAGCCGCCGGAACAGGTTAGTCCTCTTCAAGAGGTTATTATGTAAAGAAGAAGAAAAGGAGTTAGGAAATTTTGGGAAGATTTGGCCCGAGAAGACAGCAACTCGGTTGAGCGTCCGTCTACTCGGCCCGAATCTCGGGGACTGGCTAGTGGCTAAGGAGATAAAGAAGAACACAAGAGAAGAGATACCGGAACTCGGAAAAAGCAAGAAACACTTGCAGCGTATGTCTGCTCGATGTCCTCGGCGGCTTTGCGGAGAACGAACAGCTTTGCGGCCAGCGTGCTGGTGTCGGAGGCAATGGTCATGGGATGGCTGCCGAGATCGGCCTTGTTCCAATCGACGCGATAATGATCAACGTCGCCCAGCATGCTGCCGTTCCACTTCTCGACGCCGTGGGCGTCACTCTCCCAAATCCTGTCGATGAAGCCTACCCGGTCCACGACCTGCATCAGCCCTTCTGATTGGATCTCATCCTCGCCAGATTCGCGCGAGTAGATCTCGATGGGCTTCTTGGCCTTGAGCTTGGCGTCCACTGCCTTGGTCGGGCCGTCCTTCAGAGCAGAGATCCGCTGCTCGCCTTTTGACAAGGAGATGCCGTACTGCCTGGACCCAGACAGCAAATATGCTGGCCAGCTGCCTGGCGCACTCGATCATGCGCCTGCACCAGCAGATCCACTAGCAGCGCTAGTGGTGACTTGCGTGCTCTTCACTATCGGCTTCCCGGTGGACGCAGTAGGTGCTTTGGGCGGTGGCATCAGGCTGGCATCCTGCGCAGCATGGCGTGACGGATTCTTGCGGACAGCGGCAGCTCCAGTCTTGATGGTCTTCTTGCCGGTGTCCGCCCGAGAAGCGGGTGCAGGCACTTGGCGCGCAGCGGACGGAGCCGCTTGGCGTGAGGTTGGTGGAGGCATAAGCTCGGATGCAGTCTTGGTCGTTTTCTTCTTTGGGGGAGGGCTTGGAGCAGTTGGTGGTGAGGCATGCTGGGTAGGCGGCACAGGGGGCCGGCTACCCTGCGCATCGTCCGGCTGCGCTTGGCTCTGGAGCACGGGCTCCACCACAGTCTTCTCATCCCGCTGCTCGGCAGCGGGATCAGGTCTGGCGTCGTCTTGTTCTTCTACCCCGCGGCCACAGTCTTCATAAGCTGCAGTGTGTTCTTCCCGCTGCTCGGCGTGGTCCTCCGGCCGCTCAAGGGCGGCGCGGTCCTGGTTCTCGGGGTCTTGATCAATATTCTCCCGAGCTGAGTCAGCTGGGGGAGAAGGAGGTGTCTCATCGTGAGCAGCATCCTGCACGCTCTGGTCCACGTAGGACTGCTTCTCCAAGTTCTCGCCGTCTTGGTCACCCGCGCCCGTGTTCTCGGCGCCAATGTCCTCTTCTTCCATCTCTACAGGAGAGGGCGCACGCGCCATATCCTGCTGCACGGGCTCGTCCTCCTCCTCGGAGAGATCGACGAGTTTCTCAATGTCGATGACGGATTTCCTCTTGCCGGTGCGAGTGGGGGCAGCGGCTGCGTCAGCGTCCAGGGGATCGCTGGAAGAAGGAAGGAAATCAGAAAGAGAAAAACAGAGAAACAGAATAGCGAGAGGCAGAAGCTAAGTGTAATTCAAATGGAACAACTTACCCTTTGCGGGTGGGGAGTTGCCTTCTAGCGGTGGTGGTCTTCTTCTTCTTCTCGGTCCTCTCGGTTTTCTTGGGCTTCTTGGCAGCGGGTTCTTGGGCACCGCTGCCCGTCCTCTTCCGAGTGGTGGGAGCGGCCACAGAGAGAGGCTGGACGTCAATGGGATCCTCGGCCTCCTCGTCATCCTCATGCTCGACATCCTCTGCAGAGTAAAAGAGGAAAAGAGATTAAGAAGCAGAAAAGGAATTATGATTGCGCTACTCGCGGTCAGAGAGGCCAACTGGGTCACCTTCGTCATCCTCGGACCAGTCCCGGATAGAAGCATCAACTTGGTGCTTATCAGTATGGATGGCATGAGGGATGCAGAGGGTGTCCTGAGTGTCGTAGGCGGTCTCGTCGTCCTCTTCTCGGTCACTGTCCCAGTTGTCCGCGAAGACCTCCTCATCCTCCTCTGCCTGGCGGTCGATGTGCTGGAAAGGCAAGCAGACGGCGCGAGTAAGTTGAGTTCTAGGCTAAGTAATTCTACCCGGTATAGCATGCAAACACAAAGTATATAAGGCTAAGGAATTCTACCCGGAAAGACATGCAAACATAAAGCATATTCGTCTAAGAAGTTCTACTCGGGATAGCATGCAAACACAAAGCATATTCAGCTAAGGAGTTCTACCCGGCTTAGCATGCAAACACAAAGCATATACTGCTAAGGTTTCCTACTCGACACGGCGTGCAAATACATAGCACATAAAGCCAACAAGATGTTTGTAATATTCTACTCGGTGCAGCATGCAAAGATTAAGCATATTAAGCTGGAAAGCCACCTACTCGGTATCAGAGTGCAGAGATAAAGCACAAAAGACTGACCTGTTCGATTGGCTTGGTGTGGCTATACGGCACGAAGCCGTACTGCCAGGTGTCGGAGAGGGACGTCTGCGCGATCGATCTCGCCCAGATGGCTACGTAAACGGTGCTCAACTCGAAGGTGGTGGTCCTCGTGCAGTCTCGGGGCCCTCCCATGTAGCACATCTTGTGGGAGCGGCGCTGGAGCGGGAGCACTCGGCGCGAGATCGAGCATGCGAGGGGATCATCGCGGTGGAATCCCTCTTCCTTCAACTCGGCGAGGCGCGACTCGAGTTGAACAAGGTCTTCGATCTTGTTCTTCGGGTTGTAGCCCCAGTTCTGCTGGGTTGGCCTCGCGTTCTTGTTGGGAATATGCCCTAGAGGCAATCATGTATGATGTTATTCCCACTGTATTCATAAAGTTATTAAGTTGTCCTTGTATTGAACATCTGATATATGTCATTGAATATGTGATTCGATTGTGGAACTATATATTCATGTTGTTCATACTAATTGTCCTTGGTCGTTAAGGTTGTGCTGGACACACACCCTAGACTAATGTGAGTGTTGGCTGATGACACGGTTCCACTTGTCATGGGCATGGTGATGCCATTCCAACGTTCACGGACTTGGCTAAAGAGTTTAGCAAGTCGGACTGACCCACATTGAGATGCAACGATCAAGTCGTCATTTGCATGTCTCAATCAATGTAATCCTTAGACCTGAGGTTGTCGCACAATCCGAGTTGTGGATCACCGACTTAGGTTCTGTCAAATGTTGTTCTGTGACAAGGCAACTATAAAGGCAGAGTTCGGGTCGAATGAGAAGCAAGCTGCGTGATGTGGATAATCAAGATGGGATTTTGCCCCTCCGATTGGAGAGATATTCTCTGGGCCCTCTCGAGTGATATGATTCAGGAAGTATGGCCATGCGCGACTCAGTTAAGTGTTAACTGTGTCTATTGACTAAAGAGTTAGTCATATGAATCACATATCACGGATCGAGAAGAGAGTTGAGCTATTTAAGGGATGACGATAAATCGCCTATAGCTCGACAAGGTATATCGTGAGGCAAAAGGGACTAAGATGAATATCGCATTGAAAGGTATGTCGTCATGACTCAATGGGACTTGGGAGTCGGCACGTTCTGCTAGGAGCCGCTACCGATTGATCGATTGGGAGAAGGACTCCAATCGTGTCCATGTCGCCATGAGCCTGCAGGGTCGCACACTTAAGAGCGGGAGCAAGCATTGGTTGGGTTGGACCCGAACCAGAAATGGACTGAGTTAGTGAGTCGGACTCACAGAGGGAATGGGCCACAAGTGTTGTGAAGCCCATTACCACACGCTATATAAAGAGGGGCGCAGGTTGCCCAGCGGGCACGTTAGTCCACTCTCCCATGCGTTGGGAACCCTAGCCCCACTCAGTCCAGCCGCCGCACCGGACCTAGCAGTCCGCCGTCGGAGCTCCTCCTCGTACGTGTGGATACCGGCAGAGGTGCTGTACGTTCAGCACTTCGACGTTCGAGGGATTGGATCGGCCGGACCGGATCGTGGGACTGCACTGCCCCGACCCGACGCGCTACATCGATAATCCGCACCTGCGCGTCTAGTGGTAATACTCGTGGCCTTCTACCTCGGCTAGATCTTGGTAGTATCGCGTAGGGAAAAAAGTTTTCGTTTATCTCTACGCGCGCCAACAGTTCTTCCACCTAGGGAGCCCTATCCGGTCCTGGATTGGCTTCCCTTCTTCGGTGGGGACGTTCTTGACGTAGAGAAAGGAGCGCTGCCATTTGCGCACCGTCTCCAATCCCTTGACGCGCGGGTGGCTACCAGTGGAGCGCTGCAGCATCATGGCGCTCCCCGTCGTCATCGCGCGAGCGCTCTCTGTGTTTCCCGGGTTGGGGATGCTCTGCTTCCGGAAGAAGAAGTAGCGCGCCCAACTGTGGATAGTTGGGTACACGCCGAGAAACGCCTCGCAGACCACCGCGTGGAAGGCGAGCATCACCATGGCGTTGGGGGGGGGGAGATGGTGCGGCTGCAACCCAAAGTTGGAGAGGAACTCCTTGAAGAAGTCGGAGGCGGGGAGGCCGAATCCACGCTTGAAGTGCGCGAGGAAGACGACGAACTTGTCCTTCTCCGGCGTGGGGACGATCTCGTTGTCCGGCTGCCTGCACCGCACGCCGGGAGGGACACGGCGGGTATTGACTAGCCATTGGCAGTCCTCCGCCGTGACTAGCCATCCGGCGCGGGCGGCAGCATCATCCTCTCCGCGAGCCATGGAAGCGAGAAGATTGGTGGGAGATTGGAGTTTGGATTGGATGAGTTTCTCTCGGGATCTTTCCGGCGGCGCGTGGAGCGGCGGCGCAGCAAGCGGTTGCGTAGGCGGAGCGCTCGGCGGCGGCGGAGAAACGAAGAGGCAGGGGATTGAAGTGAGCAGGAAAGAGAATAAGAGGGAATCGAGGGGGTATTTATCTCTCCCCTCGAGTTGCCGTTACCAGCGGAGTTAGTGGGATCAATCCTGCAGAGAGATCGTGCGGCGTGGGAAGCGAACCGGTTAGAAACGCACACAGCGCATATTTCGCGCGTAACGGGGGCAGTTAATCCCACGTCGAGATCGTGGGCGATTTACTGCGGTTGAAGTGACATAACGTGCTGGTGGGCCCTGGTCGCAGTTACTGGCGCGTGGCCTGCCGTATCCCAGGCACCGAGGCGTCGGAGTGACAGGGGTGTGACACGTGCCCCGTCGCGACACGCAGAGGTGGATTCGCACTGTGTGGGCAGGATTGTGTTTTGGAGATTTCGCTAAGTCTTTTTACTCGGCATCAGAGAAGAGAAATGGTGCTACTCGGAGAAGAAGAGATTCAAGCCAAGGATAAGGGCTACTCGGAGGTACTACTCGGCATCTTACAGTTCAAAGACAAGATTTGTGTTTAAAGCTGGAAGAGCCCAGTGAACAAATTCGCAGGACTCTACCAGCTTCGGGGACTAATGTCGGGGGGTTACCCCCGAGTAGGGGTAAGGCAAGTGCTAAAGGCAAGATCAGAAGAGCAGTTTTGACCAAGTTGGTTGGCTACCCGGTACCCGCTAGCCGATGGACAGCTATTCGGCCGTACCTGCCAATGGCCAGGAGGAAGAATCAAGAAAGTTATATTCTTCCGAGTAGAGGAAGTGGTCCGAGTAGAGGCAGTGGATTTCTACTCGGACCAGAAGTCAATGGAGCCGTTCTGACACAGGATCCCGCGTATCCTGCGTCCGTACGGCGTGCGGTTCAACTTACGGAGTGCGTGATTATTCGCACCACGGCGTGGCTACAGTGCGGTAGGCGCCTGTCTAGTCCTGTCATTGACAGAGGGGACAGGACAAGGCTAGGGGCCTACCCTATCTCACTGACAAGGGTGGACAGGTCCCATCTCCGAACGGCGCAACGACTTACGGGGCGAGTGTCAGCGGGAACCCGGAGGCGTGCGCGGTTCTGCAGGGCTCCCGTCACATCTCGTTGTACTTTATACTTATTTTCTATTCGGCTGGGCACCAGTATATAATGTGCCCTGCCCCCTCCTGTGAGAGGTTCGGAACCATTCGTTGCGCATTCCAGAGAGAACACCAGGGAGAACACCAGAGAGAACCAGAGCGTAGAGTGGCTACTCGGCTAAAGGCCTGAACTGTACTGTGGCTACTCGGTAAATACCATATAGAGAGAGAGGCAGGAGTAGGGGTATTACCTCCACACGAGGGCCCTGGACCTGGGTAAGATTGTGTTGTTTGCAGTGTTTGTGATCTACTACACGCGTCTACTCACCGTGTGATCCCTCCCCGAGCACCTCCAGCGTCCATCGGCCCCAACTTGAGCCATCCCATGGTATCTGTCGTGATACCACCACGACACTTGTCATAGTAAAGCATCAATTTATGGTATTCTCTTTTGAATGTTTTATTTGGTTGACTTGGCGCATGCTCACACCATGTTTATGACTACAAACCAGTCACGAATAGCCTCCATGACCACTTAGTTTTTGAACTTGTGATATTGCTTATGTTTTAATTAATGATGCTTATGTCGCTATGCATGATTATGGCTCTTATGCTCTGTTCATTTGCCGCTCCTAGTCTTTTCCTAGCCTCCACCTGTACTGAGTATGAGCTCTACTCGTGCATCCAAACTCCCTTAAACCAAAGTTTTTCCCATTGTGTCCACCATACCTACCTACATGTGGCATTTAACTGCCATTCCAAAGTAAATTGATCATGTGTAACATTTAAAACCTTCAAAATTACTCCTGCTTTATGTTCCTGTTTTTGCTCATGAGGACGTAAATAGAGAATCTTTATCTCGCTTGTTGATTGGATTTCACACCCTGGACTAGTGGCTTCATCCGCTTATCCAAATGATAGAAGAGCTGGCAGCGGGGTGCCCAGCCCCAAATTAATGCAAACAAATTCTCTTCACTATTTTTGCCCCTGATTTATCAGTCAAAGCATAATTGTGTAAACAAAAGAGAAAGAGGGATGACCTTCTACACCAGTTGCGTCCTTCACCATGGGAGACGCTCTTGTGGATCCAGTTGGCTTGTGACGTACTGTATTTTCTGTTTACCATTCGTTGACATTAGCATACATCTCCCAAAATATAGACACTCCTCTACAGTATGTAATTGTTGGCAGGCACCCGAGGATTCGGTTAGCCATGATTTGTGAAAGATGGATGGGAGGATTGTCAAACTTTTAATACCTCTATTTAATAAAATAAAAGCTCTAGCACATGAGTGATCCCTGCTTCCCTCCGTGAAGGGCCTTTGTTTTACTTTTAATGTTGAGTCTCTATCTTCTAACTTTATGCACGGTTGAGAGAGCATTTTTGCCATTATGAGTTCTATGTGCATTTGTCCCATTAGCATCAATAATTACTTCATGATGTGATATTATTTGTTCTTAAATTATTTGTTCTAGTCTTCCTCATGAACTTTGAAGGTGTCCTGGCATTTATGTTTTGCCCCACTCTTAAGGACTATCGAAATATCACTTTGCCATGCTTTCTCGAAACCTGAAACAAACGTCTACCTTTCTTTGCATTATTATTCATGATCCTTTATTTGAGTTACTCATTGTGATGCAAAGTAATTGCTATGCTTTATTATTAAAGTTTTATTTATCATGCATGTGTTTAAAGTTATATGATCTCAGCGTGCATATGCTTTTACATTAGATTGATCAAGTTAATGTTAGTAGGATGTCACCTTAGAAATTATTGTTTTGTCTTTTTCCTACTCGAGAACGAGTAGGAACTAAGCTTGGCGATGCTTGATACGTCTCCAACGTATCTATAATTTCTGATGCTCCATGATCATATTTTGCCAATTGCTACTTGTTTTCTCCCTTATTTATACCAATTTTATACGTTTTCCGGGACAAGCCTATTAACAAGATGCCAATTGTCAGTTCCTTGTTTTCTGCTGTTTTTGGTTTCAGAAAAGTTGTTCTGCCAACATTCTCGGAATTGGACCCCACAAAGCCCAAAATACCTATTTTCCCCGGAAGAATCTAGAACACCGAAGAGGAGTCGAAGACGGGCAACAGGGGGCACACCATAGGGTAGCGTGGGTCCCTCTAGCCGCGCCACCTATGGATGTGGGGCCCCTGGAGCTCCACCGACTTTGCCCTTTCACCTATTTAAGCCCCCCGGATGGAAAACCCTAAGCACCTGATAAAAAATCCCCGAAAAGTTCCGCAGCCGCCGTCAACCCTAGATCAGGGGGTTCTGAAGTTGTTTCTGGCACCTTGCCGGAGAGGAGATCATCACCGAAGGCTTCTACATCACCATGCATGCCTCCGGAGTGATGCGTGAATAGTTCATCCTTGGAATACGGGTTCATAGCTATAGCTAGATGGTTGTCTTATCCTCATATGCCTTCATGTTTAGATCTCGTGAGCTGCCTATCATGATCGAGATTGATCTTATGTAATTCTATATGTTGTGTTTGCTGGCATCCGATGAATATTGAACTTATGCCAAGTTGATTATAGTATTTATTTGCATATGCTATTTGTGATCTTGCATGTTTTCCGTTGCTAGTGGTTACTCTGGCCAACTAGTTACTAGTGACTCCAAGAGGGAGTATTTATGCTCGATAGTGGGTTCATGCCTCATGTTCGCCTTTCTCGAGTGACAGAATCGTGAAGGGGGGATGTGATGTTGCCATTAGGGAGAAAACAGCTGTGAGAGTGCCCGCGTGCATAATCATTTCTTACATTACACACTTTGATTAATGCAATTAGATGTTGCTTGAAACTTAATACCTAAGGGGGTTCGGATGATAACCTGAGGGTGGATTATTAGTCATAGATGCAGATGGATGTCGGTCTATGTATCTTGTTGTAATGCCCGCACTAAATATCATAATAATCTTCATGTCATATTGTGCACTACGGTGCAACCTCTATTTGTCAATTGCCCAGCTGTAATTTGTTCACCCAACATGATATCTTTTATGGAGAGACACCACTAGTGAAACTATGAACCCCGGTCCATTTTCCACACTATTAAACAAACCACAACAATTTCCTGCTTTCTTTACTTACTGCAAGCATACACAGTTTTCCACACTATACGTCTAATCTTTGTTTTCAGCAAGACCGGTGAGATTGACAACCTCACTGTACCGTTGGGGCAAAGTATTTTGGTTGTGTTGTGTGCAGGTTCCACGTTGTTGCTGACACCGGTGAATCGCCAGCACCACCGCCAGTGGCATCAACCTTCCAAAGGTCCTCTTTCTCCTACTGGATTGATAACCCTGGTTCTTAACTAAGGGGAAAACTCCTACCGATGTGCTCATCATACCCTCCTCTTGGGGTTCCTAACAAAGTGCATCAACCGATACTAGTGAAACCCTAACACATAGAGCGAGGGAATCTTGGGCATCCAAGACCCATTCCACAATCTAGCACACATGATATGGCGTGCAATGGTATTTGGTGGCATTCAGACGATCTTGAGCCCCCTCTCCGGATAAACCATAGCCCCGTTGGGGAAAAAGACGGAATTGTCGTTCTGCCCCATCTACGTGAGCCGGAAAGGGGTGGAAAAGTGGAAATAACTTCTTGGTTGTGTTAGCTTAGGTCCAAGGAACACCCCAGAGAATGGTAGGGCCCACCTCTTGGCAAGATTACCCTAGTCCCGTCAGATCCGGGAGTTTCGGGCTGTAATTAAGTAGTCCTAGAACCCATAGAGAGAATCTATCGCCGGTGAAGCCCTAACACAGAGAGAGGGAATCTTGGTCATCCAAGACTCATGTAACACTTTAACACACATGGTATGGCATACAATAGGATTTGGTGGCAATCTGACGATCCGGAACCCCCTCTCTGGAGAAACCATAGCCCCGTTGGGGAAAAGACGGAATTGTCGTTCCGGCCCCTCTACGTGAGCCGGAAGGGGGTAGAAAAGTGGAACAAATTTATTGGTTGTGTTAGTTTAGTCCCAAGGAACACCCAATACAATGGTAGGGGCCACCTTTTGGCAAGATTCCCCAGTTCCGTCAAATCCGGGAGTTTCGGGCTCTTAGTAGTCCTGGAACACGCCAGAGAGAATCCGACGCCGGTGAAGCCCTAACACATAGAGCGAGGTAATCTCGGGTATCCAAGATCATGACACATTCTAACAGACATGGTATATACCATGGGATTTGGTGGCATTCATACTATCCAGAGCCCCCCTCGGAGAAACCATAGCCCATTTGGGGAAAAAGGCGGAACTGCCGTTCTGGCCCTTCTACGTGAGCCGGAAGGGGGTAGCAAAGTGGAAACAATTGTTTGTTTGTGTTAGTTTAGGCCCAAAAAACACCAAAGAAAATGTTAGGGTCCACCTCTTGGCAAGATTCCCCTAGTTCCGTCAAATCCAGGAGTTTTGGGCTGTAAGTAGTCCTAGAACCCAGTAGAGAGAATCTGACGTCGGTGAAGCCCTAACATAGAGAGCGAGGGACTCTTGGGCATCCAAGACCCATTAAACACTATAAAACACATGGTATGTCATACCATGGGTTTGATGTCATTCATACGATCCGGAGCCCCCTCCGGAGAAACCATAGCCCCGATGGCGAAAAAGACGGAACTGCCGTTCTGCCCCATCTACGAGAGCTGGAAGGGGGTACAAAAGTGGAACTAACTGCTTGGTTGTGTTAGGTTAGGCCCAAGGAACACCCAAGAGAATAGTAGGGCTCACCTCTTGGCAAGATTCCCCCCAGTTCCGTCACACCCGGGAGTTTCAGGCTATCATTAATTAGTCCTAGAACCCGCGAGCGAGAACCCGACACTTGTGAAACCCTAACACATAGAGCGAGGAATCTTGGGCATCCAAGACCCATTCCACACTCTAGCACACATTTTATGGCGTTCAATGGGATTTGGTGGCATTCAGACGATCTTGAGCCCCCTCTCCGGATAAACCATAGCCTCGCTGTGGAAAAAGACGGAACTGTCATTCTGCCCCATCTACGTGAGCCGAAAGGGATAGCAAACTGGAACTAACTACTTGGTTGTGTTAGTTTAGGCCCAAGGAACACCCAATAGAATGGTAGGGCCCACCTATTGGCAAGATTCCCCTAGTCCTGTCAGATCCGGGAGTTTCGGGCTCTAATTAAGTAGTCATGGAACCCGTAGAAATAATTTGTTGCCAGTGAAGCCCTATCACAGAGAGCGAGGGAATCTTGGTCATCCAATACCCATGCCATACTCTAACACACATGGTATTTGGTGGCAATCAGACGATCCGGAGCACCTCTCTGGAAAAAGACGAAACTATCGTTCTGGCCCCTCTACGTGAGCCGGAAGGGGGTAGCAAAGTGGAATCAATTTCTTTGTTGTGTTAGTTTAGGCCCAAAGAACACCCAATAAAATTGTAGGGGGCACCTCTTGGCAATATTCCCCCAGTCCGTCTGATCCGAGAGTTTCGGGCTCTAGGTAGTCCTGGAACACGCTAGAGAGAATCTGACGCCGGTGAAGCCCTAACACAAACATCGAGGTAATATCACGTATCCAAGACCATGAAACACTCTAAGACACATGGTATGTCATACCATGGGATTTGGTGGCATTCATACGATTCGGAGCCCCCTCCGGAGAAACCATAGCCCCGCTGGGGAAAAAGCGTAACTGTCGTTCTGGCCCCTCTACGTGAGCCGGAAGGGGGTAGAAAAGTGGAATAAATTGTTTGGTTGTGTTAGGTTAGGCCCAAGGAACACCTAAGAAAATTTTAGGGTCCACCTATTGGCAAGATTCTTCTAGTTCTGTCAAATCGGGGAGTTTCGGGCTCTAAGTAGTCCTGGAACCCGCTAGAGAGAATCTGATGCCTGTGAAGCCCTAACACAGAGAGAGAGACTCTTGGGAATCCAAGAGCCATGAAACACTCTAAAACACATGTTATGGAATACCATGTGATTTGGTGGCATTCAGACGATCCGAAGCCCCCCTCCAGAGAAACCATAGCCTCGACGAGGAAAAAGACGGAACTGCCGTTCTGCCCTATCTACGAGAGCCGGAAGGGGGTAGAAAAGTGGAACTAGTTTCTTGGTTGTGTTAGGTTAGGCCCAAGGAACACCCAAGGGAATGGTAGGGCCCACCTCTTGGCAAGATTCCCTCAGTTCCGTCACACCCGGGAGTTTGGGGCTCTCATTAGTTAGTCATGGAACCCGCGAGAGAGAATCCCACACCAGTGAAACCCTAACACGGAGAGAGAGGGAATCTTGGGAATTCAAGACCCATTCCACACTCTAGCACACATGGTATGGCGTCTCATGGGATTTTGTGCCATTCAGACGATCTGGAGCCCCCCTCCGGAGAAACCATAGCCCCGATGGGGAAAAAGATGGAACTGTTGTTCTGCCCCATCTACGAGAGCTGGAAGGGGGTACCAAAGTGGAAATAACTACTTTTGTGTTGGGTTAGGCCCAAGTAACACACAAGATAATGTTAGGTCCCACCTCTTGGCAAGATTCCCCCACTTCTGTCACACCCGGGAATTTCGGGGTCTCACTAATTAGTCCTGGAACCCGCGAGAGAGAATCCGACACCGGTGAAACCATAACACATAGAGCGAGGGAATATTGGGAATCAAAGACCCATGACACACTCTAGAACACATGGTATGTAGTGCAATGGGATTTGGTGGCATTTAGACGATCTTGAGCCCCCTCTCCGGATAAACCATAGCCCCGCTGTGGAAAAGACGGAACTGTCGTTCTGCCCCATATACGTGAGCCGGAAGGGGGTAGCAAAGTGGAACTAACTGCTTGATTGTGTTAGGTTAGGCCCAAGGAAACCCCAAGAAAATGGTATGGCCCACCTCTTGGCAAGATTCCCCAAGTCCCGTTAGATACGGGAGTTTCGGGCTCTAATTATGTAGTCCTGGAACCCGTAGAGAGAATTTGTCGCCGGTGAAGCCCTATCACAGAGAGAGAGGGGATCTTGGTCATACAAGACCCATGCCACACTCTAAAACAAATGGTATGGCATAAAATGGTATTTTGTGGCAATCAGACGATCCGGAGCCCCCTCTGTGGAGAAACCATAGCCCCGTTGGGGAAAAAGACAGAACTGCTGTTCTGGCCCCTCTATGTGAGCCGAAGGGGGTAGCAAAGTGGAACCAATTTCTTTGTTGTGTCAGGTTAGTCCCAAAGAACACCCAATACAATGGTAGGTGCCACCTCTTGGCAAGATGCCCCCAGTTCCGTCAGATCCGGGAGATTCAGGCTCTAAGTAGTCCTAGAATACACTAGAGAGAATCCGACGCCGGTGAAGCCCGAACACAGAGAGCGAGGTAATATCGGGTATCCAAGACCATGACACACTCTAACAAACATGTTATGTCATACCATGGTATTTGGTGTCTTTCATACGATCTGGAGGCCCCCTCCGGAGAAACCATAGCCCCGTTGGGAAAAAAGGCGGAACTACCGTTCCGGCCCCTCTACGTGAGCCGGAAGGGGGTACCAAAGTGGAACCAATTGTTTGGTTGTGTTAGGTTAGGCCCAAGGAACACCAAAGAAAATGTTACTGTCCACCTCTTGGCATGATTCCCCTAATTCCTTCAAATCCGGGAGTTTCGGGCTCTAAGTAGTCCTGGAACCCGCTAGAGAGAATCCGACGCCGGTGAAGCCCTAACGTAGAGAGCGAGGGACTCTTGGGAATCCAAGACCCATGACACACTCTAAACCACATGGTATGGCATACCATGTTATTTGGTGGCATTCATACGATCTGAAGCCCCCCTTCGGAGAAACCATAGCCCCGATGGGGAAAAAGACGGAACTGTCGTTCTGCCCCCACTACAAGAGCCGGAAGGGGGTAGCAAATTGGAACTAACTGCTTGGTTGTGTTAGGTTAGGCCCAAGGAACACCCAATATAATGGTAGGGTCCACCTCTTGGCAAGATTCCCCCAGTTCCGTTACACCCGGGAGATTTGGGCTCTCATTAATTAGTCCTGGAACCCGCAAGAGAGAATCCGACACCGGTGAAACCCTAACAGAGAGAGTGAGGGAATCTTGGGAATCCAAGACCCATTCCACACTCTATAACACATGGTATGGAGTGCAATGGGATTTGGTTGCATTCAGACGATCTGGAGCCCCCCTACGGAGAAACCATAGCCCGATGGGGAAAAAGACGGAACTGCCGTTCTGCCCCATCTACGAGAGCCGGAAGGGGGTAGCAAAGTGGAACTATCTGCTTGGTTGTGTTAGGTTAGGCCCAAGGAACACCCAAGATATTGTCAGGGCCCACCTCTTGGCAAGATTCCCCCAGTTCCGTCACACCCGGGAGTTTTGGGCTCTCATTAATTAGTCCTTGACCCCGCGAGAGAGAATCTGACACCGGTGAAACCCTAACATAGAGAGCGAGGGAATCTTGGGAATCCAAGACACATACCACACTCTAGCACAGATGGTATGGCGTGCAATGGGATTTGGTGACATTCAGACGATCTGGAGCCCCCTCTCCGGATAAACCATAGCCCCCCTGGGGAAAAAGACGGAACTGTCGTTTTGCCCCATCTACGTGAGCCGGAAGGGGGTAGAAAACTGGAACTAACTTCTTGGTTGTGTTAGGTTAGGCCCAAGGAACACCCAATAAAATGGTAGGGCCCACCTCTTGGCAAGATTCCCCTAGTCACGTCACATCCGGGAGTTTCGGGCTCTAATTATGTAGTCCTGGAACCCATAGAGAGAATATGTCGCCGGTGAAGCCCTAACACAGAGAGCGAGGGGATCTTGGCCATCCAAGACCCATGCCACACTCTAACACACATGGTATGTCATACAATAGGATTTGGTGGCAATCAGACGATCCGGAGCCCCCTCTCTAGAGAAACCCTAGCCCCGTTGGGGAAAAAGACAGAACTGGCGTTCTGGCCCCTCTACATGAGCCGGAAGGGGGTAGAAAAGTGCAACCAATTTCTTGGTTGTGTTAGTTTAGGCCCAAGGAAAACCCAATACAATGGTATGTGCGACCTATTGGCAAGATTCCCCCAGTTTCGTCAGATCCAGGAGTTTCGAGATCTAAGTAGTCCTTGAACACGCCCCAAAGAGAATCTGACGTCGGTGAAGCCCTAACACATAGATCAAGGTAATCTCGGGTATCCAAGACCATGAAACACTCTAACACACATGGTACATATGATGGGATTTGATGCCTTTCATACGATCCGGAGCCCCCCTCCGGAGAAACCATAGCACCGCTGGGGAAAAAGGCGCAACTGCCGTTCTGACCCCTCTACGTGAGCCGGAAGGGGGGTAGAAAAGTGGAACCAATTGTTCGGTTGTGTTACGTTAGGACCAAGTAAAACCAAAGAAAATGTTAGGGTTCACCTCTTGGCAAGATTCCCCTAGTTCCGTCAAATCCGGGAGTTTCGGGCTCTAAGTAGTCCTGAAACCCGCAAGAGAGAATCCGACGCCGGTGAAGACCTAACACAGAGAGCGAGGGAATCTTGGTCATACAAGACCCATGAAACACTCTAACACACATGGTATGGAATACCATGGGATTTGGTGTCATTCATACGATCCGGAGCCCCCTCCGGAGAAACCATAGCCCCGATGGGGAAAAAGACGGAACTGTCGTTCTGCCCCATCTACGAGAGCCGGAAGGGGGTAGCAAAGTGGAACTAACTTCTTGGTTGTGTTAGGTTAGGCCCAAGGAAAACCCAAGAGAATTTTATGGCCCACCTCTTGGCAATATTCCACCAGTTCAGTCACACCCGAGAGTTTCGGGCTCTCATTAATTAGTCCTCAAACCCGCGAGAGAGAATCCGACACCGGTGAAACCCTAACACAGAGAGCAAGGGAATCTTGGGCATCCAAGACCTATTCCACTCTCTAGAAAACATGGCATGGCGTGCAATGGGATTTGGTGGAATTCAGACGATCTGGAGCCCCCTCTCAGGATAAACCATAGCCCCGCTGGGGAAAAGACGGAACTGTCATTCTGCCCCATCTACGTGAGCCGGAAGGGGGTAGGAAAGTGGAACTAACTGCTTGGTTGCGTTAGGTTAGGACCAAGGAAAACCAAATAAAATGGTAGGGCCCACCTCTTGGCAAGATTCCCCTAGTCCCGTCCGATCCGGGAGTTTCGGGCTCTAATTAAGTAGTCCTGGAACCCGTAGAGAGAATCTGTCGCCGGTGAAGCCCTAACACAGATAGAGAGGGAATCTTGGTCATCCAAGACCCATGCCACATTGTAATACACATGGTATGGCATACAATGTGATTTGGTGGCAATCTGACGATCCGGAGCCTCCTCTCTGGAGAAACCATAGCCCCGTTGGGGAAAAAGACGGAACTGTCATTCTGGCCACTCTATCTGAGCCGGAAGGGGGTAGCAAAGTGGAAACAATTTCTTGGTTGTGTTAGGATAGGCCCAAGGAACACCCAATACAATTATAGGGGCCACCTCTTGGCAAGATTCCCCCAGTTCTGTCAGATCCGGGAGTTTCGGGCTCTAAGTAGTCGTGGAACACGCCAGAGAGAAATCGACGTCGGATAAATCTAACACAGAGAGCAAGGTAATCTCGGGTATCCGAGACCATGACACACTCTAGATTTGGTGGAATTCATACGATACGGAGCCCCCTCCAGTGAAACCATAGCCCCGCTGGGGAAAAAGGTGGAACTGCCGTTCTGGCCCCTCTACGTGAGCCGGAAGGGGGTAGCGAAGTGAAACCAATTGTTTGGTTGTGTTAGGTTAGGCCCAAGTAACACCAAAGAAAATTTTAAGTTCCACCTCTTGGCAAGATTCCCCTAGTTCCGTCAAATCCGGGAGTTTCAGGCTCTAAGTAGTCCTGGAACCCGCTAGAGAGAATCCGACGTTGGTGAAGCCCTAACACAGAGAGCGAGGGAATCTTGGGCATACAAGACCCATTCAACAATATAACACATATGGTATGGAATACCATGGGATTTGGTGGAATTCAGATGATCCGGAGCCCCCCACTCTGGAGAAGCATAGCCACGCTGGGGAAAAAGACGGAACTGTTGTTCTTGCCCCTCTACGTGAGCCGAAAGGGGTACCAAAGTGTAACCAATTGCTTGGTTGTGTTATGTTAGGATCAAGTAACACCCCAAGACCAATGGTAGGGCCCACCTCTTGTCAATATTCCCCCAGTTCTGTTTTATTCGGGTGTTTCGGGCTCTCATTAAGCAGTCCGGGAACCCGCCAGACAGAATCCGATGCCGGTGAAACCCTAACACAGAGGGCGAGGGAATCTTGGGGATCCAAGAACCATGACACAATCTAACACACATGGTATTTAATACTATGGTATTTGGTGGCATTCATACTATCCGGATCCCCCTCTCTAGATAAACCATAGCCCCGCTGGGGAAAAAGATGGAAATGTCGTTCTGGCCCATCTACCTGAGCCGGAAGGGGGTAGAAAAGTGGAACCAATTTCTTTGTTGTGTTATATTAGGCCCAAGGAACACCCAAGAGAATGGTAGGGCCCACCTCTTGGCTATCATTAAGTAGTCCTGGAACCCGCGAGAGAGAATCCGACCCCGGTGTAACCCTAACAAAGAGAGAGAGAGGGAATGTTGGTCATCCAAGACCCATGACACACTCTAACACATATAGTATGGAATACAATGGGACTTTGTGGCAATCCGACGATCCGAGCCCCCTCTCTCTGGAGAAACCATAGCCCTGTTGGGGAAAAAGACGGAACTGCCATTCTGGCCCTCTGAGTGAGCCGAAGGGGGTAGCAAAGTAGAACAAATTTCTTGGTTGTGTTATGTTAGGCCCAAGTAACACCCAATAAAATGTTAGGGGCCACCTCTTGGAAAGATTCCCCCATTTCTGTCAGATCCGGGAGTTTCGGGCTCTCATTAAGTAGTCCTGGAACCCACCAGAGAGAATCTGATGCCGGTGAAACCCTAACACAAAGTGCGAGGGAATGTTGGGTATCCAAGACCCATGCCACACTCTAACACACATGGAAATGCATACTACAGGATTTGGTGTCATTCATACGATCTGAATCCCCCTCTCCGGATAAACCATAGCCCCGCTGGGAATAAGACGGAAATGTCGTTCTAGCCCATCTACGTGAGACGGAAGGAGGTAGAAAAGTGGAACCAATTCATTGGTTGTGTTATATGTTAGGCCAAGGGAAAACCCAAGAGAATGGTAGGGCTAACCTCGTGGCAAGATTCCCCCAATTCCGTCAGATCCGGGAGTTTCGGGCTCTAAGTAGCCATGGAACACGCAAGAGAGAATCCAACGCCAGTGAAGCCCTAACACAGAGAGCGAGATCATCTCGGGTATCCAAGACCATGACACACTTTAAAACACATGGTATGTCATCCCATGGGATTTTGTGGCATTTAGACGATCCGGAGCCCCCTCGGGAGAAACCATAGCCCTGTTGGGGAAAAAGGCGGAACTATCGTTCTGGCCCCTCTACCGAGCCGGAAGGGGTATAAAAGTGGAACCAATACCTTGGATGTGTTAGGTTAGGCACAAGGAACACCCAAGACAATGGTAGGTCTCACCTCTTGGCAAGATTCCCCCAGTTCTGTCAGATCCGGGAGTTTCCGGCTCTAAGCAGTCCTAGAACCCGCTAGAGAGAATCTGACGCCGGTGAAACCCTAACACGAAGAGCGAGGTAATCTTGGGCATCCAATACCAATGCCATACTCTAACACGCGTGTTATGGCATACCATATGTTGTGGTGGCATTTAGACGTTCTAGAGCCCCCTCTCCGGAGAAACCATAGCCCGCTGGGGAAAAAGACGGAACTGCCGTTTTGGCCCCTCTACGTGAGCCGGAAAGGGGGTAGCAAAGTGGAACCAATTGTTTGGTTGTGTTAGGTTAGGCTCAAGGAACACCCAAGACAATGTTAGGGCAATTTATTTATTAGTAATAGTTTATGTAGTAGTTTATAGATGTCTTCCCATTATTCTTAAATAACATATTTCAATAATGGTTATCTTTTTAGGACATCCATCATGTATCCAATGGCCAGCAATGTACTCTAGCCAATGTACCAAAATCTGGCGGGCGCAGAAAATTTCGCGCTGCCCACCCAAATTATCGACCAAAAACTTTCCCGCCTATGTCGCCCTAAATTTCAAACCTCTCCCTCTTATTTTCCCCCTCGCCGAAATTTCCCCTCCTCTTCTTGTCCGAAATCACCCTTTCCTCCTAAACCCCATCTACTCCGCCCCGGCCTTCCACCTCGCCTTGTAGCTCGCCTTCCCGGGCTTCCACCTGGCCGTCCCCAATCTTCCACCTCGCCGCGCAGCTTGCCTTCCCGGGCTTCCACCTTGCCGTCCCCGGTCTTCCACCCCGCCGCTCAGTTCGCCTTCCCGGGCTTCCACCTCGCCGTCCAGGACGCCATCCAGATCTGACACCTTGCCGTCCAGATTTGATACCTCGCCGTCAAGATCTCCCACCTCGCCGACCTGGTCAACGTCAAGTTCCTTTGGTCAGAGTTTGCTAATTTTCGATCTTGTATAAATCTTAAGATAACTTCTCCTGCGATCCTATCATACTTAGGTCCACAAATTAGAATACTGATATGGTCAAACAACGAATTACATCACTAAGATTTTCTAACTCTATGTTGTCATATCCCAATGAAAGATAAGGCTATTTGTAAAGAACATGTATTAGCTATTTATTTTCATTTATTCGCATAAATCATCAATTCTAGACTTATAGTGCAAGCTATTTCTTTCCATTTATACCATGTCCACCATCTAGGTAAGGCATGCCTTGCATGATAGCTCAACAATAAAGGTACTTATGGTGTGTGGAACTGCTGGCTTAATTACTGTTCTGCCATGTATTTTGTGCTACTATCCTAGTTGATTTGGTACATATGAACTGTGCAGCTTAGGAACATTAAAGTCAAGAGTACATATGGTAGGACAAAGATGGATCCTACTGGACGTGGTTGTAAACGCAAGCGCGTCAAGGCCCATCGCGAGCATGCAGTTGCCCATGTCCATCCGTATGCAGATGAAAAACTCAAGCGGCCAGTGGTCCAAGATGAGGAGGCAGCTCCCCAAGGCTAGCAGAAAGCTACCCAAGGTGAGCAGGCACTTGCCCATGGCCAGCTGGAAGCTGCCCAACAGAAGGAGGAGGCTAACCACCGTGAGGAGGTAGCCGCCCAATGCGAGCAGGCACCTCCCTTCGGTGAGCTGCTAGGTGTGCAAGGCGAGCTGCCACCATTCCTAGGCGAGGGGCAAGGTTCCCAAGTCGAGGAGCAAGGTGCCTGCAACGAAGAGCAAGATGACATATTACAGAGATTGCATGCTCTACGAGGGGCCATGTGTGGAGGGAAATCCAAAATGCATAATACTAACTCTAGCAATGCCATAATTTCTGTAGATTACCCATGTGAAGACATTGTTTCGAGTGGTGCGGCTGGGAGGAGAAGAAACATGTCCAAAAGAAATAGGATCAGAATTATTATTCCTCCTGGAAAGACAAGGCCAGTGGACCCAAAGGTTGCCTCCATGTATGCTACTGCATGTTCAATAGATGTGTATCACACTGTCCCTATCTTCCCCCATTGGAAAGAGTACAAGGGAAAGGAATATATATTTTCGTCCTACTACGGCCACGTGACTGTAAGTTTTGTAACCCAACCTTCCAGTTCATTCCATTGCTGTTCATATAACTGAAAAATGCTCCTTCTTTTGTTTTAGTCAAAGTTTCATCTGAACCCTAGAGACACTGTTATTCGTCAATCTCTTCTGATGCATCTCAAGAACTGTACAAGACAAAGACGCCATATTTTGAAGCATTGACAGTGTTGCAGACAAGAGTAGAGTTGCACGAACGCCTCCTGATGCAGGTGGACACATGAGCGAAGCAGAATGGTGCAGGTTAGTCGATAACTGGTCCTCAGTCATGAAACATGTACTGTCTTTGTTCACTCTACCTTTCCATTGTTTCTGTTACATAACCTGGACTGTGTCTAATCAGTTCATACTTTGTTTGTGTAGATGGCTTGTATGAAAGCCAGGCAAAGCAGACATACCGTCCAGTTCCATAGCGCCACAGGTTCTCATAGCTACGAGGTTTGCTACGACATGGGGGAAGATGCCTTTGAATTGTTCGAAGCTACGCACAACAGGAAGACACGTGGATTCTCTTCGCCCGTGAAAAGAGCAATTGTAAGTCCCTGGAATTCTGTTTATCTCTGGGATCAACAATTACCTCAATAGATTCTTCTAGATACGTATTGATGCTTCCCTTTGTGAATTCTTATGCAAACTCCTGTAGTCAGCTATTTCAGCTATGCTTGTCATCTCATAGTTCATGCACATGCATGCTGCTTGCTTGTCATCTGCTAGTTCATCTATCCTTATGAGCTTCTATTTTCATCTATGTTCTGTACATGCTTGTCGTCTGCTATTTTCAGCCATGTTTACTTACATGCCTATCGTGTGATGGTTTTCATTTATGTTCCTTAGAAGCTTGTCATGCATGCTTGATTGCTTGTCATCTGCTATTTGCATCTTTGTTATGTACAAGCTTGTTGCATGCTATTTTTCATACATGTTCCTTACATGCTTGTCATGATATCAATGTTCCTTACAAGCTAGTTCTGCTTCTATTTCAGCTAAAGCTTTTACATGCTTTATAGGAAGAAATGCAAGTGAATATGCTAGAACCTACAGTTTGTAGTTGAAGAGTTGAAGCAGGCCAAGGAACAAGCTGATGCACATAGGATGAAGCATCGACAAGAATTGCTGCATATGACGGAGGAACACAAAGGTATGAACAAGAGTCAAGAAATGTACAAAACCCTTATTGGTGACATGTTGGCTCAACTTCATCCGAGATGTGGAACTGAGTAGCCCTTTGTGAAACCGCTTGTTTGTTTAACTGTATTAGACTGCCTTTGCTGGTGAGCTAGGTTGTGACCTTATTCGGAATTTATGTATTTTTTGTGTTTGCTTTGCTGTGAAAACCAGTATAGTATTTTCCATGCTTACGAATACGAGGACACGTGGTACTCTATGGTAGGTCCATGAGGCGGAACCTTATTGGATGGAAATCGCGACAAAAAAACACGTCACGGAAACGTTTCTATGTGGACATGCCGTGTTGGTACACGTGTTTGCTCATGATTCGCGACGTCTTACGACGAACTAAAACGTCGCACTGTCAGACAATGTTATAAATTCGTTGAGAATAAGCGTATACGTGGAACATTATGAGAGCGCCACGTGGCACGCTATAGTGCTTGAACCCGCGACGAGAAAATAAACGTCGAAACTATTATGACGTCTTAAACGGAGGTAACCGTATTTCCAATCGCGACGTTTTAAAAATGTCAAGACGATGATGACGTCATGAACGGAAGAAGTGACGTCAGTGACGCCCGTAACGGGTAACGGAAAATACGATGCCATATGTACACACGCTGCGACGAAAAAAAACGTCGCTCCTTGTTGGGCCTTGTGCTGGGCCGCCCAGTAGCTTGCGACGGTTTAGTGTTAACTTAATCGTTACAGAATCGTCTGTGATAGTCGATCAGGGACGTTCTCACTCCGTCGCGTAAACCGTTGCGGATTGCCCTTAGCGACGGTTTGGAGCCCATCCGCAACGTTATTGAAACGTCCCAGACCGCGCGGAATTTGGTAGTGTTTCAAGCAAACGGCGAGGATGAGCACTGGAGGGAAGGCCCCTCATCACTGCTTGGCTTTAAGGACACCACTTCCAGGCATTAAAAAACCTTTCCATACCTTAATCCATGAGTATCAATCTATGAGGGTACCCGAGGAAAATTTGCCTTCTCTCTTGCATATGGATCGTTCTAACCGTGCAGCTGAGGAAAGCCCCCGATCTAATATAGTGTGGGGGAATAATTCAAAAAACTGGGATTCACCATCGGACATGTTCCATAACCGTATTGAGAGCAATACGGAGCTAATACGCAGGCTCATCTATGTGATCGATGATTTGAAGGAGTCAGTTGATAAGCTTATTGAGAAGGATTTCACCACCACCACCGAAGAATTAATTTGTCATTGGTATTGGCATTCCCTTGGCTTGTTCCAAGCTTGGGGGAGTGCCGCGGTATCACACCTTTATCTTTCACCTTTTTACCTTCTAGTAGAGTCATATCATGAGTAGAGAAGTTATCATATAGGATGGTTTGCGGTATGGAAGTATCTCTGCTTTAGTTGGTTATCGATGTATCCCTTGGTTTGAGTTTCCATTTTGGAGTGTTAATGAGAAGTTTCAACATTTACTTTCTACACTTTATTTTAGTTTGCATTTTTTGTTATATGGTTGATCTTGTTATTAGTATTGGTATCAATATTCGAGCATCAAGCTAATTTAGTTGGTTTTGGCAAACTTATCATTGGTCAGTAGCAACAATACTTTGAGGCTTAAGTAGAAAAGAGGGAGTTACATGTAGATATATTATTCCATGATCTTTCTTTCTTGTTGGCTCATAAGCTTAGTATTCTCAAGTAAGATTGTTTGTACTTCCAAGCAAGATTACATGATTGGTTCTATCATATGTACATTTGTTTTTTTTTCCCTCAACTCTTATGCTTGCTACCCAGCCTTGCTAGCCAAAAACCTATACTAAGAGGGAATGCTTCTCATGCATCCAAACCTTGAGCCCCAAAACTTTGCCATTTGTGTCCACTGTACGTGGTATTTCACCACCACTCCAAGTAAATTGGTTGTGTGCTACCTTTAAACCTTAAAAATTACACATGTTTTATGCCCCTGTTTTAGCTCATGAGGACGCAAATAGAGAATATTTATCTCACTTTTTGATTGGACTTTACACACCTGTACTAGTGGCTTCATCCGCTTATCCAAATGATAGAAGAGCTGGCAGCGAGGTTCCCAGCCCCAAACTTAATACTACAAATTCTCTTCACTATTTTCCCCCTGATGTATCAGTCAAAGCATAATTGTGTAAAAAAAATAGAAGATGGATGATTTGCTAATTTCAGTTAGCGTACTTCAATGGGAGCCACTCTTAAAAAGTCTAGTTGGATTGTGACGTGTTGTATTCTCTGTTTACCATTCGTTGACATAAACATACACACCTACCTCTAAAATTTAGACACACCTCCATGGTATGTGATTGTTGGCAGGCACCTGAGGATTCGGCTAGCCATGGTTTGCGTAATAAAGGTTGGGAGGAGTGTAAAATATTTTATGCTCTCTATATGTTTATCAAATAAAAGCTCTATCACATGAGTTAATCCCTGCTTCCCTCTACGAAGGGCCCATCTTTTGCCTTTATGTTGAGTCAGTAAACCTACTCCTTTCTTTCTTAAGCAAGCATTTGAGTTGTTGTGATCCATCCATCTATATGTTGATTTATTCAATCATGTCCTTTATTCTTCCTTGTTTAGTCTAAATGTTTTTATCTAATTTAATACCACTTTGAAAGCTATCAATGACTGCAAAGAGACTGTTATGATTGAGCATGGCAAACTCTGCAATATAAGCTCTAATATAAAGACTCTGATCGAAAGATAAGTACAATCTGTTAATTGTTCTCTGACCAAGAACGAAGTTTGCCTTCACCAATTATGAGTTCCTTTTGCACCTTTATTGTGATCCCTCTACTTGTTTCAATTTAAATTATATAAGAGGAAATTGTTGTCTACAATAACTTGTGTATTGATAGATGTGATGCTTTCTGTCCGTATTTTATTTATCGACACCTCACTCCATAAACCCGTGGGCATGTTTACAAAGTTCAGTTTCGCTTGGAGACAAGCGAGATATAAACTTGGGGGAGTTGATACGTCCATTTTGCATCACTATTTTATATTGTAATTTTCTGTTATTCATGGATATATTTCATATTATGATGCATTACTTATGTTATTTCATCTTATTTTGCATGTCTCATAATTATTGGAGAATAAACACCGGGACCAGAAATCTGATGGAAAAAAGAACCGTCAAGATACCCTATTTTCGAAGATCGGAAGAAGAAGGGGGCATCGGATAAGTCTTAGAAGTCCAGAAGAGGAAGCTAGCCACGAGGAGACTCCGAGGGGGCCACCAGGGGCCCACACCATGCATGGGCGCCCCCCTGGCCGCGCCTAGGGGTGGTGTGGCCACCCTGGCCCACCTCGCGCAGCCTCCTTTCGCGTACTTGACCCCCCGGGAACCCTAAACCTCACAGAACCATCGAGAAAATATTCCTCCACCTCCTTGGGGCGGAAAACAACAAAGAGAGAAAAGCTCTCCGGCATAGAGAAATCTACCGGGGAAATTCCTCCCCGGAGATGGGAAATCGTCGACATCGTCACTGTCATCGCTCCTGGCATCATCAAGATCGTCATCGTCATCACCACCAGCACCATCACCCTCACCAATCATATCCATCCCGCTGTAACAATTAGGGTTCAATATCGTTGTTCTTCACTAGATCTCTTTCCCGGTGTGGATTACTTGTTAGTAGTTGATGCTTGTGAGATTTATCAGTGTTTGCACTTTTTGACCAGATTATTATTCATCATTATATCACCTATTATTATGATACATATGATGTCTTGTGATTAGTTTGTTTAGGTCTTGAGGACATGGGAGATGTTAGTAGTGGAATTATGTTGAAGCAATATCTAGTGGTTTGATATTTAAGTTGTGGTGTTATTGTTCTATTGGTGTCATGTGAACGTCTAATACATGATACTTCACCTTTATGGGCCTAGGAGGACGCATTGTGTATTTGGATACTAATTGTGGGGTTGCCGGAGTGACAGAAACCTAAACCCCTGTTAGGAAACCGATGCACGAGGGAGTGTAGGATCCCAGAGTTTAAGGTTGTGGTTAGATTTATCTTAGTTACTTTCTTGTATTTGCGGATGCTTGCAGGGGGTTAATCACAAGTATGTATTAGTCCTAGTTGGGCGGTGCACTAGCATAGGTTCACCCACACAACACCTATCAAAACAATAAATATTAATCAACTATATGAAACGAAAGCGCTTGACGAAATTCCCATGTGTCCTCTAGAACATTTGGTAATCATAAGTAGAATAACCGGCTTGTCCTTTTCTATCAAAATGATAGGGCCACTCGAGTAAATTATATTTACTTTCTTTTATTTACTCGCACTTTATTTATCCGCTATATCAAAAACCACCAAAAACATGTTTGCTAGTGTTTACGGTGAATTCTCTATCAAATCTGCTTGTCAACACCTTCTGCTCCTCGTTGGGTTTGACACTCTTATTTATCGAAAGTACTATGATACACCCCCTTGATTGTGGGTCATCATCCCCAAAATTTGCAGAGTGTGAATTTTTCTAGTGAGAAAATTGCTGAAAGTGGGCTCGATGATAATATGACTTTAGGTGAAACTTTTCCCACTATATTTGAGGATGATAAACTTTATTGTGATAATTGTACCATCTCTGATGTTATAAAGTTCTTACAAAAAATGGCCAAATATCCTAATGCTAGTAAGTTAAATATTGCTTTCACCAAACACATCACTAATGCTCTTATTGAAGCTAGAGAAGAAAGGCTCAAACTTGAAACCTCTATTCCTAGAAAATTAAAATATGGTTGGGAACCTACTATTAGAATAAGAGTGAATGATTTTGATTGCAATACTTTATGTGATTTTGGTACTAGTTCTTCTATTATGCCAAAAATATTATATGATATGTTTGATTTGAAGCCTTTTGATGGTAGTATTTTGGGATTCCATATTATTGATTCCAAAGTTAAGATATTTTTCGGAAGGATTGATGATGTTCTTATTATTTATAATGATAATTACATTCCCGTTAATTTTCTTGTTTTGTATATTGAATGCAATGCTTCTTGTCCTATTATTTTGGGAAGACCTTTTCTTCGCGCCATTTGTGCTGGGATTGATATGAAAGAGGGAATTATAATATTTCAGTTTTCCCTCAAGAAGGGCATGTAACATTTCTGTAGAAATAGAATGAAGTTACCTTTTGAGTCCATTGTGAGGGCTAGCTATGATTCTATTGATAGTACTTGATTCTTGCTTTATTCCTAGCTAAAAGGCGTTAAAGAAAAATGCTTGTGGGAGGCAACCCACCTTGTTTGCTCTTATTTTCTTTTTGTTTTATTTTGTTTTATGTGAGTATTTTAAGTTGTTACCCCTGTAAAAACCGCTCTTTACACTTTTTTTCATTTTTGTGCCAAGAATAACCTCTATTGAAAGGAAGTGCAATTTTTTGTTTTATATCCAGATATTTATGCTTCACAAGAAAATTCGTATCTGTAAGCTATAGTGCGATAAAATTCTCAAAAACATCAGGCGTTTTCCCCAGTTTGTAATATAACTTTAATTAGTTGAACACTTTTTTATTTGAGCTACCAAAGTGTCTCGAAGAAATTCATCTTTACAGTCAGTTATGTTTTGATAGATTTTTTCCTTTGTTTGCATATGCCTCTTAATCTTTTTCTTTTTGTGTTCTGTACGAGTAGAGAGCTTTAAAATAAGTTGTAACAATAGGTAATGTTTAAATTTATTGCTTCCCTTGTGTTAAAACTGAACCAAGTGGACTTTTTTATTTGATGCACTAACCTCGCTAATGAAGATTATGATAATTTTTGTGTAAAGGAAGTTTTCAAGCGTAAGGAGACGAGGACGATATGATAATATGAAGGATGGACAAAATCTCAAGCTTGGGGATGCCCATGTTACCCCCAATAAATATACAAGAAGTACAAGAGTCAAAGCTTGGGGATGGCCAAGGCATCCCCTTTCTTCATCAACAAAATTATCATGTCATCTTTCAAGACACTATATTTTTATTACTTCACATATTATGTGTTATTCTTAGAGTGTCGTTTTATTTTTCTTTCTACTTTGTTTTATTTTCCTTTTGGTCATAATTGGTTGGATCCTAGAACTCTTCGTTGGATAGAAACACACTCCATTATTATTGTTTAGAACACTCCAGTCTTGACTCTTATTGCTTTGTGATTGTTCGGTTTTTACTACTGTTATTTTGAGCTCTTGTTTTCTTTGCTTATTTTGTTCAGATATTGCTTGTTTTCTATATTTAGATATGATTAGCTTTCTGGTATTTACTGAATATTTTTTTAGATATTTGTTTCAAATTTATTGATGATTGATTGGAATGAAAATTGTCATGCATATGGTAGTGGTATGGGAAGAAACTACACAATCTTGTAGATCATTTCCTGCAGGTTCCTTGCCAGAGATGGAGTTTCTCTGGTCCTGTAGTGATTTTATTTTGCTCAATAATATGGATATCTGTAATGGATCCTTTTATCTCTCAAGCTTGGTGAATTTATGGAACAATTTATGTAATAATTATGCTATGGACCACCTGGATGTTACTTGTTGGATGTCCTTTACTTGGATAATTTTTCTATTACAATGTTGTGTTATTTTGGTCCATTTCTTAATTCACACTTTGGGATTCATATGGCTTTTATTGCCTCACATTCTGTACAATTCTGTGACGCCCCGAGTTCGGGCACTATGCAGATTTCAGCATTCCCGCCAAATCCGCATAATAACCGATTCCAGGTTGCCACTTATGATAACATTACAACAGTTCACGAATATTCCACAATTACAACAGAAACAGATAGATACAAGATGACTCAAACGAGCCAGGGATACAACTGATACATTACAAAGATCCAAATAACAGCGGAAGAAAACGACATATCGTCCGTCTACGGACAAGATCCAAGTTGGACTAAGAGTCCTGAAGATAACCGAGAGCGTCCAATCCCTGCCCAGACCAAGCCGGAGGGATTCCCAAGCTAACGTCGTCAGACTTCATACCTGTTGACTGCAATGTTGAATATGCAGCCACGAAAGAGATTCGTGGGTCAGTACGGTTAAGTACTGGCAAGGGGGATAAAACCCATACTCACAAGATACCGGCGTAGCCAGTCATCACAAGATACCAATACTTTAGGATCAACGGAGAGGAAGGGGTTATTGCAAATAAGCGACAGCAGGCTGCACTAACCAACTACAGAGAGATACTACAACTTCCGGCTAACAGAAGGAAGATAAGATCGAGTATTGTAACCAACTGAAAGTAACTCCAACCAAACCCATCCTGGATCTCGCCCCTTATCCGAAGAAGCAATCCGAGGATAACTCACACAGTTGGATTAATGATGGTTCAGATTATTGTGTCAATAAGCCTATTACTAGTCAAGTTGTTAATCATGGGGTGAAAGATTGTTAATGATTAGGTTGAAGTTGTCCTGAGTACTTGTTAGCCAGTACTTTCACCAAGTAATCCATAACCGCGGAAAACACGGCTTCTCGAGAAGATTATCCCTGCAGGGTTGCACCAATTTAGCCGTACACGCAAGAATAACCCGCCAGATGGGGAGCTAACCCACCAAGCGAGGTACTCTACACAACTCAACTCTTCTTCGCATCAAGCCCAAAGCACCACGTGCTGTGCGTGCGCGGCTAATCGAGCCCCCGAAGAAAAGGGGACCCTCATAGCACTGGAAGACCACGCCGCCCTAAATGCCGACTACGAAAGTTCCACCCGGGTACCAAGGGCTCGCAAGATCATGCATGCAGCAAATGGAACACCCGAACTAAATGTGGCGATTTGGACGAGATGCGAATCGAGTCAAATTGAGGGGGGCGCCCATACTCGCTTCCCACATGCGGGTAGTGCGCTCATCATGGATCAGTAGACAAGACCCTTTTCCTATTAGGGTCGACACTAGCAGGCCTCAAAACCACGAAGGGCCTCCTGCCGGTGCCTTATCATCAAATTTATTATTAATAGCAACATTAGCATGATTGATTGATTAACATCGAGCCCCCAGAACATAATGAAGTAATAACAGGAAGTAACGCGTAACAGACTCGAGCAAAACAACCTAAGCATGATAGTAAGACACGGGCAACAAGCAATGGTTGTAGGTATGGAGGTGAGGCAATATCAAGGTTAAGGGATTCATGTGATGGGTTCGTAACAGAAACAACTACCACTAAGGCTAGCAGAAAAGAATCAACGGAAAGAATCGGTAACAAGTGATGAAAGGCAGCCATATGGCAGCAAGTGAGTATACTTGCCTGAGATCCCGCAAGGTAGCAGAACTTGTCGTTGCTCACATCATCTCAACGTCCTATCCGGGAAGAAGCAACGAACCTCGAACAAACACCGGATGCAACAATTACTACTACGGCAAAAGATCCAGCATGATCAAGATATGGATGCATGACAAGTTTAAAGATGCCTCAAGGTAAACTAGTTGACAAGATAAACAGATTTAAATGGACCCATATGCAATTTGAGTTGCATATGAAAAGCCCATGAATTATGGTTAGATGATTTGTTTTCCAACTAATCAACAGGTGAGGGTGGATTAGCATGATGCATGGATGAGGAAAACAACAAAATAACAACAATAGAACCAATTGAAATAAGGTTTAACAAGTTTGGAAATTATTGGTTAAGGGTGGAAAGTTTGGTTACTTAAACATGTCACACAAGCAATTGTTGTTTTCATCAAGTTAAAGTGTTCAAAACAATTAACAAAATTTATATTTGAGAAGAACATCAAATTTTTAGTTGGATTACATGTTTCAAATATTGAAATTTGAATTAGGGTGAATTTATTATGAATTAAACAATATTAAACAAGTTTTAAATGAATTTAGAACAAGCATGAATTTTATTTGAATTTTATTTGTTCAAAACATAAATTCAAATTCATATTTGAAAAGTTTACACTTTGATGGTTTGAAAACATATTTTGCATGTTCAAAAATATTTTATATTGAGCAAGTTATGATTTTATCAAATTTAAAGGAATTAAACAAGTACTAAATTATTTAGGCAATTTAAATTATTCAAACCAGGAAACAAATTTTATATTTGAATAGGATATTCAAAATGGTATGAAAAACATATTTTATTTGCTTTATTTGGAATTAGTATGAATTATTTATGAATTATTGCAAATTACATTTGAATTATTCAAATTTGAATCTTAAATGCATTTTGACATTTCAAAACAGGGAACAAATGTTTCCAAAAGATAGACAATTGAATTTAGATCAGTGTGCATATTTTATTTTCAGTTATTGGAGTTTTAAAACTAATTTTATTGACAAAACAATTCCAGGGACTAATCTGTTATTATTTGGACCTAGTTTGGAAAACAGAAAGCTTTAAAAAGGTTTTATACCCACTGGAAACGTACCCACACGCTGCCAGGGGGGCCCGTGCCACTGTGGCGTGCCAACGGGGCGGGTGAGCTGTGAGGTGTCAACAGAGGTCTATGACGTGTGGGCCTGCGCGCGCGCTAACGAAAATCGCAAAAAAGGGGGCGGGTCGCGCCCGCGGGGAATCGACCCCGGGACCTGTACCGCGCGCGAGAGAGGCTGAACCACTAGGCTGCTGCAGCTGTTACGATTCAGAGAGGGGGGTTTACATCTTGAGCGATCTGCCCAGGAGTATTTCGTCTCTGACGAAACTGACGGCAGCGCTCGACAGCTGTTGCACGTCGGGCAGCGATCGGAAGGATACGGCGGTTCTCCGGCGGCCACGGCGTGCTGGAGGGGATGGGGGTGGCCAAACATCACAGAGCAGAGGGGGAGTGGGCCTAGGCCAGGAGGGAATGCTCACCACGGGGCGCGTCGAGGCAGGCGAGGCTGCTGTCCGTGGCAGCCGCGGCGAGGTCTTGCCGGCGACGGCGCGGCCACCACAGCTGCTCCCAGCACCCGGCGAGGACGCAGAGAGGTTGCTGGACGCACCGCGGATCCATTCCCGTGGAGATATGGTCTTGAGGGGGCTCGTGGTGGCGGGACGGTGGCGGAAGGCAGTGGTGTTTCGGCTCTGTGCAGTTGCAGAAATTCAGAGGAAGGGGGACTAGCAGAGAGGGGAGGGGAGGATGGCGGCGATGGAAGGAGGCAGGCTAGGGCGAGCTAGGGCAGAGGGTTGGTGGGGTTTTAAGGGGAGCTCGGCCTAGTACGGCTGCACATCGGCGTGGGGGGGGAGGAATCGGGTGGTTCTGCGTGCAGCCGTACCGAAGGAAGAAGACGACAGAAGGAATTGGTGGGCCAGAAAGAGAGGAAAGGAATGGGCTTGGGGGGGAAGAAAAGAAAGGGTTTGGGCTGGTCTGCCCCTCTCCTTTGGGATTTTCCTTTTTATTTTATTTTTGTAAAAAGAAATAAAAGGGAGAGAGAGAAAGGATAGGGGTTTTGGGGTGGTTTATGTTATGAGCTATTTTTATTAATTGTTAAAACAGAAAAGAAAAGCAAAAGCTAACATTATTTCACAAGGTTGGAAGCTTAATTGGATTTAAGTTGTTAAGTGAATTTTTTTCCAAGTAGAGTTTGGGGTATTTATTTGATAGTTGATTTTATTAAGTTGCAAACTATAATCAAAAGCAAATGGTAGCATTGTGGTTCAACCTTTGAATTATTAATGGGACTTTTTTTTAAAATTGGGATTTGAATTTCCATTAGTAATCATAAGGAGTTGATTTTCAATCAATTTTTATTCAATGAACTCAACACTTAAGAAAACAGTTATTGAATTTTAATTGTTTTGCAAAATTTTAGTGTTTGAACCATAATTGGATCATGCCCATTATGATTGAAAATTATTTGAAATTTAATTTGCCATTAGGGTTTTAATAACAGGGAAAATTTTATTAACAAGCAATTTGATTAGAACAACTCCAAACTTTTGAAAAACAACTGGGTGGTTTAGTTTGCAATTTTGAAATTGGAAATTTGAACATGTGGGAAAGTTTCAATTGTGTTTGAATTTTTGAGTGGCTTTGAAAAATAGAATGCAATGCTCATGTGATGCATATGATGCAAAGCAAAAGGAAACAAACACTTTCTACCAAAGGTAACACCCCAGGTGTTACAGACGACACCACTAACAAGGGATTGCGCCCTCGCAATCCACCTGCTAACTCGGGAGGGGAAAGAAGGTCGACTATCGATTCTTCGTGCTTCCAGTTGATCTCCTCGACACCACTAACAAGAGATGCTTGCTCGGAGTGACGACGATGTTCTTCCACCAGGAAACTTCCGATGATCGAACTTATTAGGTCAAAGGCTCAGAAAACGTCCACCCACGTAGGATCCTAACACTTTGAAAGATAGACAAGGGGGGAAGACTCCAAAACCAATAAGATGGGAGGGGAAATAGAATATGGATAAGGCGAAAACAGGAATCCTATTGAGAGGTTTTTTTTTCCAAAATAGTTTAGCAGAAATAGTTTTCGACACTCTTGAAACGACGCCCGTTAGCGAGGTTATCCTACAGGCTTTGCGGACCCGTTGCTTCGATAACCATTCGTATCGAAACAATATCGGGAATCGGAACCAAGGCTCTGATACCATTTGTGACGCCCCGAGTTCGGGCACTATGCAGATTTCAGCATTCCCGCCAAATCCGCATAATAACCGATTCCAGGTTGCCACTTATGATAACATTACAACAGTTCACGAATATTCCACAATTACAACAGAAACAGATAGATACAAGATGACTCAAACGAGCCAGGGATACAACTGATACATTACAAAGATCCAAATAACAGCGGAAGAAAACGACATATCGTCCGTCTACGGACAAGATCCAAGTTGGACTAAGAGTCCTGAAGATAACCGAGAGCGTCCAATCCCTGCCCAGGCCAAGCCGGAGGGATTCCCAAGCTAACGTCGTCAGACTTCATACCTGTTGACTGCAATGTTGAATATGCAGCCACGAAAGAGATTCGTGGGTCAGTACGGTTAAGTACTGGCAAGGGGGATAAAACCCATACTCACAAGATACCGGCGTAGCCAGTCATCACAAGATACCAATACTTTAGGATCAACGGAAAGGAAGGGGTTATTGCAAGTAAGCGACAACAGGCTGCACTAACCAACTACAGAGAGATACTACAACTTCTGGCTAACAGAAGGAAGCTAAGATCGAGTATTGTAACCAACTGAAAGTAACTCCAAACAAACCCATCCTGGATCTCGCCCCTTATCCGAAGAAGCAATCCGAGGATAACTCACACAGTTGGATTAATGATGGTTCAGATTATTGTGTCAATAAGCCTATTACTAGTCAAGTTGTTAATCATGGGGTGAAAGATTGTTAATGATTAGGTTGAAGTTGTCCTGAGTACTTGTTAGCCAGTACTTTCACCAAGTAATCCATAACCGCGGAAAACACGGCTTCTCGAGAAGATTATCCCTGCAGGGTTGCACCAATTTAGCCGTACACGCAAGAATAACCCGCCAGATGGGGAGCTAACCCACCAAGCGAGGTACTCTACACAACTCAACTCTTCTTCGCATCAAGCCCAAAGCACCACGTGCTGTGCGTGCGCGGCTAATCGAGCCCCCGAAGAAAAGGGGACCCTCATAGCACTGGAAGACCACGCCGCCCTAAATGCCGACTACGAAAGTTCCACCCGGGTACCAAGGGCTCGCAAGATCATGCATGCAGCAAATGGAACACCCGAACTAAATGTGGCGATTTGGACGAGATGCGAATCGAGTCAAATTGAGGGGGGCGCCCATACTCGCTTCCCACATGCGGGTAGTGCGCTCATCATGGACCAGTAGACAAGACCCTTTTCCTATTAGGGTCGACACTAGCAGGCCTCAAAACCACGAAGGGACTCCTGCCGGTGCCTTATCATCAAATTTATTATTAATAGCAACATTAGCATGATTGATTGATTAACATCGAGCCCCCAGAACATAATGAAGTAATAACAGGAAGTAACGGGTAACAGACTCGAGCAAAACAACCTAAGCATGATAGTAAGACACGGGCAACAAGCAATGGTTGTAGGTATGGAGGTGAGGCAATATCAAGGTTAAGGGATTCATGTGATGGGTTCGTAACAGAAACAACTACCACTAAGGCTAGCAGAAAAGAATCAACGGAAAGAATCGGTAACAAGTGATGAAAGGCAGCCATATGGCAGCAAGTGAGTATACTTGCCTGAGATCCCGCAAGCTAGCAGAACTTGTCGTTGCTCACATCATCTCAACGTCCTATCGGGGAAGAAGCAACGAACCTCGAACAAACACCGGATGCAACAATTACTACTACGGCAAAAGATCCAGCATGATCAAGATATGGATGCATGACAAGTTTAAAGATGCCTCAAGGTAAACTAGTTGACAAGATAAACAGATTTAAATGGACCCATATGCAATTTGAGTTGCATATGAAAAGCCCATGAATTATGGTTAGATGATTTGTTTTCCAACTAATCAACAGGTGAGGGTGGATTAGCATGATGCATGGATGAGGAAAACAACAAAATAACAACAATAGAACCAATTGAAATAAGGTTTAACAAGTTTGGAAATTATTGGTTAAGGGTGGAAAGTTTGGTTACTTAAACATGTCACACAAGCAATTGTTGTTTTCATCAAGTTAAAGTGTTCAAAACAATTAACAAAATTTATATTTGAGAAGAACATCAAATTTTTAGTTGGATTACATGTTTCAAATATTGAAATTTGAATTAGGGTGAATTTATTATGAATTAAACAATATTAAACAAGTTTTTAATGAATTTAGAACAAGCATGAATTTTATTTGAATTTTATTTGTTCAAAACATAAATTCAAATTCATATTTGAAAAGTTTACACTTTGATGGTTTGAAAACATATTTTGCATGTTCAAAAATATTTTATATTGAGCAAGTTATGATTTTATCAAATTTAAAGGAATTAAACAAGTATTAAATTATTTAGGCAATTTAAATTATTCAAACCAGGAAACAAATTTTATATTTGAATAGGATATTCAAAATGGTATGAAAAACATATTTTATTTGCTTTATTTGGAATTAGTATGAATTATTTATGAATTATTGCAAATTACATTTGAATTATTCAAATTTGAATCTTAAATGCATTTTGAAATTTCAAAACAGGGAACAAATGTTTCCAAAAGATAGACAATTGAATTTAGATCAGTGTGCATATTTTATTTTCAGTTATTGGAGTTTTAAAACTAATTTTATTGACAAAACAATTCCAGGGACTAATCTGTTATTATTTGGACCTAGTTTGGAAAACAGAAAGCTTTAAAAAGGTTTTATACCCACTGGAAACGTACCCACACGCTGCCAGGGGGGCCCGTGCCACTGTGGCGTGCCAACGGGGCGGGTGAGCTGTGAGGTGTCAACAGAGGTCTATGACGTGTGGGCCTGCGCGCGCGCTAACGAAAATCGCAAAAAAGGGGGCGGGTCGCGCCCGCGGGGAATCGACCCCGGGACCTGTACCGCGCGCGAGAGAGGCTGAACCACTAGGCTGCTGCAGCTGTTACGATTCAGAGAGGGGGGTTTACATCTTGAGCGATCTGCCGAGGAGTATTTCGTCTCTGACGAAACTGATGGCAGCGCTCGACAGCTGCTGCACGTCGGGCAGCGATCGGAAGGATACGGCGGTTCTCCGGCGGCCACGGCGTGCTGGAGGGGATGGGGGCGGCCAAACATCACAGAGCAGAGGGGGAGTGGGCCTAGGCCAGGAGGGAATGCTCACCACGGGGCGCGTCGAGGCAGGCGAGGCTGCTGTCCGTGGCAGCCGCGGCGAGGTCTTGCCGGCGACGGCGCGGCCACCACAGCTGCTCCCAGCACCCGACGAGGACGCAGAGAGGTTGCTGGACGCACCGCGGATCCATTCCCGTGGAGATATGGTCTTGAGGGGGCTCGTGGTGGCGGGACGGTGGCGGAAGGCAGTGGTGTTTCGGCTCTGTGCAGTTGCAGAAATTCAGAGGAAGGGGGACTAGCAGAGAGGGGAGGGGAGGATGGCGGCGATGGAAGGAGGCAGGCTAGGGCGAGCTAGGGCAGAGGGTTGGTGGGGTTTTAAGGGGAGCTCGACCTAGTACGGCTGCACATCGGCGTGGGGGGGGAGGAATCGGGTGGTTCTGCGTGCAGCCGTACCGAAGGAAGAAGACGACAGAAGGAATTGGTGGGCCAGAAAGAGAGGAAAGGAATGGGCTTGGGGGGGAAGAAAAGAAAGGGTTTGGGCTGGTCTGCCCCTCTCCTTTGGGATTTTCCTTTTTATTTTATTTTTTTGTAAAAAGAAATAAAAGGGAGAGAGAGAAAGGATAGGGGTTTTGGGGTGGTTTATGTTATGAGCTATTTTTATTAATTGTTAAAACAGAAAAGAAAAGCAAAAGCTAACATTATTTCACAAGGTTGGAAGCTTAATTGGATTTAAGTTGTTAAGTGAATTTTTTTCCATGTAGAGTTTGGGGTATTTATTTGATAGTTGATTTTATTAAGTTGCAAACTATAATCAAAAGCAAATGGTAGCATTGTGGTTCAACCTTTGAATTATTAATGGGACTTTTTTTAAAATTGGGATTTGAATTTCCATTAGTAATCATAAGGAGTTGATTTTCAATCAATTTTTATTCAATGAACTCAACACTTAAGAAAACAGTTATTGAATTTGAATTGTTTTGCAAAATTTTAGTGTTTGAACCATAATTGGATCATGCCCATTATGATTGAAAATGATTTGAAATTTAATTTGCCATTAGGGTTTTAATAACAGGGAAAATTTTATTAACAAGCAATTTGATTAGAACAACTCCAAACTTTTGAAAAACAACTGGGTGGTTTAGTTTGCAATTTTGAAATTGGAAATTTGAACATGTGGGAAAGTTTCAATTGTGTTTGAATTTTTGAGTGGCTTTGAAAAACAGAATGCAATGCTCATGTGATGCATATGATGCAAAGCAAAAGGAAACAAACACTTTCTACCAAAGGTAACACCCCAGGTGGTACAAATTCGCAACCATTAATTTTAATACTTTTTGGTATTTCATCTTTCACGTTGCTTATTAATGGATAACAAAAGAATATGGATACTTATTAACTGGCATCTTAGAGGCATTAATTCCCAAGTAAGATGGGATGATATCAGACAGAAAGTGGATGAATCTAGTTCTAATATAATTTTTCTTCAGGAAACCAAGTGGGAAGATTTTGAACATTCGTATATTAGAAAATTCGTCCCAAAGAAATTCAATAAATTTTCGTTTGTACCATCTGTGGGTAATTCTGGAGGTTTTATAATTGTATGGAATAGTGCACTATTTGATGGAATTGTCCTTCATCAGGAAAAATTCCAAATAATAGTGCAATTTACCTGTAAATTAAGAATTGCTACCTGGTACATTACAAATGTCTATGGGCCCACCATTGCAGAGGAGAGACCACTATTTACAAACTGGCTTAACAATATTGACACATCTCAAATGGACCACTAGATTATCCTAGGAGATTTTAATTTAATGAGAAGACCGGAAAATACAAACAAAAATGGCGGAGACATCAATAATATGCTCCTTTTGAATAGTATCATACAAAATCTTGATCTTGAAGAAATTCCCCTTAAAGGAAGAGCATTTACATGGAGCAATATGAAAATTCCCCATTACTTGAGAAATTGGACTGGATCTTCACATCTCTGGATTGGACTACCATGTATCCAAATACATTTTCTATTCTCCTAGCTAAATTAACATCAGACCATGTACCTATGCAGATTCAGATAGGGACCTGATCAATTCCAAAATAAAATATATTTAGATTTGAAGAATACTACTAGAACATGCCAGCCATTCAGAAAAATCCTGCTAAAGAGATTACAACAAGATTTAAAGCTGCCAGTATGGGACTACAAAAATGGAGTAAGAATGTTTCCAAGCTTAATAATATTATTAAGGCTTGTAGCTACGTATTTGCCATTATTGATGGACTGGAAGATCATAGGGAGTTATCACTACAAGAAAATAATTTCAGCAATGCTCTCAAAAATCACCTCTTGAAATTATTAGAAGCCAAAAGAATATATTGGAAAAACAAGCAAAGATCAAATGGGCCAAATTAGGGGGAGAAAATTCCAATTTTTCTAAACTGTTGCCATCCAAAATTTCATAATTAATTATATTGACTCCATAGTTGCTGAGGATGGAAGAACTGTTAATGATCATGAAGGAAAAGCGGCTATCATTTGGCATTCTTTCAAGGAAAGAATTGTTATCACTGATAATTTGCCGATGCAATTTGATCTTGGTGACATTTTTACTGGCCCACCTGAGGTAGATTTTAAAAAGTGTGGAACAGCCCTTCTCCACAGAGGAAATTGATAATATTTTGAAAGAAATTCCTAAAGATAAATCCCCTGGGCCTGATGGATTCAATGGTACATTTCTGAAAAATGCTGGAATATTGTCAAAGATAATTTCTTAAACTATGTGACAGTACATTAAGAATTAACACTTCATACATTACATTGATTCCAAAAGTGAGTACACCTCTCAGGGTAAATGATTATAGACCAATATCTCTTGGCAGTCTTGCTATGAAATTTCTCACAAAATTGCTGGCAAATAGATTGCAGAAAATTATTATCCCTATCATACAAAAAAATTGGTATGGCTTCATTAAATCATGATCCATCCATGATTGTCTTGCATGGGCTTTTGAATACATTCATCTCTGTCACAAATGCGAAAGAGAGACTGTTATCTTGAAGCTTGATTTTGAGAAAACATTTGACAAAGTGGAATACTCTTCTATCCTAGCAATGCTTACCCAACTGGATTTTGGTGAAAAATTCATTAACAGGATTAGATTGATCCTATATTCAGCATCCATAGCAATCTTTCTTAATGGTGTACCTGGGAAAAAATTAACTGTAAAAGGTGTGTTAGACAAGGAGACTCACTATCCCCTATTCTATATGTGCTGGCAGGAGAACTACTGCAGTATGTGATTAACAAAGCTTGGCATGATAATGAAATTGAGATTCCATTGGATCATTCTTTTGGTCTGGATTTCCCAATAATTCAATATGTTGATGATACCCTTATTATCATGCCAGCAGATCCAATTCAACTTCTTAATCTTAAGATGATTCTCAATAAATTTTCACAGTCAACTAGCCTCAAGGTGAATTTCAGTAAATCTTCCATGGTCCCCATCAATATTTTTTTTGAGGCATTAACTGTGAGGGAAAAATCCCCACAGTTTATTTATTGTAAATTAAAGAAAGATAGTTACAAAAATGATATTTACATCCTAGGGCAAGCTATCTAGCCATAATTTTACAGGGGTGGCAGCTACAGAAGAGAACCTATAAACATGTAAATACATATCATGCAGAAATATCTCTTTCCAAGTGCTAAATCCGGGCCTTTGATATCTGAAAATTTTATCATTCCGATCTTCCAAATGTTCCAGCAAGCAATCATAACAAACTCCATGAAAAAACCTTTGTTAAAACTGTCCTTAGTCCCATGTACAATCCGTAACAAATCATCACCAGTTGACCATGTGATTTGAAGATAATTCCAGAACCTCTCACCGAAGATACAAGTAAAAAAGAGATGTTGTATGTCCTCATAAATGTGCCCAGGGCATAATTCACAATGTGTATCTTCAGTGACATGCCAGTGTCTTCTCACTAGCAGAGCTCTAGTATTTAGTCTATCACTTAAAAGCATCCAAGCAAACATTTTATTTCTCATAGTACACTTGTTTTTCCAAAGCCAAGTGTAGATAGTGCATGTAATCATAGGCTTGTGAATGAAAGAATAATAATTGACTGTCGTATAGCTACCCTGTTTCCAGTCTGTTATCCACTCATCATGTCCCAAAGGATCTAAGTGGAAGTTATTTAACCCCAACAACATAGTGTTATACTCCTCAAAGGCTCTAGATGAGCGGGGTAAATGAAAACAGTCGGATAAAGGAGAACAGTATTTGTAATCTATGCTTTAAGGGAATCCCTGAGCCACCAATATCGCAACCACCTGACCAAAAACAAACAGAGGTACCATTAATAACTGTGGGCTTAGCCACTATCCTGTATTTGTCCATTAGTTTGATTAAATCCTTCCACCAAAAAGATCCACAAGGCTAAGAACTATCACATTATTCAGATAATATTCATCCCAAATAATGGAAAACCAAGGAATGTCTGCCTTGTTATAGAACTTATGTAGAAATTTAATGAGTAGAGCTTCATTCTTAATGCTGAAATTCACAATTCCTAGCCCACCCTTCTGCTTAGGTTTGCATATGGATTCCCAGGAAGCAAGTAATTGATTCGGAACATCATCATATCCTCTCCATAAGCATTGTCTAATTACTCTGTTTAACTGCTTAATAATTCCTTTAGTGATTTTCAAAGTACATAGAAAGTGCACAGGCAGTGAAGTAAAAAAACAGAACCAATTAGCTCCAATCTACCTCCCTAAGAGAGAAAGCAAGAAGTGGCACATAATTTCCTTTCAAGTCTGTTAAGAACAAGTGTCAGAACAATAATCTTTGGCCTACTATTTCCCATAGGAAGTCCCAAGTAAGTGAAAGGAAAAGTACCAGTTTGGCATCCAAAACTCATAGCCAAACTTGCCAGGAGATCTTGATCGACATTAACAGGCAGCAGACATGAATTATGAAAATTGATCTTTAAGCCTGTAGTGACAGCAAAATCCTGCAGACCTTTCTTTAAACCTTTCAATCGCATAGGATCTGTTGGCATTACTAGAAGTGTGTCGTCTGCATGCGGAATGATAGGATAATTGTTATCTCTTCAAGGAACAGGCAACTGGATCTATTCAATAGAATAAAGATCATTTACTGCTTCCTGTAACATGTTGGATCAAAGAGTGAAAACAAGAGGGGACAAACAATCACCTTGTGTCACCCTCCCCCCCCCCTCCTTTGCAAAGGAACTGCTTACCAGGAACCCCATTAAGAAGCACAGAAGATGTTCCAGTTGAAAGTATCTCTCTAACCCATCTGATAAAAATAATGTCAAAACCCTTGCACTCAAGAATTTTATAGATAGCCTCATGCTCCATTGTATCAAAATCTAGCTTGAGGGTAATAGGCATTATGAAAAATATGCAGGTATTCTAGAGTCCAAGAAATGCAGTCTTGGAATGTTCTCCCTTTCAAGAAACCATATTGATTCTGACTAATGCATCTTAAAATGTGCTCTTGTAGTCTGTTTGTTATTAGCTTTGTGAGGAACTTCAAGCAGACATTAGTTAATGATATAGGTATGTAATCATAAGAGTAGAAGGGGAGGCCACTTTAGGTATAAATGTGACAAAGGAAGAATTAATATTGAGCAGTCATGACTCCTAGAGTGAAAATCATGGGCAAGTTTGTTAAAATCCTCACAAATAATAGGCCAGCACTTCTTAAGAGTACCCATCTGGCCCAGGAGCCCTATCATGAGGCATGAACTTAATAACATCATCCATCTCCTTTTTATCAAAAGGTCTTGTGATGTATCCTAGCCCATTGACAGGCTTAACAAGCCTAGTGACATCTAGGCCCAAAGAAATCCCACCAGAACAGCCCATTCTATGTTTGGAAACATAATAAAATTTCCCTGCCATTTTGTCATGATCGGTAATAATAGACCCATCCTCAATCCGTAGGCTAGCAATGGAATTCCTTTTGTATCTATTGGTTGCCATAGCATGGAATAATTTTGAATTCTACTCCCCAATATTAATCCATCTCATTGTACACATATCCTTCCAATATTTTTGCTGAGCTGAGAGCAATTTCTCCAGGTGCAATTTGACAATTTTCCTAAAATTGAATTCAGGCCTGTAGAGGATTCTATGCTCTTCCAAGTGATCTATGATAAAGATGGCTTTATTACAGAGCTGGATAAGAAGCTTAATTCTAGAGAGAGAAACACTCCATTTTTATACCAAATCCTAATCTTTTTAGTTTAGCAGCAATTAAAGAAGATATAGAATTTCTATGTATGTGCTTATTCCAAGACTGTGTGACACAATAAAAAAAACAGGCTGATCAGTCCAATAAATTTCAAATCTAAAAATCTTTGCTTTGAGAATATCTGTCCCAACAGAGAGAATGCAAGGAATATGATCTGAAGAGGATTTGGCCATTGGAAACACAAGGGTATTAGGATATGAAGTAATCCAATTTACTGAGGTGAAGAACCAATCCAATTGCACTAGCAGTGGATCTTCTTGCATGTTGGACCAGATATAGTTTCTTCCCTTAATTGGGATTTCTATCAAACCCAGATGGCAATTACATCATTAAATAGAAACTTGTCACTTAAGTAACCACCACCTTTTTTCATGTTCTCAGAAGATCTTATAAAATTGAAATCACCAAGAATTAGCAAATTTGCATTATTAGGAATATGTAGGTCATGTAGCCAGTTCACAAATTGAGCCTTTCTTCTCCATGACAAGGCCCATAAATATTAACAAGTGTCCAAGTTTCTAAGTTCTGCCTGGAAAAAATTTAACTACAATCCCAAAGCTCTTCATTTGTAAAGCAGAACCCTCAAGGATAGAAGAATTCCATATTGTAATAATACCACTAGATGCACCTTGGGATGGTGCATAAGCAAAAGAATCAAATATTTTTGGGAATTTTTTTTGAATTAATCTGTGGTCAAAATATTCGACTTTTGTTTCCTGTAAGCATATCACTGCACACTGGCTTTCATCAATTTTAGCACGCACATCATTTTGTCTGATTTCACCATTCAAACCATGCACATTAAGATCGAACACCTTCCAGAACGATTGTTCACATTACTCATTACAACTAGAATAATTCAGACGAAAGGAACTGGCTGGCACAACCAATTCTACAAACGATAACAGTAGACAACCTTACTGGCATAGATAAGAACCCAAGAACATACCAAAAATACCCTCACTGAAGGACATCACTTAATGACCCACTGACAAGACACAACTGCTCTTACAGAAATACACGACAACCCCACTGCAACGCTAACAACTAAGATAATGGTTTTATGCATCATTGGAACCATTAGATGAAGAAGAACTCATATCATCCATAAGAGTTTATGTTGTCAAGTCACCATCATCGATTCCCAAACCCAAACCCACCTCCTGGAGGACCTTAACTGACGTGAATGGAGGCAGAGACTTTCTTCGTCAATGTTTGCACGAGTCGACATATTAGAATTGCATTTGCTTCCAGCAGATAAAAGCTTATGTAGCTTGACACGCTTCTTAGGGGGTTGCACGTCTGTTTCTGTAGGTTTCTTTCGATAAACATTCTTGAGAACACTCTGATGAGCACTTCTCCTAACCTGAACATCCACCATAATTGTATTATTCTGACAGGTCGTCCTCTTCTTTGGAGTAACAGCTAGCGAGCTCCAGAAGCTGCCAGAAGAGCTGCTAGAACTGCATGGAACATCTGGGTCCAAGTTGAAGCACAGCTGCCTGTTAACCTTGCGGATAGAAGAAATAGGTGCATGGGTAACTGACATACCCATATGATTGTCACCTGCAACTATCTAAAACTTGAGCTCAAAAGCATCATCCCATGTTCTCTTTGTGAGGAATGAAAAAGAGCAAGCTCGTGGTGAAGCAGAGCAGGTAATATTATCACATATGAATCGTGGAAAAGAAGTAGCATCCCATTTGTTCCAAACCATACCAGAAGAAAGAGCAGGTCCAAAAACAGTCCTCACCGTACCAATATGCAAAATATCATGCTGAAGGGGTTGTGCATTGATTGCCAATTGGTTTATCTCCCCTCCATTAGGTGAGGAATAAGAATCCACTAATGGGTTCAGCACCATGGAGACTTGCTCCTCTCCATCATTAAGGACAACATTATCATCGTGCACATCTGTATGGGGATCAAGCATAGTAGGGGCTTGGACAATGTCCCACCCAATCTTGGGAAATTTGGGGCCCACAAACAGGTTCTCATTGTGTTGCAAATTTCCAGGAAGAGGATGTGGGTTTCCATCGGGCGGCATTTGATCTTCATCAGCTGGTATCTCATCAGCAAAATCAGTAGATAGGATATAGATAGGAATTGTCCAGGATTCTTTGAGACCACTGATGACCCACAAGTATAGGGGATCGCAACAGTCTTCGAGGGAAGTAAAACCCAAATTTATTGATTTGACACAAGGGGGGACAAAGGATATGTATAAGCCTTAACAACTGAGTTGTCAATTCAGATGCACCTAAAAGTAGACTTGCTCGCAACAGTTTATCAGTGGTAATAGTATTATAGCAGTAGTAGTAGTAAAATAACAGCAGGAGTAAAATAGTAACAGTAGTAGCAATTGCGGGAAACAGTAGAATGAAAGTACCATAGGCATAGAGAATGGATGAACGGGCGTAGCATGGATAAGATAGTTCATGTAGTAATAATAACGTGGGAATTCCAGATAGATAATAACAAAGCATCCAAATTATAGGAAAACCATAAGCATGTGTTCCAATATAGTCATACGTGCTTGCAATGGGAAACTTGCGCAACATCTTTTGTCCTACCAGCCCGTTTGCAGCGGGGCCTCTAGGGAAACTGCTGATAATTAAGGCGCTCCTTTAATTAAAGCATCGGAGCAAAGCATTCACACTCCGTGAACACATGTGATCCTCACATCAAAACCATCCCCCCGATGGTCCCAATTGTTACCACTTTGGGGCCTCGGGTTCCGGACAATGACATGTGTAAACAACTTGCAGATATGATCAAGAAACATAATTATACTCATGAAACAATAACATGTTCAGATCTGAGATCATGGCACTCGGGCCCAAAGTGGCAAGCATTAAGCATAACAAGTTGCAACAATGGTAGAAAACACTAACAATGGATACTAGGCACTATGCCCTAACAATCTGGCATTATTACATGATCAATCTCATCCAATCCCTTCCATCCCCCTCAGCCTACAGCGGGGATTACTCACACGTGGACGGGGGAAACATGGGTGGTTGGTGGAGAAGAGGTGGCGGTGACGATGTCGATGATCTCCTTCGAATCCCCGTCCCGGCAGGGTGCCAGAAGAGGAACTTCTGATCCCCGAATTGAGTTTCGAGGTGGCGGCGGCGCTCTGTGGTGTTTCTCTGGAATATGACGAGCCCCCAGATGTTTTAGTGTTACTGGAGATAAGTAGTCAAAAGGGGAGCCCGATGGGGTGCCTGGGGACCCCACACCACTAGGTGGCGTGGCCTAGGGGGCGCGCCCAGGGGTGGTGTGGCCCCCTCCTGGCCCCTCTCTGGGACTACTTCTGGCTCCGGGGGTCTTCCGGTGTTTTAAGGTCTTTAGGATATTTTCTGAGCATTTTCCCGAAAGTTGATTTTTCTGCACAAAAACAAGACACCAAGGCAATTCTGCTAAAAATATCGTTAGTCCTTGTTAGTTGTATCCAAAACTCACAAGTTTAGAGGCAAACAATAGCAAACGTGTTCGGAAAAGGAGATACGTTTTGGACGTATCAACCACTAGCAGAAGAATATTTAGAGAACACAACATCCCTTAGCACACGAGCCACGGACGAGAACTCAGCATAAACCAGGACACGAGTCAAGATTGGATAATTTTTGTTCCACGTCAAGTATTTCCCAAAGGAGGAGACAACATTGATAATATCCACATTATTCCTGTAATCCAGAGGGATTCCAGGTAGCATCAGCCAACCTCTACGAAAGCCATGCTCAGCCCTATGATTAATAGCTCTCTCATGTGCAATAAAATTAACGAAAACCCCCTCACGATGTAACTCAAACTACCCATGCTGAACCAGAGCATACCTAGAATTGGGGTTATTCATCTCAAACAATCCGACCCCAAAAATACTAGACTGAACTTGCACCATGTGGCGACCCAGGTGCTCTGTGAGAAAGACCCTCACATGTTATCTCCAGAAACCATCTTGTTCCGGCGGCTGCACTGGGTGAAGCACGGCGACGCAATAAGAGAAGTGCAGTTCAGGCGGGTCTTGTGCAGGAATGCAGTATGACCTTGGCAGGCGCGTGGGACCAACATCAAAGATTTGGTGCCCCCATGTGTCGTGGTGGTGTAGAGACAGATGCCATAGGATGGCTTAAGGTTGGGGCCGATGGACACTGTGGGTATCCGGGAAGGTATTGCATGCTTGGATGGCGCGCTCACTACACTGCAAACACCAAGAACTACACAGGTTCGGGGCCCTCGTGTGGAGGTAAGACCCCTACTCCTGCCTTTCTGTCAATATTAATGGGTAACCGAGATAGAGAGTGGTTCCTCAAGCTCACAGAGCAAGAGGAAAAACAAGCTCTCTCTGGCTCTCTCTTTCTCTAAGGGGGGAAAAAGTCTACTGGTTCATCGTCCCTTGCACGGGAGGGGTGTGGCCACCTTATATACTGGTGGTCACTGACAGGCCGTACAAGTTAGGCGACCAACATTGTGCCGTAGCGCACGCTCACTGACGCAGCGCCGAAAGTCCTCTCCTCTGTATCTGTTGCGGTGTCCTGTCCCCCTTGTCAGAGACAGGACGTGGCCACCCCCATACCCTGCACTGTACCCATGTATGAGTATACATCATTTTCCTAGTAAGTTGAACCGCCTGCACGTACTCTCTCGTGATCTTCGCGATCTCAACTGCTATGTTGATCTTGCTTTGGGATGAATAATTCTTCGTGTATCCGGATTCTCCAACTCCATCTCGGATAACCCGGGGGACACTCGTTTCAGCATATCGCCCTTGATTCTTCTTACCGAGATAGATCCATCTCGGTACCCAGCAACTCGGTACCAGTATGGATCTCGGCCAACAACATCTCGGTATCCACTCCTTGGATACCATTCTAGGCCACGCTTGGACCTACTCGGGGGTAGCCCCCCGACTTTAGTCCCCGAAGCTGGTATGGTCTGGCGACCTCGGACGGTGGGTCGTGCCAGCTTAAATCAATAAGCTCCAGAATAATCAACCGACATACTTCTATCTCGGCTCACCTTTCATCTCGAACTCGGATTCAATCCGCAATCAGTGCGATGTATTTTCACCAAAATCCAAGATGCTCGCGCAGGGTTTGATTTTACCGAGATCCCAACACTTAGCCATTTTCTTCACAAGTTCAAACAGAACGAGGCATGGTCGCCTCGTTTCCTTCGCGTAGTGGACGCGGCACGTGGCGAAGAACCGATGTGCATGTCGCCTCGTTCCTCGCGCACAGCCACGCACGCGCCACGCCGATGCCTTTTTTTTAAGATTGTACCGTAGGGAAAAATCCCTACGGTTAGATTTTCAAAATTATAAAGGAGATAAAAGGTCTCCAACCAATTAGAGAAGTGTTACAATGAAAAGGAATTCAAGGAGGGAAATAGGTTAAAGCAATAAACATCTTAAGTGACTAGAGTTCTAATCCAAGTAATGAGGGTCTCCCTAAGGGAAATATTGAATCTAAATTGATGTAGCATAACATCAGAGCAGAATCTAACGTGCCATGTTTGGAAAGAAGCCTCCTTAAACTGAAATATAAGTTCATTTCTAGCCTTCCAAATATTCCAAGTAGTAGATGCAACGATCTCCAAGAAATATGGTCCAGTAAAGAGAGCCATAGCCAAGGTGATCCTGTCTAGAATGAGTCTAGTGTTGTCCCATCGAAGACCAATCGCATCCCAACAGTCAGAAGCAAATTTTCATTCAAAGAAAAGGTGACTGACAGTCTCGCAAATATCTATATTACAGAGGACACAGGAATAACCCCCATTGAGCTGCCATTGTCGATGGTGCATAACCTCTCTCGTGTTCAAACGATCATTGAACATGAGCCATAAGAAGACTTTCATTTTAGGCATGCATTTTGATTTCCATATGGACTGAATGAGGTGGTGACAAGGAACTCGGGCAAATAGAAATCTATAAAAACATGCTGAGCTATAGAGCCCATTTCCCCAAACATAATGCACCTGATCATGGGAGGCTGGATCAATATGTAGTTGTAGAATCTTATCTGATGCCAGCTGAAATTCCTCAAATGCTTGGACTGACAATGGCAAAGCAAAAGTATCGGTCAGACTGGGAGAAGTGCACATATGAGCCACATATGTATCCTCATTGAGAACGAAAGAATATAATCTAGGCCACCGGTCATAGAGGGTGGTCTCTCCCCACCAGAAATCTTTCCAGAATAAGGTGCTTTCACCATTTCCAATATGAAAACGTGAAATGGTGCGGTAAAGATGCACGAGGTTGAAAATATCTTTCCACCAGAATGAACCTCTGATGGCTCCCAAGTGCAGGAGATCAATTGTAGTACTTTTCGAATTAGAAAGGTTGTCAAACTCACGAGGAGCAGAAGGAACTCGTAAGTAGAATAGCAAAGGAATAATAAAAGCAACAGGTGTTTTTGTGTTTTAATTGTGTAGTGAAAGTAAAGTAAAATGCGGAAAGTAAATTGCAGCAAGTAGTAGGTCTCAATGAGAGACAAAGCCCAATCCTCTAATGCGCAAGAGGACACGCTCAAGTGTATGTTTGTGTCTTATATGTGGAAAACGTTCCCGAGGGCTGCACGGATTTAGCTGGCATAGTGATTCATTGCATAACATGTTTGTATATCTTGTCTAGTTTTAATCTTCTTCGGACGGAGCCACAAATAGGAATAGCTAAATAAATAAACTATCACCCCTTATGATGGATCACGTGGCCAATTAAATGACAGCACGAGAATTATTAAGACATGATGTCCCACCATAGCCTTATGCTCTAAGGTCCCCGATACAAGTACCCTCATAATGCAATTCAACGACGCTGTCTCAAGTTCCTGTCACCTAAAGACATCATCACGTCACTGCACTACGGTGTTCTCCTATGAGCCCATGTAGGTGAAGTGTTGTACAGTCGACGTTCGTACAACACTATCATAGAATCACATAAAAGATAAATACTAGACCAAATAACAACTCATCTTATGTAACAAATCATTGCCAATTCATCCTATGCCCTCAGGAACATGCGGGAACTACTCACAACGTGCAAACATGATCATGCATGGTGACATATGTGGTACAACACAATCTGAAACAATGGATCCACCACCAAATAATGACAAGTACTCAATCCCAAACATGCAACGGAGTACAATAACACGTATCTAGGGTGTAGCAATGATCAAACTATGAGGGGAACAGAGTGGATCACGCTGATGGTGATGGTGGAGATGCAGGTGCTGGTGAGGATGGTGATGGAGATGCCTCCTCCCACGCCAAGGAGGAGATGGGGATGATTTCCCCCTTCTCCGGAGCTCCGGAGCAGCAGGATCTGTCTCCCCCACGGAGAGTTTCGAGAGCTTCGCCGCCTGGCGGCTCCGTCTCGTCTCGGGAAAATTAGGGTGTTCGTTTTCGGGGAAGACGGAGTCGTCAGCAAAAAGACCTCGGGGAGGAGGTGCTGTGGGCCCATTTGGGGGGCCCACACGCGGCCAGGGAATCTGGCCGCGTGGGCTACCCCCTTTTGGGCCTCCTGGCCCTCCTCCTTTGTGTCTTGTGCCCCCGGCCTTTCTCCCGAAGAAAAACTGACAGGGTTTCTTTCCTTTCGCAATTTGGATACCTGTAGCTCCTGAAACATCAAAAACATGAAAACAGGTGTTTTCTGACACCCAGAAATTAAATACCAAAAATAGGGACTTTGTAGGAAAGTCCCATAAAATCATCTAAAACATGCAAAACAATGACATAACATTGATAAAACATCCCAATAATGCCTATATGGAGGGTATAAATGATGATATAAAATGCACGTATCAACTCCCCCAAGCTTAAACCTTTGCTCGTCCTCGAGTAAATAAGGACATAGATCATTACATGCATCAATGGACTTATGGTTGATAAATAAATACGGGCATTGTATCATCATCATGTTCAGTTATAATGCAAGATGAATGAATAGAACTCATACACATAAGGATACCATATTCGAAGCTCTAGCAAACACCCCATACTTTTGAAAGCAAATAACCATTGTATGTTGGACAATCGAATTATACTCTTTAATTTGGAGAAAGATAAATGAGTAGAGGTAAAACATGATCAAGTCTCATTTAGTTTCCAAACTATTCAGCTTAAATTACTAATTGTAATGTGGCATCCATTGGGCTAAGACTCTCATTGCCCCTTTATCATTAGCATCTTAATTTATGAATGTTGAAGTAATGTGGTTGACAAGGTGTTGGTTGAATGTCTCATGCCCCGTGAGTGTGAAAACCTACTCCATGATTACTCAACTTAAGATTCTTAATAAGCTTTGTACAATCATAATAAGTATTAATGACATCATAGAGAATTGCAAAGAGGTACCTCTTGCCCCATGACATAGAAACCAGCCCATGTCACAATAACAAGATGAACAAACGGAGTAGACTCATCATCCTTTTTTATTTCATTCACTATATGCATAGCTTCTTATTTTATTGTAGGATGTGTTTGTAGAGTCCACTCTAGCTGTAAGTAAATTTCCACCATGATCAAGCATGGCTTGGGTTAGAGGCCCAATGCAATTTCTCTAGTCATATATACTTACTCATCAAAACTTACTATTCCTCTATTTCATTTCGGCATGGCAGGAGTCCAAAAACAAAAGCACATGACATCAACTAAATATAAAATTTCTTTGTGCAATGTTGAAAGCTTTTCACGTGATGCACATGTTAGCCAACTCCCAACCAAAATCCTTGTCAAGCACAAAACTTTTAGCTCCCATTAATGGGTCATGTTTGTTAAGTGCAATAGAAATAAATGTGTGCATTCAAAAGTTCGTGAGAGTCTTATCCCAAATTCAGCCCATGCCAATTAATAACATAAGCATCTTAATTTAGAGCATAAATGAAACTATAACATGGTGAACATGCTCGGAATAGCCATTAAGCTAATAGATAGATAGTGGATTTATGTCATATTGAGATAATTCTACAATTGTCCAACACACTCAAGTTAATTAATTTCAAGGCAAGATGTGATTGAAACCTCTAAATATGCCATGCTCATTTGCCTGAGTGTTACCCATAAATCCCCAAAACAAGGGAATCATGGATGACACCATACTTTATTATTCATTGATAAACCATAAGACGGGGATGCATGATAATGCTCAATGAGCTCACTCAAGCCTAAACGAAAACGATACTAGATAATAAAAGGAAGACACACCAAAACTAGATAGACATGATAAAGGTGATAAAAGACGGGGAATATGTGAAACTCCACCAAGCTTAGAAGTTTGCGTCCTCCGCGGCTATCTCCTTTTCATATTCAGCCTCCCACTCTTCCTTCCTCTTGTCGTAATCTTCCTTCCACTCCAGATTCATGAAGTGGTGGGCATCAAGGCTGCGTTCAACAATAGAGTTATACCTGAAAACTGTTTGTTCTAGAGCCTCCAGCCACTCCTCCAGCGTGCCTTCGGTCTTGGGAGCCTTCACCTCCTCCATGAGCAACACACCATCCTTCAAGGTCAGGGTTTTCATGGGGGTCATCACGGAGTTGAGGTAATGGTTCACAATGCCTCCCTTGGGTGGATCTTCCCCCCCCCCCCTAGGTTGGATACGGAGCTTGACATGGCTAAACCCTGGCAGACAGAAACAGCAGAAACAAAGATCGCGCTAGAACTCTCGGTGCGGGATTAGATCCACAAAAGAGGGTATATATTGACGGGTTTTAGGGTAAGACGAAGTGTCGGAGTCGAAAACGAGACGGAACGGGACTCCGAGGTGGAAAAGGGGTACCTCCACGCGGCCAAGGAATCTGGCCGCGTGTGGGGTCCTCTTTTCCCCCTCGAGGTCCAATTCCTTCCAATTTTCTTGTCCCGCACGTTAATTTCCATAAAAAATGAGTTTCGTAAGTTTTCACGCAATTTCGAGAAACTTCCAAACACAATAATTGTAAATTATTGAATTTGGGTTTCTGAAACTGCAGGATCCCTTACAATTACCTCCTCCGGTGTCATTAACTTTATCTCCTCAATGGTTCCTATGAAGCTCTTTCCTGCAATATAATGTTTTAGGCGTTGTCCATTGACCACATGAGGTTTACCTTTCATATCACCGTGAAGACGGATGGCCCCCGGACGGTATACCTCCTGTACTACCAATGGACCCTGCCATTTTGAAGCTAATTTCCCTGCAGAAAACTTAAAACAAGAGTTGTACAATAGGACTTGATCACCTACTTTAAATTCCTTTCTTTTAATTTTCTTTTCATGCCAAATTTTAACTTTCTCTTTAAAAAAAATTGCACTTTCATATGCTTCATTCCTCCATTCATCTAATAGATTTAGGTCAAGCAATCTCTTCTCCCCCGCTGTTTTTAAATCAAAATTTAATTTCTTAATAGCCCATCTAGCTTTATGTTCTAATTCAACGGGTAAATGACATGCTTTTCCATAAACCATTTTATAAGGAGACATGCCCATAGGATTTTTATAAGCAGTTCTATAAGCCCACAATGCATCATTAATTTTAAGTGGCCAATCAGATCTAGCTCTGTTTACTGTTTTCTCTAAAATAAGTTTAATTTCCCTATTACTTAATTCAACTTGTCCACTAGTTTGAGGATGATAGGGTGATGCAATTCTATGATTAACATTATATTTTGCCAATGTTTTTCTAAGAACACCATGCATAAAATGAGATCCACCATCAATAATTAAAAATCTAGGAACACCAAATCTAGGGAAAATAATTTCTTTAAGCATTTGCATGGCTGTGGCATGGTCTGCACTCTTAGTAGGAATTGCTTCTACCCATTTTGTAACATAATCAACAGCAACCAAAATGTGAGTATGTTTTGTACTAGATGCAGGAAATGGTCCCATAAAGTCAAGACCCCACACATCAAATGGTTCAAGTGGTAATGTATAGTTCATAGGCATTTCATTCCTTCTACCAATGTTTCCTACTCTTTGACATTTATCACAAGTTTTAATATATTCAGCACAATCCTTGAATAGAGTAGGCCAATAAAAACCACATTGTAATACCTTTGCTGCAGTACGATCTCCTGCATGATGTCCTCCATAGGGACTGTCATGACAATCTCTTATAATAGCTTGCTGTTCATGCTCAGGTACACAACGTCTAATAATGCCATCAACACTTTTCTTATACAAGAATGGATCATCCCAAAAATAATGTCTAAGGTCATAAAAGAATTTCTTTCTTTGCTGGTAAGTAAATTGTGGTGGCATAACTTTCCCAACAATAAAATTTCCATAATTAGCAAACCAAGGAGATGCAACTTTAGCACTAGAAACACTAACAAGGGCAAGTTGTTCATTAGCAAAACTATCATTAATAGGAATATGATCATCAGGTATATTTTCCATTCTAGAAAGATGATCAGCTACGGGATTATCTTCTCCTTTCCTATCTACTATGTGTAAATAAAATTCTTGCAACAAAAGTACCCATCTTATTAGCCTAGGCTTAGCATCTTTCTTATTCATCAAATATTTAATAGCAGAATGATCAGAGTGCACAGTGACTTTTGAATCAATTATGTAAGATCTAAATTTATCACATGCAAATATTACCGCTAAAAATTCTTTTTCAGTTGTAGCATAATTTCTTTGAGCACCATCTAGTGTTTTACTATCATAGTAAATAACATTCAATTTCTTATCAACCCTTTGGCCTAAAACAGCTCCAACTGCATAATCACTAGCATCACACATAATTTCAAAGGGCAAGTTCCAATCAGGAGGTTGAATAATAGGTGCAGTTATTAAGGCTTTCTTTAAAACATTAAAGGATTCGATGCAATCATCATTAAAAGAAAACGGAACATCCTTTTGCAAAAGATTGGTTAGAGGCTTTGATATTTTAGAGAAATCTTAATGAACCTACGATAAAAACCTGCATGACCGAGAAAACTTCTTATACCTTTGATGTCTCTTGGATATGGTAATTTCTCAGTAGCTTCAATTTTTGCTGGGACAACTTCTATTCCTCTTCCAGAAATACGATGCCCAAGAACAATTCCTCTGTTACCATAAAGTGACACTTCTCCCAATTAAGAACAAGGTGTTGGTCTTCACAACGCTGCAAAACTTTGTTAAGGTTGAACAAGCAATTATCGAAAGAAGTACCATACACCGAAAAATCATCCATCAAGACTTCCACTATCTTTTCAATATAATCAGCAAATATAGCATTCATGCATCTCTGAAAAGTAGCAGGCATTTTACATAAACCAAAAGGCATTCTCCTATAAGCAAATGTACCATATGGGCAAGTAAAAGTGGTCTTTTCCTAATCATCACTATGAACTGGAATTTGAGAGAAGCCTGAATACCCATCTAAATAACAAAAGTGAGAATGTTTAGATAATCTCTCTAGCATTTGATCAATAAAGGGCAATGGATAATGGTCCTTACGAGTTGCTTTATTTAATTTTCTATAATCAATGCACATTCTATAACCAACAACAGTACGTTGAGCAACAAGTTCATCATCTTTATTAGGAACCACAGCAATTCCACCTTTCTTAGGAACACAATGAACAGGACTAACCCATTTACTATCAGCTATAGGATAAATAATACCAGCCTCTATGAGTCGAATTACCTCCTTTCTTACCACTTCCTTCATTTTTGGATGTAGACGGCGTTGGAAATCAACAAAAGGTTTAGCATCTTCTTCCAAATTAATTTTATGCATACATAGAGCTGGACTTATGCCCTTAAGATCATAAAGAGAATAACCAATAGCCTTACCCTGGGCTTTAAGCACATCAAGTAATTTCTCTTCTTCCTCAGCTGAAAGGTTAGCACTAATAATAACAGGATATATATTTTTATTATCCAAGTATGCATATTTCAGATTTTCTGGCAAAGGCTTTAATTCAAAACTAGGATCTCCTTTAGGATGTGGGAGTACTCCTAGATTATCAGGTGGGATATGCAATCGTAATTGTGGAGGTTGCTGCCATAATATTTGTTCTAAAGCTTCTTTTTCTGCATCATTAAATGGCTCTTCCTGATTAAGCATATAACGTTCCACCATGTCTGATGAAGCTACAGCTATATGAGCAAGAGTTTCAATTATATATTCAGATTTTGGTTCTTTCTTAGCAGGTTTATCAGCAAATTTAGAAGAATTAAATTCAAGTTTATCTCCAGCACATTCAATAAACACCCTTTCTCTAGGCAAATCAATTTCAGCACCAACAGTATGTAAGAAAGGTCTACCAAATATAATAGGACAGAAAGAATCTTGTGGACAACCAAGCACAATAAAATCAGTAGGATATTTTATTTTCCCTACCAATACTTCAATATCTCTAACAATTCCAAAGGGACTAATATAATCTTTATTAGCAAGCTGAATGGTCATACATGTTTCTTCCATGGTGATAGGATCAATATCAGGCTTAATTTCTTGATAGAGAGAATATGGAATGACACTAATGCTTGCTCCAATATCACATAAACCATGATAACAAGAAGTCCCAATAGAGCATGATATAATTGTCTTACCAACTTTGGATGAATTCCCTTTAATAACTTTGGTAGCATCTTCACATAAATAAACATCAACAGGATCTTCTTCATTTAATTGCTTAATAATAGAGACTTGGTTTTTGACTTCCACCTGTTCTTTAGGTTGAGAACATCTCTTTCTACTTTTGTCAGCAACAGCAATAGGCAAATTCTCTTTAACTTTTTCAGGATAGGGAGGTGGTTCAATATATTCTTCTATTACTACAGATGACACTGGTGTTTCTTTAATAAACTTCGAGACAACAATAGAAGATTTAACAGGTTCAACATAATAATCAAAGCCACTTTTAGGAATTCGAATGTGCTCAGCAAATTTCTTAGCTATTTCAATTGCAACATATGGATCAAGACCAAAATCTTTAATAACATTCTTGAACAAAATAGAACTAGAGAAACTTTCTACACATGAATATCCATAATCAAAATAAGCTTCATTACGTTTGTCTAGGTCCCAATATTCAGAGTTCTTCGAAATAATTTCCAATAAATTCCAAGCTTCTTCTGCAGTATTATTTGTAAAGCTTCCACCAGATGAACCATCCAAATATTGCTTTAGCCTATCAGGTAGTCTCACATAAAAGTCTATCAATATAAGTTTATTTGTGAGATCATGACAAGGATTCTTACGAAGGAGGTCCTTAAGCCTCCCCCAAGCTTGAGTAATACTCTCTCCAAGGTGTGGCCAAAAATTAAATATAAAGCAACGGTTCTCATAAGCCTCTTTAGGAGTAAAATATTTAAGAAAGAAAACCTTCATAAAAGTATCCCAATTATGTGTAATTTCTTCATCCAGGGACATATACCATTTTCGAGCATCACCAGTTAAGGACTGGTACAATAACTTGCATTTTACCTCCTCCTCAGAAATAGCCTTGAGCCTAATTAGCCCACATATATCCTCAATAGCCCGTATGTGATCACTTGCAACCTTTGTTCCATCCCCTGCAAAATACTCATTCCTAACAGCTTTAACAAATTCAAGGGGAATAATATAACCATCATCATGAGGTGATTTTTCAACAACTTTAGGTTTAATAGCATAAGCACTCTCATATAAAGCAAGTTTCAGTGAAGCATCTCTCATAAAAGCCATAATAATCACAGGATGCAACAGCAAGTAAAATTCAGCTTTCAAGTTTCCTTATCAAACTTCTTACCAATAGCGCTACGCTCCCCGGCAACGGCGCCAGAAAAGTGTCTTAATGGCTCCCAAGTGCAGGAGATCAATTGTAGTACTTTTCGAATTACAAAGGTTGTCGAACCCACGAGGAGCAGAAGGAACTGGTAAGTAGAATAGCAAAGGAATAATAAAAGCAACAGGTGTTTTTTTGTTTTAATTGTGTAGTGCAAGTAAAGTAAAATGCGGAAAGTAAATTGCAGCAAGTAGTAGGTCTCAATGAGAGACAAAGCCCAATCCTATAATGCGCAAGAGGACAAGCTCAAGTGTGTTTTTGTGTCTTATATGTGGAAAATGTTCCCGAGGGCTGCACGGATTTAGCTGGCATAGTGATTCATTGCATAACATGTTTGTATATCTTGTCTAGTTTTTATCTTCTTCGGACGGAGCCACAAATATGAATAGCTAAATAAATAAACTATCACCCCTTATGATGGATCACGTGGACAATTAAATGACAGCACGAGAATTATTAAGACATGATGTCCCACCATAGCCTTATGCTCTAAGTTCCCCGATACAAGTACCCTCATAATGCAATTCAACGACTCTGTCTCAAGTTCCTGCCACCTAAAGACATCATCACGTCACTACACTACGGTGTTCTCCTATGAGCCCATGTAGGTGAAGTGTTGTACAGTCGACGTTCGTACAACACCATCATAGAATCACATAAAAGATAAATACTAGACCAAATAACAACTCATCTTATGTAACAAATCATTGCCAATTCATCCTATGCCCTCAGGAACATGCGGGAACTACTCACAACATGCAAACATGATCATGTATGGTGACATATGTGGAACAACACAATCTGAAACAATGGATCCACCACCAAATAATGACAAGTACACAATCCCAAACATGCAACGGAGTACAATAACACGTATCTAGGGTGTAGCAATGATCAAACTATGAGGGGAACAGAGTGGATCACGGTGATGGTGATGGTGGAGATGCAGGTGCTGGTGAGGATGGTGATGGAGATGCCTCCTCCCACGCCAAGGAGGAGATGGGGATGATTTCCCCCTTCTCTGGAGCTCCGGAGCAGCAGGATCTGTCTCCCCCACGGAGAGTTTCGAGAGTTTCGCCGCCCTGGCGGCTCCATCTCGTCTCGGGAAAATTAGGGTGTTCGTTTTCGGGGAAGACGGAGTCGTCAGCAAAAAGACCTCGGGGAGGAGGTGCTGTGGGCCCATTTGGGGGCTCCACACGCGGCCAGGGAATCTGGCCGTGTCGGCTACCCCCTTTTGGGCCTCCTGGCCCTCCTCCTTTGTGTCTTGTTCCCACGGCCTTTCTCCCGAAGAAAAACTGACAGGGTTTCTTTCCTTTCTCAATTTGGATACCTGTAGCTCCTGAAACATCAAAAACATGAAAACAGGTGTTTTCTGACACCCAGAAATTAAATACCAAAAATAGGGAATTTGTAGGAAAGTCCCATAAAATCATCTAAAACATGCAAAACAATGACATAACATTGATAAAACATCCCAATAATGCCTATATGGAGGGTATAAATGATGATATAAAATGCACGTATCAACCTCTCTTGGACTCAGCATGAGGAGGTGGGCTATCATATAAATTCCAAACCAGGGAAACCCATGGATTATCATATTTGTTATAGAACTTGTGCAAATATTTCAATAAGAGTGCATTGTTTTGTAACTCCAGATTAATGATCCCAAGACCCACATGCTTCTTAGGTTGACAAACCATCTCCCATGCAGCTAAAGAATGAGGGTTCTCCGGTCCACCCTCCTTAGCCCAAAGACAATGTCTTCTGATGCGATCAAAAGATTTGATAATAGTCTTAGGGAGCTTAAGAGAGCCCAGAAAATGAGTGGGTAGAGAGGATAGAACTGATTGAATCAGAACTAAACGGCCACCATAATCGAAGAAACAAGAACATGCGTTTAAGCGTCTCTCCATACGATCAGCAAGGGGAGCAAGTTCAGCAATCATAGGACGGGTGGTACCCAATGGCAATCCCAAATACGTGAACGACATGGAACCAGTGACACAGCCGAACACTGTAGCCAATTCCGACAACCGAGAAGGCGAGATATTAATAGGCATCATACAAGACTTGGAATAGTTCACAGTCAACCCAGTGGCCTTCGCAAAAACAACTAGGAGATTCTTAAGGAGATCAAGTTGTCTAGGACAGGCTTGAGTGATTAACAAGGTATCATCTGCATATTGGACTATAGGGAATTCAGAACCTGGGATGGGTAGTGGAGCAACAAGTTCTCCCTCAAGAACTAATCGTTTGATCATCGTCTGAAGAAGATCAGCTCCTTCCACAAATAAGATGGGAGATAGTGGGTCACCTTGGCACACACCCCTCCTGCATGCAATTTTCTTGCCTGGTACTCCATTTAATAAAACAGCCGACGTACCAGTAGAAAAAATAGCACGGATCCAACTAATCCATCTATCATCAAAACCACTTGCCTATAGGATGCGATTGAGAGCCTCATGATCGATGACATCAAAAGCTTTAGAGAAATCAAGTTTGATAATAACTACAGGAGAACCCGAGCACTTAACTTGATGAATATATTCGTATGCCCATGCAATGCAATCCTGAATATTACGATTTAAAAAAAAAATCGTATTGATTCTTGTGATCAATTTGTAAAATATGCTCCTGGAGGCGATTGGCAAGAACCTTGGTCAATAATTTGAATGAGGAATTCAAAAGTGAGATGGGTCGATAGTCGTTTGCATGTGTGGGAGCATTAATTTTGGGTATCATTGTAAGAAAAGCATCATTGATACTCTGCAAGTTGACTGTACCGTGCCAAAACTCATCAAATAGCCGATAATAATCTCCTTTAATAATGTGACAACAACTTTTAATAAACTGTCCATTGAAACCATCTGGTCCGGGAACCTTATCAATTGGTGGATCCTTAACCATATCATCAATCTCTTTCGTCGAAAATGAACGCGATAAACGGTCAAGATCCGTATGACGTGGCAAGATGCCCTCAAAATCGAATGATCGATCAATTCCCACGCAAGCCCCCAACCTAGCTTGGAAAGTGTCCCGGAGTAAAGCTGCCTTCTCATGGTGATCAATCGCAAGTGAACGATCCTCTTTGGCTAATGAAGCAATATTATTACAGCGATATCTGATAGTCGCCATAGAATGAAAAAAGGCAGAATTCTCACTACTATGCTTAGCCCATTGGGCCGTACATCTATTCCTCCAGTAATCCATCTTGCAACAAAGGAGGTGGGCGAGTTGATCTTTAATAATGTTGCAAAAGTTTTAGTCTGGTAAAATGAGAGGTCTCTCATCTTCAATTGAATCCAATAAAAGGATTTTATTGTTACAATTAGCTACCAAGAGATTTAGGATCGATAGACTCTGCTTCCATTTCCTTAAACCCTTCCTACGAAGCTTCAACTTGGAGGAGATACACTTGGCACTATCTCCGGGATAGTGAATATCCCATATAGTTCTCACATTCTCAAAAAAAACCAGGCATCCGAATCCTAAAAATCTCAAATCGAAAAACTTGGGCTTTGGGGATGCCACGCCCACGCCTTGTCCTGTGTGCGGCCCCACCAGCAGTCTAATCCGCCATAGAGCACACAAGTGCCCGCCGCGGTTTGCGTGGGATTTACTGTGCATGTTATTCGCGGGGTTCCGCTTCGTGCGTTTTTACATGCGAAGTAACCGCGCCGTTTCCACGAATCGTGCCACGATTAATCCGGCGGTGGTTAATGTCTGTGGGGTTATGCATGATCTTGGGGTGATCCGCCCGAGACCAGAAAATCTCTTGGTCACACTAGAACATGTATTACGGCACTGCCGGCATCAGAGCATTGACCTCCATCCACTGGTAGAAAAAAGGCCTTCCATACGCCCCCATCAGTCCCCAAATTATGTGCACCGTGACTAAAGGGGTTTTAGTCCCGGTTCGGGAGGCGACCCGCGACTGAAGGTCATGCGTCGCGGTTTGGGAAGCGCGCGGAGGGCTTTAATTCCGGTTGGCCTGGCCACCCGCGACTAATGATCCAAACTGTTGGCATCCCTGTCTTTAGTCCCGGTTGGCCTGGCCACCCGCGACTAAAGATCCAAACTTCTCGCCTCCCGCGCGGTTTTATTTCGCGAGCGAGAGGCAGAAGGCCATTGCTATAGTGCGCACCCGAGACTCTCTGTTTCTTCTTCCTCTCTTCTCTTCTTCCTCCACCAAGCACCCATGGATTCTCCCGTTTGGAACGTTCTCTGTGTGCCCACACCATGCCGCAAGAATCTCTACGTGGCCTACACCAATATATGCGAGAGGCTCCCCGGTGCTCTTAAGCATTTGAGCAATCTCTATGAAGCCGCCGATGAACACCACAAGTTCTTTGGCCTTGATCTAGAGTACACGGCGAATTAACGGGATGTTGCCGTCATCCAGATTGCCCACAACGAGACCGTTTTTGTCTTCCAATGGGCAAGGTACGCACACGTACAATCTCTCTTGTAGGATAGTTGCATTTTCGATGTGTTTATTGCATTGGAAGAATACACGTGTTCTATTTTTGTTGTTGCAGTAGTTCAAAGCAATCTCCAGAACTTGTTGATTTTCTTGTCAACAAGGGTTACGACTTCTGTAGCGTTGACATCACTCAAGACCGGCAGAAGTTCATGCGCACGTTGGGTATTGAGATACCTGAAGATCACTACATTGATCTTTAGGACCTTATCCATTTTGATGAGTTGTACGGGCACAAGACCGGGATGGCTCCGATGGCAACTGCCTTCATCCACCCCGACTACAAATCCATGAAGACTCGTTTCCCCTCGAGGAATCACATGTATTGGGGGAAGAACCCACTTGACGGATCAATCTCGAGTATGCAGCAATAGATGCATACGTTGCCTTCGAGTTGTTCCGCATCTACTCTTCGGAGCTCGAGTAGATGTTGTTTGTATACCGCATCTATGTACCTCTATGTTGCGTTCGATATATGTAATGGATATATGTCTTTCTATTAATTCCTATATTATTTCTATATTAATTCCTATCTATATTATTTCTATATTATGTAATGGATATACGTACCGCTATGTTATGTAATGGCTCAAATAAAATCACGGGTTAAACATAGCACAAAATTTACTAAAGCAATCACACAAAGATCTAGCTCACACACAATTCAAAAATAATAAAACTAGAAAGTAACAAATGCTAGTTCCATTTTTATTTGGGTTTCCAATCATGCACACACTTTCTAAGGTAGATGTTCTGCAAGCAAACCACCTAATATCAAGTCCTAACACTCTATACAAGCTAGGAAACAAAATAAGATCAAACACACATTTCAAAACAAACAAAAACACATAAAGAAAAGAAAACAGAAAAACTACCATTTCTATATCTGTTCACCAAAAACTACTGTTTCTATATCTGTTCACCAAAAATAAATCTAGAGCTCCAAAAATTAATCTAAGCCAGGAAAACATAGATCTAGTCAATACCAAACTCACCCAGTTGGATTTACTTCAAAATTCATTTTTGAACTCATTCTAAAAATCATAGAAGAGCCTACTGGTCTTTTATTAAAAAGGATGGAATTTTCATTTGGTTGCTGACCTTGATGTGAGGATAAGTGCTATGGATAGATCTTTTCAATGTCTAATCAGAACATTTTAGTTTGTCCATTTTGGTTATGTATTTTAAAAGTTAGGTTCAAATCATTCTCATAGATAGTCATTGCCAAAACAGTTCTTGTGTCCAAAATAATAGTCGAAACTTGGATCTGCAAATTTTAAATGGTTTAGATTTCATATGGTTTGGTTCATGAATTTTATCAGATTTTATTTTGCATTTAAGAAAGGGGAAAATGAATTAGTTTTATTTTTCTGAATTTTTTGATATATTATTTGTATTTTTAAGATTTTAAAATGAATTAGTTTTATTTTTCTGAATTTTTTGATATATTATTTGTATTTTTAAGATTTTAAAATGAATTAGTTTATTTTTCTGAATATTTTGATATATTATTTGTATTTTTAAGATTTTAAAATGAATTAGTTTTATTTTTCTGAATATTTTTTAGAAATAATACAAATTGAAAATTTAATGTTTATTTATTTATTCAAGATTATTAATTACATCATTACTTTTGTTTATTAAAAGATTTATTTGAAATTCAGACAATAAAGAAATGTGGCATCGACCAACATGTTAATAGGATTGATATGATACTAGTATCACATACATGCGTGCGAAACACTTGGATGCGGGACGGGATGGTACTCGGAAGTTAAGCGTGCTAGTGCTAGAGTAGTGGGAGGATGGGTGACCGAGCGGGAAGTTTGACCACGAGTAAGTAATTTGACTAGAGATAATTGTAGTTAGACACTAAGCAAATAATAAAAATTCTGAAAAAAAAAGGGAGTGAAAAATTGGAGTGAAAAAAAGGGAGTGAAAAAAAGGGAGTGAAAAATTGGAGTGAAAAATAATTAGAAACCCAAATAAACTAAAGAAATAACGAAATAGCATGTAGTCCCGGTTCGTGTTGCCAACCGGGACTAAAGGTCCTCCGCCCCCAGCGCACGCCACCCGCCCACGTGGACGGGACTTTAGCCGCGGTTCGTAAGAGGGGCGACTAAAGGGGGGGGGCCTTTAGTCGCGCCTATTTAGTCCCGGTTGCGCGGCCGGGATTAATGGCCTTTGCGAACCGGGACTATAGGCCTATTTTCTACCAGTGATCTCGCGCCTTCGCAGGCTCTACTTATCATCGGGCTCAGTGATGAACACCAGATAGCTCTGGTGGTGCTCCTAATAATCATTTCGGCCCCTGCCGCCAGCATTGTTGTTGTAGTTGTTGTTGTTGCGATTGTTGTTGTTCTAGTTGTTGTTGTTGGCTCCCTAGGCCACCTGATTCACGTTCTCCCTCCTCTGATTCTCCGCCGGTCTCGGGCTGCTGCTCTGATGGGTTGAATGTTCGAACCTAGGAGCGGCAGAGGTGGAGAAGTAGGCAATTGGCCAAATCCCTCGCTCTTGATCCGGTCCCACCGGCTGCATTGCCGGGTAGTGTGGTTAGCTGGCCTACTCGAATGCCGAGTAAGGTAGCCGCATGGTCCATCCCTCATTGCCTTGAAGGTGAACCTCTGGTGGTCATCCCCGGGTTACTTCTGATCTGTCCACTGCCTCTTATTGTTCTGGTTTTGCCCATACTTGGGACGAGTGTTCTTCTGCCTCTGGCTGCTGCCTGCATCAGGTTGATCCGGATCAACCGCGGCTACTTGGTTTGAGCCATAGCGGTATCCGGCCTGTCATCTCTTCTCTTGTTCTGGATGTCCGGGCGGTCATTCCGCCTGGAGGATCCGACACCATCATTACCGGGATACCTTCTACTCGGTTTAACCGAGTTCAGCAGAGGTTGTGTCGGATCTCCTAGAGCATACATACCAGCAATCCGAATTGTGTCAGCCAAAGTCTGCGGCATCTCCCTCTGGAGCTTCTGCCAAAGCATGCTGCCATGTCTACACCCTTGTGCAAACCATGCAATGGCCTGGGACTCATTCACCCCCTCACAGGTGTTCGTCAAAGTGCTCCACCGAGTTAGGTACTCTCGGTCAGTCTCCTCTTCTCTCTGCTTCCACATGGCGAGGTATTGTGGACGGTTAGGTCTCTGGTGCGTGCTGGTGAAATTGCTGATGAAGGCCTCCGAGAAGTCCAGCCAGCAATCAATACTGTGCATCGGCAAATTGTTCAGCCAGATCCTGGCTGGGCCCTCCAGCATCTGGGGCACATATCTCACCGGCCACCGGCGGTTACCACCGGCAATGTGCACGGCGGTGACGTAATCATTCAGCCAGTCATCCGGCTTGGAGCGGCCATCATAAGTTCTTATTCCCCGAGCTAGTTGGAACTTGGAGACCGCCGGTTCTTTCTTGATCTGGGGACCGAAACAAAGTGGTCTCGAAGGGCCTTGTCTTCTATCTTATTCGACAGATAGATTATGTCAAGCTTGTACCGTGCGTCATTCAGGTGCAGCACTCGGGGCCCCAATCGGGCAGTGAGTACTCCAGAGTCCACCAGTTGCTCGTATCTTGGGTAGCCGGCCTTCTCCATTGCCGAGTAACCGTCATCATGTCGGTCTTGATGTCTCGCACGTGGCTGCTACTGAGTCGGGTTGACTGCTTGGTGCCAAGATGGGTTATCTCGGTTGCGATCTAGTCCAGCTTGCTGAACTCGCACGGCACCATGGCCCCCTTGACCGAATGTCCTTGCCCGGCCTAGCCCTGTATAGCTAACTGTTTTCCGGTGCTAGCCGGGTCGTAGACCTTTATCTGCATGCTCTTCTGAGAGTTCACACTTCAGGCTCGCCCATCTCCGACATGGGGAGAAGAAGCCTGGCCTCCAAATTTTTCCCCCATGTGAATGAACCACCTGAGATGCGCCTGCACTCGGATTCGCTTTCCGGAGAGCTTCATTTTGCCTGTTAGCCTCCAAAACAAGCTCATTAAGCCGGTCTTCCTGCCTAATGCGAGCTTCAACGGTCAAATGTGGCAAGTCGGCAGCAACTGCCTCAGCAGCCCTAAGGTTCTTAGCAGGAGAGCTATATTTGGGCCTCCCAGCCGAGGTAACACTAGCAGATTTACTAGCAGCTCTACCATCTCACGCTATCTCGGCACCGAGATCACGACCTCGGTTCTGCACATCCCCTAACTGACTAGGGTTGTTTACAACAGGACTAAAACCATGAGCTTTGTTGTACTCGGTGAGGTCGAGATTGAACTCTTGCCTGGCTTTGGACTTCTTGACAGCTTCTGCGAGGATGGCCTCGTGCTGCTCCTCCAGTTGCGCCTGCACTCCGGATCCGCATCGGCAGCTACTGGCACATTCAACTTCTCGATGATGTGGGCGCACGGAGGTGGCCTTGGGGTCGGTGTAGAGGGTTCCTTGTAACCTGGTTGGTTCTCATCTTTCTCCAATGGCTTGTGAGCCGGTCGAGCCGACTTGCCAGCAGTCTCGGCAACATCGGTCGCGCTCTTTTCGGCTGCAGGAGTCGGGCCAGTCATGATCACCTCCACACTACCCGTGGAGCGATCGATACGCTGGACGCGGACGGCGCAAGCAGCAGGAGGATCCGCAGCAACGAGTACAACCTCCCGGTACCCGTGGTGGCGACGTAGACTAGATGCGCGCCGAAACTGATGACAAAGCCGCATGCGGGCACAGGCCTGCCTTCGAAATCACCCGCGTTGTCGGCGATAAAGTCGAGGGAGCCGAATCAGTGGACGAGGCAACAGAGTACGCGCTCGCCCGAACGAAGTGAAGATCCCGTCTGGATAGAAACCCCAGCCAGCGCCGCTACTGGCCCCATGGTGGGCGCCAACTGTTGTGGCGGTGTAGAGACAGATGCCATAGGATGGCTTAAGGTTGGGGCCGATGGACACTGTGGGTATCCGGGGAGGGATTGCACGCCTAGATGGCGTGCTCACTACACTGCAAACACCAAGAACTACCCAGGTTTGGGGCCCTCGTGTGGAGGTAACACCCCTACTCATGCTTGTCTGTCAATATATGGCTCTCTCTTTCTCTAAGGGGGAAAAGTCTACTGGTCCATCGTCCCTCGCGCAGGAGGGGTGTGGCCACCTTATATACTGGTGGTCACTGACAGGGCGTACAATTTAGGCGACAAACACTGTGCCATAGCACACGCTCGCTGACGCAACGCCGAAAGTCCTCTCCTCCATATCCGCTGCGGTGTCCTATCCCCCTTGTCATAGACAGGACGTGGCCTCCCCCATACCCTACATTGTACCCATGTACGAGTATACATCATTTTCCTAGTAAGTTGAACCGCACGCACGTAGTCTCCCGTGATCTTCGGGATCTCAACTGCTCCGTTGAGCTTGCTATGGGATGAATAATTCTTCGTGTACCCGGATTCTCCAACTCCATCTCGGATAACCCGGGGGACACTCGTTTCAGCATATCGCCCTTGATTCTTCTTACCGAGATAGATCCATCTCGGTACCCGGCAACTCGGTACCAATATGGATCTCGGTCAACAGCATCTCGGTATCCACTCCTTGGATACCATTCTAGGCCACGCTTGGCCCTACTCGGGGGTAGCCCCCCCACACCATGGAACCCACGGTACATGATTGAGCTCAAAGTTCGGCGTTGAAGCTGTGGATGGAGGATTGGATAGATGCGTTCGAGGAGAAGGAATAGGGGAGAGGGCTTTTGGCGTAGGCTGAGGGGACGGTGTAGGTGTTGAAACAGCAATGGTATTAATATCCGATAGAGACTATTTTTGGAACCAAATCCTAAAGATACCGGTTGAAACACGACTTCCCCTTATGTCCATATCTGTAACACAGACGACGCCTTATTTTATTAACATATTGCTCTGAGATGTGGCCCATGCTCAAACACATCTGACAGTCCCAGAAAAGAAAAGCCACATCGTCCACAAAAGATTCAAGACCATAGTCGGCTGGATTAATTGTGACTTTCTCGGAAACAGAATTTCTCTAAGAATAAAAACTTTTGGGCGGAGCAATTATTGTGTCTGAACTCAGATTCAGGTCTTTTCCATTGAATGAAGAAATCGGCAAATTAATCATAACCGAGGAAATGAAGCCAATAAGCTTCTTAGATGTAGAGCCAATAAGTTGTCCAGGCTTCACCAATATAGGCGGAAGAGAACCAAACTTAACACTCTCATGCTTGGAATTCTGAACCGCATGCTTAGCAATTAAAAGAGAATCCGACAAAACAGTCTAAGTGGCCACTTGTCTTTTAGTTATATAGCGAAAAGCAGTTTTTTGTTTGTTACATTTAGAGGAGACAAGTGTCCATTCACTTTGAAACTCACGTATCCAGTCATTATACTCACTTTTCCAATTTGGACCCAAAAACTCCACAAGTGAAAGTAGCACTTGAATTGCAAACAAGAGTAGGAATGCAAATTAAGGATGAACATACCTACATCTTTACAGGAAAACGTGAAAAAATATAACCGGTCATGAATAGTGGCCACGCGCAGATCACCACAAAACCATCCAGTTGCTGCTTCCAGAGCAAAACTCACAGTATCTTCATCAAGACGGAAAGAAGATCGTGCAAATAAAGTTACCATGGTGAAAAAACCCACGTCGCAAGATGCATGTACCGGGACAGAGAATTTCAATCTTTTCGCCTGGTGAAAAAATCCAAACCAATTGCCAAGGAGGCTTGAACTACCATAGATGCTGGATCCATAGGAGCATCCACCACATCAGAGGGTGCACTTGTATAATCATCGTACTACGGCATCCGATCTCCAACTAGCGCCGCATGGGACGGGAAAACAATATTAGATCTAGGATGAATACACCTCCTTCGAACATAGGTCACGATGATCTACCACATGCAGATCCGAGGAGGGAAGGCTCATTATTTTGGTGGATGGATCCAATCGCAAAAACCCATGGTTAATGGTTTTATGTTGGATGACCACACCAGTGACAAAGCTAACTTTCCAACACCAAACTCCCAAGAAATCCCTAATGAAAGAGAGAAAGGGGTGTACGTCGACACCGGAGTGGATATCTGTCGCACCCTGATTTCTAGGGGATACTCACCGTACGAACTGGATAGCAGGTGCTTGGATTATGGGGCATAGCTGCTCCCACGTCCCAGCTTCCTGGTAGGCCTGCGCTTATGCGCGACAACACAAGCCCTACTATTCCACCGTCGATGTAAACTATCCGCTAGAGATCAAAGGCACTTCCGTCGACGTACTTCAAACCATACACACATGGTACGTCAACGGCGTTTAACAAGTGATATCACAACAGATCTCTACGACACAAAAGATTGAATAAGTTGCAAATGGCTCTCATTAGAGCAGAGATAGCAAATACAATCATTCAGAGGGCACATGCCCCAACAATACATCGTTACAATACAGCGGAAGCATTCAACATGTCTGAGTACAGACAAGAACCAAATAGGCCTAAGAGGCCGGGAACAAACAGACGGAGCCCATCCACGAAGTCTCGGATCCTGCCCGGGGCCGCTATCTACTCGTCAGCAGTCTCGTCATACTCCACGTAGTTGCCACCATGTAGATCCTCGGAAACGTCGTCTGCGTAAACCACAGCCCCAAAGGGGTCAGTACATAAACGTACTGGCAAGCAAGACTCACAGTTCACCAAAGTGTAACCCGTCAACACCAAGCACAGACGCCTTGGGTTCAACGGAAGAGAGGGGATGTAAAAGATGCTGCAACTGGATGCGCTAACCAACTACAGAGATTCTACCACTTCCGGCTAACAGAAAGGAGATAAGATCGAGGATTGTAACCAACTGAAAGATAATTTCAAACAAACCCGTCCTGGATCTCGCCCCTTATCCAAAGAAGCAATCCGAGGATAACTCACACAGTTGTAATAATGATGGTTCAAATTATTGTGTCAATAAGCCTATTACTAGTCAAGTTATTAATCATGGGTGTAACATGTTTGATCATTATGTTTAAGTTGTCCTGAGTACTTGTTAGCCAGTACTTTCACCAAGTAATCCATAACCGCGGAAAACACGGCTTCTCGAGAAGATTATCCCTGCAGGGTTGCACCAATTTGGCCGTACACTCATGAATATCCCGCCAGATGGGAGATCACCCCACCAAGCGGGGGCACTCAACACAACCAACCATTCTTCGCATCAAGCCCAAAGAACCTTGGGCGCACGGCTAATCAAGCCCAGAAGAAAATGGACCATCATAGCACTCTAAGACCGTGTCCCCCTATATGCCGACTACGAAAGTTCCACCCTGGCCTGGGCTCGCAAAAACATGATGCGGCAAATGGAAAACACGAACTAAATGAGGCGATTTGGACGAGATGCGAATCAGGTCAAGTTGAGGGGGGCGCCCATACTCGCTTCCCAAATGCGGGTAGTGCGCTCATCATGGATCAGTAGACAAGACCCTTTTCCTATTAGGGTCGACACTAGCAGGCTCCAAAACCTCTCATGGGCCTCCTGCCGGTGCCTTATCATCAAGTTTATTATTAATAGAAACATTAGCATGATTGATTGATTAAACATCGAGCCCCCAGAACATAATAGAATATAGTAACAGAAAGTAACGGGTAACAGACTCGAGCAAAACAACCTAAGCATGCTAGTAAGGCACGGCTCAAACAATGGTTATAGGTATGGAGGTGAGGCAACATCAGGGTTAAGGGATTCATGTGATAGGTTCGTAACAGAAACAACTACTACTAAGGCTAGCAGAAAAGAACAACGGAAAGTATCGGTAACCAATGTTGAAAGGAACACAGTGGTTCATGTGAGTGATAACTTGCCTGCAAAACCCAGTAGCCTGGTACTGAGCTAAAATCCTTAGAAGGGGTGTCGTAAGTATCGTCGGCCTCAACGTCGTCGTATATCCAGGAAGAAGCAAACAAACATTGCAGAAAGATAAACAATCAATAACATGGCATAGTGCACAAACATGGGATGATGCATGTCATGTTAATAGATGCATCAAAGTAACCTTCTTGACAAAGTAACACAATGTAATTGGATCCATATGCAATGAGAATTGCATATGGATGCAAATGCTTTAGGTTGAAGCAATGATCTACATTTGACTAACAAGTGTAAGTGGTTAAACATGATGCATGCATGATGATAACAGCAAAAATAACAACAACTAACAGTGATGGATGCAAAGGAAAAAGGAATAGAACAAGTTTGGAATTTATTTGTTAATTTTGGAAAGTTTTGGTTACTTAGACATGTCACACAACAAACATTGTTTTCATCAAGTTAGAGTGTGCAAAACAAATAACAAAGTTTATATTTGAAAAGAACATCAAATTTTAGTTGGATTACATGTTTCACATTTTGCAATTGGACTTTGGATTAATTAATTATGAATTAAACAAGATTTAAATTGTTTAGGCAATTTTAATTATTCAAAACAGAAAACAAAAATTATATTTGGATAGAACATTCAAAATGGTGTGAAAAACATATTTTGTTTGCATTATTTGGAAATAGGATGAATTAGTTATGATTTATTACAAATGGCATTTGAATTATTTGAATTTGAATTTAAAATTGCATTTTGAAAATTCAAAACAGAACACAAATAAGTTATTTGGAAAGATTGTTAAATTTTGAACAGAAAACATATAAAGTTTTTGTTTATTGGGTTTATAGATTTAAAGTTATTGAATTTTCAAGTTAGGTGTTTATTCTGCCAATTAAAAGAAAAACAGAAATTAAAACGGATTTGTTTTTTAATACTTTGTTACCGTGCTGGAACGTACCCACAGGCACTGACCTGTGGGCCACTGCCACGCAGGCGCTGGCGTGGCAGCTGCGCTGGCCTACAGGGACTATGACGGGTGGGCCACAGGCTAAGGAGAGATAATCCCCAAAAAAAAGATGCGCCGCGGGGGGGATCGATCCCGCGACCCCCTGCCGTGTGCGCTGTGTGCTAACCACTGCGGTGGTTCGATTCGTTTGATAGGTACAGACGTGCAACACAGGTAAGGTTCAGAAAGGCTATGATTTTAACTGAACCAAAATTCAGTTTCGACAGAAGGGATGGCTGCCGCCGGCAGATGGCTGTTGGGCTCGCCGTGGAGGGTGTGCGACGTGGTGGTGGTCGCGGGTGGATGCTGGTGCGTGGTGTGGAGGCGAACAACAAGAAAGGGACGGGAGAGAAAATAGGAGGCGATGCTCACCTCGCTTCTGATCGTCGAGGTTGCTGTCGACAGATACGAGGGCGACGGTGGCCGGCGACGCCGCGGCCACCACACCGTCTCCCAGCAAGCGGCGAAGAGGCGGGGCAGTAGCTGGAGCATCCGCGAGTCCATTCCCGCCGTCAGATGCCCCTCGAGGTGGACGTGGTGACGGCGATGAGGAGGCAGAGGTGGGCGTCTCGGTGGTTGCGGGTCTCGGTGGTTCAGAGGAACAAGAACCAGAAGAGAGGGGAGATGGAGGAGAGGCGACGGCGCTAGGGGAGAGGAACTAGGGTTAGCAGAGCTCGGTGGTAGGGTAGATATAGGGGCTAGGGCCATGTACGGCAGCAATCGGGAGGGGCAGAGGATGATCAAACGGAGGAGAGGCAGTCGTACTGCTGTCGTCAGCTCGTTGAGGAAGAAAGCGACATGAGGGAGGTACTGGGCCAAGGGGGGTGGGCTTAAGTGGAAAGAAGGGAAAAGGGTTGGGCTGGCCTTAGCTAGGTGGGCTGCTGCTTGTTCTCCTTTGTTTTTTTTTTATTTTTTTCTGTTTTATATTTTTTTGTAGTTTTGCTTTTGGAAGGAAAAGCTAGGCTTTAGTTTATAGAAAATTTAGAAAAAAATTTGGGGAGTTTTATTAGACCAAAAGCAAACACTTGGTGGCTTTGGTTTTCAAAAAGTTGAAAGTTTGCTTGTTGTTTAGAAATTAAACCAAGTTAATTGAAATTTCCCAATATTAATTAATATAAGAAAAACAATGCCTTTTCAATAGGGTTTCCCCTAGGGTTTAGAAGTGATTTAAGGAATACAATTGTGTGGTGAAATTTATGGTTTCAAAAGAGGTACTGGTTTTGAGAATTGGTTTGAATTTGGGCTAATTTGATTGATTGAACAAAACCAACAATTTCATAGATGAACATTATGGAAGAAAAGAAAACAATTTTGTTGTTTTTATTTGAAATAACATTTTGGAAATTGTAACATCACAAGGATGAAACAAAGGGTTTGAATTTTGGTTTGAAATTCAAATAGAAAACAAAGGAAAACAAATGAAAACAGAGGAAAACAAATGGAAAACAAACAAAACAAATGCAATCAACATGATGCCATGATGCAAAACATGAAATAACAGACAACAAACATTCTAAAGGCTATTTTTCAGACTTGGGATGTTACAATATCGACGGTGAGGGGTGGGCGCCGGCGTCGGAATGATCGCCAGCGTGGAGGAAGGCCCCGTGAGCCTACGAGATCTCCTAGGGTTTTGCCAGATCCCCACATATTTCGTCTAAGTATTCTGAAGAATTATCGAACCATTTTGGATGCAAGAAAGAGTATCTCCCATTTACTTATCTGGGACTCCCCATGGGCACTTCTAAACCAAGAATGGAGCATCCAATGAAAATCATTGAAAAAATAGAGAAAATACTTCCCGGTATTTCCACTCTTCTCTCCTATGATGGGAGACTGCTCTTTCTTAAATCTGTGATATCTGCTATGAGTAATTTTTCAAAGTGCTCTATGAAACTGCCACTTGGTTTCTTCGATCATGTGAAAAAATCAGGAAGAAACTTCCTTTGGAAAGGCAAGGAGATTGATAAAAGAGAAAAAATGTCTAGTGAAATGGGAAAAGGTCTGTTTACCTAAATCTGCTGGAGGGCTTGGGGTCAAAAATTTAAGAATCCAAAATACTACCCTTATGATGAAAATTTTGTTCAAATTCATGAACCAGGAGGATATTCCATGGGTTAAACTCATTTGGCAGGCTCTTTACACTAATGGTAAATTGCCACAAGTGAAAATCCCATGTGGCTCATTCTGGTGGATAGAATGCATATCAATATGGAATAAATTTATGAATATCACAAATGTGGTTCCTGGGGATGGTAAAACAATTAGAGCATGGCATGATAAATGGAGTGACCCTACTACCATTGAGAAATTTCCCCAACTTTTTCATTCTCCAAGGATCAGGATATATCACTGTCACATTTAATACTAGAAATGGAAGAGGATATATACAATCATTATCACACCCCTATTTCCATGATTGCCAATGATGAGTGACTAGAATAAAAAAGAAATACTTGATGACATTCACTCCACTAGGAAAATAAAGATATATGGAGATTTGATTGGAAAGGAGGACATAATTGTAGAAGGGTATATAATGCCGTCTGTCCATCTACAAATGCACCTAGCCCATTTAATTGGATTTGGAAATCTAGAGTCATGCCCAAGCAACAATTCTTCTTCTGGCTCCTACTGCTGGACAGATTGAATAATAGGGATCTTCTTAACAGGAAACATTTCTATATGGAATCCACTGCCCGTGTGATGTGCACATCTTGTCTAATAAAACTATGATGCATCTATTATTTGGATGTCAATTCAGTCAAAATTTCTAGAACAAACTTAAATTCAATTGGGACCATTCACTTCCCATTATCCAATTTTTCGAGGAGGGTAATAGAAGATATCATATGGACTGATTTAAGTAGATCTTGATCACTGCCTGCTGGAGCATCTAGAACCACAGAAATAAGATCATTTTATATAATCAGCAACTTAGCATTAATATTTGTTTTAGATTTTTTTAAGATACATTTACCCTTGTTATGGATAGGGATAAACCTAGTATAAAAGAGGGGATGCAACAATGGTTGGATACCTTGTAATAAGGATGTAACAGACTTCGTACATATCTTATTTTATGAAATAAAAAAAATGACACAGTAAGGGCCTTCCCTACTATTTTGTGTCAAGAAAATTCTTGTAGATCATTAAAAAATTTAACATGAATCATTGATGTAGTTTTGAGATATTAATATTCTTAATGGGTAAACTTGTTGGTTTCATAAAGTAAAAAAATATGGTTGGTCTAAAAGTTGAAACTGTGTCGCACTTGAATAATCAGTTGATAGCATGATGGTATACGAGTTCCAATGTGGATAGAAACCATGATAATTTTGTCACGCGCTACGGTCGGGGTAGTCAACAGTGACTTTTCATTGCCATGCACCCTCTTGGAGAGATTTTCATTATGTCTTGCAAGATCATACTGCTAGTTGGAATCTTTAAACTTGTGAGTTATTTTTTGATTCAAGTTAAGTTGAGGTTTTATGGTACTTACACTACTCATATTTGCTCGCATTTGTGGTGTTGTTCATTGCCCTTTCTCACATCGAGAGAAGGTGCATACTTTGCCAGTACATCCAAACCCCATGGGAGTACTTCATCGTGTTTTCCTACACATAAGCCCATATATCTTATTCAAAACATCCACCATATCTACCTACCACGGCATTTCCATAGCCGTTCCGAGATATATTTCCATGCAACATCCACATACATTATGTTACTTGATGACGTGCTTCAATGTTATATTCAGTTTGATACATTAGAGTTGTTTCATTATGAGTTATGAGTACTAAAAGTGTGACGATTCATTGTAATATAGAATGTTGCACCTACCGGTGAGGATTTAAAAAAGTCCAAAGAGGAAAGAAAAGAAAGATCCCAAATAGGAAATGGGAGAAAATATAAAAGAGCCACTAAGGCCACTATATATATATATATATATATATATATATATATATATATGTATGTATAAAGAGGGAGGGGCAGCATTACTATCCTTTATTCCACACTTGTGCATCTGTTGTGTGGCAAGCACTACTCCTTGCATACCTTCAATTATTAGACTTCCTCTTGTTTAATGATCACTTTAGCTATGTGAGACTTTCTTCCATTGACCATCCAAACCCCCATAATTTTATTTTAGCCATAACATACTGGTCCCAGGAACCAATGCTAAATTCTTACTCTGTTTAGTGCACATTCAACGAGATGATTTTCTACGTACATATTGTTATCACTTGACTTGATCCTAACAAAAATAATTGTGAGTGTTTTATGCATTAGATGATTATATTATTGTGATTGATGCTTAAATCATCTTTAATATACCTTGCATGGTTGATTTTCTTTTAGTATTGATTCATTGAAAGTGCTTACTTTATTGTTCCTAATGGTTTATACATTATCCATTTGATGTCAACTATAAAACTCAACTCTTATTCATTTGATCCTAGTTTACATGCTTTGAATTATTATTTGATCAAGATTGTGTGGGTAGCATGTCACTTCAAAATTTACTTTGTTATCACTTACCTCCTCGAGGACGAGCAGGAGTTAAGCTTGGGGATGTTGATACATCCCAAATGTATCTATAATTTTTGATGCTCCATGCTTGTTTTCTTTATGTTCTTACATGTTTTACTTCGTTTTATGGATGATTTCATGGAGTAACCTATCAACAAGATGCCCAGGGCCATTTTCTGTTTTATGTTGTTTTTATGTTTAAGAAAAGCTCTAAAGAAAATATTCGCCCAAAGACGGGGTCCAAAGGAGAGCCAAAGGGGACCCAGGAGGCCACCACGGGGGTGCCTGGCACGGGTCCACCCTATGTCACACCTAGTGGGCCCTTTATGGCCCTGGCCACCACCTCACGCGCCTTTTTTCCTATAAGTTGCCTTTAACCCTAAAAACTTCGAAGGAGGAGAACTTTTCCACGAAAAACAAACAGAGGCATCGTCACCTCAAAAGTCCAATCTAGGGCTTTTGTAGTCCTATTCCGGCACACTTCTGGAGGCAATCATACACACCGGAGGCTTCTACATCGCCATGATTTCCTCCGGACAGATGGGTGAGTAGTTCATCCCGGAACTAGAGTAAAATCCATAGCACTAGCTAGATGATGTTCTCTCTTCCTTGTGCCACCATGATTAGATGTTGTGAGCTGCCTAACATGATCAAGATCACTGTTATGTAATTGCTACATGTTGTGTTTGTTGGGATCCGATGAACCATGAAATTCTGATTACTTTGTTCATGTCTTATTGAGATGTTTCACTTATATCATTAGATATTTTTAATCTTGTCTTGCTATGCTCTCCATTCTGTATGATTGCCTTGGCCAAGTTATTGTATGCACCTCCAAAAGAAGGTTTTTATGCTAGATAGTGGGTCCATGCCTCCTTAGCATCTATGATGGAGTGACAGAAACATCTAAGGTAGAGGATGTGATGTTGCCACTAGGGAGAAAACATCGGTGTTCCTGTCTACGAATGAGGATCATTGCTTACGTTACGTATTGTTCTTAATGCATTTGTTTATTGCACACAAGAAATCAATTTGTTGCTACAACTTAATACCAGCGAGATTTGATGGATTTCTATCTCAAGGTGGACTTTTAATAATAGATGTTGTCGGATAGCGGTCTATTTATCTTGATGTAGTGCCTAAAGAGTTAGAACACGTGAACTATATTTCGTCATAATAGTATTGTTATACATTCATGATTTGTCAATTGCCCAGATGTAAGTTGTTCACCCAACATGTGTATTCTTCTTAGGAGAGACACAACTAGTGAAACTATGGCCCCGGTCCTATTTTCCTCATTGATTACAATCTTGTTTACTTGCTTTAATCATCACTTGCTCTCTGCGCCGTTTTCATTTAATATTCTCCAACCATGCAATATAATTAATTCTCTAGTTTTCAGCAAGACGTGAAGATTGACAAACTTTCTCGGAAGGTATGAAGAGAGAATTTGTGTTTGGTGTGTGATGAAGTGAGAACACATGATCGTTGGGAGACCAAAAGAGGAAGGTATGAAGAGTACAACACAAAGTTCACCCTCAGTAAGAAACCAAGGTTTAATCGGACCAGTTGGAGAAAATCACTTCTGAAGGTTGATGACAGCTGATGTTGGCAGGGCGCACTACCAGGCTCAGCAGCAACGTGGAATCTGCACATAACACAACAAAGATACTTTTCCCCAACGAAACAGTTAGGTTGTAAATCTCACCTATTTTGCTAACACAAAGGATTAGATGTATAATAAGGAAAAGGGTGCTTGTTTGCAGTGAATGAAAAGAAAACAGTGTTTGCAGTAAAAAGAACAGTGCTTGCAGTGGTTGTATTATCAGTGTAAAAGAATGGACCGGGGTCCACAATTCACTAGTGGTGTCTCTCCATAAAAAATGGATAACATGTTGGGTAAACAAATTGTAGCTGGGCAATTGACAGAAATAAAGGCTACACCGTAGTGCATACCCAAGACATGATGATTACTATGAGATTCATGCAAGAATTATACCATAATTCATAGACCGTAATCCAATTGCATCTATGACTAATAATCCACCCTCAGAACATAATCCAAGCAGACTTTGGGTATTAAGTTACAAGCAACAGATTATTGCATTAAGTAAAGTGTGTAATGTAAACAATAGAATTTGTCCTTAGACAAAGAATTGTTGTTTTCTCCCTAATGGCAACAGCACATCCCCCATCCCTCATGTTTCGGTCACTTGAGCATAGATATAAGGAGGCATGAACCCACTATTGAGCATAAATACTACCTCTTGGAGTTACAAGCATCAACTTGGCCAGAGCATCTACTTGTAACGAAGAGCATGCAAGATCATAAATAACATAAACATGATAGATTGATAATCAACTTGACATAGCATTCAATATCCATCAGATCCCAACAAACACAACATGTAGCATTACAGATAGATGATCTTGATCATGTTAGGCAGCTCACAAGATCTAAACATGGTGGCACAAAGAGGAGAAGACAACCATGTAGCTATTGCTATGGACCCGTAGTCCAAGGATGAACTACTCACGCATCACTCCGGAGGAAGGCATGGTGATTTAAAGCCCTCCGGTGAAGATTTCCCCTCCCGGCAGGGTGCCGGGTAGAGCTTCAGAACCCTCCCGAACTAGGGTTGACACAGACGACGACTACGGAACTTTTCGTGGATGGATACTTAAATGTTTAGTGTTTTCCCGAGAAGGAGTATAAATAGGCAAAAGGGCGATGTCGGTTGGTGGCCATGGGGCCCACACCATCTGGTGGCACGACCAAGGGGGCGCGCGTCACCCTATGGTGTGGCTGCTCCAGGGCCCCCCTTCGGGTCTCCTCCAGACTTCGTGTATGTGACAAAAAAATAAGACCCTGGGATTTTGTTTCATCCAATTCCGAGAATATTTCCAGAACAAATTTTTTGAAACCAAAAATAGTAGAAAACAGGAACTGGCGCTGTGGCATCTTGTTAATAGGTTAGTCCGAGGAAATCCATAAAAATAATATAAAGTGTACAGAAAACATGTAGCAAATGGCATGAAAACAACATGGAACATCAGAAATTACAGATACGTTTGAGTCATATCAAGCATCCCCAAGCTTAGTTCTACTCGTCCTCGAGTAGGTAAAATGATAAAAACAAAATAATTTCTGAGGTGACATGCTACCAACATAATATTGATCATCATATTTGTAAAAGAATTTGTAAGATGAGATCATAGTACTCTAAACATAGCCATGATAGATATAATTCTAACAATGAAACTTAGCAACCATGTTGCGACATGAAAAGTAACACAAACAAAAGATCATGAATAATAATGCACTTGAAAGTTATATGTTTCTTTTGAGCATAAAGAAAACATTGCAAAGTGGTATTCCTCTTGTCCTTAAAAGTGAGAGCAAAACATAAATTCCAGGACACCTTCAAAGTTCAAATGGTTACTAGAAACAAATAATTTGAGAACAAATAATAACATATCATGAATCCATCAATAATAATCTTTGGGACTGATGCACATTATACTCCGAATGACAACTATGCTGTCTTAATTGTGCATAAAGTTAGAAGATGAAGACTCAAATAAAATAAAAAGAAAGTCCCTTCACAGAGGGAAGCGGGGATTAACTCATGTGCTAGAGCTTTTTATTTGATTAAAACAGGGGTATTGAAAACAATTTTTTAGAGAGGTGTATGTTTATGTCAACGAATGGCAAACAGACAATATAGTATGTCACAAGTTAACTAGACTTTACAAGAGCGGCTCCCATTGAAGGACGTTCTTTCTACTGGGGTCAGTAGATCATCCCTCTTCTCTTTTGTTTGCATAATTATGTTTTAACTGATAGATCAAGCGCAAAAAGAGTGAAGAGAATTTATAGTAACCAAGTTTGGGGCTGGGCACCCCGTTGGCAGCTCTTCTATCAATTTTGATAAGCGGATGTGCCACTAGTCCAGGTGTGTAAAGTCCAATCAACAAGTGAGATAAAGATTTTCTACATGCGTCCTCATGAGCTAAAACAGGGGCACAAAACAGGTACAATTTTGAAGGTTTTAAAGGTAGCACATGAGAAATTTACTTTGGAGTGGAGGTTAAATACAACACATAGGTAGGTATGGTGGACATATTTGGTAAACTTTGGTTTTTGGAAGTTGGATGCACGAGTAGATATCATACTCAGTACAGGTGGAGGCTAGCAAAAGACTGGGAGCGACAAATTAAGAGAGCAATAATGGCCATAATCATGCATAGAGACAAAAACATTATTAATCAAAGCATAAATGGTATTACAAGTCAAAAACTAAATAATCATAGAGGCTAGAGGTGACTGGTTTGTAGTCATAACATGGTGTAAGCATGCGCCAAGTCAACCAAATAAAGCATTCAAAGGAGAATACCACAATATTATGCTTCGATGTGATAAAAACAACTCATGATTCTTTCAATGGCACATTAAGAACACTCGGATATTTGAGACAAGTCATACTACATCAATAACTACTAAGCATAGAATTAAAATAATATCCAACATGACATGATAAAGTCTAGCCACTATCTAAACAAGCTTCTTTTTGCACCGTTATAAGCATGAAATATTTTATTGCTTTCCAACACCATCATTTTATTTAAGAAAAAACTCTCCAAATGATTTATCAATGAAATAAGAGAGTATTACTACTCTACAAGAACTAATAGCTCTGAATAAGAGATGCATGAAAAACAGGAGCTAAAAGGATTTGCAGCAGCTAGAAGAAAAACGAAGAATATGAGGATGATAAATGAAGAATACGAGTATTCATATGAAAAAGTGGAGCGTGTCTCTCTCCCACAGAGGAATGATGGGTTCCAACTAAGTTTATTGCAGCAAGGAAAATAAAAGAAAACAAAATAAAAACAAACAGACGCTCCAAGTAAAGTGCATATGATGTGACCGCATAAAAATATAGTTTCACTAGAAGTGACCTCATAAGATGCTGATGAAGAAGGGGATGCCTTGGGCATCCCCAAACTTAGACGCTTGAGTCTTCTTAGAATTTTCTGGGATGAACCACGGGGGCATCCCCAAGATTAGGCTTTTTGCTCTTCTTGATCACATTATACCATCCTCTTCTCTTGACCCTTCAAAACTTCCTTCACACCAAACTTGAAATAATACTCATTAGAGGGTTAGTGCATAAGCAAAAAGTCACATGTTCTCCCTAGACACAAGAATTATCAATAATTTTTAAATAATATCTAAAGAAATTGATGTTTTGTGGAGCAAATAAATCCATTCAACATAGTAAATAAAAGAATGCAAAGTAAAAAAGGCAGAATCTGTCAAAACCAGAATAGTCTGTAAAAACGAATTTTTTGGAGGCACTTACATTGCTCAGATCAGAAAACTCAGAACTAGAAAAAGTTTCATAAATATCTGAGGATTATGCACAAAAACTTTCAGGTAGTTTCAATTTTTCTGTGAATTTATACGAATCAAACAGTGGACAGCAAAAATCTGCTTCTACGTAGAAATCCAAATCTAGCACCAACTTTTCACTAAAGACTTATTTGGCACAACAAATACGAGAAATTAAAGATATAAAGGATTTACTAAAGAAGTCAACAACACATTTACTCGAAGAAAATAGAATAAAACATTGCAAACATAAAAACATGGGTTATCCCCTAAGAAGTGTTTTTCTTTAACCGTTTTCAGCTAGGCCCAGAAAGCAAGAATCAAGTATTTTCAAGTAAGAAGCGTCCAAAACATAATTTTTTCTAATAATAGAATCAAAAGGTGACTTCATTCTCTTCCTAGGAAAGTGTTCCATACCTTTCTTGAGTGGGAATTGATATTTAATATTCCCCTCTTTCATATCAATAATAGCACTAACAGTTATAAGAAAAGGTCTTGCCAAAACAATAGGACAAGAAGCATTGCATTCAAAATTCATAAAAAAAAAAATCAACGGGGACAAGGTTATTTTTAACCATAATGAAAAAATCATCAACTCTCCCAAAGGTTTCTTTCTAGCATTATCAGCAAGACGAACATCCAAATAACAGTGTTCCAAAGGTGATAAATCAAGCATATCATAGAGTTTCTTAGGCATAACAGAGATGCTAGCACCAAGATCACATAAAGAATTACAATAAAAATCATTCACCTTCATTTTAATGATGGTCTCCCGTCCATCTTCTAACTTCCTAGGGATAGAGGCTTCACATTTTAACTCTTCTTCTCTAATTTGCATGAGAGAATTTGTAATATGTTTTGTGAAAGCCATATTCATAGCACTAGCATTAGGACTTCTAGACAGATTTTGTAGGAACATAATTACTTCAGAAATATTGCAATCATCAAAATCAAGATCATTTTTATCAAAGGTAATGGGTCAATTGTCTCCCATATTTTGAAAAATTTCAGCACTTTTATCATGAACAGTTTCAGTGGTTTTAGCCAATTTTAAATGTTTAACAAAAGAAGTGGAGACATTGCCAGCACCAATTATTTTACCATTAATAGTAGGATGTTTACTAGCATTTGAAACTTCAGTTTACTAGTGGTGGTAATAGTACAAACTCTAGTTATATTATTCTTTCTATCAATTTCATCTCCTCTTTCCCACCTAGCATGCAATTCAGCCAACATCCTAACATTGTCATCAATTCTAAATTGAATGGCATTCAAAATTTTGCTTTCTTTAACATCATGAGGCATAACCTTTATTTTACAAAGATCAACATCAAGAGCAATGCTATCAACTTTAGAAGAAAGAACATCGATTTTGCCAAACTTTTCCTCAACAGATTTATTAAAAGAAGTTTGTGTACTAATAAAGCCTTTAAGTATGTTTTCAAGATTAGAGGGTACACTTATATTGTTTTTGTAGGAATTGCCATAAGAATTGACATAAACATTACCATTATTAGAAGGATATGGCCTATAATTGTTGCTACCAAAATTATTCCTATAAGCATTGTTGTTGAAATTATTGCTTTAATGAAGTTCACAACAACATGCTCTTCTTGAGCAACCAAAGAGGCTAAAGGAACATTATTTGGATCAACATAAGTTTTACCATTCACAAGCATAGAGGTTTCTTCAACAGAATTTACCTTCTTACTTGGTGGAGCTCTCTTAGTGTGTCATTCATAATAATTTATCATCATATCATCAAGAAGCTTTGTTGAAGAACCCAAAGTGACGGACATAAAGGTTCCTCGAGCAGCTGAATCTAGAAGGTTTCTTGAAGAAAGATTTAGACCTGCATAAAAGGTTTGGATGATCATCCAAGTAGTCAGTCCATGAGTGGGACAATTCTTTACCAAAGATTTCATTCTTTCCCAGGCCTTAGCAACATGCTCATTATCAAGTTGCTTAAAATTCATAATGCTACTTCTTAAAGATATAATCTTAGCAGGAGGATAATATTTTCCAATGAGAGCATCTTTACATTTAGTCCAAGAATCAATACTATTTTTAGACAAAGGTAGCAACCATTCTTTAGCTCTTCCTCTCAAAGAGAAAGGAAAAAATTTAGTTTAATAATATCTCCATGTAAATCCTTATATTTTTGCATCTCACAAAGTTCAAAAAAATTATTAAGGTGAGTAGCAGCAGCATCAGAACTAACACCAAAAAATTGGTCTCTCATAACAAGATTTAACAGTGCAGGCTTAATTTCATAAAAATCAGCAGTATGGAGCAATGGGTGTACTAATAAAATCATTGTTCTTTGTGCTAGTGGAGTCACACAACTTAGTGTTCTCGGGATACTCATTTTAGCAAAATTAAAAACAGGATAAAAATAACAACTAGAATAAGAACAGATTTTTTTGTGTTTTTGATATAAAAAAGCAACCAGGGAAAAATAAAATAAACTAAGAAAAACAATAACAAAGTAAAAAAAGATTGGAGGCGAGATACTCCCCTTGCAAAAATCCTCTTCCTCCTCGGCAACGGCGCCAGAAAACAGGCTTGATGACGTGAGAACACACGTTCGTTGGAAGACCCCAAGAGGAAGGTATGATGAGTACATCATCAAGTTTTCCCTCAGTAAGAAACCAAGATTTGATCAAATCAGTAGGAGAAAGAAATCACTTCTGAAGGTTGATAACAGCTTATGTTGGCAGGGCACACTACCAGGCTCAGAAGCAACATGGAATATGCACACAACACAACCAAGATAATTTGCCCCAACAAAACAGTGAGGTTGTCAATCTCACCGGTTTTGCTAACACAAAGGATTAGATCTATAATGTGGAAAAAGTTTCTTGTTTGTAGTGAATGAAAAGAAAACAGTGTTTGCAGTAAAAAGAACAGTGCTTGCAGTGGTTGTATTAACAGTGTAAAAGAATGGACCGGGGTGCACAGTTCACTAGTGGTGTCTCTCCATAAAAGATAGATAACATGTTGGGTAAACAAATTACAGCTAGGCAATTGACAGATATAAAGGCTGAACCGTAGTGCATATGCAATACATGATGATTACTATGAGATTCATGCGGGCATTACAACATAATTCATAGACCGTTATCCAACTGCATCTATGACTAATAATCCACCCTCAGAACGTAATCCAAGCAGACTTTGGGTATTAAGTTAGAAACAAAAAATTATTGCATTAAGTGAAGTGTGGAATGTAAACAATAAAATTTATCCTTAGACAAAGCATTGTTGTTTTCTCCCTAATGGCAAAAGCACATCCCCCATCCGTCATGTTTCTGTCACTCAAGCACAGATATAATGGATGCATGAACCCACTATCAAGTATAAATACCCCCTCTTAGAGTTACAAGCATCAACTTGGCTAGAGCATCTACTAATAACGTAGAGCATGCAAGATCTTGAATAACATAAACATGATAGATTGATAATCAACTTGACATAGCATTCAATCGTCATCGCATCCCAGCAAACACAACATGTATCATTACAGATAGATAATCTTGATCATGTTAGGAAGCTCACAAGATCTAAGCATGGTGGCATAAAGAGGAGAAGACAACCATCTAGCTACTGCTATGGATTAGCCCAAGGAACTACTCATGCATCACTCCGGAGGCAGGCATGGTGATGTAAAGCCCTCCGATGATGATTTCCACTCCCGGCAGGGTGCCGGGGAGAGCTTCATAACCCTCCCGAACTAGGGTTGACGATGACGGTGGCTACAGAACTTTTCGTGGATGGAGGCTCGGGTGTTTAGGGTTTACCCGAGAAGGAGTATAAATATGTGAAAGGGAGATGTCAGTAGGTGGCCAGGGGGCCCAGACCACCTGGTGGCACGGTCAAGGGGGCCGTGCCACCCTATGGTGTGGGTGCTCTAGGGCCCCCCTCCGGGTCTCCTCTGGACTCCGTGTACGTGACAGAAAAATAAGACCCTGGGATTTTGTTTCGTCCAATTCCGAGAATATTTCTAGAACAACATTTATGAAACCAAAAACAGCAGAAAACAGGAACTGACGCTATGGCATCTTGTTAATAGGTTAGTCCCAGGAAATCCATGAAAATGATATAAAGGGGATAGACAACATGTAGCAAATGGCATGAAAATAACATGGAACATCAGAAATTATAGATACGTTTGAGACGTATCAGTGTGCAGGTCCACGCTTGGCCCTCGGCAATAGCTATATTTCTGACTCTGCGGCCATAAGAAACCTACTGAGAGACTTCGAAGTCCTACTGGATTGATCACCCTGGTTCCTAACTGGGGGAAATTTGATGCTGGACTACATCATACCTTCCTCTTGGGGTCTCCCAGCGGGTGTGTGATTTCACGACATTAGAGACCAAGGAAATCTAGCGGCAAATACAATAACTACTCGAAAAAGGTTTCATTCCAGAATCTCTTAGCCCTTGTTCCATTCCGGTTATCCGCATGCCTAAACAAGATGATACACTTACGATGTGCATGGATTGTCTTCCAATAAAATACATTGTTGTTAGATATAGACACGCCTTTCCTAGGCTTGATGACATGCTAGATGAATTAAGTGGTGCTACTATCTTTTCAAAAATTGATCTTAAAATTGGTTACCATCAAATTTGCATGATCATTCGAGATGAATGGAAACCCACTTTCAAAACTAAAATTGGCTTATATGAATGGCTTGTCATGCCTTTTGGACTTTCAGACGCTAATTCAACTTTTATGCGTCTCATGAATGAAGTTTTGCATTCTTTTATTGGAAAATTTGTGGTTGTCTATTTCGATCACATCTTTATCTATAGCAAATATTTGGAGGATCTCCTTGATCATATTTCACAAGTCTTGTTGGCTCTTTGCAAAGCAAAATAATTTGCAAATCTTTCCAAATGCATTTTATGTATCGACAAGCTTGTATTTTGGGGTGTTTTGTGGTTTCCTCCAATGGAATTGAAGTTTATGATAAGAAAGTAGAAGCAATTAGGAATTGGCCTAACCCAACATCCGTGGGTGAAATAAGGTGTTTTCATGGCCTTGCCGGTTTCTATCGGTGTTTTGTAAAGGATTTTTCTACCATTGCTTGCCCTTTAAAAGAACTTACAAAGAAAAATGTACCTTTTGTTTGGGGCAATGCACAAAAAAAGAATTTGATACTCTCAAGAAGCGTTTAACCAAAACACCTTTGCTTGTTTTACCGGTTTTGGAGAATTTTTTTGAAATTGAGTGTGACGCTAGTGGCATAGGCATTGGTGGAGTTCAAATGCAAAATGGATGTCATGTTACCTACCATAGTAAAAAAACTAGATAATGCTAGACTTAACTATCCCATTTATGGCAAAGATCTCTTCACATTGGTTCGAGTTTTGGAAGTATGGCAACACTATCTTTGTCATAAAGAATTTTTCATTCATTCGGATCATGAATCTTTAAAATATTTGAAAAGTCAAGCAAATTGAAACAATATACATGGTAAGTGGGTAGAATTTATTTAGTCTTTCCCTTATATTATCCAATACAAAAAAGGGCAAATAAAATGTTGTTGCAGATGCATTATCCCGCAAGGAATGCCTTCTTACACGTCTTGAGATTAATGTGATTTGTTTGGATGAGATAAAATATTTGTACTCTTCTGATGGTTTCTTTGGACCTATGTTTGAAAAGTGTTCCCCAAATCGATGATTTGAATATTTCTATTTGCACAAAGGATTCTTGTTTAAAGCTAACAAATTGGGCATCCCTGAGTCCTCTCTTAGTATTTTGTTGTTGAAATAATCGAATGAAGCATCCCTCATGGAACACTTTAGAAGAGAAAATACTTATGCCATGCTCTCCACCAACTACTATTGACCTAAGATGAAACACCAAGTGGAACGACTTGTCAAGATATGTCCAACATGTATCCGAGCAAAGTCCACTTCCAAATCTCTGAGCTAAGTGGAACGACTTGACAAGCCATTGCCTACACCACACCCACCATGGAGTGACATTAACATGGACTTCGTGTTAGGACTACCACGCAAAAAAAACATGGATTCTATCTTTGTCGTTCTTGATCGCTTTTACAAGATGGCACATTTTATTCCATGTAATAGAACGGACGATGCTTCACATATCGCAAATCTATTTTTCAGGGAAATTGTTTATCTATATGGTGTGCCCAAGACAGTTGTGTTTTACCGAGACGTCAAGTTCACATCATACTTCTTGAAGACACTGATGGCCAGGCTCGGCGTCAAGCTATTATTCTCCACCTCCTACCACCCTCAAACTGATGGCCAAATGGAAGTGGTGAATCGAACGCTATCTTTGCTCCTTCGCGCATTGATCAAGACCAACCTAAAGAAATGGTAAGAGTGCATTCCACACGCTGAGTTTGCCTACAATCGAGCACTTCATCAAGCTACAAAGAAGAGACCATTCGAGATCGTCTACGGCTTCAACCCAACACCACTCTTGATATCCTACCATTGCCTCTACATGAACGAGTCAACATGGGACTTCGATAAGCACATCTCCTACATCAAGAAACTTCATGAATCCACAAGAGAAACACTTGAGAAGCACTATGAGCATCATGCCTCAAAGATAAACAAGAACAAGATGCCCATGGTGTGTCACAGAGGGTGACATTTTTTGCCTACACTTCTGCAAGGAACGCTTTCCAAAGAGCACAACTCCAAGCTCAAGCCACGAGGTGACGGACCCTTCAAGATACTCAAGCTCATCAACGAAAATGCCTACAAGATAGACATGCCCCCAATCCAACTACCTCGTACACAACACCTTCAATGTGAAAGATCTATCTCCCTTCCATGGATGTCCAAGTGATGATGATGGTCACGAGTCGTGGACGACTCTTTCGCAAGGGAAGGAGATGATGCAGCCCAACCCATTCCACCAAGCTCTCCTACACCTAATGGACCAATGACGAGAGAATGTGCAAAGGCTATGCAAGGCAAGATGAACTCGCTCTTGTCTCTCTATGATTTTGATGACTTGGTGAATTGTGCGCTACCTCATACAAACACTCTATGTGTGCTCAACTAAGACCCTCCAATGGAGCTCCAAGACGGTGCCAAGGATGACCAAGAACATGACCAAGAAGATCTCCAAGAAGTTGCGCAAGAAGAAGAGTGGAATAGGAAGAAGGGAACCCTCTAGAGTCGTGGACCGACCAGCGCCAATCGCCGGGTCGTCCGGCGCCTAACACAGACGCCAGCCCTAAAGTTACTCGTCGGTCCAATCGTCGCCATCCCGCCGGATCGTCTAGCACCTCCGAGGATGCCGGATGGCTGCGATATGTACCGACACGAGTGGGGCGTCCCTCGGGTGGATCGTCACCTCGTCCGCTGGTCCATCCGGCGAAACCCTGCTAGTTCGTCCGGCATCCTCGCTGGTCTGTCCAGCGCCCCATGCCAGACCATATGATGCATGGAATTCCTGCGCGTCAACAATTCAAGCCTGCAACGCTCTAGCCTCCGGACCATCCGACATTTGAAACACTGGATCGTCGAAGCCCCTGCCCACGCGCGGAAAGTGGCCCCGAGCCCACCTACTATAAATAGGACCCTAGGGCCCAGATCTACGGTTAGAGATGATGAATTGAGATTTGATCTTGTGCTCCTTTACCCCTCGGTAGAGGCTACTTCTGGGTATCTAGAACCGTATTAAGACTACTCCAAATACTCTATATCTCGAATCGAATCAAGGCTACTCTGGGATTACCATCCTTTCCCCTTGAGATTTTTGTTGGTGTCTCTACAATCTATCTCAACTGAATCTTGAAGTTCTATTGGTGCGGTGGACCAGCCGTAGGTGTTGAATTGGTTTCAATCAAGGTGAGTTTGGGTTGGTTGAGTTCCCGAGGCAATCATTGGGTTTAGTTTCAGGGATCAAACCTTCTAGTTCACACTAGTTATCGGTTACTTGATCTCGTTTTCCTCTTGCGTTCTTTGTGTTTATCGTCTCTCATCGGGTCGATTCGTGAGATCATGCCACACCTTAGTGGTTAGCCCACACCAGGTAGATTATTAGATATAGATGCATGCTGGATAACATTATATATGCCCTGACGTAATGCCTACATGATTAGAACCCATGAAATTTATCTTGTCATAATAGCATTATTATGCCCTCATGATTTGTCAATTGTCTAGCTGTAATTTTTTTATCCAACATGTGTATTATTTTATGGAGAGACCCTGCTAGTGAAACTATGGCCCCCGGTCCATTATTTTACATTCATTACAACCTCGTTTATGTTCTATTCGTCATCACTTGATCGGTGTTCCGTTTTACTTTTGATATCAAAACACACCAAACGTTTAATACTTTTATTTTTGGCAAGAAAAAAAGCTTGACAACCTTCCTGGAAAGTTGCAGACGAAAGGGAGTTGTGTTTTGTACGTAGGTTTGCGCTCAATGTGCCACAAGGACCTTGCTGATCTTCATTGAAGTCTTACTAGATTGATAACCATGGATTCTAACCGAGGAAAATTTTCTTCTACGCATCATACCTTCCACTTGGGGTTCCCCAACGATATTCACGCCATCAAGCATAATTTCTGGCGCCGTCGCCGGAGAATTCAAGCTTTCAGCTAGGGGAGTTACACACTTTCTCTCTCTCTCTCTCTCTCTCTCTCTCTCTATCTCTATCTCTCTCTCTCTATCTCTCTCTCTCTCTCTCTCTTTATGTATCTCTCTATCTCTCTTGTTTTGTTCTTGATTAGTTGCTTTCTTTTAGTCTTGTTCTGCTTGTTTTGTTTTTCTGTTTATCAAAAACACACACAAAAAATAAGTTTTCAGCTTTTAGTATTTTTCTGTTTTGTTAGTTTGCTTTTCTCTTTATTTTAGTAGTATGTATAGCTCTATTCCTTTTGTTATGTCACTTGAGGCTGAGTTCCTCACCCTCAAACAAAGAGGTGGGAAATTTTTTAAAGATGCCCTGGAAAGAATTTCGGTTGCACACAAAAATACAACATGTGCCAGCTTTAAATATATTTGTTAGGTGATTCTACACTGGTCTTTTCGGTTGGTTTAAGAATGGTTAGGACTTGGTTGTAGGAGGAAACTTTTTTGAATGTGAGGAAACTAAACATATTAATTCTATAAATGTATAAGTGAGTTTCTTGATAGATGATAATGGGATGAACGCTATAATTGATAGACTTGATAAAATTGAGAAGAAACTTGATTCTTTAAGCTTTAAGGGAATAGAAAATTTTTTACAATATGGGAAAGTCCTCACTGAATTAGATAATGATTGGGAACCTTACATAAAAAAAATGATAATCAAAGCTTTATTTCTTATTGTGACATTGATTCCATGATATCTACTATGCCCAAATGGTGTATGATTCTTTAAAACATGAAAACTTGATTGATTATCCAATTTATCACCCACATGCTGATGATAGTGTTTCTAATATTATGGCAAAGTTTCAGGATGTCCAAGTTTCTATTCATAATAAAGTTACCCATGTGGATTTTATGGTTATGGAACAAGGAAATCAAGGAAATATAGTTCTTGGTATATCTTTCTTACAAATTATGGGATGCATTATAAATGTTAGTTTTGGTTTAATATGCTTTTAAGATCCCATTAGGGGGTAAGTATGCCTTTCCTAATAGAGTCGATGATGTTCTTATTGAGAAATTTTATGATCTTAATGATGGATTTATGGATAAAACTTGATTCTGGCTTTATGCCTAGCTAAAATGTGTTAAAGGAAAATGTTTATGGGAGGCAACCCAAATTTTTTTGCTTTCAGTTTGCTTTTTATTTTTGTTGAGTCTTGGAAGTTTTTACCTCTATAACAACCTCTTCTTATCCTTTTATTTTATTTTTTGTGCAAAAAATTGTCACTATTTGAAAGAAAGTGCAAACTTTTGTTTTGCTGCTAGAAAATATATTTACTGTGTTAGTGAAAAAATTATATCAATTCGAAAAAAAATTCTTATGGATCTGTTTTTTAGGGAAAGATTTATAATTTTATCTAACTTTCATTAGTATTGAGTTTTCTAATTGGATCCTCGGAAGTGCCTCAAAAAAAATCATATTTACACAGTTTTGTTTTCACAGATTTCTATCTTTATTTGCATTTGTCTCTTTACTCATTTCTTTCGCGGTTCTCTAGGGATGGAGTTACTCAAAGGAATTTAGTAACACTAGATAATCTTTCAATTGAGTGTTTGCAATGTGTTCCTTCAATACCAAAGTGGATTTATTTATTTGAGTACTAACCCCTCTAATGAAAATTATGAGATGTTTTGTGTGAAGAAAGTTTTTAAGTGCCACGAGAGAAGATGATATGAGAATATCAAGGAAGGACAAAATCTCAAGCTTGGGGATTCTCAATGGAACCGCTAGAGATATTCAAGAAGTATCGAGCATCAAAACTTGGGGATGCCCAAGGCATCCTTTTCTTCATCAACAAAATTATCAGGTCATCTCCATTGAATCTATATTTTTATTCCTTCACGCATTATGTGATATTTTTGGAGCGTCATTTTGTTTTTCTTTTAGTTTTATTGTGTTTGTATTTCTGTTCATAAGCCTAGTTGGATCCTAGCATTCTTGTTTGGGAGAGAGACACGCTCCACTTTTTTACTAGAATGCTCTAGTGTTTAACTCTTATATTCTTTGAATATTAAGTTTTTGCTATTGTTGTTTTAGCTCTTGTTTTTTTACTTATATCTTGTTAAGAGCTATTAGTTTGTTATATTATAAAGTGTTTAGAACTCTCTTAAAGATTTATTCCAAATAAGTTGATTGGTATTGGTTGAAAAGAAAGAAAGTTGCATGCATGTGGTAGTGGTACAAAGAGAAGCTTGCTTAGACTATGATTTTGCTTTGACTTGCCATGTTGGATGGATATTTTTAATAATATTTTATTATTAGTTAATATTGTCCTATGACTAGTCTCAAATAGTTGAGAGTGCATAATGTGTTATTGGAATGTTAACATGTGTTGTTTTCCTCATGACGTGGTATGGTATTGTGGTATGCTCCTCTGAATAATTTATTTGGATTGACTTCGCACATGCTCACACATGTTAAGACTATAAAGAAAGTCTATCTAGCCTTGATGATCTATAATTTTAGTATGGTAATATCACTTCCATGCTTTCTTTAATGATGGTTTGTCGCAAAGCATTATTATGGCCGTTATTACTCTCTTAGTTGGTCGCTCTTAGTCTATTTCTAGACTTCACATGTACTGAGTATGAGCTCTACTCGTGCATCCAAATCATCGAGCCAAGTTATTCCATTTGTGTACACCATAGCTACCCATACATGGTATTTTCCAGCCATTCCAAGTAAATTTCTTGTGCATCACCTTTAAAACCTTCAAAAATATGTATCCCTTATTTGTGTACTTATTTTTAGCTCATGAGGAAGTAATATATGGTTCATTATTTTTTGCATGTTGAATGTCTTTACCTCTAACTTGCGCGCATAATGTGCTTGTCCTTAATATTTCAAAAGAGCTGGAAAACGGGTGCCAAGTCAACAAAAGATAAATGCCAAGCTATAATGGATCAATACTCTCCTCACACTTTATTTCTGAGAAATCAGTCAAACTCTCCGTGTGTAAAAAAAAAGGAGATGGGGGAATGATCTCGTTCCTCTATGGGAGCCTCTCTTCAAAGTTTTGTTCATCATGGGGAGTAATAAATTATTTATTATCATTCGTTGACAAAGACACATACCTCTCAAAATTATATTTTCATACAACTATTTATAAATGAAAATCTCTAGCACATGAGTAATCCTTGCTTCCCTCTGCGAAGGGAATGCATTTTACTTTTATTTTGAGTATCCATATTTCTTGCTTTAAGCACCAATTAGGATAGAATAATTCTCATTCTTAGTATAATGTGCATTGTCCCAAAATATTAATGATTGAGGTTTACTATTTCTAGAGTTTTTGTATCTAGTCACCATTGGAACTTGGGAGGTGTCGTAGCATTTATATTTTTCTATTCCATGAAGGACAAGCGAGATACCGCTCTACCATGATTTTATTATGATCACTATAACCTTATTGTTGTCCATAATGCCATATTATTTGTTTTTGGTTCTTTGTGATCTTTTCATGAGGAAACTTAATTGCTAAGTCTCACTATGCTTATAACATATTTCATGATTTTGTTAAAAAAATTATCTCATGTCATAATGTTTTACACTTATTGATCAAGATTGTATTGGTAGCATGTCACCTCAAATAGTATCTTTGTTATCATTTACCTACTCGAGGACGAGCAGAAATTAAACTTGGGGGATGTTAATACGTCCAAAATGTATCTATAATTTTTTTTATTGTTCCATGCTTATTCCTTATGATTGCTACATGTTTTATGATGTGTTTACAATATTTTATGGTGTTTTTATGGACTAACCTATTAGCCAGTGCCTAGAGCCAGTTCCTGTTTTCTGTTGCCTTTTTGTTTTAGAAAAGTTGTACAGGAAATATTCGGGAAAAGCCCTAAAAATCCATGAAGGTCGGTTTTTACTTGAGATGAAGGAGTGTAACATCCCAAGTATGAAAATACCCCCTAGAATGTTTGTTTCTTGTTTAATTAAAGTATTGCATCATGGCATCATATTTATTTCCTTGTTTGCATTGTTTACTATTTGTTTTACATCTGTTCTTAATTGTTTTCACAATGGAAATTCAAACTTATTTCAAACATTTATTTCATACTTGCTCTGTTACAACCTTTTAAATAAAACTCTCAAATAAAAACAACCAATTGTTCTCATTTCATTCCATATTGATCAACTAATAAAATGGTGCTTTTATTTCAATTAATTAATTCCAAATTGGTTTCAAATTCAAAGCAATCATCAACAGCACCTAATTTGAACATTTTGAAATTACCAAACAAATCAACCATTTGTTCTATTTTTAATCAATAGGGTTCACCCTATTAAAAATCCTTGTTTTCAATATTAAACAATTAATTTCCAAATTGCTTTCAAATGCACATCAAAAACCTTCAAACAGCACACCAATTGAAATCATAAAATAACCAAAACATTGTTGTGCTCTTTGTTTCCAATTAAATTCTTTTGATCACCCTATTTTCTAAGAATATTGTTCAATAACCATTAATAATAAAATTCAATCAAACACAATCCAAATTCAAACAGCACCTAAAATTAAAATGTTTTTGAATTCCAAACTTGGCTTTGGGTTGTGTTTGACCTAAATATGCTACCCAAATTTTTCTGGAATTTTTGCAAACTCCAAAGTCATCTATTCCTTCCAATTCTTTGCTGCAAAAAAGAAAAATAAAACATAGCAAAAACAATAAAAGCTAGAGGGAGAGAAGAGAGGCAGCCCACCCCTTTTTCCCTTTTTCCCCCAAGCCCACTTTCCACTTCCAGCCCGATACCCCTTCTCCCCCCTTGTCGTCTTCCTCCTCCATCTGTACGAACCCACCTCCTCCACACGATCTCTCCCTCCCCTCTCTGATGGCTAGCCGTACCTTGCTGTCGGGGGGTTACCCCCGAGTAGGGTAAAGACAAGTGGTAGAAGCAACTATCAGAAGAGAGGTTTGGTCGAGTAGCCGCCTACCCGGTACTCGCTACCCGGTCGACTGCTACTCGGTCTCACTTCAAGATGACCAGAAGGAGATATCAATCAAGTTATGTCCATTCGAGTAGAAGAGTTGGCCCGAGTAAAATTGGCGGGAACCTACTCGGGCCAGAAGTCAAAGGAGCCGTTCTGACACAGGATCCCGCGTATCCCGGGTCCGTACTTGGCACTATTCGAACTACTGTTCACCTGGGACCGGCCTGCCTGACAGTGACAGCATGGAAGCAGACGGTCGCAGGATAAGGGGGGCCCAGTCTGTGTTTGGCACAGTGATACCAGTCTGTCCCCTTGGTTTTGCCCAACGACTTTCCAGATGCAGCCAAGGTTGGGAACCAAAGCTGTCAGCGGGAACCCGGAAGAAGGACGATGTGCACATTATGTCGACACTTGTCCATGTTTGGACGTATCCGGCTGGGCACCGTGTATATAAGGTGCCCCGCCGCCTCCTGCGTGAGGGATCGCATGAGGGATCGCAAGCTGGAACACTTCGTGACCTAATTCTTGACCTAGTTCATCACGTAGAGAGGAGAGTGGCTACTCGGTAGCAAGAACATTTTACTGTGGCTACTCGGTGAGACACCAGAATACATAGAGAAAGGCAGGAGTAGGGGTTTTACCTCCTCACGAGGGCCCTGAACCTGGGTAGATCGTGTTGTTTGCAGTGTTTACTTCGTACCTCACGCGGCTACTCGTCGCGTGATCCCTCCCCGAGCACCTCCAGCGTCCTTCGTCCCCACATCTTTAGCCATCCTATGGCATCTGCCGTGACACCACCACGACACTTGCTCCTCTGTCCCATAAAACAGCCACCGATCCCCCCTGCTAACCCTAACCCTAGCCTAGCGCCGCCATCCTCTTCCTCCCTCATCTCCGCCATCTCCCTCCTCTCTGTACTTCTTCCTTCTGTAACTGAACCATGGAGCCGAACAAAAAGAAGCTCCACTGCCGCCGGTGATCGCCGTGGCTAGGGGCTCCCTCCGCCGTGGCTAGGGGCGGGAATGGAAAGCCCCCGCCACGGGCTTCCTCTCCATCACCTCGGCGGCCCCGGGGACCCAGCGAGGCGGCCGCGGCGTCGAGGTTTGCCGCCGGCCACCTCCTGCCTCGCCCCTGCGACCTGCACCTCTGTCCGCCTCCTCCTGCATCGAGGTGAGCCTCGCTCGAGCCCCTTCCGCCTCTCGCCTCCCTCCTCTCCCTTACGTCCTCTCCCCGCACCACCGCGAGCCGCACCCCCACGGCGCCTTCCCGCATCGGCCGGCGAGCATCGCTGCCTCCGTGGAAGACAGCGATCTGAACCTGCAGGTTCAGATACGCACAGGTTCAGTTAAGTTCAGAAAATAGCGCTCAACCACAGCTTAACCCCCACCGCTGCCCCTTCTGTTACCAACCGAAGCGCACCAGCCCACTGGTTTGCACCCTTTGCTCACAGAAGGAGGGCAGGGGTTCGATCCCCCTCCCACACAATTAAAACCAAGTTTTTATTTTTCATTAATTTGGTCACAGAAACATCTCAGATTCACAACCAAGCCCCTGGTAATAAATTCTAGCCCCTGCAAAATATTTTTCAAGTCCCTAGATGAATTAAAAATGGCAGATTTACCCCAAATCTTGTAAATTGCATAAGAAAATCATTTTAACTCCAAATTTAACTTTTTAAATATGTTTTCTGTCCCAAATTAAATGTTCTATCCAAATATAAAATTTGTTTACTGTTTTGAATATTTTAAATTGGTGAAATATTTAAAAACTTGCTAAATTCACTTAAACTTGCAAAATTCATAACTTGGGCATAAAAATTCCAAATTCCACAAATTAAATATGTTTTCCAATCAACTTTTCATGTACTTTCCAAATATAAATTTTGTTTGCTGTTTTGAATAATTTAAATTGCCGAAAACAACTGTTTCTTATTTATTGCATTTAAAATTGCCAAAATAATAACTTGCTCATTTTAAAACCAATTTCCACAAATGAAATATGTTTTCCATGCAAAATTAAATCACCTTTTCAAATATAAAATTTGTTTCATGTTTTGAATAATTAAAATTGGTTAAATAATTTAAACCTTATTTAATTCATTTAAACTTGCTAAATTTATAACTTGATCAAAACAAATTCTTTTGGGACATATAAAATATGTTTTCAAACCATCAAAGCCTAACCTTTTCAAATATGAACTTCACTCAATGTTTTGCACAAATAAAAATTCAAATAAGTTCATGTTTGAATTAAATTCATTTAATTCTTGCTTAAACTTGTTTAATTCATAAATAATTTATTTGAAATCCTTTTTCAACAAGTGAAACATGTATTCCACCTAAAATTGTGTGAACTTTCCAAATATAAACTTTGTTATCTATTTTGAACAATTTAAATTGGTGAAAACAACAAATGCTTGAGTGACACCTTTAAGTAACCAAAATTTCCTAACTTAATGAATGAATTTCCAAACTTGGTAAACCTTATTTCCAATTGATTTTATTGTTGTTATTTTGCTGTTTTCCTCATCCATGCATCATGCTAATCCACTTTCACATGTTGCTTAGTTGTAGAACAATTAATTCAACCATAATTCATGGGCTTTTCATATGCAATCCAAATTGCATATGGATCCATTTAAATTGTGTGACCATGTCAACTAGTGTATTTTGATGCATCAATTAAATTGCCATGCATCATCCCATTGTTTGTGCACTATGCCATGTTATTGATTGTTTATCTTTCTGCATTGTTTGTTTGCTTCTTCTCGGATAAACGACGACGTTGAGACCGACGATACTTACGACATCCCTTCTAAGGAATTAGCTCAGTACCAGGCTATTGGGTTTGCAGGCAAGTTATCACTCACATGAACCATCGTGTTCCTTTCAACATTGGTTACCGATACTTTCCGTTGTCTATTTCTGCTAGCCTTAGTAGTTGTTGTTTCTGTTACGAACCTATCACATGAATCCTTTAACCCTGATACTGCCTCACCTCCATACCTATAACCATTGTTTGAGCCCGTGTCTTACTAGCATGCTTAGGTTGTTTTGCTCGAGTCTGTTACCCGTTACTTTCTGTTACTATTTCATTATGTTCCGGGGGCTCGATGTTTAATAAATCAATCATGCTAATGTTATTATTAATAATAATTTGATGATAAGGCACCGGCAGGAGGCCCTTCGTGGTTTTGAGGCCTGCTAGTGTCGACCCTAATAGGAAAAGGGTCTTGTCTACTGATCCATGATGAGCGCACTACCCGCATGTGGGAAGCGAGTATGGGCGCCCCCCTCAATTTGACTCGATTCGCATCTCATCCAAATCGCCTCATTTAGTTCGGGTTTTCCATTTGCTGCATGCATGATCTTGCGAGCCCTTGGTACCCGGGTGGAACTTTCGTAGTCGGCATATAGGGGGACACGTTCTTAGAGTGCTATGAGGGTCCATTTTCTTCTGGGCTCGATTAGCCGTGCGCCCAAGGTGCTTTGGGCTTGATGCGAAGAAGAGTTGAGTTGTGTAGAGTACCTCGCTTGGTGGGTTTGATCCCCGTCTGGCGGGATATTCTTGCGTGTACGGCCAAATTGGTGCAACCCTGCAGGGATAATCTTCTCGAGAAGCCGTGTTTTCCGCGGTTATGGATTACTTGGTGAAAGTACTGGCTAACAAGTACTCAGGACAACTTAAACCTAATGATTAACAACCTTACACCCAATGATTAAACAACTTGACTAGTAATAGGATTATTGACACAATAATCTGCTTCATCTTTAATCCAACTGTGTGAGTTATCCTCGGATTGCTTCTTTGGATAAGGGGCGAGATCCAGGATGGGTTTGTTTGAAGTTATCTTTCAGTTGGTTACAATACTCGATCTTATCCCCTTTCTGTTAGTTAGAAGTTGTAGTTCTCTGTAGTTGGTTAGAGCAGCCAGTTGCAGCATCTTTATATCCCCTTTCTTCCGTTGAACCCAAAGCATCTATGCTTGGTGTTGACGGGTTACACTTTGGTGAACTGTGAGTCTTGCTTGCCAGTACGTTTATGTACTGACCCCTTTGGGGCTGTGGTTTCCGTAGACCTACGTTTCCGAAGATCTACATGGTGGCTACTACGTGGAGTATGACGACGAGACTGCTGACGAGTAGATAGCGGACCCGGGCAGGATCCGAGACTTCGTGGATGGGCTCCGTCTGTTCGTTTCCGGCCTCTTAGGCCTATTTGGTTCTTGTCTGTACTCAGACATTTTGGATGCTTCCGCTGTGATGTAATGATGTATTGTTGGGACAGGTGTCCTCTGAATGATTGTATTTGCTATTTATGCTCTAATGAGAGCTATTTGCAACTTATTTCAATCTTTTGTGTCGTAGAGATCTGTTGTGATATCAGTTGTTCAACGCCGTTGACGTACCATGTGTGTATGGTTTGAAGTACGTCAATGGAAGTGTCCTGATTTCTATGGGATAGTTTACGTCGACGCTGAACAGATAGGGGTTGGTTGTCACACATACGTGTGTGGGCCTACTCGTAAGAGGACGCGGGTGCCGGTAAGCCCCGTAATCCAATCTACTACTGTTCAACGGAACGGCGAGTATCCTTTAGAAGTCCGGGTGCGACAAATGGTATCAGAGCCTGTCTGCCTGTAGGATCCCTTTTTACTGGTCGCAGTTGAGTCTAGAAACTATTTTGTAGCTATATAGGAAAAATGAAACGTGAGAGTAGGAATTCTGTTCTTTTATTTCTTTCCCCACCCACCCTCCCTTTTCTGGTAAGGAAGTGCAACGTTGTTTTCCCTTCTCATCTAAACTTTCAAGTTAGGATTTCACGAATCCTGGTTTCTCTAGGATGGTTATATCTACTAGACCATAGGAATGGAGGTGGTTGTGACGTGATTTATCATGTTGCCTACTCACGATTGAGAACGGAGGCGTGTAAGCCCCGGAAGCAAATCCTCTATTCCTTAAGCAGTAGATATTGATCCTTTAGAAGCCCGGATGGGTTTTCCGTAGTACCTCAGGAGTTTTGTTCTCGTTTTTCCCGGTGTTGCTTCGTTATCCTGTTCTTCTCAACATCCTTTTCGTCCATTGAAATCTTGTTGTTGTTTTCCATTTCAGTTCTTCTACCGACGTCTAATCAAAACTTCCCAAATATCAAGTCTATCTGGCCAGAAAGGTTGTTGTTGTTTCGAAAACTACCAGGCTATGAAAGCTGGCATTCCTATAATCTGGGGTTGTTTCGAGGAAGCGTTCCTGAAGCACCACATTCCAGATAGTCTATTCTCTAAATGAATCAAGTTCTATCCAGCTATACACCCTCCATACAAAACCTCTCCCTTTACTCAAAAATGTTCCGGTGGTTTCCAAATTCCCTGACGTCTTTCCAGAAGAGTTGCCAGGATTATCTATCGTTTTGAACTTCCAGAAAAACTATCCAAGGTGCACGATGTGTTTCACGTGTCACAGCTCAAGACGATCTTCCCAAGAAGTATCCGGACCTTTTCTTTTCTCAGTAGGAATCTCGGGGCGCGATTCCTTCAAGGGGGGCGTTTTGTAACATCCCAAGTATGAAAATACCCCCTAGAATGTTTGTTTCTTGTTTAATTAAAGTATTGCATCATGGCATCATATTTATTTCCTTGTTTGCATTGTTTACTATTTGTTTTGCATCTGTTCTTAATTGTTTTCACAATGGAAATTCAAACTTATTTCAAACATTTATTTCATACTTGCTCTGTTACAACCTTTTAAATAAAAATCTCAAATAAAAACAACCAATTGTTCTCATTTTATTCCATATTGATCAACTAATAAAATGGTGCTTTTATTTCAATTAATTAATTCCAAATTGGTTTCAAATTCAAAGCAATCATCAACAACACCTAATTTGAACATTTTGAAATTACCAAACAAATCAACCATTTGTTCTATTTTTAATCAATAGGGTTCACCCTATTAAAAATCCTTGTTTTCAATATTAAACAATTAATTTCCAAATTGCTTTCAAATGCACATCAAAAACCTTCAAACAGCACACCAATTGAAATCATAAAAATAACCAAAACATTGTTGTGCTCTTTGTTTCCAATTAAATTCTTTTGATCACCCTATTTTCTAAGAATATTGTTCAATAACCATTTAATAATAAAATTCAATCAAACACAATCCAAATTCAAACAGCACCTAAAATTAAAATGTTTTTGAATTCCAAACTTGGCTTTGGGTTGTGTTTGACCTAAATATGCTACCCAAATTTTTCTGGAATTTTTGCAAACTCCAAAGTCATCTATTCCTTCCAATTCTTTGCTGCAAAAAAGAAAAATAAAACATAGCAAAAAGAATAAAAGCTAGAGGGAGAGAAGAGAGGCAGCCCACCCCTTTTTCCCTTTTTCCCCCAAGCCCACTTTCCACTTCCAGCCCGATACCCCTTCTCCCCCCTTGTCGTCTTCCTCCTCCATCTGTACGAACCCACCTCCTCCACACGATCTCTCCCTCCCCTCTCTGATGGCTAGCCGTACCTTGCTCCTCTGTCCCATGAAACAGCCACCGATCCCCCCTGCTAACCCTAACCCTAGCCTAGCGCCGCCATCCTCTTCCTCCCTCATCTCCGCCATCTCCCTCCTCTCTGTACTTCTTCCTTCTGTAACTGAACCATGGAACCGAACAAAAAGAAGCTCCACTGCCGCCGGTGATCGCCGTGGCTAGGGGCTCCCTCCGCCGTGGCTAGGGGCGGGAATGGAAAGCCCCCGCCACGGGCTTCCTCTCCATCACCTCGGCGGCCCCGGGGACCCAGCGAGGCGGCCGCGGCGTCGAGGTTTGCCGCCGGCCACCTCCTGCCTCGCCCCTGCGACCTGCACCTCTGTCCGCCTCCTCCTGCATCGAGGTGAGCCTCGCTCAAGCCCCTTCCGCCTCTCGCCTCCCTCCTCTCCCTTACGTCCTCTCCCTGCACCACCGCGAGCCGCACCCCCACGGCGCCTTCCCGCATCGGCCGGCGAGCATCGCTGCCTCCGTGGAAGACAGCGATCTGAACCTGCAGGTTCAGATACGCACAGGTTCAGTTAAGTTCAGAAAATAGCGCTCAACCACAGCTTAACCCCCACTGCTGCCCCTTCTGTTACCAATCGAAGCGCACCAGCCCACTGGTTTGCACCCTTTGCTCACAGAAGGAGGGCAGGGGTTCGATCCCCCTCCCACACAATTAAAACCAACTTTTTATTTTTCATTAATTTGGTCACAGAAACATCTCAGATTCACAACCAAGCCCCTGGTAATAAATTCTAGCCCCTGCAAAATATTTTTCAAGTCCCTAGATGAATTAAAAATGGCAGATTTACCCCAAATCTTGTAAATTGCATAAGAAAATCATTTTAACTCCAAATTTAACTTTTTAAATATGTTTTCTGTCCCAAATTAAATGTTCTATCCAAATATAAAATTTGTTTACTGTTTTGAATATTTTAAATTGGTGAAATATTTAAAAACTTGCTAAATTCACTTAAACTTGCAAAATTCATAACTTGGGCATAAAAATTCCAAATTCCACAAATTAAATATGTTTTCCAATCAACTTTTCATGTACTTTCCAAATATAAATTTTGTTTGCTGTTTTGAATAATTTAAATTGCTGAAAACAACTGTTTCTTATTTATTGCATTTAAAATTGCCAAAATAATAACTTGCTCATTTTAAAACCAATTTCCACAAATGAAATATGTTTTCCATGCAAAATTAAATCACCTTTTCAAATATAAAATTTGTTTCATGTTTTGAATAATTAAAATTGGTTAAATAATTTAAACCTTATTTAATTCATTTAAACTTGCTAAATTTATAACTTGATCAAAACAAATTCTTTTGGGACATATAAAATATGTTTTCAAACCATCAAAGCCTAACCTTTTCAAATATGAACTTCACTCAATGTTTTGCACAAATAAAAATTCAAATAAGTTCATGTTTGAATTAAATTCATTTAATTCTTGCTTAAACTTGTTTAATTCATAAATAATTTATTTGAAATCCTTTTTCAACAAGTGAAACATGTATTCCACCTAAAATTGTGTGAACTTTCCAAATATAAACTTTGTTATCTATTTTGAACAATTTAAATTGGTGAAAACAACAAATGCTTGAGTGACACCTTTAAGTAACCAAAATTTCCTAACTTAATGAATGAATTTCCAAACTTGGTAAACCTTATTTCCAATTGATTTTATTGTTGTTATTTTGCTGTTTTCCTCATCCATGCATCATGCTAATCCACTTTCACATGTTGCTTAGTTGTAGAACAATTAATTCAACCATAATTCATGGGCTTTTCATATGCAATCCAAATTGCATATGGATCCATTTAAATTGTGTGACCATGTCAACTAGTGTATTTTGATGCATCAATTAAATTGCCATGCATCATCCCATTGTTTGTGCACTATGCCATGTTATTGATTGTTTATCTTTCTGCATTGTTTGTTTGCTTCTTCTCGGATAAACGACGACGTTGAGACCGACGATACTTACGACATCCCTTCTAAGGAATTAGCTCAGTACCAGGCTATTGGGTTTGCAGGCAAGTTATCACTCACATGAACCATCGTGTTCCTTTCAACATTGGTTACCGATACTTTCCGTTGTCTATTTCTGCTAGCCTTAGTAGTTGTTGTTTCTGTTACGAACCTATCACATGAATCCTTTAACCCTGATACTGCCTCACCTCCATACCTATAACCATTGTTTGAGCCCGTGTCTTACTAGCATGCTTAGGTTGTTTTGCTCGAGTCTGTTACCCGTTACTTTCTGTTACTATTTCATTATGTTCCGGGGGCTCGATGTTTAATAAATCAATCATGCTAATGTTATTATTAATAATAATTTGATGATAAGGCACCGGCAGGAGGCCCTTCGTGGTTTTGAGGCCTGCTAGTGTCGACCCTAATAGGAAAAGGGTCTTGTCTACTGATCCATGATGAGCGCACTACCCGCATGTGGGAAGCGAGTATGGGCGCCCCCCTCAATTTGACTCGATTCGCATCTCATCCAAATCGCCTCATTTAGTTCGGGTTTTCCATTTGCTGCATGCATGATCTTGCGAGCCCTTGGTACCCGGGTGGAACTTTCGTAGTCGGCATATAGGGGGACACGTTCTTAGAGTGCTATGAGGGTCCATTTTCTTCTGGGCTCGATTAGCCGTGCGCCCAAGGTGCTTTGGGCTTGATGCGAAGAAGAGTTGAGTTGTGTAGAGTACCTCGCTTGGTGGGTTTGATCCCGTCTGGCGGGATATTCTTGCGTGTACGGCCAAATTGGTGCAACCCTGCAGGGATAATCTTCTCGAGAAGCCGTGTTTTCCGCGGTTATGGATTACTTGGTGAAAGTATTGGCTAACAAGTACTCAGGACAACTTAAACCTAATGATTAACAACCTTACACCAATGATTAAACAACTTGACTAGTAATAGGATTATTGACACAATAATCTGCTTCATCTTTAATCAACTGTGTGAGTTATCCTCGGATTGCTTCTTCGGATAAGGGGCGAGATCCAGGATGGGTTTGTTTGAAGTTATCTTTCAGTTGGTTACAATACTCGATCTTATCCCCTTTCTGTTAGTTGGAAGTTGTAGTTCTCTGTAGTTGGTTAGAGCAGCCAGTTGCAGCATCTTTATATCCCCTTTCTTCCGTTGAACCCAAAGCATCTATGCTTGGTGTTGACGGGTTACACTTTGGTGAACTGTGAGTCTTGCTTGCCAGTACGTTTATGTACTGACCCCTTTGGGGCTGTGGTTTCCGCAGACCTACGTTTCCGAAGATCTACATGGTGGCTACTACGTGGAGTATGACGACGAGACTGCTGACGAGTAGATAGCGGACCCGGGCAGGATCCGAGACTTCGTGGATGGGCTCCGTCTGTTCGTTTCCGGCCTCTTAGGCCTATTTGGTTCTTGTCTGTACTCAGACATTTTGGATGCTTCCGCTGTGATGTATTGTTGGGACAGGTGTCCTCTGAATGATTGTATTTGCTATTTCTGCTCTAATGAGAGCTATTTGCAACTTATTTCAATCTTTTGTGTCGTAGAGATCTGTTGTGATATCAGTTGTTCAACGCCGTTGACGTACCATGTGTGTATGGTTTGAAGTACGTCAATGGAAGTGTCCTGATTTCTATGGGATAGTTTACGTCGACGCTGAACAGATAGGGGTTGGTTGTCACACATACGTGTGTTGGCCTACTCGTAAGAGGACGCGGGTGCCGGTAAGCCCTGTAATCCAATCTACTACTGTTCAACGGAACGGCGAGTATCCTTTAGAAGTCCGGGTGCGACAAGGAGTCCAAAGGGCAGCCCAGAGGGGCCCCCAACCCACCAGGTGATGCCTAGGCGTGGGTGGGCCCTAGGCCGCGCCTCCCTATCGCCTGGTGGAGGTGGACCTCCCCCGGCACCGGCCAATACATATCGGTAAGACGAATGTATTTTCTGAGGGCCTCTTCGCTCATATATTGCCTTCTGCCCAAAAACCCTAGGGGGCGAGAATTTTCCATGAAACTGATATATAGGCGCCGTCACCTCAAAAGTCCAATCTATGGCTTCTGTAGTCCTACTCTGGCACCCTGCTGGAGGGAGAAATCTTCATCAGAGGCTTCTTCACCACCATGTCTGCCTCCCCAATGATGCGTGAGTAGTTCATCCTTGGACTACGGGTCCATATCAGTAGCAAGATGGTTATCTTTTCTCCTTGTGCTATCATGCCACGGTCTTGTGAGTTGCCTAACATGATCAAGATCATTCTTATGTAATTGGTACATGTTATGTTTGCTGGGATCCGATGAATCATGACATTATGATCAGTTTGTTCATGTCTTTTATTTGAGCTTCACTTATATCTTGTTAGTGTTTTAATGTGTTCTTGCACAATCTCCAATGTGTATGGCTAGTCTAGCCAAGTTGTTGTATGCATCCCAAGAGGGAGTTTTATGCTAGATAGTGGATTCATTCCTCGTTGTTGCCTGGGTTCGAGTGACAGATTCGTTGATGGGGAAGAATGTGTTGTTGCCACTAAGGGGAAAACAGTGGTGTTCTTGTTTGTGTGATGATAATTATCGCTTACATTATGTATTGATCGTAATGAATTTTTTTGTTGATTACAACTTAGTAATAGAAATATTTAATGGATAGCTTTCTTCAGTAGTACTATTAGATATAGATGCATGCTAGATAGCGGTCTATATGCCTTGACGTAATGCCTACATGATTAGAACACGTGAACTTTATCTTGTCATAATAGTAGTGTTGTGCCCTCATGATTTGTCAATTCCCTAGTTGTAGTTTGTTTACCCAACATGTGCATTGTTTATGGAGATGCAGCACTAAGGAAACTATGGCCCCCGGTCCATTATTTTACATTTATTCAAACCTCGTTTATGTGCTTTACATCATCACTTGATCGTTGTCCAGTTTTACTTTTCATCTCAAAACACACCCATAAGTTTAATACTTTTCTTTTCAGCAAGACGGGAAGCTTGAAAACATTCCTGAAAAGCTGGGGATGAAAGGGAGTTTGTGTTTTGTGTGTAGGTTCACGCTCGACATGTCACGAGCACCCTCTCTTAGCGTCATTGAAGTCCTACTAGATTGTTAACCTTGGTTTCTAACTAAGAGAAATTCGTTGTTACCCTACATCATACCTTCCACTTGGGGTTCCCCTATGGGTGTGTGTGATTCACGCCATCAGACGCTATCCAATAAGCATCTCCCTGGTATCAAGTTGCATAAGCAATGGATAATTGCATTAAGCACAGTACATAATGTAAGCAATATTTATAATCAATAAGTAGAAGTAAACACTATTGTTTTCCCCCTTAATGGCAACATCACATCCTCGCCCTTAGAAGTTTTAGTCACTCATGCCCAGGACCGCAGGGATCATGAACCCACTATCTAGCACTAAATTCCCTCTTGGAGATGCATGTGATCACTTGGCCAAAGTAACCACACACACCAGAGAGCATGCAAGAACATAATAGATTATTAACACAAATAAGATATCAAGATCATTTAAGAAACATGAACAATCTGATCATAACTTCACAATTTATCAGAACCCAACAAACAAAACATATTGCAATTACATAACGGTGATATTGAACATTTTAGGCATGTCACAAGATCTAAAAATGGTAGCACAAGAGTAGAGACAACCATATAGCTACTGATGTGGACCCATAGTCTAAAGATGAACTACTCACGCATGGCACCGGAGGCAATCATGGCGACAAAAAAGTCTGCAGTGACGTCCAACAGGGTGTCGAAGCAGGGCTCTAGAAGATCTATATTTTAATTTCGAGATGACAGCGGCTATGTATGGATTTTATGGAAAATAAGCACTGCCCCGACGTTTTTATGTTAGAGGCAATTTATAGGCGAAGTGGGTCCCAGGAGGTAACCCAGGGAGCCAGGTGACCTAGGGGTGCCTAGGCTCACCCGCGCCATAGACCCACCTGGCCACTTGGTGGCTTCCCTTTGGACCTTGTCTTCGTATCGATGACGAAATAAATATTCTTCCCTTTCAAGGATTTTCTCGGACTTTTTCTGCGGGGATTTTCTGAAATGCAAAAAACTGCAGAAAAACAAAAAATTATCGTTGGGCATCTTGTCAATAGGATTGTCAGCGATATAAAAATATAATAAAAACATGGGGTGTTGGTTTAAAACAAGTATGGAACAATAAAAATTATAGATATATTTTGGGCGTATCAATTTACAAAGGCTTAGGCTCAAATTTTGTGTAGTTTTATCGGCTAAGTTTCTAATTATTGGATGACCACTTTTTACTAAGGGGGGAATATAGTGTTACCATGATTAATAGAAAAAACTAGACTTGTACCATATTAAATACCATAAACCATATTAATTTCACACCGTGCAAATTATCATATTGTTAACTGATATGTTGCAAACGTATATATAATTTTTTATGCTCCATGCTTGTTTTCTACCCAATACCGTTTGTTTCATGTTTTCTTTCGTTTTTCGGATGTTTTCACAGACTAACCTGTTAACAAGATGCCCCAGATCAGTTGTTATTTTCTGCAAAGGAAATATTCTCGGAAAGGGCTGAAAATCCACAGAGATCAATTTTTACCCAGAACAAAGATGAAGTCCAAAGGAGAGATGGAGGGGAGCCAGGGGGCCACCATGTGGGCATCAGGCGCGGCGTCCCCCTTGGTCCCAGTGGGCACTTGGGAGCCCTGGCCACCGCCTCACGTCCCCTCTTCGCCCGTAAATTTCCTATAACCCTAAAATGTCAAGGGCGGAGTTATTTTCCATGAAACATACAGAGAGCCGCCGTCACATTGAAAGTCCAATCTAGAGACTCTGGAGTGTTGCTCCGGCACCCTGCCGGAGAGGGGGGGGGTCGTCTACGAAGGCTTCTACATCGTCCTGACCACCTCCGAACAGATGCGTGAGTAGTTCATCTCGGTACTACGGGTCGATAGCAGTAACTAGATTGTTGTTCTCTACCCTATGCCTCCATGTTTAGAGTCTGGTGAGCTGCCTCACATGATCGAGACCGCCGTTATGTAATTGTGCATGTTGTGTTTGCTGGGATCTAGTGAACCATGATATTATTATTATTTTGTTCATGTCAATCTGAGGTGCTTCACTTATATTTGTAGAGAGTTTTAATATTTTCTTGCAATCCTCTCTGGTGTTTATGATTACGTTGGCCACGTAGTTGTTTTCACCTCCAAGAGAGGGTTTATATGCTAGATAATGGGTTCATGCCTCCTTGTTGTCTGCGCTCGAGTGACAGAAACGTGAGAGGGGAGGATGTGTTGTTGCCACTAGGGAGAAAACATAGGTGCTCTTGTCCACGGATGAGAATCATTGCTTGCATTACGTATTGATCTTAATGCATTTGTCTGTTGCACACGTAGCAATCACTTCGTTGCTGCAACTTAATACCAAGGGATTTGCTGGATAGCTTTCTTAAGGTGGACTTTTAGATATGGATGCATGATGGATAACCGTCCATACGCCTTGATGTAATGCCTACAATGTTAGAACCCGTAAACTTTACCTCGTCATAATAGTATTGTTATACGTTCATGATTTCTCAATTGCCCAGCTATAATTTGTTCACCCAGCATGTTTGTTTTCTTTGGAGAGACACCACTAGTGAACATAGGGCCCCCGGTCCTATTTTCCTCATATTGCAAACCTTCTTTTAATCACTGTTTCCTCATTGTTCCGTTTTTTACTTTTATTGTTTTTCAAGACTCTATACGATTAATTCTCTTATTTTCAGCAAGACCGGAAGATTGACAACCTTCCGGAAAGTTGGGGCAAGAGAGAATTTGTGTTTGTGTGTAGGTTCCACGCTTTGTTAACTACACACCGATACTTTTCTGGCGCCGTTGATAAAGCAACCTTTTTCGAGACTACGAAGTCCTACTGGGGTCTCGCAACGAGCGTGTGATCACGTCAGCATCACTAACACTCCCATGGCTCATCACGCTAAGCTATTGTTTTATAGTTATGCTCGAATGCATCTAAGGACATCTTCAAATCAAAAGATTTTGGTAAGAATCTTGGAGGATTAATATTTTATAATTTTTTTCGTGTGAGTTGTTTATGGTTGAATCTTACTAATTTTTTTTCATAATAATCCTATGGTTGAATCTTGGTAAGAACGATTGAAGTGAATAGACATGAATGTGAGATATGAGTTAGGGTGTCAACCCCGAGGGCGTTGAGAAATGACGAGACAACTTTAGGTTGGAGCCTCTTTCCCTTCTGCTCGGATCTTCAAAAACAAAGCGTTCGACTTTCGACTTCCATGCTAGTGTTCTTTTGGAGCCATGGGTCAGAGTCACATGTGTTCCTAGTTGGATCTTTTATTTGTTCAAAACAACTTTAGAGTGAAGATTGATCAAAATTTTCAAGTTCAAACTAATTTAATGATTTTGCCCATTCTCATCCGATTGAGATTTTTTTTTGAAATAGGCTTTCGCCCCGCTATATTAATATAGCAACCACACCGATACAAAGTTTGGACCAAACTAAGTGCTGGGGCAACAGCAACACACGCCCAAAGAGAAAAAGAAATGAAAGTCGAGGCGAGGAGCCCAAACAGAGATGACCCGCCACCGCTGCGCCCTCCATCTTCGTCCCACCGCAACCCAGGTACCCCCGAGCACCTCGTGCCAAGCAGCCCCTCCAATGAGGGTAGCACTGTCGACACATCGCTGCTACCCGAACCCGAGGTCCTAGGGTTTCCCCCGACACGGGTAGTAGCGGCTAGGGATTCCTACGGCGCCCTCCAAGAAGGACTGGTGCCACACGACGGCGGCACCGCTCCCGGGTCAGACTAGCTGACAGGGATTTCTCCCAACCCCTACCCACAAACCAAACCGGCGCAAGGGGTACCTCCACCGAGCATCTCCAGCCACCGATACACGCCACGGCGATCTTGAGCCACCTTCATTGGTCACCTCGTGACCCCGGAAGACGGCGTGGAAGACTGCAGCATCCGACACAGTCGGGCCAAAGGACAACAGCTCCGCAGCCCGCGGGAGGTACCCACCTCCACTGCCAAAAGGCGGTCATCGGCCGGACAGAGCAGCGGGGGCACACCAGGCCCCGTCGGGCCCGGCCGAACCCAGATGGGCTCGTGAAGCCCCGGCCGCCCTGCTGCAATACTCAGGCCACAGTGTCGTCCCTGTCTGTCCCGACCAGTCGATGCCGCTGCCTCCAGGGGGCCTGCCGCACGGACGCCCCGCGTCGGAGACCACCGCCTCCTTCGTCACCCAGTCGCGCTGGACCCGGACTTCCCTAGGAGCACCGCCGCCGAGGAAGGGACCGGCCCCGACCACCCTTCCACGCCGTGGGGAAAAGATGAGGCCGCCGCCGCCGGCGCCGCGCGGGCCTTTGCCCGGCGACCCTTGCCGACGGCGGCCGCAGGGGGAGGGGGTAGGAGAGAGCTCGGTCGGCGAGGGGTGGGGGGAGGAGCCCCGTCGCCCTCGGGGGGGGCGAGAGGGGGGGGGCTCATTCGGTTCCAAGACCGTTGATCACTCTTATTCATGTTGTATCAAAAGTTGTACATGGTTTTCAACTAAAATTTTACCCGTTACACATAGGTTATAACTAAAATTTACCGGTTACATATGGGTTGCAACTAACATTTTTTAAGTTACACATGAGTTGCAACTGAGAGTAGATGGTTAATTCCCCGTCAATACAAAATTAGTCGATACCTAATTTCAGTCATAAGTTTAAAGGTTCAAGTGACACCAGATCAACCCTCGAGCTCCGGCGGTCTCCCAGTGACGGCGACGCAACGGGCTGCATTTTATGATTCGCTATGGTATTTTTATAAAAAAATGACATGTTAATATGTTTGCTGAGAACTTTCTGCCACGATGCACGCGTAACTGCACACGAACACGATTTGGATTTGCCGGATCTTTTTTCCTTTTTGGCAAACGCGGGATGCTGGGCGCTGCGTGGCTGCCTGTCCCAGCGGAACACGCGGCGTCGGAGTTATTGCAACAATATCCTTCGTCTATAAATATAATCAAAACAAGCCCTTACTCTGTTTAGCGCATTTCTGTACTTCTCAGGCAGACACCCTTAAATAGCCACAAAGCACCCTCGAGTCCTTAAAATTGCACTCCCCGTTCATCCCCTTTCTCCAGTGCGACGAACAACCACCAGGGCCATGGCGACCACCGACATCCGCCTCTCCATCGAGCACCAGACCCACTTCGCCCTCCGACTCGCCTCCGCCATCTTTGCACCGTCCAATTCCAAGGGCTCTTCCGGCAACGCCGCCTTCTCCCCGGTCTCCCTCCACGTCGCGCTCAGCCTCGTCGCCGCCGGCGCTGGCGGCGCCACCCGCGACCAGCTCGCCGCCACGCTCGGGGCCGCGGGTCCAGGCGACTCCGAGAGCATCCACGCCCTCGCCGAGCAGGTGGTGCAGGTCGTGCTCGCTGACGCTTCCGGCGCCGGCGGCCCGCGCGTGTCCTTCGCCAACGGCGTCTTTGTCGACGCTTCGCTACCGCTCAAGCCTTCCTTCAAGGATCTCGCTGTGGGCAAGTACCAGGCCGAGACCCAGTCGGTGGACTTCCAAACTAAGGTGATCCCCTTCCTAGCTTGACTAGTCATAGCTCTTGAAACGACGGGAAGGTAGATTTGCCCAATATCTGCAGTGTATTTACCTTTCCTTTTCACAGTTCGACATGCCATTCTTATTCTGAAGTGGTTGTTTTGTGCTGATGTTAGAGACGGATATATATATGTTGAAAATATCTCAGATCATGACCATTGCAGATTTTCCCCATACATTTTGTTTTAACACAAGGAGTTTTAGTACTTTTGTGTACTTGTGTTGTGTAGATACATGAGCATAGACAGACTATAGAGCAGTGCTGAAGCTTCTAGTCTTTCGGTTGTTTTAGTAGATTGAAATAGGTTTGGATTGAATGGTCGACTGTTCATTCAAGCTTGTGCAATTCCTTCTCTGTCTAGCTTAAAGATGTGATAAACATATTAATACATTGCCATTTTGTCCAACTTAATTAAAGCTTCTCTTTAGAGTTTACCTTTGAGTGAATAATTTACACTTTGGACCTTGCACCAGTGACCAGTGTGATTTTGGGATATCCAGACTGTTACTTTTGTGCGCAAATTCATCTTTTTACAAGTGTAAACTTCACAATGTGCTCTTCAAGGCTGGGGAATTTGCTGATATTTATACTTTTAGGGTCTTGATCCTAGTATGTTATGTTAGATCATTAGGAATGTCTAGAGCCTTCCAAATTTGTGGGCCTGTATTTATACGTTTTTCAAGTAGGGTATTGATGTGGTTTTTCGATCATGTTGATTGAGAAGCTGTGGCCCAGTTCCTTATTTGGTTTTCGTTTCTTACCATTATAGGAATTTGGACTGCAAAATGTACAAAAAATCAGCTAATGATTAGAATTGTTGAAAGATCAGTAGTGACAGTGTGGTGCTTCTAGATGGTATCATGACCATTGTATACTCATGCAAACTGTTATCTTTTCTCTATAAAAAAATGTCTTATCTTTTGTCAGTTGTTTGTAAAGGAGATGCTTTATAAAAATCTTAGTATGCTGTCTTGGATTCTCAGTCTTGTTTGAAAGGAAATAATTTCCGGTGGTCAAAAGTTTGGTGGAACTATGATTTCTACCATTTAGCCTTTTTTTCATGTTCTGTTCCTTTCTTTGCTTTGGCCATTCTAAAAACTGCAATTCGATTACGTGTTATAATTTTCCAGTTGTGCTAAGTATTGATGTATTTGAATTTTTCCAGGCTGCTGAAGTTGCTGGTCAAGTGAACTCATGGGTGGAGAAAATCACAACAGGTCTCATCAAAGGGATCCTTCCTGCTGGGTCTGTTGACAGTACTACTAGACTGGTTCTTGGCAATGCCCTTTATTTCAAAGGAGCTTGGACTGAGAAGTTTGATGCATCAAAGACAAAAGACAACAAGTTCCACCTTCTTGATGGGAGCTCAGTTCAAGCACCATTCATGACCACTACAAAGAAGCAATACCTTTTGTCTTCTGACAGCTTGAAGGTACTTAAGCTTCCTTACCAGCAAGGTGAGGACAAGAGGCAATTCTCCATGTATATTCTTCTTCCAGAAGCACAGGATGGTCTCTCAAACTTGGCCAACAAGTTGAGCACCGAACCAGAGTTCTTGGAGAGGCATATGCCAACACAGAAGGTTCCAGTGGGGCAATTCAAGCTCCCCAAGTTCAAGATATCATTTGGGTTTGAAGCGTCAGATTTTCTCAAAGGTTTGGGTCTCCAGCTGCCATTTAGCGACAAAGCAGATCTTTCGGAGATGGTGGATTCGCCAGAGGCAAAGAGCTTGTACGTCTCATCTGTTTTTCACAAGTCGTTTGTCGAAGTGAATGAAGAAGGAACCGAGGCTGCCGCGGCAACTGCTGCCGTGGTCACACTTAGGTCACTGCCAGTAGAGCCCGTGAAGATAGATTTCGTCGCGGATCACCCTTTCCTCTTCCTTATCCAAGAAGACCTGACGGGTGTGGTGCTATTCATTGGCCGTGTGGCCAATCCGCTCGACTCTTCATAATATGTTTTGCTCTGAATCGCTGTCTTGGCAGCGGCCTCGTCTGACACATGGAAATTAAGGGTTTTTATGTTTGATCATGCTTCCGGTGTAATCAATCCATTATGTTCTTTGTTTCGGAATAATGCCTTGCCTGCTGTACGAAAAGTTGTAGAACCACAATAATCCAGGATTGCTGTGTAATTTGTGCTTTGAGCTGCTTGACATATGAGATAGTTTTTGCACAATTTGGAGATTAATCTGGATTATTTTGTCATTAGGGATTTTGTTGTTTGAGTTTGGTTGACAAGCTGCTGAGAGCGACTTCGTTGTCCCGTTCCCTTTTCTTTAGTTGGACATGTGTCCCTGACTGGGCAAAGAAAGGACAGATGGCGCCCATGATAAGCACTGCTCAAAATTGCAAAGTAATGCTAGCGCAAGTTGACTGTCAAAAGGCCGTTTTGTGAACTTTCTACTACTCCTGCTGCTGCATTCATATGATTTATGCAAAAACTTGTTTGGTTGAAGAATAGATTTGTAAGCCAAAACTTTAATTTATAGAATCTTAGCAACACTTAGATTCAACAAACATGAGACTAAATGCCATGAACATACCTTGTTCCAAATTAGCACTTGACATGATGTATTTCTTCTTCTCTCTTCGTCTAACTTTTATTGTTCTTGGAGGAAGAACTAGGACCGCTTCTAGTGGTGTATACGTGTTCATACTACGGACTGCACTCTGTTGCGGCAGCACTCCGGCTGCCCGTGATGCGACAGAAGTCGTAACGAGTGGAGTCCTAAATGCGGATTATCAAGTTTTGTGGAAGCGATACCTTGTATCTCGGCCACCTTCGTGTTAATGTAGCCATACCAATCTTGTTACAAGTCGTTTACAAAGGAGATCTTTAGGGAGACTTGGACTACAAGGGTCCAACGGATGTGCTTTATCTTAACACATCCATGGGTACAAACGGGATCATGTCTATCTAAGCTAACCAACTAGCTAACAACTTCTAACAGCCTCCCTTAATCAAAAGTTATACAAGTTTAGATTACTCTTGAGTTTTTTTAATTCTCTCACAGGTAGTGGTTTGGTGAAGCCATCTGCTATCTGATCCTTAGTTGATATGAAACTGATGTCAAGCATCTTCTGAACCACCCCCTCTCGTACAAAATGAAAGTCAATTTCAATGTGCTTTGTGCTTGCATGAAAAACAGTATTTGCTGACAGATAGGTGACACCTAAAATGTCACACCATAAACATGGAGTTTCATTAACCTTTATACCAAGTTCCTTCATAAGAGACTCAATCCAAATCCTAGCACTCCAAGAAATCAAGTTAGAGCCAAAGAAAATAGCAAAACATCCAGTGGATCTTCTATCATCTATGTAGCCTGCCCAATCTGCATCTGAGAAAGCACTTACTAGTGTAGACATAGACTTTGTAAATGTAAGTCCAGTAGACAAAGTGGCCTTTACATAACGAAGTATCCTTTTAGCTGTTGTCCAATGAAAAATAGTTGGAGCATGAAGGTACTGACATATTTGTTCACCCAGTAAGAAATATCAGGCCGTGTCAATGTGAGATATTTTAATGCCACTACAATACTCCTATACTTAGTGCTATCTTTAGAATCTAGAGTTTCACCATCATGAGCAGATAATTTTTCCGAGGTTGACAAAGGTGTAGGTGCGGGTTTACATATTTGTATACCAACTTTTTGTAACAAATCATTAACATATTTTTCCTGTGTGAGCATTAATCCCCCGTGTACTTTCTTAACCTCAATGCCCAAAAAGAAATGTAGGTCTCCTAAATCCTTGATAGCAGTGAGTTCCCAATTCTTTTATCAACAAGGATATGACTTGACTAGAGGAACCATCCACTATAATGTCATTCACATAAACAAGTAAAAATACCATGATATCTGACTTGTTGTATATGAATAATGATGTGTCACCTTTGGAGGGACTGAATCCCAACTCTTGCAACTTTGTGCTCAAACATGAATACCAAGCTCTCGGCGCCTGTTTGAGACCATATAATTCTTTGTCAAGCTTACACACATAATGTGGTGCTTTGGCATCTTCAGACCCAGGGGTTGTCTCATGAACACTTCCTCTTCCAGAATACCATGAAGAAATGCATTCTTGGCATCGAGTTGCCTAAGAGTCCAGCCCCTGGATATATATATAGCAAGCAAAAGTCTGATAGTGGTAGGTTTCACAACAGGACTAAAAGTATCTTCATAGTCTATCCCATAGCGTTGCTTAAATCCCTTAGCTACTAAGCGTTCTTTGTATCTATCAATGGTACCATCTGATTTTCTTTTTATCTTGTATACCCACTTACAAGCTATCAGAGTTTTGTTACCAATATTTGGAGGTACCAAGTGCCAATTGTTGTTCTTCATGAGGGCATCATGTTCATCATCCATTGCGTGGCGCCATTTCTTGTTATTGAGAGCATCATCAAGATCTCATGTCTCTCCTCTAGCACAACGAAGATTATACCGAACTTTGTGACCAGAAACTTTATAAGTAACAGTTCCATCGGAAATATTTGGAGGTTTAATGGAGACCCCCTTTTGTAATCTTGTCCGCACCCAGAAGGTGGTGCAGAGTTGCTAGGCGTAGACGATCAGCCACACGGATCTCGGTGCGGTCTGCGGCCCGCACGCACGGTCGGCTGGCCACGAGCATGCAGTTGATGTTGTGTGTCGTCGCCCGATTCGTCGCTGGTGTCCGCACGGGTCCCACTGCCGGAAGATGAAAGCACGGGGTCGTCGGGCGAGGATAACGTGGCGTTGTTGGAGTGGCCGCGCGCGTTGCGCGCGTTCTACGAGGGCGATTCCCGGGCCTGCGACGAGGAGGTGGAGTCTAGCGTGGGCATGAACGATCCCGAGGTGGATCCCCCCCCCCCCCCGTCTGCTCCCGAGGAGGATGTCGGATCCCCATAGGGATCCGTGTCAGCGGATCTGCTCCTTGATCCGCGTATGAGCCATTTTCCTCCTTGTTTTCGTCGTTTTCTTAATCTTGGTCTTGACCGTTTTGCTCCGGATTTGCACCGTTTGGCCTCGGATTTTCAATGTTTTGCTCCAAATCTTCAACGTGCACCTGCATAGAACTAGTTGAAGGTACATGTGTGCATGGATTAGCTGCATGATCATCTATATTCTCACCCCCCGTGATCATATGGTTGGAGATGACGTCGAAGGAGTAGAATTTCTCGTCTTAGGAGGGGCCCAGCGTTTGGGTGTAGTTGAGCAAATGAGAAGATATTTTCATCAAACACAACGTCACGGGAGATGTAGACCTGCCCCATAGAGATGTCTAGGCATTTTACCCCCTTATGTTTTGGACTATAACCAAGGAAAACGCATTGTTTAGAACGAAAATCTAATTTGTGATTGTTGTAGGCTCTTAGGTTTGGCCAACACGCGCATCCAAAAATGTGTAGCGGTTTGTAGTCAGGAGGAGTGTGGAGGATTTTTTTTAACTGGTGTAGTGTTTCCTATAACTTTACTTGCCATGAGATTAATAAGGTAGGTGGCTGTGAGGAATGCCTAGTCCCATAATTTCAGAGGCATGAGCAAGAAGGGCAAGTCCCACTTCTACTATGTGACGATGTTTCCTTTCAGCTGACCCGTTTTGTTGATGGGCATGTGGGCATGATACATGCCATGCAATGCCAAGATTTTGGAAGAAGGGATTTAATTTTTGGTACACCCCTCGCCAATCTTTTGCATGGTTATTATCTTCCTATAAAATTTCCTTTCAACAAGGTTCATGAAATTCTTGAATACATCAAAGCATCAGATTTCTTTTTAAGAAGATACACCCATGTGAATTTTCTAAAGTCATCGATAAAGCTAACATAGTATTTGTGGCGACCAACAAAGGGAATAGCTGGTCCCCAAACATCTGAAAATACTTGTTGCAAAGGGATAAATGAAACACTAATAGAAATAGGATATGGGAGTTGATGACTTTTAGCATGTTGACATGAATCACATATAGACTCAAAACTAGAATCCTTGACATGAGGAAGGGAAAATTTATTGATGACTGCTTAAACAACTAAATTTTATGGATGTCCTAGGTGGCTATGCCAGTTTGCTGGGGTAGGCTTGGTGGCGACACAAACTTGATTTCCATGCGAAGATGATGATGACACGATGGGGTATAGATCAGCTTCACACCGTCCCTTAAGAAGAATGTTCTTCGTGGCGTGATCCTTTACAAAAAAAAATGCCAAGGATGAAATTCAAATAATGCATTGTTATCAAGTGCAAATTTATGGACTGAAAGGAGATTTTTAGCCGCACTAGAGACATGGAGAATATTCTTTAGATGAAGACTATGATTGTGATTAGGGGTGTGAATAGTAGATTGACCAATGTGGCTAATTTCCATAACTTCACCGTTTGCGATGTGCACCTTGTCCTTTCCATGGTACTTGTCACGAATCGCCATCTTCCCTAGGTTGCCCGTGATGTGATTAGTTGCACCGGTATCGGAATACCAGTTGGTATCAACACCATAGGCAGCGTTGGCTCCTTTCTCTTGTGACTTGTCCTCATCTGACATGTTCTCGTACCGCCACCAACACTCATCTGTCGGGTGCCCGTGGATTTTGCAGATTTGGCAATCTACATCTTGGTATTTGGAGGCGACACGGCCGCCAGGTCCACCGTGGTGATCACCACGTTTTCCAGCATAGTTTCCACGGTCACCGCGCTGGGAGGCGTATCCTCCTTCGTCACCGCGCACATCGGAGTGGCCACGATTCTTCTTCCTCTTTTAGTCGTTGTAGTAGCCGTCGTGAAGTGCATGATGGACGGCATTGACAGAGGACTCGAAGCCCTTGCCGTCTCCAGTGAGCATCTTCTTCCGCAAGTCGAATGTTGCGAGCATGCCATGGAGATCGCTGACGGTGCATGTGGTCATGGCCACGACAGAGGACACCAGAGGATTGTAATCCTCATAGAGTCCATTGAGGATGAACTCAACGATCTCGTCGTCATCGACGCTGCGGCCCGCGGAGACCAGCTCGGTGGCGAAGCCCCGCATCTTGCTGACGTACCGATCTGTCGTCATGTTCAGCTTCTTGATGTTGGAGAGTGCCCCGTGAAGTTGAGCCACCTTGGACTTCGATCGTGTGACAAACATGTTGTTGATGAGATCCCAAACGTCTGCGGCGTGGTCGATTCCCACCGTGAGGGAGAGGATCTCCCTGGACAAGCCAAGTACCAAGTAGGTAAGCACCTGCTGGTCTCGGACGAGCCATGCATCATATGTTGGATTCGGCACGTTCAGGTGGTCTTTCCGTCCTTCTCGTCTGGTAGAAATTCTGCCGGTGCAGGTTCCTTCCGATTGACGATGCCGAGGAGCCGCGCACCGCCAGCGCCAGCATGACTTGTGCTTTCCATAGGAGATGATTCTCCCTCGTAAGCTTCTTGGTTGGTGGAGCACCAAGTGCCTAGGGCGGCGAGGTAGTGGGGGAGGACACGGTCGTTTCTGGGTCGTGGTCTTGGGTCGTAGGTTTGTAGATTGGATATAGGCTCTCTCTCGATGTCACGAAAGAGTAGGCTCTAATACCATATAAAGTTTTGTGGAAGCGATACCTTGGACCTCGGCCGACTTCGTGTTAATATAGCTATAGGCAATCTTGTTTCAAGTCGTTTACAAAGGAGATCTTTAGGGAGACTTGGACTACAAGGGTCCAACGAATTGCTTTATCTCAACACATATGTGGTATATACAAACGGATCATGTCTATATAAGCTAACCAACCAACTAACAACTTCTAACACGGGTATGCCTACAACGTTACTAATGAGCCTTCGGCGTGTGAGGCAGAGCCCATTGCATATTGTGTCGTATGGAAATCTTACAAGAGTGTCCTATGCTAGTTTCGTTTATAGTCAGGGATGGGTTGCATAGGGTGGACACATCCGTTCTACACGTTGCTTGGACGTACACACGATATCCGCAAAGGATGTTGTGGCAAACGTAACGAGTTTCTAGCCGAAGCCTTGTCGAAAGTCTGGACGCGCCCCAAGCCCAAGCACCGGCGATGGTACTTTCTTGGATCTTGCAATGGTAGAGACTCGGCGTTTCTTCCGGTGTTCATCTTGGCGGCGCTGGATTTGGGCGGCGGTCGCTTGCTACGGTGGTTGCAGAAAATCCTATAAATTGTTTTGTATTTTTCGATCTATTAAGTTTTATTTGCAAATTCAGAATAATCATTTTATCTCAGTCTGTCTTTTAGCTTTCACATATGTTGCTTATTGTAACTTGATTTTTGATTAATGAAATATGTGACATGCATGGATCGAATACATGATGAGAATATAATAGGGGTACTTGTTGCTTATATATGCTTCAACCGGAAGGAAATATTGATCCTCACTAATGTTCATTATAAGGTGAATTATTTCCTAGTAATAAATAATGTTTGTGTTTATAAGGATGTTATACTACCTAAGCCTATGCATTTATGTACTAGCAGGGTTATTGATAACACAAGCATTGGTGGAGGAGCAATGAAGCTGGTTGAAGAGGATGGCAAGCACGAGAGAGGCGAGGGACGAAGTGGAGCCATCAAGAAAAAGATATTCGGTTCGGACCGGCAGAAGTTCCAAATTTGAAATGATCATGGACTCTTCATACAGAATCAAAATAACGCAAATAAGCACAATCGGAATAGGAAATTCTATGATTTGCAATGGATCCGGCCAGACGCACAGATTCGACTCGTACAAGGCGTGGTGACCAAAACAATTTGCGAGTCGTTTTCTGCCAGTTTCCAAATAGAGTCCTGTCAAGTTAGGAAACTTAGAGATTTGTTTGATTGTGACCCCAACACTATGTTGGACGTCCAGTAGCCCTTATAAGGCTTGTAATTCAGATTATTAGAGGTTAGACTATGTTAAACATAAACGCTAAACTTTTGGATAGAACTGCTCCTTGTAACCATTTATCTGGAAGTATTGTTACCATTGCAAAATTGTGTGTTACCTGCTATTCCACTGGGAATAAGACGGTACGGGACCACCTTGTAGTCGGTGGCTATGTTGTGCAAGCGTGTGGAGTACAGAATATCCATTGGGTTGTAAACTGTTGCATTGGCCATCAGGGATCAGCAGGAGAGTTTTCAGTAAGACACGAGTTATCTATCAAGTTATCAGAGAGTTCATCGAGAAGATTGGATCACCCCTTACCATCTTGGTATCAGATTTACAGGTTGCCTCGGTGAGCTGTTTTTCTACCCCTAGTTTTGAGTGTTTTTATTTCCTATACAGAAAAGGCTACAAAAAATAGTTCTAGTTCTTGCCATAGCCGTAGATCAACACCTAATTGCATCTCTTGTTTGTTGTTATTTGTTGATATTGCGTTTCCTTTTTCTTTTTTTGTCTTGAGTCTATCTAGGTTTACGGGTTCTTAGAGTCTATTTGTGTCAAGTTGTTCAATTTATGTTTCGATTCTATACCAAAAAATCGCCTCAAGAAAATATTGGTGCGAGTTGATTTGATCATCCTAGTCTATCCCTACTCGGAGTTCCCCCGGGAGATACTAGTTTGGTTCGTGGTTCTTGTACTGCCCGTGTTCTAGTTGCAATCGGATTCATCTCTGATCTCTGCTGGGCACGCGGAACCTTGCAATTCGCTGTCGTGCGCGTGTGCTAGCCCCACTCAGAATCGATCCGATCCTTGCCGCGTCGAATTTTGCACGAGTTTTGCTGTCGTACGCTGCTTCTACTCGCTCTCAGATTGCTGCCGGGCAGCGTTTTTTCGCAGTTTTTGCTGTCGTGTGCCGAACCGTAGCCCATAAGTGCTTCCATGCGCGCACAAGCCCCTCCCACGACAGCTTCGCTGTTTTTCCTGCCGTGGCCACATATCCACACCCGCGCGCGCTGCTACAACTTCTTTGTCGGGCACCGTTCTGCACTTGTTTTGCTGCCGCCGCGACACGTTTTTGCTCGTTTCTCTGCCGTGAGATAGTAGTAGTTTTTAGGTCGTTTTCTTTTATTTTTCCTTTCTATTTTCTTAGGATTTCTATATCTGATCCTTGTGAACCTAGCCACAGCTTTCTACAGCATGATTTTAGATACTTGCCCACAAATATAGCTATTTTTGTGCTCCGACAGGCTGCTCATTCTCTCATATACCATTGCGTTTCACTTGCTACTTGGTTCATATTGCTCCTAGTTGTTCTTCGGGCCATTGAAAAAATACAAAAAAAAAATAGAAAAAGAGTAAAAGTATAAAAAAAGAGAAAATAGAAAAGTTGAAAAGAGGCCGAATTGTTATCATTGTTTACTAGTGGAGCTTGCTATATACAAATTGTGACACTTGATTTCTACTATTGAGCAATCTTGTGCTTGTCTACTTTGATCCATAGCTAGTGACTTTCTAGTGCTTGCAACAATTCATCCATATAGTTGTTAAGCCAAATTTGTCTCCATTGGTGTGAGTTTTTTCCTGTGCTTTCACATCACATTTGATAGCATATAGGAGGTGTTAATTTGGTGTTGTTAGGACTCCCAACCAAGCTCCACCATATACTCTGTTTGCTTTGTGATAGTTAAAACCCCGGGTATTCTCTTCTTTATATCAAGTACACTAGTTGCCTCTACTTGTTGGTAAGTATTTCTATTCACTTTGGAACGGTAAGGTACACCTTTTCTTGCTGGTTTAGAGTGAGTTGTGAGAGTTACACCATACATATACATACTGCATATATTTATGTATTAATAATGGCTGCTCCTTTCGAGGAAAAACCATTAGAGTTACGTTCTTTTGTAGTGCCACATTCTGGGAGGAGGATTCTAAGGTGATACATTCGTTTGATTTGTTCAACTTCATAACACACATCGAAGGTACACCTGCTGCTATAACCGTTGATAAGAATTCTTGGCAGAATTTTGTTAGTATTGAGGTTGTTGAGAAATTGCAATTGAGAACATGGTAAACCGATAGGCCATATATTTTAGCTACTAATCATGATGCACTTTCAATTACTCAAACTACATATGTTCCTTTAACTATTCATGGTCATACGGAGATTTTTTTTTTGTAAATGTGATTCCTAGAGCGCTTAATTCTTGTCATCTTTTGTTGAGTAGACGATGGTGCCATCAATTTAAGGTTGATTTTGATAGCTATCGTCCTGATATACAATCTTTTGAAGTCATAAGAAAAATTGGATAATACATGCAACACTTAAAACATTGCAACGAGCTATGATTAAATTAAGTGAGCATATAGACATAAAGGATGAGAGCTTGGATATTATAGAAAACGTGGGAGAAGTTAAGGAGACATGTGAGGTTATTTTTACTAATATAATCATGTCTACTCCTAGTGTTGTGCGTTTTGATATGCAGGTTGCTTTTGAAGAAAGTGAGCTAACTATCGTACAGCCTGCATTACCACATACCTTGGAGGATCATATCATTGTTCCTAGTGTTGTTTCTTGTGATGTGCAGGTTACTTTTGAAGAAAGGGAGCCTTTAGTACAACCTGCATCACCACTTCCATTGGAGGAGAGTGTCATGGCTAATAATGTTGATTTTTGTGGTTTGCATGACACACATATTTAGGAACCATGTGTTAACTTGGCAATTTCGAATTTTGAGCATGTGGTTTTAATTACACATAAAATACCACCCGTTAATATAGTGTATTGCATCATACTAAATGAACCGATTACTTTGAATTGTGCTATGAAAAGAACTTCTGAAATTTCCTATGTGAATTCTAGCACCTATGCTCCTGGTTTCAATTTTAATCTAATTGGTGACTATAGCATGAATGAAATTTTTATGGTGGATCAAATATGCATTACTTGTTATAACATTGCTGAATTGAACACGGTGTTGCCTAGGTTGGATTGCTTTGCTAAATCTGTACATGATTTTACACATATGTTTTGTTGGCCAAAGAACTTGATAAATGCATATGCTACTGATTTATACTTCACTTATATTTGCAAATTGAGTTGCAACTTACGTAATGAAAATAATAAACATGTTAAAACAATTGAGTGTACTACTATGATCATTACTTGGTTATACATATCAGAGTAGCGCAGTTGAAGTATGGTATCCACTATCTAATGAGTTACTTCGTTTGGATTGTTTTGACTTTGCTACCACGAAATTTTATCATAGGTCTTCTGTGAGAACACTTGATTTGATACTGAACAGTAAGAATTTATACGTTATCTCTCCTTGTGATCATGATTATATGAACTTCACTTATATCTGCAATTGTGATTGCTATTTGATGAGATACTACTTATTTTCATATGACAATTATGTGTTGATTATATGAAATTTTCGTTGCTTTATGTCATGTGGGAGTATTCATCATGTCCATAACAATGATGCACCCTGTTATAGATACTTGTATTGTGCGTACACGTTGTTATTTTTGTTTCTTCCATGTTCAGGTTACCACAAGCCGGGGACGTCTTGTCTTGAAGAAAGGGAGAATGATAAGGATATAATAGGGGTACTTGTTGCTTATATATGCTTCAACTGGAAGGATATATCGAGCCTCACTGATGTTCATTATAAGGTGAATTATTTCCTAGTAATAAATAATGTTTGTGTTTATAAGAATGTTATGCTACCTAAGCCTATGCATTTATGTACTAGCAGGGTTATTGATAACACAAGCATTGATGGAGCAATGGAGCTGGTTGAAGAGGATGGCAAGCACGAGGGAGGCGAGGGAAGAAGTGGAGTCATCAAGGAAAAGATATTCGGTTTGGACTGGCAGAAGTCCCAAATTTGAAACTATCATGGACGCTTCATACGGACTCCAAATAACGCAAATAAGCACAAAAGGAATAGGAAATTGAAAGAGCTTTCCAATGGATCCGGCCCCACGCACAGATTCGACTCGTACAAGGCGTGGCGACCGAAACAATTCACGAATCGTTTTCTGCCAGTTTCCAAATAGAGTCATGTCAAGTTAGGAAACTTAGAGATTTGTTTGATTGCGACCCCAACACTAGGTTGGACGTCCAGCAGTCCTTATAAGGCTTGTAATCCGCATTATTAGAGGTTATACTACGTTAAACACAAACCCTAGACTTTTGGATAGAACTGCTCCTTGTAAGCATTCATCTGGAAATATTGTTACCATTGCAAAATTGCGTGTTACCTGATGTTCCACTGGGAATAAGACGGTACAAGACCACCTCGTAGTCGGTGGCTATGTTGTGCAAGCGTGTGGAGTTGAGAATATCCATTGGGTTGCAAACTATTGCATTGGCATTAAGGATCAGCCGGAGAGTTTTCAGTGAGACACGAGTTATTTATCAAGTTATCAGAGAGTTCATCGAGAAGATTGGGCCATCCCTTATCAATACATCCATATACCGTACGTAATAATCATGCATGCATTCTTAGGTATTAACTAATGATACATGCATGCTAAGAAATAACTAGACAACTTTAAACATACAACTATTATTTAATTATTAGAGAGAGAACAGAGAGAATTAAAACAAAGAGTTTAATCTATTTTTCCTAGAAACCATCATATTAGAACCTTTATTTAAACCACTCTATAATTTATATTGGCCATATATAAAAATTCTTACAAGTTTCACATATCTTTACACTTATACAAGGAACCTAGCGATGCAACTGGCTATGTTTGGTTACCCGCATTCATTTTGTGCTTCTGGAAAAATGATCCTACTTGTCCACCTGATACATGCTTTAGACCATATTCTGTAGTCCGTTTTAGTTATCTAAAATGGATTTGCCTGCATCAGAGCACAAAGTGACTCCCGGTGTTTTGTCGCCCGCATTTCTCTGTTTTGGCTTGTTTCGAGCAAATGTTGAATGTTTGGTTATGTGTAATACCCGTGATAAGCTAACATTTTCGTTTGAGTGGTGAGCTTACCAATCACTCAAACTAAAATATCAACACACGTAAACAGTGCCACATAATCTAAACAGTTCACAAACTACGTTAGTGTTGCACCACGATTTTAGCACACCAACTATCCATGATGTACCACAAGTCCATCATCCAAATGGTTTACTATATGCCACCTCGCAAAATATACAAACCTGATATCAATTATCATTGTGTCCTATCAGGGAGGATATATATCAGGATCTCACACTAAACATATATCATTATCAAATCCTCACAGGTAGTGATTGTGCATGAAGGATCTAAACCACTGCATCCTGTGACCTGGGGTCATTCAAAGATAGCTCATACCTAGCAATTGTTCTCCATTACGTGGCTGAGAGAGAAGTGCAGTTCATTCATTCCGATGGCAAGGTTGGGATAACGAATACCGAAGATGATCTTCATTTGATCATAGTTAGCAATTGGCTTGTTGATGAGCTTAGCGTATTTCAGGTAATCCTAAAGTGACAAGAGCTTGTTAGTTGTGGGACATACGAAGAAGTGAATCTAATAAAACAACGACATATAATCTAACCACGATGTGGAGTAAGTAATGATATCCTTCATGGTAATGGACACTGTGTCCTCCTGCCATTGGGTCCTATCAAGTTTTTTGAGCTTGCATACTATCGTTTATTTAATTTTCCACTTCCTCAAGTCGTTGTACACATGAGAAATGGTGACCTTATGACCATAGAACTAGAAAATACTAGGGGAAATAGATTATATGTGACTATGTTTGAAGCCCTTTTAACACCGACCCATTAGAACCCCAAGAGGGCGATGCTGGAGACCAGCGAATCTTGCCTCCCTGCTTCAATTAAAAATAATTATCACCACCGGAGGAGATTGGGGAGGATTCTAATGAACAACTTGCATATAAGGAAGCAATCGAGTTTTTTTTTAGAACCATAGTCGTATAGAAAGTTAACGGACAAAAAGAAAGAGAAAAAAAGAAGGTCAATTTTGGTTTTACGAAAAACTTCGAGACAAAAGCTAACGAGACTAAAGCAACTACTCCCGCCATCTCAAATTAATTGTCACAAAAATGGATAAAAGTTGATGTATCTAACACTAAATTATGTCTAGATACATCCACTTTTGTCCATCTTTGTGGCAATTAATTTGAGATGGTGAAGCTATTTTGGTTATTTTGTGAAGTCTGGGTTATGTTGTTTTGAGTTTGGTTGACAAGCTTCTGAGAGCGACGTCGTTGTCCCGTGGCCCTGCTATTATCAGACATGTGTCCCTCCCTTTTTTTTGAATTGGACATGTGTCCCTTTAACTGGGGAGAGTAAGGACAGGTGGCACCTAGATAAGCTGATCAGGTACTCCCTCCGATCCATATTAATTGTCCCTGAGCAGAGAGTACTAGTAATATGCACTGGTCAAAATTGCGTTAATGCAAGTTGAGTGCCAAAGCTGTTTTCTGAACTTACTACAAGCACTACTGCATTCTTGTGATTTAGTATGCAAGAAAATATTCGAGCTGTTTGCTTGCAGAATAGATTCACATATCTTCCCTGCCTACACTGAATCACAGCAAAGAGCCACGATGCAAACACAGACAAGCTCATCTCAACCGAAAGGAGGAAATTGACTGATATACTCGGTCTCACCTCACATAGATCATTGACACAATATGCTGAAAATTATCAGGTTGCACGGATAACACTGATCAAACTGGAGCTCTCTTATTTGCCTATACATAGTACAAACTACAAACATGACGGTACAATACAACTAGGTTGCTGTCTCCCTTAGTTCAGGGGATCACAGACTCTGTTCCAGATACTCTACCATTTCTCAAACTAACGAGATCATCGCGCAGCACATCACTGGAAGTACAGAAACCAACAGAGATAACAGTTGGGCATTATCAAGCATGAGCAGTGGAACTGAGTGTGGTGCCCTCAGTAGATATGTTCATTTTGGGTGCGTCAAGAGTATCTGGTCATCTCGCGGACAGGCTGACTGTGAAGACGGCTACTCTGAGAGTATTCGCACTGTCACATAGCGTATACTATCTCCCCGCTGCTCTCCACATCAAGATCAGCGTCCGAGTCAAGGTCGTCCATGTCATCGTCGAGGTCAAGACCATCGTTCAAGAACTGGTTGATTCGAGAACCAGCTGCCGGTATGGTGGCCTCTGCCAGGATCTGCATGATCTCGTCCATGCCCTGCATCGGCTGTTCGGGCTCCTCGTACTGGTTGCTCATTGTGCTATCATCCACCAGGTCAGCTGGGAGATTCTTCAAGAACCACGGATGATTTCTTATCTCGGGGATTGTGATTCTCTGTATGACCACACAGTCGTCAGTTACCTCAAAAGTAGACAGTATGGGAATGAGATATACAGTGACTCAAAAAACACAACAGAGCTAAAGAAGTACTCACAGTAGCTGGGTTGCCAACAAAAATCTTAGAAATAAGATCCCGGCACTCGGAAGATATGTGCACGTAATCTGGAATCGAGTACTGCACGCTTAATATCCTCTGGAAAATCAAGCACATTAGTTTCGTAATCAGAATGGAGATGCACTACAACGATATTAAGATGGCTGGGATGGGGGTACCTGAATCGTCTTCCTAAAATTCTTAGGCTCATCGGGATCCTCAAAGGGGTATGCACCAACTAGCATGACATAGAGCGTCACTCCGCATGACCACACATCAGCAATCTTCATCGAGAACAAAGAATTAGTGGCTGATACTAAGCATTTACAAGTATAGTACCAACAGGATTATACATCATGCATCTCACAGATGGGAATACTTGGCAATACAGATATGATTGCTCAGGTGGAGAATAAGGGCATGGACATATACAGATATACTTATTAGACAAAACACCTCAGGAGATGGTGATAGTAATCCCACCAATATGTATGAAATGCATACCTTTCCATCATATTCCTTCTTGAGAAGAACCTCAGGAGCAATGTATGCCGGTGTTCCGACCGTTGATTTCGGCTGTGAATGAAGAACGGACGACTGCAAAAATACACCAATAAAATTAGATAAGCAGAATAACAGATCGATCCAGGAGGAGACAGATTTCGCACATAACCGCCGAAAACAGAGTACTCCAATATGTGGATTACTGAACTAGCTGGTGGCAGCAAAGCAAGTATATCTATCTTGTTTTAGTACTACCTTTGAATATCCAAAGTCGCATATCTTGAGGCGAGGAGCGGTGCTCCCATCCAGCAGGGTGTTCTCCAGCTTCAGGTCACGATGACATACTTGCTTAACAAAAGACGGAACAGGTTCAGTGCCCTGTACACTACATACACTCCTCCTACAGGCTACAGCTAGCAGTACCGGAAATGGAAAGAGTACCATGGAGTGGCAGTAGCTGACCCCTGATAGCAGTTGCTGGAAGAAGAAACGCGCCTGAGAAAAGTCAGAGGATTCAACGGTCAGTCGGTTAGCGGTCCGCGTATCCAGAAACGGAAAAGGCCGTCAGCAACAGTTTAGGGAAGGGAAGGGAGAGGGTGAGTGAGCGGACGCGGACCTCGTCCTCGCTGAACCTGCCGGCGTTGCAGATGCGCTCGAAGAGCTCCCCGCCGGAGGCGTACTCCATGACGATGGCGAGGTGCGTCGGGGTGAGGATGACCTCCTTGAAGCGGATGATGTTGGGGTGGCGCAGCGAGCGGTGGTTGATGATCTCCCGCTGCACGTTCTCGTCAATCTGCAGGCAAAGCGACACGCGCGCACGCACGCGTTCTAAAATCCCAATTCCGGGGAGGAGGATGAGGAGGAGGAGGAAGAGGCAGCTCGTGTACCGTACCTTCTCCCCTCGGTCGATGTACTTGACGGCGACGAGCTGGCCGTCGGCGCGGTTGCGCATGAGTCGCGCGACGCCGAAGTTGCCGGAGCCGATGTCCTTGACGAGCTCGTAGCGGTCGCCGTCGTGCATTATCGGCATGTCCATCCCGGGCCCCACCGTCAGCGCCGCCCGGTCCATCCCTTCCCTCCCTTCCACCACCGGCGCGCGTACCCGCGGAGCAAGCCCCGCTCAATCGCTGGGCCGGCTCGAGCTCCCGCGCGCGCGCGCCTCCCGTGCGTGACCTCGCGATCGAAGACGCCTCCGCTTTCGGTTGAGTTAGCTGAGCTCGTGGATTCGGCTTTGGTTGGGGACTGGGCGGAGGAGGAAGCCCACCTCGTGATCTCTCTCCCTTTTCTCTCTATCGCCTCGCCTGTGAACGCCCACCTCGCACGCTGCCTTTTTTTAATTTATAAATTTTTCTCTGGTTTCTTCTCCTCTCTGTGTGCGTGACGATGTTTAATATTTTCTCTCTCCTCCCGCTCCTCTCTGTGTCGCTGCTAGCCTAGCGGAACTATCCAGTGAGTCCAGCGGCCGGCCAGCGGGGAAGACGAACAGGACAGGAGGGGCGCCTGCGTAGAAGAAACCGACGTGTGGGCCGGAGGGATCTGGGTCCCACATGTCGGCCGTGTCGTCGGGGGATATCTGCTACGATAGGAAAGTCAGACGGTGTGCACGGGAAGGAAACAGCATTCGTCAATGGCGCGTGGGCCCGGTGGGGTGGAGATCTCGGTGGGACCGGGTAGGCAGTGGTGCGGTAGGACGGTGGCGTAGGCAGGTAGGGTGGTGGCCCTGGTGGGGGCGGAGGCGGAAAATATCTGCTGGGGAGGTTGGAAAGCGTACCGCGTGGAGATGCCGGAATGGGCTCAAGGTCGAAACGGCCGCTCTGACGGCCATCGAACGGTGGTCGGTCGTGAACGTTGGACGGCTCAGATCCATTGAAGGGAACAACACGAGCAGAGGGGGTTTTGGTCCTTTCCGCACTAGCCGTCGAGTTGATCGGCCGGCTTGTCGTCGTTGACTAGTGTAGCAGTGGGGATGGTTAAATTACTAGGCCAGGCCGGTTTGTTTGCCGCCTTGCATTCAATTGACGGGCTCGTTCACGGGCCTATATGACACTGACCGCGTGGTTGCGTGCGTGTCGGGGCGGTACGGAATTTTGTACTCCCTCCGATCCGATTTAAGTGTCGGAGGAAATGAATTTATGATGCACAATTAGCTAGCTAAGCTAGCGACATTTTTTCGGGACCGAAGGGAGTACACTATCTTGTGAAAGAATGTTGAGTATATATTCATTCTTTGATTATTGGAGCCGGAAATGATCGCGGGAATTAGATGCCCACTAGCGGTGTACGTACGTGGGCTAAATTTGCGGCTGCGGAAATACCTCCTGTGTCTGAATCGATGGAATGCATAAAGTTACGAATGGCTCTTAGACCTTAAATTTGCTGAAGGGAATGTAGTTCAAAATTTAAGGAAAAAAAATGTGTTTCTACAGTTGCACCTAGATGGCTTCTATGAACGTGTGAAATTTTATTTAAAAATACTTTGTATTTTCTGCTACATAGAAATCACGAAATATTACAAAATTTATTTTCAATCTTACCATTTGTCACTTTTGTGTAGGCGGCCTTTCCAAACAAGTTGACGACGTTTCCACGACTGCGGTAATACATTTCGAGTCGGGTGTTTGGTTGTAATCATTTCGAGTCGGGATCATAGAATTCATTTGTGTTTCCGTACTTGGCTGTCATGGAATTGAACATATCAGTTCATTTGGAATTTCAAGAAGTGTCTATTGTATGTTATGTCAATTCTATCTCTAGTCCTACCACTCCACTTTTCAAATCAAATAAATCGACGACACGATATCGTTTCCACCAAATGAAATAAATCGATGCATGACACCACGTGATTTTTGCCAAATGAAATAAGATGATGGGTGGATTAGCCTCAGACTTGCTAAACGGGTATGTACACATGGATCAGACATATTGTCGTTGTATTGGGAATTTAGAAATGGACCGGGTGCCATGGTCCCGAGGGTAGACCACACGTGTGAGCGTATAGGGAGGTTTTGATGGCGGGATGTACGTGTTCTAGAGCTTAACATAGAGCTTCCTCCCATGTGACTTCCTATCTGTCTACAACAAGCAAACCTAGCTATGATGGATATCCCCGTCTGCCTTGTACCCTAAGTCGAACGCTCTACTGGGCGGGCATCCAGAGCCTTCTACAGATCTTTCATCTTGTTCTTTGGCATGTTGGGTCGCCCTTTAAGACCCCCTGCCTCGCAACTCTTGGGCCACCGTGACATGCCGTATTTACCACGTGTTCGAGGGATGCCCGACAATAGCCCCTGAGAAGGTTTGAGATCTCCAGCCTTTGTCTTCAATGTACAACAAGATTATGCTAGCTGCAGGTCTTGAATCTTCCCCGGAAATCACCAATATGTTAAATCCGACATCCAGTAGGAAAGCAGGACGAGACTCGGTGTCACTTTGCACCGAAGAATCTTTTGACCCAGTCAACGTGACTTGACCAATGCATGCCGTGCTTCTGTCATGGTGGGCCCAGAACGGTTTGAACACCACCAAGAACAGAACAGGCGCAATCACCGCGCTTTTGCCGCCCGCGAGACTCGTGAAGACCTAGGAGTCACCGCAACGGCACACGGCAAGCGTAGTTATTCAACGATGCATGGCGGAAATCCAGCGCTTCATTCTCCGCACTGCCCATGTCGTGCTATCGTGCATGATGGCACCATCGAGCTAGCGATGGAGTTTAAATGAGGGGCAAACTAGAAGCGCATGTGCTCGCACTTTATTGGATAGCAAGCGTGGTTACACGATATACCCAGATTTGGGTCCCTTGTGTAAGGTTAAACTCCTGCTCCTTCAATGATCGACTATCAGTGGTATAGGGTTACAGTATTGCTCTTGGACCTGTGTTGGGAAGATGAAGAGGGAGCCGAGAGATCGATCCCCTTCTCCGGGGCTCCCAGCCTACCTTATATATAACTGGCAGGCTGGCTTACATGTGGTACTGGCTACGCTCGGCAGCCGGCTGAGGCCCACGTACTAAACAATATTCTTCCTTCACTGAGGTCATCCACAGTGCGCGACGTGTATCCGGCTATACACTGTTGATTTTCGGCCGCCAACTCCTCCGCGTCAGCGTAGTTGACATGGTGTGTGCGGTCTTTTCACACTTTAGCCCATGCACCCTTGTCAAAAGGATCCGGCTGGTGGAAGCACCCGCCTAACTGGTTGGTATCTTTGAAACGTCCCGGACAGCAAGGCAGCCGAACCGCCGGGTAGACGACGCTGCAGGGGTCAGCCGCCTGCTGCTACCTGACTAGGATCTTTTGTTTGGACTGTCGGTGTATTCTCTTCGTGTCTTTGAACATACAGGCTCATCTCCCCGACACTAACCCCCGCGCATGGTGGAGCCTTTTAGTCGATTTGAAGACCGGAAGGCTTCTGCGTGATTCCCTTTGCATTCTCGATTTCATCCGGCTAGCGGAAGGAGCGCTCCTCGAGCACTCCAGTCGGCCGGCTGGAATCGTGACGCTCGGGATGACGATGTCGTGTCTTGACGTTCTGATAGTCCACCGCGGGAGGCATGAAGGCGACGCCTTGATTCCCGCAACTAGGATATTCAGCGCTGGCTATCAGGGGGCGGGATCGTATGTGGTTGTAACCGCACCCACGGCGTTCAATTAATACGCCACATAGACATGAACCGGCGACGGTTTCGGAGTAGGGAGGCCAGGCGATGCCCTGGACTATAAATAGGCGGCGGTGACGGCCGATGGTGGAGCTTCTTCCCCACCATTGCCCATCTTCTTCAATTCTCCAGCGAACTTAGCCTTCCTCGGTGATCTTGCTTCCTTCATTTTTTTGACTCCGCCGTGGACTCGGCAAAGTGGACGAACGACGAAGACCACAGTGAACGGATAGTATGGGTACCTAGAGTGGGGATGAATAGGTGCTACCTCCAAATTTTAATACTTTTTCGATTTAGGCTTTACACAAAGGTAAGTTTTCTAGATATGCAACTAAGGTAAATTTACCTATGCGTTAAGGGGGACACTAAGAAAAATACAAACACAGAGTAAAGGTAAAGGATAGAGGTAACCGATAGAGGAAGCACGCGGAGATACGGGTGTAGTTCCGAGTTCCTCCTTTTGAGGGGAGTACATCTTGTTGGAGGGGTATGAGTTTCGCCAGAAAGGCCTACTCAACGCCACAAAGGCGTCACCGTATTCTCCGATGAACTTCGCCACAAAGACCTAGTTCACCTTCTACTATTGATTCACTTGAGGCGGAAAATCGGAGCCTTTACAATGAGTTTGAGGCACACACCCACAACCGAATTGGGGGCTCTCAAGAACACCAACAATCTGCTACAAACAACAAGTTAGTAACAAAGAAGTCTAGGTTTTCGATACGTCCTAAAAGTATCCTTAATTTCTGATGTTCCATGTTGTTTTCATGCCATATGCTACATATTTTCCTTACACTTTATGTCATTTTTATCGATTTCCCGGGACTAACCTATTGACAAGATGCCACAGAGTCAGCTCCTGTTTTCTGCTTTTTTTAGTTTCGAAAAAATTGTTCTGGAAATATTCTCGGAATTGGAAAATTCGAAACCCGAAAGTCTTAGAATTCCTGAAGGTTCCACGGAGTCCCGAAGAGGCCCAGTGAGGGGCCACAGGGGGTGGCCACGCCTGGGGGTGGTGTGGGCCCCTCGGGCGCCTCCCGCCATCGCCCTTTCGCCTATATTACCCCCTCGGATAGTTAACCCTAAAAATATACCACTTTTCCACAAAAACACCCGAGGCCACCGTCATCCTCAACCCGAGATCGGGAGGGTTCTGGAGTTCTCCCCGGCACCCTGCCGGGAGGGAAAATCATCACCGGAGGGGTCTACACCACCATGCCCGCCTCCGGGGTGATGTGTGAGTAGTTCATCCTTGGACTACGGGTCCATAGCAGTAGCTAGATGGTTGTCCTCTCCTCTTTATACCTCATGTTTAGATCTCATGAGCTGCCTCACATGATCGATATCATCTTATTGTAATGCTACATGTCGTGTTTGTTGGGATCCGATGATTATTGAATGTTATGTCTTATGTCCTTCCTTCACTGAGGTCATCCACAGTAAGCGACGTGCAGCCGGCCAGAAAATGTTGATATTCGGCTTCCTACTCCTCCTCGTCAGCGCAGTTGACATCGTATGTGCAGTATTTTCACACTTTAGCCCATGCCCCCTTGTCGAAAGGATCCAGGTGGCGGAGGCATCCGCCTGGCCGGTTGGTATATTTGAGGCATCCGGACAGCAAGGTAGTCGGACCGCCGGGTATACAATGATGCAGGGGTAAACCGCCTGTCGCCACCCGACTAGGATCTTTCGTTTGGACCTTCGGTGTATTCTCTTCGTGTCTTTGAACACATGGGGTCATCCCCCTGATGACCCACAAGTGTAGGGGGTCGATCGTAACTTTTTTGATAAATAAGAGTGTCGAACCCAACGAGGAGCAGAAGATATTGATAAATAATCTCAAGTCAGGTTTCACTTTAATACTAGAGAACAATTGTTTAGCTATTTTTGTGATAGTAACAAAGCGATAACAAGTAAATAACAAGGAAAATAAATAGTTACTCAAGTGGCCCAATCCTTTTTAGCACAAAGTACAAGCCGGTGATACTTCTTATAAAGGCTAAAATGTTTTTGAGGACACACGGGAGGTTTCGTCTAGTTATTTTCATCACACACCGTTGATTAATCTTTATCATTTTGGTAAGTGTTATGTGGGTAGACCTATGCTAGTGCATTATCCTATCCAAGACTAATGCACACTTACGATTACACTACTTGCAAGTTTACACAAATACAAGAAAGTAAATAAGATATAATCTAACTGTAGCAATAAACTCGTGGTATCTACTACTCCCTTATGTGAAGTATTGCAAGTTGAGGTTTAGATTTTTGTCAATCCGACAACCACTAGAAGCAATCCAACACATAATGCATTCCTCTAGGACCTTAATAGGTGAAGTTCTATGTAGTCGACATTCACATAACACCACTAGAGAAATACAACATAACTTAAATATTAAACCAGTAAATATTACTCAACGAAACATGACTACTAACAACTAGATTTCTCCCATGTCCTCAAGAACTAAACAAACTACTCAGAAAACATCATAGGGTACATGATCAGAGGTGATAAATGGATGAATAAAAATCTTGTCATAAAGTGCAAGCACCGATAAATCTCATAAGCATCAACTACAACAAGTAATTAACACCGGGAGATAGATCTAGTGGGAAACAACGATATAGAACCATAATTGTTACAACGGGGCAGAGGTGGATGGTGAGTATGATGGCGCTTAGGGTGATCATGACGATGATGATGATCTTGATGATGCCCGGTGTGATGACTGTGACGATTTCCCCCTCCGCGAGGAAATTTCCCTGGCAAAATCTCTCCGCCATGAAGGTGTTTTCTTCTCTCTGTCGTTTCCGTGGCGAAGAGGCGGCAAAAAAATTCTACGAAGTGCCTCCTCGGGATTTTTAGGTCAAGAGGGGTAAGTAACCCGAAGGGGAGCTGCTGGAGGGGCCTGGGGCCCACTAGGCGCGGCCAAGAGGGGGCCCGTGCCTGGCAGGTGCATGGGAGCCCTCTGGCTCCCCTCCAGCAGTCCTTCAAGCTCCCTAGTGATGTCTGACAAAACCTTGTTTTCTGATTTTTCCCGATTTTTCTGACGTCCAGAAAATATCCCTTTTGACAGGCGCTTTCTCCCGTTGTTTCCTAACTCTAGTAAATAATTCCATTAAACTGTAAAACACAGATAAAACAACAAAATAGCATAAGTATAGTACTCTAATAGGGAAAATATCAATGAATAGGGGAAATTATCATATAAAATAGTGATGCAAAATGGACGTACCAACTCCCCCTAGCTTAGACTCTGCTTGTCCCCATGCAAAAACTGAGCTCGGAAACATGACCACAGGTTTTATGACGTGAAGTGTCGATAATAAAGAATACGGACATGAAGTATCAGCAATTACTTAATAAACACTAACAATTCTATACAATAATATTTCCCAATGATGCTTCTCAAAGAGAAGTAATGATTCAATCATATAAAGGTATAGTGAGTGCAAATTCATTGGGCTATGGCAAACTGTACTCTTGGTCAGAGAACAACTATCATATCAATCTTATCTTTTCGGAAGAGTCTGTGTCAGTGCTATTAAGCAAATAACACGTACTTCAATTATCACAAAGTCTTTTCATGAATAGAAAACTTCCAGGGTTCATATTTTTTATAAAGAAAGTGAAAACAGCTGACACAAAGGAAGAAGCTAGTTAGCAAAGCTGAACTTTCAACTTGTTTACCATGATGGTAATGTCAACTGCAATGAAGTATGGTTAAACATCATCGTGGACATGTAAAACAATGCATCTCAGTTCAACATCATAAGTTTTCTAGTAGAGAATAGAGGGAATAGGTAAACAGACTCAATCATGTTAGTAAAGAAAGGCCCTTCGCAGAGGGAAGCAGAGACTACTCATGTGCTAGAGCATTTTATTTTGATAAAACAGAGGTATTGAAAACGTAATTTTGAGAGATATGTATGTATATGTCAACGAATGGTAGTTAAAAACTTATCATAACTCATGTCAAGCAAGGTGTTTAGACTTTTGAGAGCGGTTTCCGTTTTTTATTTAGGTTGGCACTTCCCCCCACCATGCCTTTCACTAAACTAGGCTAGCCATATCCACGGGTACCACCAGCTTTCATCAAACCATGGGGAAGTGCCTTTTATATTAAATTACTTGGCACCGGCTCTCTTACAATTTTGGATGAGCACCGATTCCATACTCATCGGGTGAAATGAGAAAGAAGAACCTCACTTGCATTAAGACATTATAAACTTTAAACTACTTCCTCGTGAGCTAAAAAAGGGACAGAAAACAGGTTTGATATTTTGAAGGTTTTAATGGTAGCACACTAGAAATTTACTTGGAGTGGCAGTGAAATGCCACATATAGGAAGGTATGATGGATACTTGTGGAAGGTTTTTGGTTCAGTTATTTGGATGAACGAGTAATGATCATACTCAGTACAGGGTTTTTGGCTAGCAAAGGCTTTGTAGCAAATATACGAAGTTGAGAGATGCAAACAGATACACACACACACACACACACACACACACACATATATATATATATATATATATATATATATAACAATGCAATGATATAAAACATGAGGTATTGCAATTGTCAACCTGGTCAGCACAACACATCAATCATAAGAACATAAAAATGAAGGTTTTGCAGGCATAAAATATATATGGGGTAATATATCTGCATGTGAGATCTCTCTTCTTTGTTTAAAGTCTCTAAGTGTTGTTTCTATGACCAATGATATGGTTGCCAATACTCAATAAATTTCGGCTACTATACCCAACATGAGATCACTACTAAACACAAGACAAGCATGCGAGAATAATTTACATGAATAGAACATATACTGCACTGAGTAAGAAGAATACTTCATATCAATATTTCATCATAGGCAAACTCAGACCAACAAATACATATCTTTACTTATAAAGGAGTGATAACCCAAATTGCAAACAACCATACTATAAGATAACCTCCCTAACCATGATAATAGACACGACTCTGATAATAAAAGTAAAGATAGTGATACCGGGGAAACTCCCCCAATATTGGAACAAGCCAAGGGGATGCTTGTTACCCATAGCTTGATTCTTCGGTGGTGCTTGGATGGCTTTAATATGATCTTATGGAGCGAGTACCCGGACAATATCAGCTTCCACGTTGTATGGACTCACCAGATAAATAATGTTTGAGTCTTTGGACATTCACAACTTGTGGATTGGTGCCTTGGAAATTATTAATGTTAATGGCACCAGACCGATAAACTTCTGCCACAACAAAAGGTCTTTCCCATTTAGAGAGTAATTTTCCTGCAAAAACTCTTAGACGAGACCTATGCAATAATACTTTATCACTTATGTTAAATTCTATTTTGAGAATCCTTTTATCATGCCATCTTTTAACTTCCTCTTTAAACAACTTGGCACCTTCATAGGCTTCACTTCTCCACTTATCTAAAGAACTCATATCTAGCAATATTTTTTCACCAGCCAATTTGAAATCACAATTAAGTTCCCTAACTGTCCAATAAGCTTTGTGTTCTAGCTCAAGGGGTAAATGACAATATTTTCCATGAACATCTTATAAGGGGACATCCCCATGGAATTTTTATAAGCCCACAAAGTATCACTAAATTTCTTAGACCAATTCTTTCTAGATTTGTTAACGGTCTTTTGCAAAATTAATTGATCTCCATATTTGATAGTTCTACTTGACCACTAATTTGAGGATGATAAGGCAAAGCAATTGTATGATTAACATCATATTTAGCAAGGGTTTTTCTAAAAGCACCATGAATGAAATGAGAACCTCCATCGATCATAAGATATCTAGCACACCAAACCTAGGGAAAATTACGTCTTTAAGGCTTTTCATAGAGGTTTTATGATCAGCACTTTTAATTGGAATAGCTTCTACCCATTTAGTAACATAATCAATAGCAACAAGAATATGGGTATAGCCATGTGAAGAGGGAATGACCCATAAAGTGAAATCCCCAACAATCAAAAGGTTTAATACCTAGAGAATAGTTCATAGGTATTTCATTACGTCTACTAATGTAACCAACTCTTTGACATTCATCACATGTAGCGATTAATTTATTTGCATCTTTAGAAAGAGTAGGCCAGTAAAAATCTGATTGTAAAACCTTGTGTGCGGTTCTTTCACCAGCATGATGCCCTCCATAAGGACTATTATGACATTTCCACCATATTTCTTCTTACTCATGCTTAGGTACACATCTTCTTAAAATTCCATCTACACCTTCTTTATATAAATGTGGGTCATCCCAAAAGTAATGCCTCAAATCATAAAAGAATTTCCTCCTCTGTTGATAAGTAAAACTTGGAGGAAAAAACTTAGAAACCATAAAGTTAGCATAATCAGCATACCAATGATTTTTCACGTGAGTTAACTTTAATAGCAGCAAGTTGTTCATCAGGAAAACTATCATTAACAGGAATAGGATTATCAGAAAAGTTCTCCATTGTAGATAAACTATCAGCAACATGATTATTAGCTCCCTTCGTATGAACAATATGCAAATCAGACTCTTGTAACAAGAGTACCCATCTAATAATCCTAGCATTAGCATCTTTCTTTTCCATAAGATATTTAATAGCAGCACGTTCAGTATGAATTGTGACTTTGGAATCAACAATATAATGCCTAAATATATCATAAGCAAAAAACAGCAGCTAAAAAATCTTTAGCACTATCTAGAGAACTACCATAATGAATAACATTCAACTTATTATCTACTCTTTGTCCTAAAATAGCTCCTACAACATAATCGCTAGCATCACACATAATTGAAGGATCGAGAGGTTAACTAGAGGGGGGTGAATAGGTTAACTACAAATTTTAACTTCTTTTTCAAGTTAACAAGGTAATGCTCAAATATAGATTATCTAGATTATGCAACTAGGTGAACAATCCTATATGTTGAGCAAGTACAACTAGCACAAGGTAAGTATATGACTAAGCTAGTAGTAACTAGTAAAGGTAAGTTGAGGAATAACCGAACATAATGACGCGGAGATTTATCCCGAAGTTCACTTCCCAATGGAAGCTAATCTCCGTTGGAGCGGTGCGGTGCCACCAAAGTGGAACACCGAGTAGGCCTCAAATGCCACACCGTATCTCCTTCGAGTCCTTCCACCGATGTGGATAGGCTCGAATCACTATGTTGCCGTTGAGGTTGACAACTAGAACCTTTACAAGGATGAGGCACACTCCACAAGATTGGAGGGTCCTCACCAAATCCCAAGAGCCTCCAAGACTCCGAGAAGCAAGAACCACGAGCACAAAAGCACCAGGGATATCAACAAGGCTCCGAGCTCCAATGAACTAAGAGCAACAAGGTTCCTAGCTCCAATGACCTAAGAATGACAAGATCCCTAAGGGATGAGTGGGTGGATTTCTAATCGACTCGGTGGAGTTGTAGACCGGGGGTGTCTCCTTCAAATCCCAAAGTATCACGAGCTTTGGTTGGGGATTTGTGGAGATCTTGTTCCTGAGCTTGAGCTTGGTCAATCAATGGTGGTGAGAGAAAGCGTGAGTGAGATTGACAAAGCCAAAAGGTAGGTGGAGGCGTCCTTTTATACGTGGGTGTAATACGACCGTTGGGGGGGGGCAGTTTTCACCTTACAGCAAACCCCCCGGCCTGGGGGCCGGCCTGGCCGGCCTGGGGCAGCCAGGGTCGGGCGCATCCCACCCCGGCCTGGTGCCTGGCCTGGGCCGGCGTGGAGCGAGGGGAGAGGCCGGCGTGGGGGCACAGACGAGGCCGGCGTGGGGGCAGCGAGCCAGCCAGCCCAGCCTGGGGCCGGCGTGGGAGCTAGGCGGGGCCGGCCCCCCACCCGAAGCGCCCGGCCTGGCACCCGGCCTGGGGCCTGCGGGGGCAGTGGGGTGAGGCCGGACCCCCACCCGAGCAACCCGGCCTGGCACCCGGCCTGGGGCCGGCATGGGGCATGGTGAGGCTGGCGTGGCAGCCACCAGCCCGGCCAGGCAGGCCGGCCACCCCCCCTTTTTCTTCTCCTTTCTTGTTTCCTCCTCATTTCTTCTTCTTTCTTCCACATCTCTTTCCGTAGATTTTTCTACCTTATTGCAGCAACTTGTATGAGGTTTACTGGGAGATCTTTTCTGAGTACACTTAGCAAAACACATTAGTCCATCTATATGTTGTAATCAAACACTCAAAATAGGATTTAGGAACTATGTTCTTTCAATCTCCCCCTTTTTGATGTTTGATGACAACATACGGATTTGCGTAAGAAATAATTTTGCATGGCTATTTGTGAGAGAATTAGCATATATTCGTACTCCCCCTATTTGTGTGCCCAAAACAAAAGATAGTATATTTGATCATCATGTTAAGTGCACCGAACATAATCTCATCTTCACACCATGATTTATAAGATAATGGTGTATGTGATGTAGCTATGATATACTTATGTGAAGTGCGGGAATTATCCAAACATGATTCTAACATTTGAGATACACATGTAGGAACACAACCACTAGAATGGTCTTACCATAGCATTATTCTCATAGTTATCTATGGATATAAACTACCCTCATCATGGCTTCAACACATTAAATAGTGAGTAGATGAAATAACATAATAGCCTTGTTATGATCTTCAATATATCAACTATCACACGCATAATATATAGATAGAAAGTAAGATAGATAAATAAAGACATAGTCTCACAATAACACCAAAGTTCAACAAACCACACAAATAGTCTCAACTAAGAATGACGAAAGCAAATAGCGAAGATAAGACGCAAATGAATGCATGAAATGCAATGCAATGCGTGAGTGTTTCTCCCCCTTGGCATCACACACCAAGAAGGGAGAAAAATGCAATCCCAATCACTCGTCGCCCATCTCATCATCTTCCTCAATGAAGTCCTCTGGAGGAGCCTGACTGGAGCTAGCAGTGGTAGTGTAGGGCGCCGCAAAAGAGCCGAGTGAGCTAGCATCATCTCCACACCAATAAGTATGATGAGACTTCCACAGATCCTCTGAAATCTCTTCTGAGCTGGGAGGACTAAGGGGAATCTTAAGAGCAGTCTGGATGGAACGCTGACGGCAACTAGAGGCCTTGCCTTTGCGATAGGCATCATAATCCTGATGCTGCTTATCAATGAAGAAGCAGTTCATCTTCTGGAGAATATTCTTAAGGTTGAAAGTTTCAGGAGGAGGACTTGGAGAAGGAGAGCGGCGCACCCCCGAGATGTACTAGGAGCGAAGGACTCGGTGCGGGTGCGCTTAGGCCGTGGATCATCAGCTGACTCAGGCGCAGCATCAAGCATAAGAATAGACTTCTTGGGAGTCACCTTGGCATAGTTGTTGATGAGACCAGCTGGGATCTTGGTCTCAATAAGGCGCTGAATATACGAGCCATAGATGGGAACCCTCTTTTCACGAACCACAGTCTGCATCTCATGCCACATGTAATCCAGAACATCCAATTGCTTCTTGTCCCTCATTTGAGACTCAATGTGATATATAAGGTTGATCATCCACTTGCGTACCTCGCCCTTCTCACCAAATTTGGCATTGATGGTATTGCGAAGAATAGCGTGCACCATATACCAATGTTTAGAAAAGAACTTGACTTTAGGAATGTGCATGGAGCCGGTACCTTCGGGATAGCAATGGTGAATACCCTCCTTGGATTTCATAACGTTCTTGGAATCACCATGAATGCGAAAATAGAACATATAATCAAACCTATACTCGGGGAATACCCAGAATGGTACCAAAATCATCCATAGTAGCAACACACTTGGAGCCACCGCTCATCCATGTCAACGTACGCGGTAGCCGCGTGGGGCCTCCATATGAGAAGTGAACGGTGGCATAAAACTCCTTGAGCAGCTCTGGGGAAAATGGATGGGCAAGATTGTCACCCATGAGAGGAGTGATGTTGTGGTAGTCCATGCGTTCCATAACTTCAGGCCACTTGGTGCGAGCATACTCAATATCAAATTAATGTTGATCCACATGTCCATGCTGAAGCTTGCCAAGAATAAAGTCATGCATGACTTGATGCATCTTGCAATAGAACCTAGGATCAGGGCATGTGCGTTCACCAAACTCATAAGGATTAAATTTCAGCCTTGCTTCCTCAAAGTCGGTGGTACTAAGACCACCCCAGTTCGTGACCACGGGTTCCTGTGGATTGATTGGAAGAGATGAACCCTGTCTCCGTGAGGGAGTAGAACCAGCAACATCCGCGGCACTCTTCTTGCGAGGGTTGCGAGGGCGGAGAGAGCGGGGGACTTCAGACTCATTTTGAGGATTGGAATCACCTGAAACATATGATGCATAGATATGGAGCATGATGATGAGTGCACATGGTCGTGGTTTGAGAGAAAAAAATTAATCCATGAATATATGTGATAGCGCCATGGTAAAAAAAACGAACACAATATTAATGAGGACAACGCACATTATTATTAGTGTGAGCACATTATCATAGCATTTGTATAGGATTGTGTTGGTGTGGGCATGATACTATAAACACCATTATTATGTAAAAAAAATTGAGGGCATAGCATACGCAGCATGTCATGATGAACATAATAATTTAGAATCACGACACTAAAACAATCATATCAAATAATGTGGAATTTTTGGTGAACCATGGCCAACCATGAGAGAGAAAAAAAAACATGGCATAGGAATTAACATAGTATCACACGGCTAGATCATGAGGAGCATATGACATCAACATAACATGGCATAGGAATTAATCTAGTGACATATGAGTGGCATGAACCCTAGCATGAATAGATGGAAAAAAAATATCCTAGCACATGAACACTAGCACTAGCACACCGATAGATAGCACTCATATACACATAATCCATAGGAAAGCCCAAAGAAAATTACCCGAGTTCGAAGCCATCTTCAAAAAAAAAGCACTAAGCAATAAGGTGGACCGATCTCCTCTAATAAAGGGTCAACAAGAAATCCGTGTGGAGGAGGGGGCGGAGAAGGACAAGGGCTTGCGGATCCGTGATTTTGGGCGGTAGAGATGGGCTAGGGAGGTGGGGGGAGGGGGGTTAGGGGAGAGCACCAGGGAGCTCTAATGGAGGAGGGGGGGAGGAAGAAGATGGGATGGGGTGGTTGTGTACAGGATGTGTGCGTGCGTGCGTGCGTGTTAGGCGTGTGTGTGCGGGCAGCGCCCACCCCGGCCTGGGGCCTGGTCGTGTGGCCGGCCGGGCCGGCGTGCCGTGGACGTGAGGCCGGCGTGCATGGAAGGCGAGGCCGGCATGGTGGCCGAGCTCCCCGGCCTAGCCCCCGGCCCGGGGCCGGCGCGGCGGCAGCACGAGGCTGGGCAGGTGCCCGAGTGCCCCGGCCTGGCACCCGGCCTGGGGCCGGCTCGGCGGTGGTAGGGGCCGGGGTGGGGGAAGCGAGCGCACCTTTTTTTTCCGGCTGTTTGAGTTGTGTTTGTGTGTGTGTTTTCCTCCCTTTTTAAAAAAAAAATCCCAAAGCAACCTACACAACTACCAAGCCACAACACGCAACAAAAACAACAACAAAAAAATATAATTCAAGGATTTACATGATTTATATTCTAACAAACAAAACGACAAGGTGAAGCTAGTGTCTTAATAGCACATTTGCGTGAGTTTGTTTCTTAGAGCAATTTTATTTGACCATGTGCACGAATGAAATGAGTATGATGACATGCATATGATGTTTTCATTTGTATCCAACGGAGAGAAAAAAATGAGAAACGAAATGAGCGACATTGGATACCAATGAAATATGAAAACAAGTGGAAATGCAAATGAGTGAACACTCGAACACAAATGTCTCATTGATATAGACACCAACCAAATATTGGGCGGTGGCCGTAGCCACCATGTATGAGTATGTTCGATATGTCAACGCGAAGATGTATCTTGGGTGCATTGTCGAGACTCATCATTGAAGCACATGATGTCATTTAAAATGATCATTAGGCATGATTTGTTTATTTATGCATTATAAAGGTAGTGTTGGCTCATTGATTGAGCTACACTCCCCCTATGTCTATGCGTGCATCTAGAATCCAAATAAGAGTCTAGTAGGGGTGTGTATGCAAGATTTTCAATCAACTAAAATTGCTTGCACATACGATGTTGAGCTCACTCCTCAATTCCTTGAATCTCTTCACATCTAGAGGCTTGGTAAGGATGTCGGCAAGTTGATCTTTAGTGTTGACATAAGAAAGTGAGATATCACCATTGGCCACATGATCCCGAATAAAATGATACCGAATCTCAATATGCTTGGTCTTGCCATGAAGTACCGGATTGTGACCAATCTTTATAGCACTCTCATTGTCACATAAAAGAGGCATTGTCTTAATCTTAATTACAAAATCCTTAAGACATTGCCTCATCCATAAGAGTTGAGAGCAACAACTTGCGGCGGAAATATACTCCTCTTCCGTGGAGGAGGTGGCAATGCAATTTTGCTTCTTGGAAGACCAACACACGAGAGACCTACCAAGGAATTGGCAAGCACCCAAAGTTGATTTTCTATCCACTTTGTCACCTCCCCAATCCGCATCCGAGTATCCCACAAGATCAAAAGTTGTGTTTGATGGATACCAAAGCCCATGTGTGGGAGTGTCAACCAAGTACCTAAGAATCCTCTTGACCGCAATCATATGGCTTTCCTTGGGGTTAGATTGAAATCTTGCACACAAACCCACACTAAACATAATGTCTGGTCTAGATGCACAAAGGTAAAGCAAAGATCCAATGATAGATCGATAAAGTTTGGGGTCTACCGGTATACCTTCATGATCCATGGAAAGATTTGCGGTTGTTGGCATTGGATAAGGTAATGGTTTGGCATTGTTCATATCAAATTTCTTGAGCATGTCTTGAATATATTTGGCTTGACAAATAAAAGTCCCTTCATGATATTGCTTGATCTCAAAACCTAGAAAGAACTTTAATTCTCCCATCATAGACATCTCAAATTCACTTGTCATTAGTTTGGCAAATTGATCTACAAAACTCACGTTAGAGGATCCAAATATAATATCATCAACATATACTTGGCATACAAAGAAATGTCCATATACACTTTTGGCAAAGAGAGTGGGATCAATTACCCCAAGTACGAAACCACGATCCACTAAGAACTCCTTTAAATGATCATACCAAGCACGTGGGGCTTGTTTGAGGCCATAGAAAGCCTTATGGAGGAAGTAGACATGGTTAGGATACTTGGGATCCTCGAACCCCGGAGGTTGTTTAACATATACCATTTCATTTAGAGGTCCATTTAGAAAAGCACTTTTAACATCCATTTGATGCAAGATGAAGTTATGACTAGTGGCAAATGCAAGTAATATACGAATGGATTCAAGACTAGCTACGGGAGCGAAAGTTTCACCGTAGTCAAGTCCTTCGACTTGAGAATAGCCTTGAGCAACCAATCGAGCCTTGTTGCGAATCACTTGCCCATGAGAATCTTGCTTGTTTTTGAACACCCATTTAGTTCCAATGATATTATGATCCTTGGGTCTTTCCACTAGTGACCATACTTTGTTTCTCTCAAAATTATGGAGATCTTCATGCATAGATTGAACCCAATCTTCGTCTTCAAGAGCATCATACACTTTGATGGGTTCAACATGAGAGACATATGAATGAATACCACAAAACTTGTGTACTTGTCCACGAGTGGAGACACTTCTTCCCAAGCCACCAATGATGTTCTTTTGGTATAGTGACTTTTGTTGCAATCTTGATGCTTGACGAGTCATGATACGAACAAGTGCATCATCGGGATTTTCATTGGGGGGAATATCCTCATCATTTCCTTCATCAAGACCATTGTCCACTCGTATTGGAGTTCTTGGTGACGAAGCACCAAAATCATTTCCACCATTATCATTTGGTGGACCTTGATCACTTTCTTGATGAGAGGTATCCACATGAAGGTCTTCTTCTTGCTCTTGGTCTACCATTTGATTGGTGGTTGATGTAGAGGGTTCCACTTGCGTGGAGCTAGTTCCATCCCCATTTGCCACAAGGTGTCCTCAACGGGTATAAGTGGACCTACACCCATTCTTCCTATGGCTATGGAGGACGGTTCATCACCTAGATCATCACAATCAATTTGCTCCACTTGGGAGCCATTATCCTCATGAAATTCCACATTCATAGATTCTTCAACACACCTGGTGGATATGTTGTAGACTCTATAAGTGTGGGAGTTCGTGGCATAACCAACAAAAATGCCTTCAAAAGTTCTAGCATCAAACTTATACAATCTAGTTCCCTTTATGTAGACTTGGCATTTGCACCCAAAAACTCGAAGATATTTGAGGTTGGGTTTGTTACCGGTTAGGAGCTCATATGGAGTCATACCAATCATCGGACGAAGGAAGAGTCGGTTAGATAAATGACAAGCGGTGTTGATGGCTTCGGCCCAAAAGTTATATGGGGATTTGAATTCGGCCATCATAGTTCTTGCCATATCAATAAGTGTACGATTCTTCCTCTCCGCTACACCATTTTGTTGAGGGGTGTACGCGGCGGAATATTGATGTCTTATCCCCTCATCACTCAAGAATTCATCCATGGTGTAGTTCTTGAACTCGGACCCATTGTCACTCCTAATGGACAAGATCTTGGTGTCATATTGGTGTTGCACTTCGGTGGCCCAAGTTATGAATCTTTCTTGAGTTTCACTCTTCTTCTTGATATAGAAAACCCAAGTGTATCTTGTGTAATCATCAACAATTACCAAACAATACTTTTTGCCACCAAGACTATCATATGTGGGAGGCCCAAATAAATCCAAGTGAATGCGCTCAAAGGGTCTTGTTGCGGCGATGATTGATGTCTTGGGATGATTCTTCTCATGCATCTTTCCGGCAATACAAGAGCTACAAGGACGATCTTTGAAAAAAATTCACACTTGTTAGTCCTACCACATGCTCACCCTTCACAAGAGTTTGTAAATTTCTCATACCGACGTGGCCTAGGCGGCGATGCCAAAGCCACCCCACGTCGGATTTAGCCATTAGACATGTGGCGATATGTGTAGTTTCTTTCGAGAAATCCACTATGTACATACCGTTTTCCACAAATCCAACAAAGGCTACTTTAAGAGAAATAGTGTGAAGGACAAGAACATGATGACGCCCAAATACACATGTAAAATTGCACTCACAAAGTTGCAAGACGGAAAGAATATTATATCCAAGGGACTCAACAAGGAGGACTTTCTCAATGGATGAATCCGGAGAAATGACCACCTTGCCATGTCGCAATACCTTAAGTTGTGAGCGATCACCAATAGTTACATGAGCAAATTTGAGAAGTTGGAGCTTCAAGTCTTCTAATACTTCTTTGCTTCCGGTCATGTGTGCGGAACAACCACTATCAATCATCCATGATGTTCCACCGGAGATACAACCCTACAATGAATCAACTTCTTGTCTTAGGTACCCATTTTTGGATGGGTCCTTTTTTGTTAGTCACAAGGGTCTTGGGAACCCAAATAGCATGCTTGTAATCATCACCATATGAGGTGCCTACATACTTTGCATAAACATGACCATTAATAGATTTAAGAAGCACATAAGATGGGTTATATTTTCCCGCAAAGTTGTTGTGAGTAGTAGTGTTCCTAGGAACAATACTTTTAGAAATAATATCAAACTCATCTTCCTCATTAGCCAACTCCCCCTCCTTCACAAAAACAATAAAGTTAGTGGAGGGAGTTGACTTCTTCTTGTAAGCCACCTTGGATGTGGAACCAAAACCAAGGCCTTCTTTGCCAATTACTCTCTTATGATTACTCAAAATATCATTGAGGTTCTTTTGGCCTTGGATGCATGTGGCAAGACCTTTGTTGAGTTGTGCCTTCAACCTATTGTTCTCCTCAATGAGAGTTTCCTTGACACACAAAGGGTTAGTAGCACAAGAGTTTTCATTCACAACTCTTACTCCTTTTAAGGTTTTGAGCTCATTTGAGATAGTACGATGATCAATTTTAAGCTTATCAAAATCCTTAATGAGTTCATTATAACCTTGGTTAGTTGCATCATTTAAACTCATGAATTCCGTTACCTTAGCAAAAGCATGTTGACAATCAAGTTTTACTTTAGCTATGTCAATTGCAAAGGTTTCTTCTATGCTTTCTCTAAAGCAATGTGATTCATCTAGAGCTTTCTCAAGCTCCTCAATTTTACTAGCATCATCACGAGCAAACTTTTCAAGTAACATTATTCTCTCCTCATGTTCATCAATGAGGCCATGTGCCTCATTTAATTGATCCATGAGAGAGACAAAGATAGATTTAGTTTCTCCTTCTAGTTTTTTCACAAAGTTTGTCAAAGGGTCTTCCTCGACACAATTTAGTAGTGAAGGAATAGAGGAGTTAGCAAGTTTGAGTGTAGGAGTCACCTTTGGGGGTATACCCTTGGCCATGAAGCACTTGTGACTCGAAGGACCTGTAACACCCGGGGGATTTTTCCCCCAGCTAGAATTGTTTGCTTTTCTTTCTCATGGCATTGCATCACATGCATCATTTGCACCTTGTTTGCAAACCAATTCAAAAACAAAACAAAAATTCAAATCAATTTAAAATTTTCAAACAATGCACCTGTGTTTTCAAACTCAAATGGTTTTAAATAAAAATTGAATTGGAATTTAAAAAATGGTTTGGATTATAAAAATCCCTTTTTACTAAAACAAAGACCTATCTTGAATTTCAAATTCAAATTCAAAGTTTAACAAAATTTTGAATTTTGGTAAAACAAAACTTGGTGCACTTGGGCATTCAATATGCTCAATGCAATAAAATTGTTTTCAAATTTTTTATAAAACCCTAAAACCTTCTAATTCTTTTCTTCTTTCCTTTCTACAAAAAAAAAAGAAACAGAACAAAAAATAAGAAGAGAACACGCTGGGGGAGGCAGGCCGTTTGGCCCACCTACCACCCCAGCGAGCAAAGCCCAGCAGCCCACCCGTGGCTCCTTCCACCTCCGTACGGCATGACGCACGCACGGGAGAAAAGAGCAGAGCACCTCCACCCACCTCCACCTGCTCCTCCTCTCTCCCTTAAAGCCTCTCCTCCCCTCCAACCCTAACCCTAGCCTCCCTCTCCCCTTCCTCCTTCCTCCCTGACGCCGCCACTCTTCCTCTCTCCCTTTTTCTTCTCTGCTGTTTCCCATCTCTCTGAATTTTACTGAACCGGAGCCACACCCTCCATGGCCGGGACTTTGAAGCCATGCCGCCGCCGCTACGATCGTCGTCTGGCCCCGGTTCCGGCGGGAATGGAACCGGGGCACATCCCGCTCCCTCTGCGTTTCCTCGTCGGGGTCCGAGAGCCACTAGGAGCGCCTCACCATCACTGTTGTCCGCCGCCGCTCGACTGCTCTGTGGCTGGCCGCTGTCAGCGATCTTCGTCTACCCCGCGCCTCCCTGCGTCGATGAAGCCCCGCGGTGAGCCCCCGCCTTCGGGCCCTCTTCCTCCTCCCTCCCCGTTGCTCTGTGGGCCGCCTTCGAGCGCCGAGCCCTCGCACGTCGCCAGCGGTGGTCGTGGCCGGCGCTCTGTCCGTCCCCGATGGAAGTTCAGTACTGAACTTTTGTTCAGTTTCGGAATTCCGCCCGGGATTCGCCTCAATAACCAACACCCTCCTAGATCTATCACCAACCGAGCAACAGCCCAGTGGCTGCACGCCCTGTCCCGCACCCGGGAGCCCCGAGTTCGAATCCCACCCGTGGCAAAGCCACCCCTTTTTTTTCTCCATTTTCTTTTATTTCTCGAACTCCAGAAAAACAGAACTAAATCTTTATTTGTAAAATCAATAACAAATTGAAAAATGCTCCAATTTCAATGATTCAAATTTCTATGGATTCAGATTCTTGTGCTCTTTCTGTTAGTAACAAAGTTGCAACATGTTTCTGTAATAAATTTTGCACTAAATAATTAAATACATAAATGGCTATTAAAATTTGAAACTTTGGAAAATCATAACTTGAATTCTGTTCACCCAAATTAAGCAAACTTGGGCTCTAAAATTTTGTCTTAACAAACTATACACAGTGGTATTTTATTTGGTCACAATTGAATTAAATTTGAACATGTTTCCCTCTGTTTACTAAAAGGGGCAGAATAAAAATGCTTATGAAAAAATGCATAATAAATTCAATAATGATCCAAAAATTATGTTTAATAGCTCAAAATGTTCATTGAAACATTTTATACATGTTTTCAACCTTTCCAATACAATTTGTTTACTGTTTTTCCTAATTAAAATTGGAGTAATAATTCAATACTTTAATTACCCCTTTTAAATTGCAAAATTCATAACTTGGGCAATTCAAATCCAATTCCAACATGTAAAATATGGTTTCCATGCAAAATTGAACAAGCTTTCCAAATATAAACTTTTTTTCCGGTTTTGAATAATTAAAATTGGTTAAATAATTTAAATCTTGTTTAATTCATTTAAAATTGCTAAATTAATAACTTGGTCAAACTAAATTCTTTTTGAACATGTAAAATATGTTTTCCATCCCAAATTTCATGATCTTCCCAAATATCAACTTTGTTCTCTGTTTGGAACATTTATTATTGCTGCACAAATTCAATTCATTAAAATTATTCATTTAAATTGCCAAATTCATAACTTGCTCATTTTGAATCCAAATTCAACAAATGAAAGATGTATTCCATCTAAAATTTTGTGTTCTTTTCAAATATAAATTTTGTTATCTGTTTTGAACATTTAAAATTGGTGAAAACAACAAATGTTTGTTTAAATCATTTAAAATGCCAAAGTTCATAACTTAATAAATAAAATTCCAAACTTGGTAAACAACATATCAAACTGAAGCTATTGTTGTTTTCTTATTGTTTTCATCATCCATGCATCATTCTAATCAACTTTCACATGATGGTTATTTGTAGATCATTTAATTCAACATTAATTCATGGGCTTTTACATATGCAATCCAAATTGCATATGGTCCCATTTAAACATGTTTACCATGTCAACTAGTTTATCTTTGATGCATCCTTAAACTTCTCATGCATCCATATCTTGATCATGCTGGATCTTTTGCCGTAGAAGTAATTGTTGCATCCGGTGTTTGTTCTAGTTCGTTACTTCTTCGCGGATATGACGTTGAGATGATGTGAGCAACGACAAGTTCTGCGGATGTACCTCTACTTGTTGGATCTCAGGCAAGTATACTCACTTGCTGCCTATGGCTGCCTTTCATCACTTGTTACCGATTCTTTCCGTTATCTTTATGATAGCCTTATGATTCGATGCTTGTGTCTCGATCCTATCATATGTTTATCTTGCAGCCATGATATGGCCTTCCTTCCAGTTCCTATCAGCTGTTGCTTGTTTACCTTGTTGGCCCTCGTGTCGTAGTTGCATGCTTAGTGTTGTTTGCGCTCGAGTCTTGTTGTCCTTTTTCATATCACCTGTTTAGTTTGATAGTTGGGTTTTCAATTCAATCAACAACATGTTAATGTCTGGGGTAATAATAATTTGATGATAAGGCACCGGCAGGAGGCCCGGCGTGGTTTTGAGGCCTGCTAGTGTCGAACTTAATTAGGAAAAGGGTCTTGTCCTCCGATCCATGATGAGCGCGCTAACCGCATGTGGGAAGCGAGTATGGGCGCCCCCGCAATTCTGATTCAATTCGCATCTCGTTCAAATCGCCACACTTAGTTCGGGCTTTCCATTTGATGCATGCATATGCAGGTGCGAACCCTTGGCGCCAGGGTGGAACTTTTGTAGTCGGCATTTAGGGCGGCGTGGTCTTCCAGTGCTATGAGGGTCCCCCTTTTCTTCGTGGGGGCTCGATTAGCTGCGCACGCACATCACGTGGTTCTTTGGGCTTGATGCGAAGAAGAGTTGAGTTGTGTTGAGTGCCTCGCTTGGTGGAAGGGCCTTTCCATCCGGCGGGTCATTCTTACGTGTACGGCCAAATTGGTGCATCTCTGCAGGGTTAAATCTTCTCGAGAAGCCGTGTTGTCCGCGGTTATGGATGACTTGGTGAAAGTGCTGGCTAACAAGTACTCAGACAAGTTACACTTAACGATGATAACTTGACTAGTAATATAGATTACCTCCACCATAAAAATGAATGTCACCTTAATCAACCGTGTGAGTTTCCTTGGGTTGCTTCCTTAGTAGGGGGTAACACTGGATGGGTATTGTTTGGTGAGTAGTTGTAGTTGGTTCTGATACGCTATCTTATCCCTTTCTTTTAGCCGGATGTTGTAGCGCGTCTCTGTAGTTAGTTAGTGCAGCCAGCTGGCGCTTCTTTGCATTAATCCCTTCCTTTCCGTTGTACCCAAAGTTTTTGTATCTTGTGATGATTGGTTACGCTGGTATCTTGTGAGTATGGCTTATCCACTTGCCAGTACTTAACCGTACTGACCCACGAATCCATTTCGTGGCTGCATATTCCACATTGCAGTCAACAAGTTTGAAGTCTGACGACGTTAGCTTGGGAATCCCTCCGGCTTGGCCTGGGCAGGGATTGGACGCCATCGGTTATCTTCAGGAGTCTTAGTCCAATTTGTATCTTGTCCGTAGTCGGACGCTATGTTGTTTCTTCCACTGTTATTTGGATCTTTGTATTGTATCAGTTGTATCCTTGACTCGTTTGAGTCGTCTTGTATATACCTCTTCTGTTGTTGTTGTGGATTATTCGTGAACTGTTGTAATGTTATCACAAGTGGCAACCTGGAATCGGTTATTATGTGGATTTTGGCGGAAATGCTGAAATCTGCATAGTGCCCGATCTCGGGGCGTCACAAATGGTATCAGAGCATGGTTTCCGATTCCCAATGTTGTTTCGATACGAATGGTTATCGAAGCAACGGGTCCGCAAAGCCTGTAGGATAACCTCGCTAACGGTCGTTTTTTCTAGAGTGTCAAAAACTATTTCTGCTAAACTATTTTGGAAACATCTCAACAGGATTCTTGTTTGCTCCTCATCTCTATTCTATTCTCCTCCTACCTTATTTGTTTTGGAGTCTCCCCTCTTGTCTATTTTCAAAGTTTAGGATCCTATGTGGGTGGACGTTCTCTTAGCCTTATATCCTAATAGGTTCGATCATCGAAAGATTCCTGGTGGGAGAAGATCGTCGTCACTCCGAGCAAGAATCTCTTGTTAGTGGTGTCGAGAAGCCCTTGTTAGTGGTGTCGAGGAGATCAACTGGAAGCATGAAGAATCGATAGTTGAACTTTTTTCCACTCCCGGTTTAGTGGGTGGATTGCGAGGGCGCAATCCCTTGTTAGTGGTGTCGTCTGTAACACCCGGGGGATTTTCCCCCCAGCTAGAATTGTTTGTTTTTCTTTCTCATGGCATTGCATCACATGCATCATTTGCACCTTGTTTGCAAACCAATTCAAAAACAAAACAAAAATTCAAATCAATTTAAAAATTTCAAACAATGCACCTGTGTTTTCAAACTCAAATGGTTTTCAATAAAAATTGAATTGGAATTTAAAAAATGGTTTGGATTATAAAAATCCCTTTTTACTAAAACAAAGACCTATCTTGAATTTCAAATTCAAATTCAAAGTTTAACAAAATTTTGAATTTTGGTAAAACAAAACTTGGTGCACTTGGGCATTCAATATGCTCAATGCAATAAAATTGTTTTCAAAATTTTTATAAAACCCTAAAACCTTGTAATTCTTTTCTTCTTTCCTTTCTACAAAAAAAAAAGAAACAAAACAAAAAATAAGAAGAGAACACGCTGGGGGAGGCAGGCCGTTTGGCCCACCTACCACCCTAGCGAGCAAAGCCCAGCAGCCCACCCGTGGCTCCTTCCACCTCCGTACGGCATGACGCACGCACGGGAGAAAAGAGCAGAGCACCTCCACCCACCTCCACCTGCTCCTCCTCTCTCCCTTAAAGCCTCTCCTCCCCTCCAACCCTAACCCTAGCCTCCCTCTCCCCTTCCTCCTTCCTCCCTGCCACCGCCACTCTTCCTCTCTCCCTTTTTCTTCTCTGCTGTTTCCCATCTCTCTGAATTTTACTGAACCGGAGCCACACCCTCCATGGCCGGGAGTTTGAAGCCATGACGCCGCCGCTACGATCGTCGTGTGGCCCCGGTTCCGGCGGGAATGGAACCGGTGTCGGGGGGTTACCCCCGAGTAGGGTAAAGACAGGTGGTAAAGGCCGCTTACAGAAGAGAGGTTTGGTCGAGTAGCCGACTACAGGGTACGCGCTACCCGGTCGACTGCTACTCGGTCTCACCTCAAGATGACCAGAAGGAGATATCAATCAAGTTCTACCCTGTCGAGTAGAAGGTTTGGCCCGAGTAGAATTGGCGGGAACCTACTCGGGCAGAAAGTCAAAGGAGCCGTTCTGACACAGGATCCCGCGTATCCTGGGTCCGTACTTGGCAGCATTCGAACTACTGTTCACGTGGGGACGGCCTGCCTGACAGTGACAGCATGGAAGCAGGCCGTGGCAGGATAAGGGGGGCCTACTCTGTGCCTAGGTACAGTGATACCAGTCTGTCCCCTAGTTTTGCCCAACGACTTTACGGAAGCAGCCAAGATCAACGACCAAAGCTGTCAGCGGGTACTCGGAGAAAGGACAGTGTGCACACTATGTCGACACTTGTCTAGATTTGGACGTATCCGGCTGGGCACCATGTATATAAGGTGCCCCGCCGCCTCCTGCGCGAGGCACGTACACACAGGCTCATAGTGAACCCTAGAAACCCTAAGTTCTTGACCTAGCTCTACTCGGAGAGGAGAGAAAGGCTACTCGGTAGCGTTACCATTTGTACTGTGGCTACTCGGAAAGACATCATAATACATAAAGAAAGGCAGGAGTAGGGGTTTTACCTCCTCACGAGGGCCCTGAACCTGGGTACATCGTGTTGTTTGTGTTGTGTGGATCTCACCTCACGCGGCTACTCGTCGCGTGATCCCTCCCCGGACACCTCCAGCGTCCATCGTCCCCACATCTTTAGCCATCCCATGGCATCTGCCGTGACACCACCACGACAGTTGGCGCCCACCGTGGGGCAACCAGCGGCGCTGGCTGGAGTTTCTGTTCGGACGGGATCTTCATCGGCGGAGCGCGTAGTTTGTGGCCTTGTCCACAGATTCGGCTCCTTCGACTTCGTCACCGACAACGCCGTCTGTTTCGGCGGCATGGCCATGCCGGAGGGCGGCTCGGTGATCTCCTTCGGCTCGCACCTCGTCTACGTCGCCACCGTCGCCAACAGCGCCTACCCCGAGTTGGTGCACGACGCGGAAGATCCTCCCGCGGTGGTTGCTGCTCGCGGAAGGCCCGCATGCAGCCCTGCGTGCTGCGCTGAGGTGATGGTGACGGGCTTGGCGGCAAACGCTGGCGCAGCTGCTACTGGCGCTGCGGCCGTCGTCGAGGAGGTTGACGACCCGCCCGCGGGTGGCAGGAACCACCGGCCCTACGAGAAGGAGAGCAACTTGCCGCCTTCCACGTCTACGGTCATTCCCGCGTCTGCAGCGCGAACCGGCATGCCCACTCCCACCGACGTCGAGCTTCTAGCCGCGAGGGAGCAGCTTGAGCGGCAGCGCCAGGAACTGCTTGCCGAGCAGGCGGAGTTGGAGAAGATCAGGCTTGAGCTGAGTTTGGACCAGCTCGAGTACAACAAGGCTCACGGCTTCACGCCGGTGGCCAGGAGGCCCAGCAGGGTAGGCGCTACGCGGCGCAACCTGGGCGCCGAGATGGCGACGGTCGCGGAGGAGCCCGCGCAGTCCGCCACCGCGAACACCTTCACAAGGCCAAGGTACAGCACACCCGCCAAGACGCTCAGAGCTGCGCAGGCCGTGGCTGCCGAGTTGCCGCGCCTAGATGGAGAGGCGCGTCTCAGGCAGCAGGAGAGGCTCAACGAGTTGGTGCTGGAGGCCGCCAGGCAGAACGAGGAGTTCCGCAAGGCCAACCCGGGAGCTGGAGCTTCGCAGGTGGTTCACTCGCATGCGGCTAGATCTAACGATCAAGCCTCATCTCCGCATCCGAGCCGCGAGAAGAGCCGCAGCGGGCATTCGGGTAGAGACAGGCAAATACAGGTGTATGACCCGGCCGCTGCTGCGAAACAGGTTGCTGTGCCGCAGCAGCCCGGGCAGGAACACAACGCTGCAAGAGCAGGCTCTCAAGCCCATCAAGCTCAAAGCCGTGTCCGAGAAGCCGCGCGTCCGGGTACTTCTCGGCAACCCGCAGCTCCGCCTACTCGGCAGAGGCAGCAGCCGCGCCCAGTGGCACCAGTCGCTAACCCGGTGGAGCAGCCCGCAGCCATGCAGGTGGATAGGTATGATGATGGCTACTCGGCTATGGAGATGGCTGGTTATGACATTCATGACCGTGTCGGTGAGCGTGTGTTAGCGCCTGGAGATGCGAGGCACCAGCTGGACCGTATCAGCTTGTCGGCGCGGCTTGAGAGCACGGGTCCTCCTGGCCCCGAGTGCTTTGGCCCGCGCATCATGAACGAGCCTTCCGTGAAGGGCTTCCAGCTCGCAAGAGGCACCAAGAGCTACAATGGTAGCACCAAGCCCGAGGATTGGCTCAATGACTACGTCACCGCGGTCCACATTGCGGGTGGCAACAGGAGATGGGCGGTGCGGTACGTCCCGCAGATGCTAGAGGGTCCAGCTCGCACTTGGCTCAACAACTTGCCCAAGCACAGCATTAACTGCTGGCTGGACTTCTCGGACGCATTCGTCAGCAACTTCACCAGCACCTACAAGAGGCCGAATAGGCCACAGCAGCTGTCGGCCTGCAGGCAGCGAGAAGACGAGACGGACCGCGAGTACCTTACTCGGTGGAGCACCTTGAGGAACACCTGTGAGGGTGTGAATGAGGCACAGGCCATCACTTGGTTTGCGCAGGGTTGCCGACATGGCAGCATGCTTTGGCAAAGATTGCAGAGGGAGATGCCGAATACCCTGGCCGAGACCATCAAGATTGCGGATCAGTACGCACTCGGAGATCCTACTCAGCCACTGATGGATTCCTCTGAGCCGAGAAGAAACTTCAACAGCAGCAAGCGCAACGAGTTCCGCAACAAGCGCCGAGTAGATACTCGGTATGATCCCGAAGAGGTGAATGCAGTGAATGTCGGAGGCGGTGGTGGCCAAAGGCAGAAACCTGCTGGAGCCTACGGGCAGAACCAGAACCAGGGCCAAGGCAACAAGAAACCGTTCCGCACTGCACAACCGGGTAGCGGGAGCTCCGAGCAGCCGAAGAAGTTTGTCTTCGATGACATGAAGGATGGCCCGTGTAGCTTTCACACTCATCATCCCTCGAGGCCTGCGAACCACACTACTCGGCAGTGCGAGTGGTGGGATGTGATCAAGAGTGATGGCTTGCCTCCTCCTCCTCCTCTGCCAGCTGCCAACGCTACTGTTCAGCCTACTCGCGCTCCCGCAACTCGGCCGCCAGTCTATCCGAGAAGAGAAAATGTGAACCAGGTGGCTTTAGGAGCTAACCGGAACTTCAACAATGAGAGATACCGCAACAACAACAACAACTACAACCGCAACAACAACAACAGAGGCAGCAACAACTATCAGGGCAACAACAATGGCAACAATGGCAACAATGGGGGCAATGGATCCAACCAGTACCAAGAGCACCATGAGAGCTATATGATCTTCACCTCTGAGGCAGTCGACAAGCAGTCACAGCACAGGCGGGCCATGGAGGTCAATGCAGTGATTCCGGCTGTCCCTCACTACATGTATTGGTGTGACCAGGAGATCAGGTGGACTCGGGCAGATCACCCCAAGGTGATGCCCAATCCGGGTACCTATGCCTTGGTGCTGGATCCCACCTTCCTGGGCCCCGAGAAGAATGTGAGGTTCAGCAAGGTGCTGATCGACAATGGCAGCAGCATCAATATTGTGTACAAGGACACGCTCGAGAAGCTTGGCCTGGCCGAGAACATGATGCTGCCGAGCAAGACCACCTTCCATGGCATTGTGCCCGGGATCTCATGCAACCCGATTGGCCGAGTGTGGATTGATGTGCTATTCGGTACTCGGGAGAACTGCCGCACTGAGCGCCTGCAGTTTGAAGTGGTGGATCATCAGAGCCCATATCATGCTCTACTCGGCAGGCCTGCTCTGAGCAAGTTCATGGCCTCCACCCATGTGGCTTATCTGAAGATGAAGATCCCCGGCCCCAATGGCATCATCACCATTTCGGGAGATTACAAGAAGTCCATGGAGTGCGCCTCTGCTAGCTCTCAGCTGGCGGAATCGATGGTGATTGCTGCCGAGAAGAACAAGATGTACGAGGTGGTGGCCATGGCTCAGTCCGCACAAGCTGGCGCACAAGGTGTGCCGAGTACTCAGCATGGTACTGCTTTCCAAGCTGCCAAGGAGACCAAGACAGTCCAGGTTGACCCCGAGTTCCCGGAGCGTGTGGCTATCATTGGTTCCGGGTTGGAGGAGAAATAGGAAAGCGCGCTCATCCACTTCCTCCGTGAGAATCGGGATGTTTTCGCCTGGACCAATGAAGATCTACCAGGAGTCCCGAGGGAGTTGGTTGAGCACTCTTTGCATGTGCGTCCTGACGCCAAGCCCGTGAAGCAGGCTTTACGCCGTTTCGGGGATGAGAGAAGGAAGGCCATCGGTGATCAAATCACCAAGCTGCTGATCAGTAACTTCATCATGGAAGTGCTGCACCCGGACTGGTTAGCCAACCCGGTCATGGTCGAGAAGAAAAAGGAAGATCCCAAGGCTGCCACCGCATGGCGCATGTGCGTCGACTACACCGACTTGAACAAGGCATGCCCCAAGGATCCCTTCCCGCTACCTCGCATCGATCAGGTGATCGATTCCACTGCCGGTTGTGAACTGTTGTCTTTCATAGATGCCTACTCTGGTTTTCACCAGATTGCACTCAATCCTGCTGATCAAATAAAGACTGCTTTCATTACCCCGTACGGGGCTTATTGCTATCGTGTCATGTGTTTTGGCCTGAGGAATGCGGGTGCAACCTATCAGAGATGCATGCAGAAATGCTTGCATGACCAGCTCGGCAAGAATGTGCAGGTGTACGTAGATGACATTGTCATCAAAACGAATAAAACACATACTCTGCTTGCCGACTTGGAGGAAACCTTTGCTAACCTACGCATGTACAAAATGAAACTGAATCCGAGTAAGTGCACCTTTGGTGTACCAGCTGGAAAGCTACTCGGTTTTCTGGTTTCTAGTCGGGGCATTGAAGCCAATCCGTCTAAGATAAAAGCTATTGAGAGCATGTCTTTGCCGAGATCATTGAAGGATGTGCAGAAGTTCACGGGCTGTCTGGCATCTCTGAGCCGCTTTCTGGGCCGAATGGGCGAGAAGGCTCTGCCTCTGTACCAACTGATGAAGAAAAGTGACAAGTTTGTGTGGACTCCGCAAGCGGACGTGGCATTCAATGAGCTGAAAGCAATGCTGGCTAGCGCTCCCGTTTTGGCTAGTCCGCTACCCAAGGAGCCTATGCTGCTGTACATTGCCGCGACTAACCGAGTAGTCAGCGTGGTGATAGTGGTGGAGCGAGAAGAAGAAGGCAAGAGTGTGCAGCGCCCAGTCTACTATCTCAGTGAAGTGCTGTCCAGTTCCAAGCAAAACTATCCACACTACCAGAAGATGACATATGGTGTGTATCTGGGCGCCAGGAAGCTGAAACATTACTTTCAAGAGCACCCCATCACTGTTGTGAGCTCTGCTCCCATCTCGGACATCATGGGAAACAAGGAGGCGAGTGGCAGAGTAGCCAAGTGGGCGATTGAGCTAGCCGCGTACGCTCCCGCGTATACGAGAAGAGAAGCAATCAAGTCTCAGGTCCTGGCGGAATTCCTTGTGGACTGGGCCGAGATGCAGTATGAACCTCCTGCTCCAGTTTCCAACTATTGGAAGATGCACTTTGATGGCTCAAAGGTGAAAGAAGGCCTGGGTGCTGGCGTTGTGCTTACGTCACCCAAGCGGGATCAGCTCAAGTATGTGTTGCAGATTCATTTCAAGGCATCCAACAATGTAGCCGAGTACGAGGCAGTGGTGCATGGTTTGCGAGTAGCAAAGGAGGTTGGTGTGCAGCGCATTATATGCTATGGCGATTCGGATCTGGTGGTACAGCAAGTCTCGGGTACCTGGGACGCGTTGGATGCCAACATGGCGTCGTATCGCTTCCTGGTGCAGTCAATGACTGGGTTTTTCGAAGGCTGTGAGTTCCAGCACATTCACCGAGCAGAGAACGAAGCCGCAGACGAGCTATCCAAGTTGGGATCTTCTCGGCAATCCATCCCGGCAGGGATTGCCTTGGAGCATTTGAGGAAGCCATCTATCAAGCCTTCCCCCAACTCGGAATCCATCTTTGTTCCTTCTCTGCCGAGTGAGGAATCTGACCCAATGGAGATTGACTGGGAAAGTGCTGCAGGGAACCCGGGGACTGCCGTCCTCTACTCGGGGACTGCCATTCCCTACTCGGGGACTGCCGTTCCCTACTCGGGGACTGCCATTCCCTACTCGGGGACTGCCATTCCCTACTCGGGGACTGCTACTCCCTACTCGGGGACTGCCATTCCCTACTCGGGGACTGCCACTCCCTACCCGGGGACTGCCACTCCTTACTCGGGGACTGCCGCCCTCAACCCAGAAGCTGTTGCATTCATTGAAGAAGTTCTCGCCAATCGGTCTGGGCTGCAGAGAAGCGCTCCTACTCCTCCTGTGCAACCACCAGAGCCTGTCCCAATGGAAATGGACGAACCAGTGTTTCCCGTGCGGGAGACACTGAGTTGGGCAATGCCCATATTATCCTTTCTAAGGGACGGCACTTTACCTGAAGATGAGGTGACTGCGAGGCAGATTCAGAGAAGGTCCAAGGGCTACACCATAGTCCGAGATGTACTGCATAAGAGAAGTGCCACCGGCGTGCTGCAACGCTGTGTGAGCCCAGAAGAAGGAGAAGAAATCCTGGTGGAGATACATCAAGGGGAATGTGGGCATCACGCCTCTTCTCGGGCTTTGGTCAAGAAAGCTTTTCGGCATGGCTTCTACTGGCTCACTGCACTGCAACAAGCTGAAGATATTGTGAGGAAGTGCGCCGGCTGCCAGATGTTCGCAAGTAAGATTCACATGCCAGCTTCCGAGTTGAAAACAATTCCTATCACATGGCCATTTGCTGTTTGGTGCTTGGATATGGTTGGTCCTTTCAAGCCGGCTAAGGGCAATATGACACATATCTTGGTCATGGTGGACAAGTTCACCAAGTGGATCGAGGTGGAACCTATTCGGAAGTGCGATGGGGTCACAGCTGTGAAGTTTGTGAAGGATGTGATCATGAGATATGGCTACCCGCACAGTATCATCACCGACAATGGCACCAACTTTGCAGAGGGGGCAATGGTGCGATTCTGCAGAGATAAGCATATCCGACTAGACGTTGCGTCAGTCGCGCACCCTGCCTCCAATGGGCAAGTTGAGAGAGCAAATGGGATGGTACTGGCAGGCATCAAGCCAAGGCTGATTGAGCCGTTGCTGAAAACACCTGGGTGTTGGCTAGAAGAGTTGCCAGCGGTGTTGTGGAGTCTAAGGACTACCCCTAACCGCTCAACCGGCTACACGCCATTCTTCTTGGTATACGGGGCTGAGGCCGTGTTGCCAATAGACCTAGAGCATGACTCCCCCCGAGTAGCCCTCTACACTGAGGTGGAGGCGAGAGAAGCTCGAGAAGACGACGTTGACCTGCTTGAAGAAGCAAGAGAGCTGACTCTGTCACGTTCGGCTATCTACCAGCAAAACCTGCGGCGCTATCATAGCCGAAAGGTGAACCCAAGGGTTTTCCGAGAAGGAGACATGGTCCTTAGGCTTGTGCAGCGCACAGCCGGGATGCACAAGTTGTCTCCTCCATGGGAAGGGCCCTTCATTGTGAGCAAAGCGCTGCACAATGATGCGTACTATCTTGTAGATGTGCGCCCATCACAGGCGAACAGGGCAGATAAAGCTGGAGAGGAAACCAAGCGTCCCTGGAATGTAGCTCTACTTCGTCGTTTTCATTCGTAAACAAAGATGTGTATGTACCCTCTTATCCGAGTTGAAATTCTACTCTGCAATCTGAAATCGTTCTCGGGGACTGCCCTCGTCCAAAATTGCTCTAAGTGTTTTTACTCGGTTTGTCCCTTTGTCTATTCGGTTGCTTCACTTCAGAACTCACATGTGCATTGAGTACTGTGTTTAAACCTATATGCCAACTCTTCGACTCTGCTGCTGTCCGAAACCCGGCTTCATGGCAAGCAAGAGAACAAGCAAAAGGTCAATGAGCACACGAAAATCACTAAGGAAGAAAGAGTGCAGGAACCGAGTAGATTGTCGGTTACTGTTTGTTCCCTGTTTTCGTCTTCTCGGCTAAGTGGTGGGCTGCGTTACCATGATTGTTTCTAGCGGCTAAGTACTTGCAGCCCTGCTACTTGATTCTTGTGACTCGAATACCAAAAAAGCGACAAGTCGCAGGTAGAGCAGAGATGAAAAGACAGGGTGAATAAGAAATGCTACTCGGGGACGCGCATGGAAACACAACTCGGCATTAAGCTGGTGTCGTTCAAATTGATTAATGACAACGTAAACAGAGTGGGCATAAAAACTGAGTAGCAAGCAAGATAAAGATAGTCTGTTACATCTTCTCCCGGCATCCCGGGGAACTGATAAGTGTTCAAGTTTGAAAAAGATTGCAGGTTGCTTCAAGTGGAGGAGGCAGTGTTCTCGGCGCTGGCCTTGGCAGCTGTTTCCTCGGCGGTGGTCTTGGCAGCAGCTTCTTCGGTGGCAGTCGTGGCGGCTGTTCCTTCGGTGCTGGCGTGCGTGGCATCCGCCTCCGTCTGCACGGCGGCGGATTCCTCCATCTCGGCATCTTGCTGGGCGGTTGCCTGGTCAGAAGTGGCCGTGGCCACCGAGACGGGTCCTGGAGCCGAGGAGGAGCCTGAAGTGTGGCCAGGAGGGGGCACCGTGTCGTCGAGAGCAGCACCTGAGGAGGTGCCGAAGTCGAGTGGCTCGGAGTCGATGTGCGCCCCTTCGTCTTCGTCGCTACTCGCGACGACGGCAGATTTTCCCTTCCCGGCCTTGCCCTTGGGAGATTCGAAGAAGTCACCAAGTTCTTCCTCTTCGTCATCATCTTCTTCGTCCTCGTACTCGGTGTCGGGTTCGGGGACGCCATCGATGTAGACCTCCGTCTCGGCGCACTCTGCAACCTCATACGCAATCTGCTTGCGCAAGGCCACGCTCTCGGCATCCGTCTCCCACTTGGAATTGTTGCGCTTCCCGCGGATGCGCTGCATATCCAGGTTTTCATACCAAGATGCTATGCAGAGAAGCATCACGTCCGCACCGGCACGGGCTCCAGAGGCTCGCCATTTTTTCAGCTCGGCCTTCACGTTCTCCAGCTTGTGGGCGAGCTCCCGCATGTTCCTTGGCTGGGGGTCATGAGGCCAGAACAGCCGGTGGAGCTCAAAGCCCACATGAATCAAGTCAGTTCCGACGCCGGCCAGCATTTCGAAGTAATCTTTGAGCACCAGCAAGCTGTCCTCGATTTCAGCCCTGGTGTCAATTGGCTCACCCAGCGAAAGGCGAACTGCTCGGGCCTTGGCTACCGTAGGCGCAGAGGTAGAATCAAGACGAGGCCAGATATCTGAAGTAGCAAGTAGCAAGATCAAAAACCGAGAAGAAAGAAGAAGCAGAGAAGGAACAAGACCGAGAAGAAAAGATGCAATGAAGAGAAGACTTACCGATCAGTTGGCGGCGCAGCTGCTGCAGCTTGGTTTTCCAGGACTCCTCGTTGCCAATATGCCTGGATTGGATCAGGCGCAAGCTGTCCATCTGAGCAAAAAGATCAGCATTGGTCTTCTTCAGAGTCTCGCACTCAGCCTCGAGGGCCCTCTCCTTGTCCTTGAAAGTGGTCTCGGCCTTGGCCTTCTCGGCGATTGCCTTGTCCCTCTCGGCGCCAATCTTGACGGCATCTTGGAGTGCTTTCTGAAGCTGGACCTGCAGCTTCTCCATCTCGGTGGTGTGGTCCTTCACCAGGGTAATGGCCTGGTCGGATAGCTGTTTCTCCACCTCCTCTGGCTTGACGCAATCTTGGTGTGCCTCAGCAAATGACTTATGATCTTCTGCGAAAAGATAGATGAGGTCAGTAAATAAGCAGAGAAGAACCAAACTCAAGGTCACACTGAGTAAACAGCGGACTCACCTTCAAGTTTCTTTATGGTGGCTTCGGAGTTCGCCACGAAAGTGCGGCATTTTTCATGCTCATCGGCCAAGGCCTTCAGTTTGTCTGCAGAGAAGGAAAGGTTAGCGCGTGAGAAAGCAGAAGCGGGCGTAAACATAAAACGCAGAAACCGCGTGGCTAAAGGCGTACCTTGCACTTCGGCCAGCTGTTGGGTGCTGTCGTTTGCATTTTTGCTCGCGGCCTCAGCAGCTATCTTCTCCTTCTCCAACGCAGCAATTCGCCTCCTGGCGATGGAGTGGTTCCACAGAAGGATGCGGTACAAGTGTGTCCGCTTAAGGACGCTATCCTGAGAAGCGAGAAGAAGCGAGTTAGAAAAAGCAGAGAAGATTCCACCCGAGTAGGAGGCTACTCGGAGAGTATCCATCTACTCGGCTAGAATCTCGGGGACTGGGGGTGATGGTAAAGAACAAGGAAGGCGAATAGAAGAGAAGGAATCTCAACTCGGAAAAGGCAAAAAAGACTTACTGCGTAGCTCTGTTCGATATCTTCGGCGTTCTTGCGGTGCAAGAACATCTTGGCTGCGAGGGTTGCGGTATCAGTGGAGACGGACATGGGCTGGTGTCCCAGGTCGATCTTGTTCCAATCCACGCGGTAGTGGTCGATGGAGCCAAGGGTCAAGCCGTGCCATTTCTCCTCTCCGAGAACCCTGCTGTCCCACCTGGCGCTGATGTGGCCAACAGTGTCCAGTACCTGCTCAAGACCCTTGGAGGTTATTGGCTTGTCTTGGACTCCCCGAGAAGCAATATTGACGGGTTTGTTTTGAGCTGGATCGAAGGGAGGAGTATTCCTGGCTACAACTTTCCTTCCCTTCTGAATAGCTAAAGCTTTATCTTGGGGAGGGAAGCCGATGGTGTGTTGTTGGCTAACCTCAATCATATACTCCGGGTAGCAGGGCTGACCAGCAGCGCGAGCATCAGCCGAGAGCGCAGCAGGAATGGGGCCGGACTCGCGGATCACGAGCGCTCCGCCTGCGGATGCGCCTTGGTCTCTGGCCCTTTTCTTCGTTTGCTCCTTCTCGATTCCCTGCTTCTCGAGATCCTCGGGTTTCTTCCCGTCAGTCTTGGCCTTTGCCTTCTCGGCGACTGCTTTCTCGGCAGCTTGCTTCTCGGCTTTCTTCTGCTCGGCCTTGGCTCTCTCAGCAGCTTCTTTCTCAGCTTTGACCTTCTCGGCGGCTTCCTCCTCGGCCCTGGCCTTCTCAGCAGCCACCTTATCGGCAGTCTCCTTCTCAGAAAGGCCTTTCTCGGAACAGTAATCCCTCAGAGCATCAAGGGCCTGTTGCCTGGCTACTCGCCCAGGAGGGCTGGATGTGTCCTTGCTCTGTGGAGACGAGGAGGAAGTTGGTGGTGTAGGGCCTTGCGCAGTTGGTGGCGTAGGGCCTTGCGCGGTTGGTGGCGCCGCAGACCCATCGCCCGGTGCAGCTCCTGGCTGAACACTGCTCGGTGCGCCGCCTGGCAGTGGATAGACGTCTGCTATGGCAGCATCCGCGGCGGTGTCGTCTTTCACCAGCTGCTCGGCAGTAATGTTCTCTTGTGCGGCAGCCTCGGTGGTGGGCTGCTCCCGTTCTACTTCTGGCCGCTCAAGGGCGGCGGCGTCTTGCATTTCTTGTTCTTGGTTCTCCTCGGCGTTGCTAGCCGGAGGAGAAGGGGGTCTCTCTTCGTGAACGGTGGTATCTTGTGCTGCCGGCTCTGGTTCTGCTCCTCGAGCATCACTAGCCTGTGCATTGGTGGCAGCAGCATTGGTGGCGTCGTTCTCGTCGTCAACAAGGTCGATCAGGGGTACTGCTGTCTCCCTGCCTTGGTCGGACGCAAAGGCTGCGTTCGCATCCATGGCAGGACTGCAGAGAAGAAAGAAGTCAGGGATTGGAAGAAGATTTGGGAGAAAACAGTACTACGCGAGAAGGAGGGCAAACGAGAAGAGAACTCACGCAGTGGTGGATTTAAGCTGTCGTCGGGGTTTTCTTTACAGTAACCTTCTTCTTCTTCTCGGCGGCCTCCTCCTTCTCGGCGGGCCTCTTCTTCTTGGCTGGAGGTGCCTGTACTCCGCTGCCGGTCCGCTTGCGGGTTTCGGGAGGGGCAGTAGACAGAGGTTGGACGACAAGGGGCGCATCGCCCTCGTTCTCGTCCTTATCCTCGTCGTCCTTCTCCGCAGCGGCCTCATCTGAGAAATTCAAAAGAGAAGAAGGAAGAATCAGAAACAGCAATGCAAGGGGTTGGTGTTTCTCAGAAACAAACAAGATGAAAATAACAATACCGTGAGAGCCTTCATCCGACCAAGTGCGGAGAGCATCGCGCTTGTCAGGAACGGGACTGCTCTGTTCCGCGTCATCAGAAGGCAGCATGTCATCCTCCTCGCGATCGGCGAACCAGTTGTCCTCAAAAACTTCGCGACTCTCAATCAACTGTCGAGTAAGAGTCTGAAAGACAGAGAAGGATCATAAGTCAACCGAGTATCAGGATGGAACTCTACTCGGATAGGCGTGCAAACACAAAGCACACTAAGCCTATACAGTTTTCTAAGTGTTCTACCCGGATAGGCGTGCAAACACAAAGCATACTAAGCCTAAGCGCGAGTCGACTAAGTGCTCTACTCGGTGCACCAGGTGATTGCTAGTCGGGGCGAAAAGGGAAGTTATCTACTCGGGAAGCAGAGGCGAAAACAGAGTAAGAACAGCGTACCCGGGCAATCGGTTGCGTGCGGCTGTACGGGACGAAACCATACCGCCACTTCTCGGTAAGGCTTGTCTTCAGAATGTTCTTGGCATGATAGGCAACATCGACGTCGTCTATTTCGATGGTGGTGGTCCTGGTGCAGTCGCGGGGGCCTCCCATGTAACACATGAGATGGCAGCGCTCCTGCAGAGGGAGCACTCGGCGCTTGATCCAGCACACCACCGGGTCGTCGTTCTTGAGGCCCAGTTTCTTCAGCTCGCCGAGTCTATCTTCTATCTCGATGGCGATTTCGTCGATGGTGGGCTTCTCCTTCCAGTTCGACCCGAGCGGAGCACGATTCCTCCAAGCGGGCAGGTTGATTCGATCATCAACCGCACCCCCTTCCGTGGCGGGGACATTCTTGACATAGAAGAACGTCTGCTGCCACATTCGGCAGGAATCCAGCCCCTGGATGCGGGGATGATTCGTCCCGGTCCGCTGCACCATCATGGCACAGCCCGTGTCGGTGGCGCGGCCGATGCCTGCGGCGTCTTTCTTCCCGACTGACTGTTGGCGAAGATTGAAATACCTGAGCCACGTATCAGTCGTGGGCCTGATGCCGAGGAAAGCCTCGCAGACCACGGCATGGTAGGCGAGGAAGACGACCGCGTTGGGCGGCAGATGATGCATCTGCAGCCCGAAGTGATCGAGGAACTTGCGCAGGAAGTCGGAGGCGGGCAGTCCAAAGCCGCGCTCGAAGTGCAACATGAAGACCACCCGCTCGCCGTCCCGCGGAGCTGGCACAACCTCGTCGTCGGGTGCCCGGCACTCCACGCCGGGGGGAACCCTTCTGCTGGTCACGAGCCAGGCGAGATTGGCCTTGGTGACGGAGGAACCCGCCCAGCTAGCCTTGGCCATCGTTGCGAGTGGGAGGAGTGGATGATTTTCGAGTGGAGTTGCTCGGTGGAGTGAGTCCGCGGCGGCGCGGAAGCTCGCGCGGCGGCGGAGGGCTCGGTGGCGAAGAAGAACAAGAGGCAGAAGGGGAGAAGTGCAGGGAAGGGGAAAAGGAAGTTACCGCGGGGGTATTTATATCTCCCTCGCGAGATTACCGTTACCACCGCGGAAGTGGGATCGACTGTGGCGTGTGGTGGGTCCTGTGGCCGCTAGAACGCACACAAGCGCGGGCTGCGCGCGTAACGCCGCATTTGATCCACCATCAGATCGTGGCCAGTAATTGCGCGTGATGGGACATGACGGCCGGTGGGCCCCACAGCGTGAAAACTGACGCGTGGCGTCGTGTCCTGGGCAACCAAACGACGAGGTCGCGGATGCTTGACACGTGGGCAGTGCCTGCGTGGAAGGGCTGGATGTTGCTCTGCGCTGCAGAGGCTCAGTGTTGCGAATTTTCGCTGAGTCTTTTTACGCAGGTTGCAGAGTAGAAAGCAAGTGCTCTCGGAAGAGAGGAAACTCAAGGTACTCTCCAGACAGCTACTCGGAGGACCTACTCGCATCATGAGGTTCGATGGCTGGATGCAAAGGCATGATCTTAAGCGGGCAGAGGCCTAGTGAACAAGTTCGCAAGAATCACCAGCTTCGGGGACTGCTGCGGGGGGTTACCCCCAAGTAGGGTAAAGACAGGTGGTAAAGGCCGCTTACAGAAGAGAGGTTTGGTCGAGTAGCCGACTACAGGGTACGCGCTACCCGGTCGACTGCTACTCGGTCTCACCTCAAGATGACCAGAAGGAGATATCAATCAAGTTCTACCCTGTCGAGTAGAAGGTTTGGCCCGAGTAGAATTGGCGGGAACCTACTCGGGCAGAAAGTCAAAGGAGCCGTTCTGACACAGGATCCCGCGTATCCTGGGTCCGTACTTGGCAGCATTCGAACTACTGTTCACGTGGGGACGGCCTGCCTGACAGTGACAGCATGGAAGCAGGCCGTGGCAGGATAAGGGGGGCCTACTCTGTGCCTAGGTACATTGATACCAGTCTGTCCCCTAGTTTTGCCCAACGACTTTACGGAAGCAGCCAAGATCAACGACCAAAGCTGTCAGCGGGTACTCGGAGAAAGGACAGTGTGCACACTATGTCGACACTTGTCTAGATTTGGACGTATCCGGCTGGGCACCATGTATATAAGGTGCCCCGCCGCCTCCTGCGCGAGGCACGTACACACAGGCTCATAGTGAACCCTAGAAACCCTAAGTTCTTGACCTAGCTCTACTCGGAGAGGAGAGAAAGGCTACTCGGTAGCGTTACCATTTGTACTGTGGCTACTCGGAAAGACATCATAATACATAAAGAAAGGCAGGAGTAGGGGTTTTACCTCCTCACGAGGGCCCTGAACCTGGGTACATCGTGTTGTTTGTGTTGTGTGGATCTCACCTCACGCGGCTACTCGTCGCGTGATCCCTCCCCGGACACCTCCAGCGTCCATCGTCCCCACATCTTTAGCCATCCCATGGCATCTGCCGTGACACCACCACGACAACCGGGGCACATCCTGCTCCCTCTGCGTTTCCTCGTCGGGGTCCGAGAGCCACTAGGAGCGCCTCACCATCGCTGTTGTCCGCCGCCGCTCGACTGCTCTGTGGCTGGCCGCTGTCAGCGATCTTCGTCTACCCCGCGCCTCCCTGCATCGATGAAGCCCCGCGGTGAGCCCCCGCCTTCGGGCCCTCTTCCTCCTCCCTCCCTGTTGCTCTGTGGGCCGCCTTCGAGCGCCCAGCCCTCGCACGTCGCCAGCGGTGGTCGTGGCCGGCGCTCTGTCCGTCCCCGATGGAAGTTCAGTACTGAACTTTTGTTCAGTTTCGGAATTCCGCTCGGGATTCGCCTCAATAACCAACACCCTCCTAGATCTATCACCAACCGAGCAACAACCTAGTGGCTGCGCGCCCTGTCCCGCACCCTGGAGCCCTGAGTTCGAATCCCACCCGTGGCAAAGCCACCCTTTTTTTTCTCCATTTTCTTTTATTTCTCGAACTCCAGAAAAACAGAACTAAATCTTTATTTGTAAAATCAATAACAAATTGAAAAATGCTCCAATTTCAATGATTCAAATTTCTATGGATTCAGAATCTTGTGCTCTTTCTGTTAGTAACAAAGTTGCAACATGTTTCTGTAATAAATTTTGCACTAAATAATTAAATACAGAAATGGCTATTAAAATTTGAAACTTTGGAAAATCATAACTTGAGTTCTGTTCACCCAAATTGAGCAAACTTGGGCTCTAAAATTTTGTCTTAACAAACTATACACAATGGTATTTTATTTGGTCACAATTGAATTAAATTTGAACATGTTTCCCTCTGTTTACTAAAAGGGGCAGAATAAAAATGCTTATGGAAAAATGCATAATAAATTCAATAATGATCCAAAAATTATGTTTAATAGCTCAAAATGTCCATTGAAACATTTTATACATGTTTTCAACCTTTCCAATACAATTTGTTTACTGTTTTTCCTAATTAAAATTGGAGTAATAATTCAATACTTTAATTACCCTTTTTAAATTGCAAAATTCATAACTTGGGCAATTGAAATCCAATTCCAACATGTAAATATGGTTTCCATGCAAAATTGAACAAGCTTTCCAAATATAAACTTTGTTTCCTGTTTTGAATAATTAAAATTGGTTAAATAATTTAAATCTTTTTTAATTCATTTAAAATTGCTAAATTAATAACTTGGTCAAACTAAATTCTTTTTGAACATGTAAAATATGTTTTCCATCCCAAATTTCATGATCTTCCCAAATATCAACTTTGTTCTCTGTTTTGAACATTTAAAATTGCTGCACAAATTCAATTCATTAAAATTATTCATTTAAATTGCCAAATTCATAACTTGCTCATTTTGAATCCAAATTCAACAAATGAAAGATGTATTCCATCTAAAATTTTGTGTTCTTTCCAAATATAAATTTTGTTATCTGTTTTGAACATTTAAAATTGGTGAAAACAACAAATGTTTGTTTAAATCATTTAAAATGCCAAAGTTGATAACTTAATAAATAAAATTCCAAACTTGGTAAACAACATATCAAACTGAAGCTATTGTTGTTTTCTTATTGTTTTCATCATCCATGCATCATTCTAATCAAATTTCACATGATGGTTATTTGTAGATCATTTAATTCAACATTAATTCATGGGCTTTTCCATATGCAATCCAAATTGCATATGGGCCCATTTAAATATGTTTACCATGTCAACTAGTTTATCTTTGATGCATCCTTAAACTTGTCATGCATCCATATCTTGATCATGCTGGATCTTTTGCCGTAGAAGTAATTGTTGCATCCGATGTTTGTTCTAGTTCATTACTTCTTCGCGGATAGGACGTTGAGATGATGTGAGCAACGACAAGTTCTGCGGATGTACCTCTACTTGTTGGATCTCAGGCAAGTATACTCACTTGCTGCCTATGGCTGCCTTTCATCACCTGTTACCGATTCTTTCTGTTATCTTTATGCTAGCCTTATGATTTGATGCTTGTGTCTCGATCCTATCATATGTTTATCTTGCAGCCATGATATGGCCTTCCTTCCAGTTCCTATCAGCTGTTGCTTGTTTACCTTGTTGGCCCTCGTGTCGTAGTTGCATGCTTAGTGTTGTTTGCGCTCGAGTCTTGTTGTCCTTTTTCATATCACCTGTTTAGTTTGATAGTTGGGTTTTCAATTCAATCAACAACATGTTAATGTCTGGGGTAATAATAATTTGATGATAAGGCACCGGCAGGAGGCCCGACGTGGTTGTGAGGCCTGCTAGTGTCGAACTTAATTAGGAAAAGGGTCTTGTCCTCCGATCCATGATGAGCGCGCTAACCGCATGTGGGAAGCGAGTATGGGCGCCCCCCGCAATTCTGATTCGATTCGCATCTCGTCCAAATCGCCACACTTAGTTCGGGCTTTCCATTTGATGCATGCATATGCAGGTGCGAACCCTTGGCGCCAGGGTGGAACTTTTGTAGTCGGCATTTAGGGCGGCGTGGTCTTCCAGTGCTATGAGGGTCCCCCTTTTCTTCGTGGGGGCTCGATTAGCCGCGCACGCATAGCACGTGGTTCTTTGGGCTTGATGCGAAGAAGAGTTGGGTTGTGTTGAGTGCCTCGCTTGGTGGAAGGGCCTTTCCATCCGGCGGGTCATTCTTACGTGTACGGCCAAATTGGTGCATCCCTGCAGGGTTAAATCTTCTCGAGAAGCCGTGTTGTCCGTGGTTATGGATGACTTGGTGAAAGTGCTGGCTAACAAGTACTCATACAACTTACACTTAACAATGATAACTTGACTAGTAATATAGATTACCTCCACCATAAAAATGTATGTCACCTTAATCAACCGTGTGAGTTTCCTTGGGTTGCTTCCTTAGTAGGGGGTAACACTGGATGGGTATTGTTTGGTGAGTAGTTGTAGTTGGTTCTGATACGCTATCTTATCCCTTTCTTTTAGCCGGATGTTGTAGCGCGTCTCTGTAGTTAGTTAGTGCAGCCAGCTGGCGCTTCTTTGCAATAATCCCTTCCTTTCCGTTGTACCCAAAGTTTTTGTATCTTGTGATGATTGGTTACGCTGGTATCTTGTGAGTATGGTTTATCCACTTGCCAGTACTTAACCGTACTGACCCACGAATCCATTTCGTGGCTGCATATTCCACATTGCAGTCAACAGGTTTGAAGTCTGACGACGTTAGCTTGGGAATCCCTCCGGCTTGGCCTGGGCAGGGATTGGACGCCATCGGTTATAGTCAGGACTCTTAGTCCAATTTGTATCTTGTCCGTAGTCGGACGCTATGTTGTTTCTTCCGTTGTTATTTGGATCTTTGTATTGTATCAGTTGTATCCTTGACTCGTTTGAGTCGTCTTGTATATACCTCTTCTGTTGTTGTTGTGGATTATTCGTGAACTGTTGTAATGTTATCACAAGTGGCAACCTGGAATCGTTTATTATGTGGATTTTGGCGGAAATGCTGAAATCTGCATAGTGCCCGATCTCGGGGCGTCACAGGACCCTTGTGGTCATTTGGGTTGAAGAAGAGAGAGCTTAAGTTAGGAGGTACGACGCCCCTAGCCATGGCCGCCATACCTACTTGTTCGCCTTCACCATCACTCTCTTCACCACCGGATGTGTACTCAACTTCTTTTGCAATCAATGCCCTAGGAGGGCCTCTCTTGATGAAGTTCTTGGACTTGGGAATGAAGGTGGATTTCTTGATGAGTCTTCCTCCATTCTCAATTCTACTCTTGAAGGGGCACTCGGCAACGAAGTGCTCGGAATCTCCACAATTGAAGCAAGTTCTTGCTTTATTCGTGCTTGAGGATTCCTTCCCTTTATTCTTGGTGGCATTGGATCTAAAGTCTCCTTTCTTCCACCACCTGTGTTGAGCAAGAGCCAAGCATTCTTCATGTGATGTCCTCATTTATTTCTCGGAGACCTCATGAGTGGATCCACCATCATCACTTGAGTCATTATCTTCATGGGGAATGACCTTGGCCTTCAAGGCAAGATATGCTTTCTTTGCTCCGTTTACACGGGCCATGACATCATCGGAAGTTTGCTTCATGACCTTTAGAGTGATAAAAAGACCTAAGACATCATTGGGGGATAGGTCCAAGTAGTCGGCCCTTGCTTGTATATTCATCACCATGTTTTCATTGTATGGCATCGAGGTGAGTAGAAATTTCTCCTTGACCCAATTTTCCATATAATCCGTGAATCCACTATCTCTCATATCATTTACAAGAGCCTTGAGTCTTCTAAACATGTCTTCTATGTTCTCTCCATCACCCAAGTGAAAGTGTTCAACTTTTCTTTGAATGATTGACCTCTTGGACCTTTGGAGGTTGACATTGCCGTCAAACATATCGACAAGACCATCATAAGCTTTCTTTGCACTAGTGAAGGACCGGATGTGCTCAACTCCTTCCTTTTCCATTTCCCTCTCCAACATGTGCAAAGCATGAGCGTTGAGTTGCTCATCTATGATGTCACTTGAGCTTAGATTTGCGGGGTCCTTTGGCTCATACCCTTTTCAACAATTCTCCATATTTGCATTGAAGAGCTGCACATGTAAGACTTCATGGAAGCTTTCTAATTAGTAAAACGATGCCGATCCACCAAAGGAGGTGGACCAAGATGAGAAACATGTGGATGTTGAACATTAGGAGCATTGTTATAAGCAAAGCCAAAAGAATTTCCACCACTACCATTTAATGGTGAAGATGATGCCGATGCTTCTTTAGTTGGAACTGGGTTTCCATGTTCATCTAAAATAATCTTTTCACTAGATTGTCTAGATGGAGATGTCAATTCTTTTATTAGTCCCTCCATCTTTTTCTCGGAACTATCAATCATATCTTGGATTAGCTTTTGAATCCCATCCATGGTGACGGGATCATCGGCCATCCTTACCTCCTCTTTTAGGCGGTAAAGCCTATATAAAGAGACGAGGCTCTGATACCATTTGAAGGATCGAGAGGTTAACTAGAGGGGGGTGAATAGGTTAACTACAAATTTTAACTTATTTTTCAAGTTAACAAGGTAATGCTCAAATATAGATTATCTAGATTATGCAACTAGGTGAACAATCCTATATGTTGAGCAAGTACAACTAGCACAAGGTAAGTATATGACTAAGCTAGTAGTAACTAGTAAAGGTAAGTTGAGGAATAACCGAACATAATGACGCGGAGATTTATCCCGAAGTTCACTTCCCAATGGAAGCTAATCTCTGTTGGAGCGGTGCGGTGCCACCAAAGTGGAACACCGAGTAGGCCTCAAATGCCACACCGTATCTCCTTCGAGTCATTCCACCGATGTGGATAGGCTCGAATCACTATGTTGCCGTTGAGGTTGACAACTAGAACCTTTACAAGGATGAGGCACACTCCACAAGATTGGAGGGTCCTCACCAAATCCCAAGAGCCTCCAAGACTCCGAGAAGCAAGATCCACGAGCACAAAAGCACCAGGGATATCAACAAGGCTCCGAGCTCCGATGAACTAAGAGCAACAAGATTCCTAGCTCCAATGACCTAAGAATGACAAGATCCCTAAGGGATGAGTGGGTGGATTTCTAATCAACTCGGTGGAGTTGTAGACCGGGGGTGTCTCCTTCAAATCCCAAAGTATCACGAGCTTTGGTTGGGGATTTGTGGAGATCTTGTTCCTGAGCTTGAGCTTGGTCAATCAATGGTGGTGAGAGAAAGTGTGAGTGAGATTGACAAAGCTAAAAGGTAGGTGGAGGCGTCCTTTTATACGTGGGTGTAATACGACCGTTGGGGGGGGGCAGTTTTCACCTTACAGCAAACCCCCCGGCCTGGGGGCCGGCCTGGCCGGCCTGGGGCAGCCAGGGTCGGGCGCATCCCACCCCGGCCTGGTGCCCGGCCTGGGCCGGCGTGGAGCGAGGGGAGAGGCCGGCGTGGGGGCACAGACGAGGCCGGCGTGGGGGCAGCGAGCCAGCCAGTCCAGCCTGGGGCCGGCGTGGGAGCTAGGCGGGGCCGGCCCCCCACCCGAAGCGCCCGGCCTGGCACCCGGCCTGGGGCCGGTGGGGTGAGGCCGGACCCCCACCCGAGCAACCCGGCCTGGGGCCGGCGTGGGGCATGGCGAGGCTAGCGTGGCAGCCACCAGCCCGGCCTCGAGCCCGGCCAGGCCGGCCACCCCCCTTTTTCTTCTCCTTTCTTGTTTCCTCCTCATTTCTTCTTCTTTCTTCCGCATCTCTTTCCGTAGATTTTCTACCTTATTGTAGCAACTTGTATGAGGTTTACGGGGAGATCTTTTCTGAGTACACTTAGCAAAACACATTAGTCCATCTATATGTTGTAATCAAACACTCAAAATAGGATTTAGGAACTATGTTCTTTCAATAATTTCAAAAGGCAAATTCCAATCACGCGTTTGAACAACAGGAGCAGTTAATAGAGCTTTCTTAAAAATTTCAAAGGTTTCTTTACAATCATCATAAAAAAAATAAAAGGAACATCTTTGTGAAGAAGATTGGTAAGAGGTCTATAAGTCTTAGAAAAGTCTTTAAGAAATCTTCTATAGAAACCAGCATGACCAAGAAACCTATGTATACCTCTGATGTCCGTGGGATAGAGAATCTTTTCAATTGCATCAACTTTGTCCTTGTCAACTTAAATGCCTCTTTCACAAATTTTATGTCCAAGAATAATTCCTTCATTCACCATAAAGTGGCATTTCTTCCAATTCAAAACAAGATCAATATCCTTACATCACTGCAAAACTTTGTTAAGATTATGGAGGCAATGTCAAAATAAGTCACATAGACAGGGAAGTCGTCCATGAATACCTCCACAATTTCCTCGTAAAAACTATGAAAAATAGCAGACATACATCTTTTAAAAGTAGCAGGTGCATTACATAAAATGAAAGACATGCGTCTATAAGCATAAGTACCATAAGGACAAGTGAACGTGGTTTTCTCTTGGTCTTACTTTTTAACATGGATTTGAGAGAAACCAAAATAACCATCCAAATAGCAAAAGTGAGTGTTTTTAGACAGCCTCTCTAGCATTTGATCAATAAAAGTCAAAGGATAATGATCCTTCTTAGTAGCTTTATTCAATTTTCTAAAATCAATGCACATTCTATATCCTACTACAGTTCTTTGAGGAATAAGTTCATTTTTATCATTAGCAACAATGGTCGTACCTCCTTTCTTGGGAACACAATGGATAGGACTAACCCATCTACTATCATCAAAAGGATAAATAATACATGCTTCGAGAAGCTTTAACTTTCACTTCTCACCACTTCTTTCATCTTTGGATTTAAGCGGCATTGATGATCAACCACAGGTTTGGTATCAGGCTCGAGATTAATTGAATGCTGACATAGAACATGACTATTTCCTTTAAGATCATCCAGAGTATAACCAATAGCTTTGCGGTGTTTCCGGAGTGTTTCCAATAACTGTTCTTCCTCATACTCTAAAAGGTTAGCATTAACAGTAACATGATATATTTTGTTTTCATCTAAATAAGAATATTTGAGTGTATGAGGAAGAATTTTAAGATCAAACAACGGGTCTCCTTTATGTGGTAAAGGTGCAATAGACAAAATGTGTTTGATAATAGCAGGCTGATCGAGGAAAATATCCTCCAATTCATTTGTTTCCTTCATATACATGTCAGTCTCATGTTCTTCCATGAATTGTTGCAAAGGATCATTAGGTGGAATAGCAACAGAGGCAATTCTTTCAATAGATATATCTTCATTAGGTAACTCTTTATCATGACGTTGTGCAACAATATTACTAAAATTAAATTCATAATGTCCATCACCAAATTTGGCAATCTATAACAGCACCATAGGTATTAAAGAAAGGTCCACCAAATATAATAGGGCAAGCTTTATCTTCAACTGAGACAAGTATTAGAAAGTCAGCGGGGTATTTTACCTTACCGCATAGAACTTCAACATCTCTTACGATACCCACTAGTGAAATAATCTTTCTGTTGGCAAGCTGAATAGTAACATCAATGTCCTCAATTTCACACGGAGCAATTTCATTCATTATTCCTTGATAGAGATAAAAAGGTATGTCACTTGCACTTGATCCCAAATCGCAAAGTCCATCATAATTATGATCACTTATTTTGACGGAAACAACAGGTGTGCAAACAACATGTCTGTGATGTGTGTTAGGTGCCACTAGATTAGAGGAAACTGATACATCTCAAACGTATCTATAATTTATGATGTTCCATGTTGTTTTCATTCCAATTTCTACATGTTTTCTATACACTTTACATCATTTTTATGGATTTCCTGGGACTAACCTATTAACAAGATGCCACAGCGCCAGTTCCTGTTTTCTGCTGTTTTCAGTTTCAGAAAAGTTGTTCTGGAAATATTCTAGGAATTGGAAGAAACGAAAACCCACGGTCCTATTTTTCTGTCAAGCACACGGAGTCCGGAGGAGACCTGGAGGGGGGCCACAGGGTGGTCACACCATAGGGCGGCGCGGCCCACCCTTGGCCACACCACCAGGTGGTGTGTGCCCCCTGGCCACCCACCGACACCGTCCTTTCGTTTATTTAAGCTCCTTCTCAGAAAAAACCCTAAAGACCCGAGCCTCTATTCACGAAAAGTTCCGTAGCCGCCATCATCGTCAACCCTAGTTCGGGAGGTGAAAGTGCATTTTCTATATCTCTGTGTTTTGTGTGTTTGTTAACAACGTAAATGAGATTTAACCGTGTGCGCTATTTGTTGAAAAGGTTATAATCATTATTAGCACATAAACGGTGTCAAAGAAATGGTGAAGAAGATAAAAGGTCGACGGACTTTTTTCTGGCTCGAAGAAGATCTTTGAAGTGCAACCGGGAATTTTTCCAGATCATTCTTGAAGGATTCCGACTTGGCCGCAAAATTCTCTGTTGCAATAAGGAATTATTCCGGGTGATTCCGGGGTCCGGATTGATTCCATAGGAATTCCGACTTGGCCGCAAAAACCTCTGTTTCCATCCAGAATCATTCCGGACCAATCCGGAAGGATTCCGACTTGAACGTAAAAACTTCTGTTACCATTCGGATTGCTCCGGAATATTCCGGGAGCCCGGAATTATTCCGGGTGATTTCGGATTGCACGTCGACTGTGCAGAAAACGGCTAGTTTTTTGGTGGAGCTATAAATAGATGCTCCCCTTCTTCCCCAAGGGGTAGCTCGTCCAGAATTGAAGTCCCCATTAATGGAGCTCACCCACCAAGCTAGATCTCCCATTTCCTCCACCCAAACTTGTTGAAACTTGGAGGATTGAAGGAGAAGCACCGGATCTACATCTTCACCAACAGGATTTCCATTTCCCCCTTATTAGCTTGAGGGATCTTTGCCAGGGTTTTCCTCTTGTGGAGAACCTAGGCTTCTTGCTACTCTTGGTGATTTGTGAGTGTTGGAAGCCCCCAATTTGGTTGTGGGTGTGTGCCCCCAAGCTTGTTTGTAAAGGATTCGATTCCCTCCTCAAAGGGGATCAATAGTGGAAGGTGAACTAGGCCTTTGTGGCGGGGTTCATCGGAGAATAGGGTGAGGCCTTTGTGGCGTTGAGTAGGCCTTCGTGGCGAGCTCACACCCCTCCAACGAGACATACTCCCTTAACAAGGAGGAACTCAGGAATACATCGTGTCTCCGCGTGCTTCCTATCAGTTATCTCGTTCCCTTATCTTTACTCACTTGTACTTGTTTCATTTATTGTTGTACTAGTTGCATTAGTTGCTATCCTTGTCATATAGGTAAATTCACCTTAGTTGCACTATCTAGAGAATTTACTTTTGTGTCAAGCCTAATTGTGAAGAAAAATTAAAATTGGTCGTAGCACCTATGCACCCCCCTCTAGGTGCCCATACTTTACTTTCAATTGGTATCAGAGCCTCGGCTCTTATATCGGGCTTAACTGCCTCAGAGTTTAAGTATGGTCAATGAGACGGAGACCGCCGGTTCCGAGGCACCGGTCTCTATGAATGATCTCAATGAATTGAAAAATTCATTGACCTCATCCATAGACACAAAAATCGATGAGTTGCGTCAAGTATTGATGCAACTCTTGAAAGCCAAAGGACCGGAGGTCACCGGCTCATCTCCTCTGGACGAAATTCCGGAGGGCGCCAAGAAAGGGGTAGATGGTGAACTACTTAAAGATGCTTCCGCTAAAAACTCCACCGAAAAGGGTACGGAAGGAGATGAAGAATATCACTCCGTCAAAGGACGTTATTCTCCCGATCCTCCCGTCCCACATCCTCATATAATCCCTAGGGGAGATCCACCTAAAATTGATGCTTTTTCTTTTCGTGAATGGCAATATTATATGGAGACTCACTTGAACTCTTCTTGTATAGAGCTTTGGAGGGTCACTCGTGATGGATACAAGCCTCATGACCCCAAGAACCTAACAAGAAGAGAAGCCGTAGATTGTCAACTCAACTACACCTCCTTTTCAATTCTTCAACAAGCTATGGGTCCTAACCACATGCCACATCTTCAACAATATTCCACCGCCGAGGAAACATGGGACGCTCTTGTCGTCATGTTTGTGGGAAATGAGAGCATGCAAAGGAATAGGTATGATGCCTTGACCAATGAGGCCAAAGGGTTCTATATGCATGATGGACATAACCATGAAGACATGTACCAAAGGCTCAAGACACTTGCCACCACATTCTCCAATGTTGGTGCCAAGTACATTGATGATGCTTGGATCAAAAGAAAGTACATGATTTCCCTCATGCCATTTGAGCCCGCGGACTTGAAGAGCATTCAAGGAAGACATGACTTTTCTTATTTGACCTCAACCCAAGTTATGCAAGAGATGTGCTCATATCAAGTGCAAAGCAAGAATGCTCTTGACAACCATGCTAGGGCCATAGGAATGCACAAAGGGTCATCCGCTGCTTTGAAGGCCAAGGTTGTGTCAAGAGAGGTTGAGTGTGAAGAAGAAAGCCATGAGGAGTTGGCTCCATTAAAGAATAAAGAATATGATCCCGTGCTCAAGTATATCATTGCTCTCACCGTGCAAAAGTTTTGGAACAATCCTACCAAGGCCAATAAATATGTTGAGTAGAAGACCAAGTCTCGCTATGGCAATGATGGGACTCAACGAGTGAGGTCTTGCTTCAATTGTCAAGATAAGCATCATTTCATTGCGGAGTGTCCCTATGAAAATAGAGAACTCCATAGTGGCAAGCTCATTCGCAAGGACAAGTCCAAGGTTGAATACAAGAAACCCCATTTCAAGAAGAAACCATTCTACAAGAAGTCACCCACAAAGTTTGTGCTAATGTGACGCCCCGGGATCGGGCACTATGCAGATTTCAGCATTCCTGCCAAATCCGCATAATAACCGATTCCAGGTTGCCACTTGTGATAACATTACAACAGTTCACGAATATTCCACAACAACAGAAGAGGTTTATACACAACGACTCAAACGAGTCAAGGATACAACTGATACCATACAAAGATCCAAATAACAGCGGAAGAAACAACATAGCGTCCGACTACGGACAAGATACAAATTGGACTAAGAGTCCTGAAGATAACCGAGAGCGTCCAATCCCTGCCTAGGCCAAGCCGGAGGGATTCCCAAGCTAACATCGCCAAACTTCAAACCTGTTGACTGCAATATTGAATATGCAGCCACGAAAAAGGATTCGTGGGTCAGTACGGTTAAGTACTGGCAAGTGGATAAACCATACTCACAAGATACCGGCGTAACCAGTCATCACAAGATACAAATACTTTGGGTTCAACGGAAAGGAAGGGGTTGTTGCAAATAAGCGGCAGCGGGCTGCACTAACCAACTACAGAGACTCGATACAACTTCCGGCTAAAAGAGGGGGATAAGATAGCGTATCGTAACCAAATACAACTACTCACCAAACAATACCCATCCAATGTCACCCCCTACTAAGGAAGCAACCCAAGGATAACTCACACTGTTGGATTAATGATGTTCAACTTATTGTGTCAATAAGACTATTACTAGTCAAGTTATTATCATTAGGTGTAAGTTGTCTGAGTACTTGTTAGCCAGTACTTTCACCAAGTCGTCACATAACCGCGGACAACACGGCTTCTCGAGAAGATTTATCCCTGCAGGGTGTGCTCCAGTACCCGTACACACTCGAGCCACCAACTAAAACTCAGGTTGGCTCGAAACGACCCAAACCATCTCTACAACCCATCCTAGGAGCCACGGAGCTATAAGGTCCCAGCCACGCAGCCGAATACTCAGCGCAGGTGTGCAAAACTCCCGCAGGACACAACACCCCGGCACTACAGGCCTCGCCCTATATGCATCATCATCATCATCAGTAACCATGGGTGATCAACCCATTATGCAAGAAGAAAATGGAACACCCGAACTAAGTGTGGCTCTTCGGACAAGCTGCAGATCAGGTCTAAGTCGAGAGGGGTCCCATACTACCACCCGGATGCGGTGAGCACGCTCATCATGGATCAGTAGACAAGACTCTTTTCCTAATTAGGTTCGACACTAGCAGGCTTCAAAACCCTAACCCGGGCCTCCTGCCGGTGCCTTATCATCAAATTATTATTACCCAAAACATTAACAGGTTGTTGATTGAATTGAAACCCAACTATCAACTAAACAGGTGATAAGACGGACAACAAGACTCGAGCACAAACAACACTAAGCATGCAACTACGACACGAGGGCCAACAAGGTAAACAAACAACAGTTGATAGGAAGTGGAAGGAAGGCTATATCATGGATGCAAGGTAAACATATGATAGGATCGAGACACAAGCATCGAATCAACAGGCTAGAATAAGAACAACGGAAAGAATCGGTAACAAGTGATGAAAGGCAGCCATTTGGCAGCAAGTGAGTATACTTGCCTGAGATCCAGCAAGTAGAGGTACATCCACAGAACTTGTCGTTGCTCACATCATCTCAACGTCCTATCCGCGAAGAAGCAACGAACTAAAAGAAACACCGGATGCAACAATTACTTCTACGGCAAAGATCCAGCATGATCCTATTTTATATGCATGACATGCGAGGATGCAACACGAGGAAACAACTTAAGCAATTTAATCGGAACCGGGGTCCGGAGAAAATAGGAATTGGTTCAAGTTGTTTAGCTAACCATCAATTTAATTGTTATTTAGCATGGCAAACAATAAAGTAGATGAGTTAGGCAATTTAAAGGGAATGGGGCAACAGTTGGAATTAATTAGCCCACACATTCCATATGTTGTCATATAGATGAGCATGCATAACAAAAGCTAAAATGCACAAGATAAGATGCAAACAGAGATATGGATGGCATGAACATGTTAATGACATGTTTCTGATATGCAAACATATTTTAATTGTCCAATTTGGAATTTAATTGAGCAAGTTGCCAATTTAACAATATTAAATGAATTAGATGAGGAATTAAATGTTGCATCAATTGTAGTTGTTCAAAACAGTAAACAAATTTTATATTTGGGTAGAGCATTTAATTTTAATTGGAAAACATATTTTATTTGTTGGATTTGGAATTAAAATGAATTATTTATGATTCATGCAATTAAATCAATTTAAATTGAGCCGGAAGCCCAACATTTCATTTAGGAGGTTCGAGTTATTTATCTACCCACAAAAATGCAATGCAACACATGAATGAGATGACATTTTAATTATAGTTGATATGTTATAGAAAATAGGGCATAGGTATAGGGGACTTAGGGTTTGGGTTCGCACGTGTGGAGAGGATCTTCGGGTAATGCCAGTGTCATTGGTACGTCGAGGAAGTAGAGGATGTAGTCGGGGCGGAACCGCAACATCATCACCTTCGGCGTCGGGTCATGGCGATCCTGACGGCGTCGGATGATGGCACCCACACGGTTGGATCGGAACCGCGAAGCGTCGGATAGAAGATTAACGGATCAGACCGCAAGAACACAAACATGTATAACAAAATAAAATTGAATGGTTAGAACTAGCCACTATAGCACGTAAGGAGTTGGATGTATTTTGCTGGTGTACGTACATGGCTAGAAGCAAGTGGATGGATGAACAATGCTGGACAGCATGGAAAAAACAATGGAACGAGGCCCTCGGTGGCCAAGCTGTGTGGCTCTCTGCCCGATGCTGGAGGCAGGCTGGTGGGCGCAAGGGCGTACCATCGATCGGTGCTGCTGTTGCTACTTGCGACCAGCAAGCAGAGAAGAAACCGGCAGGGTCGCATGGTGCTGTTGCTCACGGGAGGTGTCCAAATGCTGGTGAACACCCGCTTGCTAGACAAACCCGGAAATAATGGAGACGGAACGGGCTGGTTGTGGCGCGTCGACCAAGTCGGCTGTCGGCAGCCAGAGAAAGTGGCGCTCAGGTCTGCTCTCCGCAGAGAAAACGAGGGCGGGGAAACTCAACGCAAAGAAGTAAATCTACGGCTGCTGGCGTGGTTGGTGGCGGAGACTAGCAAAGAGAGAGAGCAACGCGGGAGGCCAATGAGTGGCGACGTTCGATCTGGAGAAGAGGGAAGGGAGCGATGGAAGAGGGTGCGCCGGCGGTGTGCCTGAGCCGACATGGGCAGGGGACGGTGTTGAGATGGGCAGGGCGGAGTGCGGCGGCGCGGTGCTAAGCAGAGACGGGAGAAGGAGGGGGATGGTCGGAGGGAGGCGGAGGAGAGGCGGAGCGACGGCCGGAGGCAGAGGGGATCGCTCGATCCCCTCCTGGCGGCTGCTCGATACGGACAGGAGGAAGCCACAGGTGAAGGGAATATGCCCGAGAGGCAATAATAAAATGGTTATTATCTTATTCCTTGTTTATGATGAATGTTTATTTCTCATGCTAGAATTGTATTAACCGGAAACGTTGATACATGTGTGCTTAATAAACAAACAATGGTTCCTAGTAAAGCCTCTCTTTTAACTAGCTCGTTGATTAATAGATGATCAAGGTTTCCTGATCATGAACATTGGATGTTATTAATAACGGGGTCATGTCATTAGAAGAATGATGTGATGAACATATACCCAAAGAGAATATAGAAATGCGATCAAGTCATTTAGTTTACATTGTTATATCAAACACACGAAGTAACTTATTCCTTATACCATGAGATCATGTCAATCACTGATACCGGAAGAGTGCTTTGATGGCATCAAACGTCACACCGTAACAGGGTGACTATAAAGGTGTCGTTGAGTATTCGGAAAGTATTAGTTGAGGATCATGGATCAAGAGTGTGATTTGTCCATCCAAATGACGGAGAGATATACTCTGGGCCCTCTCGGTGATATCACATCGAAACCGCTTGCAAACACGTGATATGATCACAAAGGATGTTATATCACGGGAACGAGAAAAGAGTACTTGTCGGTAACGAGATTGAACAAGGTATGGTTGATACCAATGATCGAATCTCGGACAAGTAAAATATCGCGAGACAAAGGGAATAGTTCACGGCGTTGTTGGTTCACACGATCACGAGAGTCATCGTTGAATATATAGGAGTCATCACGGATCTCCAGATCCCGCTGTTGATTATTGATCGGAGAGGAGTCTCGATCATGTCTATCTTATTCGCGAACCGTAGGGTGACACACTTAAGGTTCGATGACGCGTTTGAGAGGATACGGAATATCGAAGAATATTTTGGACAGCACCAAAATTGTTTCGGGGAAAATTGAAATAGTTCAAGGGGTTTTTCGTCGAATGGTTGTTAATAGAATTAACAAATGATTCGAGGTGCTTTATGCAAATGTTTGTTAATAGAATTAACAAATGCTGAAATAAAGAAATAAAAATGTTTTATTGATTTATTAAAGAAAAACTCTTGGATTTTCTAAGTGGGGTTTAAAGGAAAATGAGTGGGTGTGAGTGGAGTGGAAAATAGTTAAGATCTAATCTACGAAGGGTAGCTAAAAATGTGTTTATCAACGTTGTGGTTGATGTTCGTAGGTATGAACGGTTCTATCATCGAAAGCCCTAAGCCACGTAAAATATGCAAAAATAAATTAGAAGCGTCTAACTAGTTTTTGCTGGGCATGTGATGAGATATGGTCAATATTACAAATTTGATTATGAGATGATCTATTTTGTAAATTTTTGATATACCGGAAGGTATCCATATGGTTGTCTTCTTATTGATGGACAATCAAGTTTAGGGTACCGTGGTACTTGGTACCACGCCGGTGGAATGATTGAGATCATACCATAATGCACATGATGGAGATCAAGTGCAAGGAGGACCATATCATATCACGTTATCCTTACATGTGATGTTTGTGATGTTAATCCTTTTATGCATCTTGTTTTGCTTAGATAACGTTGGTAGCATTATAAGATGATCCCTCTCACTTAATATCAAGATAATAATGTGTTCTTCCTTAAGTATGCACCGTTAAGAAAGTTCGTCGTTTCGAGACACCACGTGATGATCGGGTGTGATAGACTCAACGTTCGCATACAACGGGTGTTTTCAAGCCTAGCATGTACAGACATGGCCTTGAAACACACGCAATACTACGGTTCTACTTGGCGAGCCTAGCATGTACAGACATGGCCTCGGAACACGTAACCGAAAGGTAAAGCATGAGTCATATGGATGATACGATGAACATGTCGATGTTCGCCTTTGAAGCTACATCATCTCACGTGATGATCGGTTTTGTTGTAGTGAATTTGGTTCGTGCAATCACTAAAGACGACTAAGAGGGATGTTGTTTTTGAGTGGGAGTTCATGGTTTAATTTTGAATTAACTTGAACTTATTTATCATGAACAACAAATCAAAGTGAATTTGCACAACTTGTAGTAGTCATTGGCATCCACATAACTACCTTACACTTAGATTGTTAATTGAGATATAACTGTTATGATCTGGTAAATACCTTTTAAGATTGGTACCGTATTAGTGAAATTTAAAATTGAGTCCTATTGTAGATTTTTGGTATTTCCTACCTAGCTCCATATGGTTAATGAATGATTGATCTAGAGAGCAAATAATTCCTACTTAGAATCCAGAGTCATGTATGCTTTCGTATCACTTTATCTTCAAAAGAATGTTTTGTTGATCAAAGTGATTTAGGAACTGAAAAGAGTTGTTTTCAGAAACAATCAAGTGAAAGATATATTGATATCTAGAAACTTATTTGTGGCAACATGACTGAGTATAATTTAGCATGACAATGTTTGCTTATATTATCTGAATATATGCAATGATTGAAGACGCTAGGAGTTTGAATATTCCAAGAAGTTGGGCGCTAAAAATTATCCTCTAAATTCCTTCCTTCGAGCTATAGTAGGTTAATCATAAAATTGTTATGATGGGATGGATTAGAAGTATGGGTAAAGTAGTTTACCTTACTTGGAAATTGCTAAGAGTGGAATATAGAAGAATGCTATAATATGGTGATATTAGTAGAACAAATCAAACTCAAAGTATGACTCAATGGGTGATAGTATATGACTAACACGCCAAAGAAAATGAGCTAGTAAGACTAGCATTGTTTGATGTTGAATGATTCTTCTATAAAGGAAAGGGTATATTGAAAATAGAATTACAAAAGATATATGGCAGAAAAAGAAGATAACTGGAAAAGTCCAGCTCAGGAGTATATGCTTGATATACAAGTTATAGATGTATTACTAGTTAACAAAGTATTTTTGGGTATTTTGATACCACATTGGTTGGTATGAGTTGTCATACAAAGCAACTCAATGCAATAAATACAAGGGCCTAAAAAGGAACTAGTAATAGATGTGGAATCGATTATGACAAGAACATAAATAAAGTGTTATTGTGTTCATTGTAGTATCAAACCAAACATTCAAGATTTATTTTAAGAACTTAATAAGTTGTTATTTTGTTCTAGTCTTTTGTGAGAACAAATGAGATTGTTCAAACGATGACCATATTCCATAATTGATGGATATGTTAATATAAATCATGTTGGTAAAGTAAACATCTATAAGACTGAATGCTAAACGTTGCAAGACGTAAAAGATTTTCACTTAAATTGTGACACCACCATTTTAGTTCATATCGGAAAGGAAAACATGAAGGAACTCCATATTGATGGACTTCCGGAGTCATTTTGTTTTGAGTAAATTGACGCTTGTGAGACCTCTTCCAAAAGATGACTAGAATTCCGTTCATAGGACAAAGTAGAATGGACGACTAATTTAGTGGAGATTATACATATTGATGTATATAGTCCATTATGTGTAGTCATGTATGGTGGATTAATTTTTCCTTCATAAAATTCTGTCGATGATTTAAGTAGATATGTGAGTATATCTATTTAAAGGGAACAGAGTTTGACATTTTGAATTGGTTCAAAAGGTTGTTAATATGAAGTTAAAATCAATGTAACAAGATAATCAAGTATTTATGATTGGATCATAAAGGATAAAGTTTGAGTTACAAGTTTAGCAAAACATCTGAGAAGTTGCAGAATTGTTCTACAACTTATACTTCTCGAATACCCCACATTAGATTGGAGTATTCAAAAGACAAAATCAAACCCTGTTTGACATGGTAAGATTAATAAAATTGCCATTATAATTTTGTAGTTTATACATTAAGGACAACCGCTTTTACACTGAAAAGAGCACCATCATGATCAACATATAAGATATGGTTTGGGTAATGACCCGAATTGTCATTTTTCTTAAGTTTCGGTATGCATAGCATGTGTAAAATGTTTACAACCAAAATAGGATAAATATATGTTTATAAGGTTATCCCAAATAAAACATTGGGTATTTCTCCTATCACCGAACCAAAAGACAAATGTTGTTTGTCAGAAAGGGTTGATTTCTCGAGAAAGTAGTTCTTGCGAAACAAGTGAGTGGGAGCACAGTACAAACTCAACGAGGTTAGAGAATCTTCGTTATCATGTCAAGAGTAGCGCAGCACTGGAAGTTGTTCCGGGGTTTACTATTTTGACTAAGTAGAAGATACTACAAATGTTGTAGATACTTCAAATGAGTTTGCGAGCTATACCAGAAAAGTCCAAAAACTTTGTACTTAGAACAACTTGTGGTTTAAGTGTAAAGTGTTGTTTTGACAACAAAAGACCTGGACCTTATAAAGGAAGCAAATGATGGGCCCTGACTTCGTAAAATTGACTATGAGTCATCATATCCGCCATAGTATCCTTGTATGAATATCAAGTATGTGACTTGGTAGTCCTTTCGATAGGCATGATGCCTAGCGATAGCAAAAGGGTCTATATAGCGACAAAGACATGGATTTTACATCTTATTAAAATTGTACTTATCGAAAAGTTGTTTTCGACGAAGTTCAAAGAGTTAACTACTACAAGATTTTGATCTTCCGTAGTGATGCTTTAGTCTTTGCGGATAGTTCTAGCAAAAGGTTACATATTATGATATGGAAGTTGAATAACAAAACCAACTCTCCTCTCGAGGAAGTTTGATCAAGGATGTGTACTTGACACAGTCTGAGAGTTTTTGTAAAATTCAAAAGGTTTCTAGAAAGGTATGCACACTTCAATGGTTGAAGTGAGCATAACGAAGTTGAAATCTTTACCTTAATGAAGTTATCAAAAGAGTTTGATTCCATCATGAATGATAAAGATGCTTGTAAAGTTACAAGAAATTAAGTGGGAGCGCTATGACATATTTCCAATACTTTATGTAGATGACATATGGTTGATTGGAAAATATGTATTTTAAATTAACACGGTTAAGATTTTCGATTTCATATTGATGAAAGGCTTAGAAGATATTGGGCTTCGATATCTATAAGAGATGGATTGAAGCACCTGATATGATTGAAGCCAAATTACATAGATGAAATATTGAAGTAAGTCAATATAAAAATGATAAGAAGGAGTTCTTGTCACATGGAAAATAATTGAGCAAGATTCATGTGTTTTGACACATGATGAGCATCATTGAAATTAAGATTTCTAAGTCATGTTTCCATGCTATGTACACAACCAGATGAGTCCTATGCTATAATATGTTATAGCAGGATAATTCATATGATGATTAGACAACAGTGGGAGAGATCCTTATGTCATTTTAGAAATGCTAAGGATATGTTTTCCTATGTAGTAATGACAAAATATTAGTTGTAATATGTTACACTAATAGTCTTGTCATTTATTCAAGAAGTTTTATCTCAATTAAAATGTGTGATGAAGGGTAGCACAATAGGATGGAAGAAAGTTCCATGCTGGATTTGAAAGAGTTTAAAAATTAAAATATTGTGACAGATACTACAACAAAGGCTAAAGTATATCGTTGTGTTAACAACTGATTATAAGCGTATTTTGTGTCAAGGAGTTCTTTATTGAACTTGGTGAATTTCCAAGAATGCTGAAACTATGAAGCTACATTTTCACAATGTTAGTAACATCAGTTTAAGCTGAGGAATTAAGGTACCACCGGAACTTGGTGAATTTCCAAGAATGCTAACACTATGAAGCTACATTTTCACAATGTTAGTGACATCAGTTTAAGCTGAGGAATTAAGTTTTCACAAATTGACCATATATATACAAAGCCATCTCATTAGAGAATGAGTGATGCGTGTAGACGCAAAGAACATGCAAATACAATAGGACCTGAACAGTTCAGATCTTTTTGATAATGTTTACCACATGCGAAGCATGGTAATAACACTGGAACGCCATATGTGTTAAGTGCTTACAGACTAGATTATTGACTCTAGTGCAAGTGGGAGACTGAAGGGAATATGCCCGAGAGGCAATAATAAAATGGTTATTATCTTATTCCTTGTTTATGATGAATGTTTATTTCTCATGCTAGAATTGTATTAACCGGAAACGTTGATACATGTGTGCTTAATAAACAAACAATGGTTCCTAGTAAAGCCTCTCTTTTAACTAGCTCGTTGATTAATAGATGATCAAGGTTTCCTGATCATGAACATTGGATGTTATTAATAACGGGGTCATGTCATTAGAAGAATGATGTGATGAACATATACCCAAAGAGAATATAGCAATGCGATCAAGTCATTTAGTTTACATTGTTATATCAAACACACGAAGTAACTTATTCCTTATACCATGAGATCATGTCAATCACTGATACCGGAAGAGTGCTTTGATGGCATCAAACGTCACACCGTAACAGGGTGACTATAAAGGTGTCGTTGAGTATTCGGAAAGTATTAGTTGAGGATCATGGATCAAGAGTGGGATTTGTCCATCCAAATGACGGAGAGATATACTCTGGGCCCTCTCGGTGATATCACATCGAAACCGCTTGCAAGCACGTGATATGATCACAAAGGATGTTATATCACGGGAACGAGAAAAGAGTACTTGTCGGTAACGAGATTGAACAAGGTATGGTTGATACCAATGATCGAATCTCGGACAAGTAAAATATCGCGAGACAAAGGGAATAGTTCACGGCGTTGTTGGTTCACACGATCACGAGAGTCATCGTTGAATATATAGGAGTCATCACGGATCTCCAGATCCCGCTGTTGATTATTGATCGGAGAGGAGTCTCGATCATGTCTATCTTATTCGCGAACCGTAGGGTGACACACTTAAGGTTCGATGACGCGTTTGAGAGGATACGGAATATCGAAGAATATTTTGGACAGCACCAAAATTGTTTCGGGGAAAATTGAAATAGTTCAAGGGGTTTTTCGTCGAATGGTTGTTAATAGAATAACAAATGATTCGAGGTGCTTTATGCAAATGTTTGTTAATAGAATTAACAAATGCTGAAATAAAGAAATAAAAATGTTTTATTGATTTATTAAAGAAAAACTCTTGGATTTTCTAAGTGGGGTTTAAAGGAAAATGAGTGGGTGTGAGTGGAGTGTCCACTCACATCATGAGGGAAGAGGTGGGGGCACACCATGGGGCTGGCCGCACCCCCCCTTGGGCTGCCTCCCCCCTCTCCTATAAAAGGAGGGTGAGAGCTCTCCCTCCTCCACACACTTGGCCACTTCCTTTTCCCTCCACCCGCTGCTCCATTTCATGGTCTCCGGCTTGGCGAAGCCCTGACCGTGGGATTCTTCACCACCACCACGTCGTCGTGCTGCTGGAGTTCCGAGGGATCCTCTACTTCCGCGCCCCGCTGGAACGAGGGAACGGAGGTCGTCATCAACCGTACGTGTGACCGATCACGGATGCACCGCCGGATTGCGGTGCCCATCTTCTCGCTATCGGGATCGGTGTGAGTACGACTACGTCAACAACGAGATTTGATCTCGTACCACTTTGAGTCTTCGAGGGTATGTGTTCTCCTTAACCCTCTTGCTGCCCGTTGCACTTCGTCTCCTAGATTAGATCTTGGCCTTTCGGGTGTCTCTCGCGTAGGAATTTTTTTTGTTTTCTATGCAACGAACCCTTCAGTGGTATCAGAGCCGGATCTATGCGTAGATGTTTTGTACGGGTAGAACACATAGGTGTATGTGGGCGTTGATGATCATGTTATTGCCTCCTTGAGTATTTTATGATCTTAGTGGCATAGTAGGATGAAGCTGCCCCGGACTAAGTTTACGTGTACCATGTATGCGAGAATTGTCTCACTTGTGACTGAGGGGGTGTCCGTTTCTCCTACTATAGTTAAGATCTAATCTACGAAGGGTAGCTAAAAATGTGTTTATCAACGTTGTGGTTGATGTTCGTAGGTATGAACGGTTCTATCATCGAAAGCCCTAAGCCACGTAAAATATGCAAAAATAAATTAGAAGCGTCTAACTAGTTTTTGCTGGGCATGTGATGAGATATGGTCAATATTACAAATTTGATTATGAGATGATCTATTTTGTAAATTTTGATATACCGGAAGGTATCCATATGGTTGTCTTCTTATTGATGGACAATCAAGTTTAGGGTACCGTGGTACTTGGTACCACGCCGGTGGAATGATTGAGATCATACCATAATGCACATGATGGAGATCAAGTGCAAGGAGGACCATATCATATCACGTTATCCTTACATGTGATGTTTGTGATGTTAATCCTTTTATGCATCTTGTTTTGCTTAGATAACGTTGGTAGCATTATAAGATGATCCCTCTCACTTAATATCAAGATAATAATGTGTTCGTCCTTAAGTATGCACCGTTAAGAAAGTTCGTCGTTTCGAGACACCACGTGATGATCGGGTGTGATAGACTCAACGTTCGCATACAACGGGTGTTTTCAAGCCTAGCATGTACAGACATGGCCTTGAAACACACGCAATACTACGGTTCTACTTGGCGAGCCTAGCATGTACAGACATGGCCTCGGAACACGTAACCGAAAGGTAAAGCATGAGTCATATGGATGATACGATGAACATGTCGATGTTCGCCTTTGAAGCTACATCATCTCACGTGATGATCGGTTTTGTTGTAGTGAATTTGGTTCGTGCAATCACTAAAGACGACTAAGAGGGATGTTGTTTTTGAGTGGGAGTTCATGGTTTAATTTTATAAAATAGGAGTTGATGAATTTTAAACAATGTGCAAGTTTTTATTTTAAATGCACGATGTTGCACGAGGTTGTCATGCGATGCAAAAATAAAAACAACAATCAATTCTATTTGGGGGGGGGGGGGAACCCCGGGCGTTACATACGACACCACTAACAAGGGATTGCGCCCTCGCAATCCACCTGCTAACCCGGGAGGGGGAAGAAGTTCAACTATCGATTCTTCATGCTTCCAGTTGATCTCCTCGATACCACTAACAAGGGATTCTTGCTCGGAGTGATGACGATGTTCTTCCACCAGGAATCTTCCGATGATCGAACCTATTAGGTTAAAGACTCAGAAAACGTCCACCCACGTAGGATCCTAACACTTTGAAAGATAGACAAGGGGGAAGACTCCAAAACAAATAAGATGGGAGGGGAAATAGAATAGGGATAAGGAGAAAATCCAGAATCCTATTGAGATGTTTTCCAAAATAGTTTAGCAGAAATAGTTTTTGACACTCTAGAAACAACGACCGTTAGCGAGGTTATCCTACAGGCTTTGCGGACCCGTTGCTTCGATAACCATTCGTATCGAAACAATCTCGGGAATCGGAACCAAGGCTCTGATACCATTTGTGACGCCCCGGGATCGGGCACTATGCAGATTTCAGCATTCCCGCCAAATCCGCATAATAACCGATTCCAGGTTGCCACTTGTGATAAGATTACAACAGTTCATGAATATTCCACAACAACAGAAGAGGTTTATACACAACGACTCAAACGAGTCAAGGATACAACTGATACCATACAAAGATCCAAATAACAGCGGAAGAAACAACATAGCGTCCGACTACGGACAAGATACAAATTGGACTAAGAGTCCTGAAGATAACCGAGAGCGTCCAATCCCTGCCCAGGCCAAGCCGGAGGGATTCCCAAGCTAACGTCGCCAGACTTCAAACCTGTTGACTGCAATATTGAATATGCAGCCACGAAAAAGGATTCGTGGGTCAGTACGGTTAAGTACTGGCAAGTGGATAAACCATACTCACAAGATACCGGCGTAACCAGTCATCACAAGATACAAATACTTTGGGTTCAACGGAAAGGAAGGGGTTGTTGCAAATAAGCGGCAGCGGGCTGCACTAACCAACTACAGAGACTCGATACAACTTCCGGCTAAAAGAGGGGGATAAGATAGCGTATCGTAACCAAATACAACTACTCACCAAGCAATACCCATCCAATGTCACCCCTACTAAGGAAGCAACCCAAGGATAACTCACACTGTTGGATTAATGATGTTCAACTTATTGTGTCAATAAGACTATTACTAGTCAAGTTATTATCATTAGGTGTAAGTTGTCTGAGTACTTGTTAGCCAGTACTTTCACCAAGTCGTCACATAACCGCGGACAACACGGCTTCTCGAGAAGATTTATCCCTGCAGGGTGTGCTCCAGTACCCGTACACACTCGAGCCACCAACTAAAACTCAGGTTGGCTCGACACGACCCAAACCGTCTCTACAACCCATCCTAGGAGCCACGGAGCTATAAGGTCCCAGCCACGCAGCCGAATACTCAGCGCAGGTGTGCAAAACTCCCACAGGACACAACACCCCGGCACTACAGGCCTCGCCCTATATACATCATCATCATCATCAGTAACCATGGGTGATCAACCCATTATGCAAGAAGCAAATGGAACACCCGAACTAAGTGTGGCTCTTCGGACAAGCTGCGGATCAGGTCTAAGTCGAGAGGGGTCCCATACTACCACCCGGATGCGGTGAGCACGCTCATCATGGATCAGTAGACAAGACTCTTTTCCTAATTAGGTTCGACACTAGCAGGCTTCAAAACCCTAACCCGGGCCTCCTGCCGGTGCCTTATCATCAAATTATTATTACCCAAAACATTAACAGGTTGTTGATTGAATTGAAACCCAACTATCAACTAAACAGGTGATAAGACGGACAACAAGACTCGAGCACAAACAACACTAAGCATGCAACTACGACACGAGGGCCAACAAGGTAAACAAACAACAGTTGATAGGAAGTGGAAGGAAGGCTATATCATGGATGCAAGGTAAACATATGATAGGATCGAGACACAAGCATCGAATCAACAGGCTAGAATAAGAACAACGGAAAGAATCGGTAACAAGTGATGAAAGGCAGCCATTTGGCAGCAAGTGAGTATACTTGCCTGAGATCCAGCAAGTAGAGGTACATCCACAGAACTTGTCGTTTCTCACATCATCTCAACGTCCTATCCGCGAAGAAGCAACGAACTAAAAGAAACACCGGATGCAACAATTACTTCTATGGCAAAGATCCAGCATGATCCTATTTTATATGCATGACATGCGAGGATGCAACACGAGGAAACAACTTAAGCAATTTAATCGGAACCGGGGTCCGGAGAAAATAGGAATTGGTTCAAGTTGTTTAGCTAACCATCAATTTAATTGTTATTTAGCATGGCAAACAATAAAGTAGATGAGTTAGGCAATTTAAAGGGAATGGGGCAACAGTTGGAATTAATTAGCCCACACATTCCATATGTTGTCATATAGATGAGCATGCATAACAAAAGCTAAAATGCACAAGATAAGATGCAAACAGAGATATGGATGGCATGAACATGTTAATGACATGTTTCTGATATGCAAACATATTTTAATTGTCCAATTTGGAATTTAATTGAGCAAGTTGCCAATTTAACAATATTAAAAGAATTAGATGAGGAATTAAATGTTGCATCAATTGTAGTTATTCAAAACAGTAAAAAAAAATTATATTTGGGTAGAGCATTTAATTTTAATTGGAAAACATATTTTATTTGTTGGATTTGGAATTAAAATGAATTAGTTATGATTCATGCAATTAAATCAATTTAAATTGAGCCGGAAGCCCAACATTTCATTTAGGAGGTTCGAGTTATTTATCTACCCACAAAAATGCAATGCAACACATGAATGAGATGACATTTTAATTATAGTTGATATGTTATAGAAAATAGGGCATAGGTATAGGGGACTTAGGGTTTGGGTTCGCACGTGTGGAGAGGATCTTCGGGTAATGCCAGTGTCATTGGTACGTCGAGGAAGTAGAGGATGTAGTCGGGGCGGAACCGCAACATCATCACCTTCGGCGTCGGGTCATGGCGATCCTGGCGGCGTCGGATGATGGCACGCACACGGTTGGATCGGAACCGCGAAGCGTCGGATAGAAGATTAACGGATCAGACCGCAAGAACACAAACATGTATGACAAAATAAAATTGAATGGTTAGAACTAGCCACTATAGCACGTAAGGAGTTGGATGTATTTTGCTGGTGTACGTACATGGCTAGAGCAAGTGGATGGATGAACAATGCTGGACAGCATGGAAAAAACAATGGAACGAGGCCCTCGGTGGCCAAGCTGTGTGGCTCTCTGCCCGATGCTGGAGGCAGGCTGGTGGGCGCAAGGGCGTACCATCGATCGGTGCTGCTGTTGCTACTTGCGACCAGCAAGCAGAGAAGAAACCGGCAGGGTCGCATGGTGCTGTTGCTCATGGGAGGTGTCCAAATGCTGGTGAACGCCCGCTTGCTGGACAAACCCGGAAATAATGGAGACGGAACGGGCTGGTTGTGGCGCGCCGACCAAGTCGGCTGTCGGCAGCCAGAGAAAGTGGCGCTCAGGTCTGCTCTCCGCAGAGAAAACGAGGGCGGGGAAACTCAACGCAAAGAAGTAAATCTACGGCTGCTGGCGTGGTTGGTGGCGGAGACTAGCAAAGAGAGAGAGCAACGCGGGAGGCCAATGAGTGGCGACGTTCGATCTGGAGAAGAGGGAAGGGAGCGATGGAAGAGGGTGCGCCGGCGGTGTGCCTGAGCCGACATGGGCAGGGGACGGTGTGGAGATGGGCAGGGCGGAGTGCGGCGGCGCGGTGCTAAGCAGAGACGGGAGAAGGAGGGGGATGGTCGGAGGGAGGCGGAGGAGAGGCGGAGCGACGGCCGGAGGCAGAGGGGATCGCTCGATCCCCTCCTGGCGGCTGCTCGATACGGACAGGAGGAAGCCACAGGGTTGGCCCTCCTCGCGTGGGTGTGCGTGCGTGGTCTAGGTTTAGGTCTGGGTTCGGTTGGTGGCCTCCGGTTGGGCCACTAGGGCCTGGCCGATTGGCTGCCACCCAGCCAAACATTTTTTTCTTCTCTTTTGTTTTATTAATTTCAGAAAGTGCTTTGTCGTGGGATAATCACGGCAGATGTTACCAGGGGTAACTGATCTTGGGGCAAGTCGACACAGGCGTTCGGGAGAGGGTTTAGCTCAAAGGAAGACATGACACAACTTGATATGACAGCCGGCAATCGAAGTCGCCGGATCTCTATTCTCGATACAATAACACGATTAGGGTTTACACTGGATACTCGATACCACTCGATATTGCTAAGGTTCTCGAAATCTCTATCTCAAACTATACCCGGGGGTCGGTTTATATAACACCCGTACCCCCTAGCTTTTTCTACAAGGCACACCCGGGTCCTACCCAGACACGGCGTGCTAACTCTAACTTTCCTTTACAACATCCCTAATCCGGATCACTAGGCCCACGAACTTGGGCCTCCACAAACATCTTTATCATTAATCGGATCCTGCACACCATCCTTTGGGCCGGGTTACTTCCCGGAGCCTGGCATACCGGGTTAGTATCCCCCCATCAGTAGTCCCCAGAATAGCTTGGGCTTCACGGATCTCCTTGAAGCGCTTGCTATTCCCTGCAAAGATTCCGATCATAGGGGCGTACGAAAACTGAGTTAAGATATCATGATATTCAGCTAGGCCTCACTCCATGGTGGCCATACAATAACCCGGACCTTTCCTCCATATACTTGGGTCCAAATTCCTAAATCCAAACCACAATAAGAAATGATAAGATCTCATGCTTGATAACCAGTCCTGTCATTACGGACGAACCCCTTCCTTCCTCTGCCACGATGCCTTGCCCAAAACTTGACGCGCATCTTGCGAAATCTTCGTGGATAACCATTACTCCGCAATTCCCGGCTCCTAGCCTTTAAGATAAGCTCTCTCTTGACTTATAAATAGCGCTTAGAGGGTAACCCTAAGCCCATCACCACGCCACAACTTCTCCTCTCCCTCATTGCTCCTAACACCTTCGCAGCGCCATCGCGAGGAACTCGCGCCTGTTACTGACGCAAGATTAACAGCGGCCGCGCCCGCCCTTGAATCGCCTCGTGCCGCCGTCAAGCGCCACCTCTGTACCTCCATTCCTCCCATCCGAGCCGCACCGCTCGTCGCCATCACATTAAGCCCCAATCTTCTCGGTAAGCTCTTCGCAATCAATTAATTCAGCCCCGCAGATTTTAATCCATCCAAGGTCAGATCTAGGTCATCCCGCGAATTACTTGTCCGATTGCACCAGATTAGATCGATTCAATGCTCGCCAACCCCTTTAATTGCCTGCCTGATAGCCACAAACGATCTTCCAACCATCACTGATCACCAATTTTACTTAAAAGCCATCCGCGAACCTCTCCATCTAGATCCGTTCCTCCGCTGTTTTCCGCTTACTGCATTAACACCCGGAAAAACCCTTCTTTTCCAGCTATTTCATTTGCGGTATAAATATGGGCAACCATCCGTCATCCCCAAATACCTTTTCCTACGTAAGTGACCAACAATTTCCACAAGTGTGCTCAATACCCGGACAGTTCTCAACTTCGTACCCTCTTGATACCTTATACTCGGATATTTCAACTTTCCCGGGTCTTATTTCATACATCCTTTTCTTTTTGTGTTTCGCAGGCTGACCCCATGGCTCCCAAGCGACAAGGAAAACATCCGGCTCAAGCAAGGACCACCCAAGCCATATCCGCCAATTGGGGGCGCTCCACGACCACTAAGGCCAAATTGGACGAACTAACCGAGTTAGGCACCCTCCCCTCTCTGAAAGATATCCACTGGAGGGTGCCAGGTAACGAAACTCATCCCACTCCCGCAGAAGACGAGGTAATCTGCTTTGTAGAGCACGTGACCCGAGGATTTCGCCCTCCGGGTCACCCTTTCTTTAGGGAGGTCTTAGATCACTACGGACTCCGGGTGTTCGACATAGGGCCTAACTCTATGTTGAACATCACCCACTTCATAGTTCTATCTGAATCGTATTTGTGCATGCCACCAAACCTGACTCTTTTCACTGAGTTATTCCAATGCAAACCGTGCCGCGAAAGCGGCGACGGGGCGCTTCTCACTTGCGGCGGGGTATCCATCCAACGCCGTAGGAATTCTTTAATGCCAACCCTCAACCTGCAATCCTGTGCCAAACATTGGCAGTTATCCTTTTTTTACTGTCGCGATACCTCCCCCGACAGCGAGAAGAAGCTGCCGGGTTACTCAGAGACCCCCCTCAAACCCTCCGAGTCTTTCAGTGCCTTCGCACCAGACTCGGACAGGGAAGCAATCCTTCCTGCACTAGCCAAAATAGCCATTCTCTCGGCCCAAGGCCTCCTAGGGCTCAATTTGATAAAGACATGGGTCGACTTCCGAATCCAACCTAATTCCATCCGCACAAAATTGATGTGCGAGTATTCGGGTCACACTACAGATGCACTTCGCTATTCCTCCAAAAGCTTTGCGACTGGTGACACTATCAAGACCATCAAGAGCCTCTTGGCAGAGAAGCTGGATGTGATAAAGGGCATCTCCGGGTTACCTCCGTTTACTCGGAAAATCCAGCTCCAACGGTAATACCCGGCACTCATAACTTGTCTCCACATTTCAACTCGATACTGCTTCTAAACATTAACTTTATCTTTTACCTTAGACTGATGACCCCTTCTGGAGAGTGGACCCCCTCCCCCCCTCCAGAGACCCGGAAGAGGAGGACGAGACGACTGACGACAGCGAAGGTACTTACCCAGGATCTACATACTTTTGCTTGTATTACTTTCCGTTCGTCTGTCTTTTTCCCAATGAATACACATCTGGCTCGCAGGGCTGGAGGACGAAGGTGGAAACAACGAGGATGACCCGGAGAGAACCGAGTCTGACCCAGAGGCAACAGCCGGAGCCAAGAGGAAAAGCAGGGGGGACAGTATCCAAGGTTCCTTTTTCCTCACTATCTTCCGAATCTTACTCCTTTGACGCCCATGCGAAGACTTAACCATCAATTATCAAATTCGCCGTGCTTGGAAGGAACCTTTCCCCGCCAAGCGCAGGGTAACTCGGAGCTCCCCGGGTGAAGATCCCCTTAACCCGGGCATCTCCACCCCTTTAGTCCCTCGTGGCAGTGCTCCTCCATCTCGTTCTTTCCAACTCTCCTCAGCGCACCCTTCTCCTAACCACCCCCGTGCCGGGGCAATTCCGGGTTCCATTAGTGGTTCCTGCGAACACCTCATCTACTTCAAGTGGCGAGCTCCCATCGGATTACACCGTAAATGCCGGGTAAGTTTTTGCCTTGCTATTTCTTTTTGCCTCTAGCGAACTTTCATTCGAGCCAACCGTCATCATCAATAACTGCCTTTTTTTCATCTTTCTTTCAGTGCTCAGGTCACCGTCAGTGACCCGGAAAACACAGAAACGGCTAACATTCAGGTGGAGAAGCCGACTGACGATGCAGACGCCGCAACCGGAGGTGATGCAGCCGCTAACCGGGAAAAGGCCCTCTGAACAATTCCACTTTCCCAAACCGTCGGATCTCCTTCCTTATCGGAACCAGTAGGACGAAGAGATAGAAATTCTAGATACGAAGATGATCCCTCCCAACCCGACACTCAGACTGTCCGGGTCTCCACTCCAAATGCAAGGAAAACCCCCCTGCCTTATGTCCTAGCTGCCGGCTCTTCCCCGGACCTCATTCCGATGAGTTACGTTTGCCCATGCTTGTGGAACCCTGCGCACCTAGCAGCTAACAGTGGAATACATCCTGGGAGCCTTAATTAACCAAACATGAGGTAAGTAGGACTAACAGATGCTTGTACCTTTGTCCTGTCCCCCAAGTTCCGAGTGAGTTCATTCATGACTTGCTCGGGACTTTATGATACCATTGACTGATGACCGTGCTCTTCTATCCGACTAACACTTTTTAACATCCATGCAGTCTTTCGTGACTCAATATGAGGAGAAACTTGCAAACGCCACCAAGCTCATTGAAAAGGAAATATCTTTACGCGAAGCGGCCGAGACTGAAGCCAGAAGGAATAGGCAATTAATGAAGAAGTACCGAAGAAGGGCTCACCGAGCCGAAGACGACCTGACAAGCCTTTCTGTCGAAATTTCTGATACCTATTGTTCTTTGCTTGGTATGCTTCCTTCTCCGAGTTTATCCTTTTGACCAACAGCAAAAAATGCTTAGCTGATATATTCATTTTACTCCAGGCCCGGATGAAACCATGCCGGATGAGGATGATATTGCCAAGCTGAAGACCATGAAGAATGTTATCCGGCAGCTGTGTGCCGGAACCAGATGGATTTTGGAAGAGTTACGGTGGCCCGGTAGAGGACATGTTGACCTGAAGAGGATGCTGGACGCCTTTTCCACGATTCCTGAGTGGATTTGGCACTGGAAGCGCTCGTCCTGCCGGGTTGGAATGACCCGGGGGCTATCACTCGCCAAGGCTTACTTCCCCAAGCTCGATCTGGCAAAGCTCATGGGCGGCTTCCCCGAATTCAAGCTTGATGGTTCAAAATTCTCGCGGGAGGATTTTCAGGCTGTGCAGAAGGAGGTCCGTTACCCGGCTAGCGTGATCGCTGATGAACTGGACGTCAATACTCTTGTCCCTGCTTATGATGCTGCTGGTGTGGCAATTAAGTCAGATCTTCCCGAACCCTATGACATGATGGCTCGGTGGAAGGAGGAAGCTGCCGCGATAAGGGCGGAGGCTGCCAAGAAACAAGCTGAAGCCGGCTCTGGTCCTACTGCCTCAACATCAGTCGTTCCGCCTCCTGCGGGAGCTGGCGCCGCCGATCCGGGTGTTGCTGCTGCCACCAATGATGGCAAGGGTAAGGCCAAGATGAGCGCCGAGTGATATATGGTTTCCGATGCCTCTTCTTAAGCGTCAGTCGGTCGACATACTTTTTTGAAACAGTCATTTTTTAGGTGGTGCGCCTGTGCACCTTTGATACTTTTTCACCAGTATTTTTGTAATGCACACTAAGGCCTTGATATACTCGATGCCTGTTCCAACCTTTGTAAGTTTAAGCTCATCTATTCTCGATATCTGGTTTTATTTATTGCTCCTCTTGTGAAAACTCAATTTCCGGGTCTCATGGGTATTGACAAGCGGATTTTGCTTCGAAGTCCCCAAGCCCGCAAGACTCGGATATTTGGATTTTTGCAACTATACAAGTAAGCCAGTTCTTTTCAAGATTTCAAGCTACCGGGCCCGGATTGCCGAGCCTAGGACACTTGATCTTGAAAAGGCAACAAAATACTTATTGCTATTTTCACAAAGATCCATGAGTTGTTTCACATCGGATTTGAAGTTATGCTTAATAGTCATTGAGTTTCCAGCTATTCAGCCTTATACTCTGCATAACTTGTGGTTTAGATGACCCTTTTTACTGTCTTGTACTGTAAGCCGGCTTTCGCGTGGATACCATGTTGTTACATCAATACGAAGACGTAGCCAGCCAATCCCCATCGGGTTTCATGACTAACTGCCATCGTAAGCGAACAAATCATGCCACTTTAATGCGAGTCACATCGAGCTTAAGTAAGAGTAGCCAAGAAATTTGGACTTCTTTGTCCGGTTATAAGATTGTAGCCGTACTCGTTTGCGAGTAATCGGCCCTTATAACTCATAGGCATCATGGCCGGGTCTTTGAGTTTGTAACTGTGCTATTTAAGCGATCAGCCCCCAAGACCTAGATATACGCATCGTACTGAGAATACATAACCTGATAACAACCATCTCTTTTCTTGATAACCATCTCTTTACTTGATATGAAAAACTGATAACAACTATCTCTTTTCTTGATACCCATCTCTTTACTTGATATGAAAAATGTAGGTCAGCAAGCCGCCTCATTAAAAACCCGTCCAGTCCCCAAAGGTGCCCTGGATAGGAAAAGAGTACGTCAGAAAACCTGCTGCCTATTACATCGTGCAATTCCACTTGCCAATATAGTCTTTACTAAGTATAATACGGACGCAGCTGAGCCACGTTCCATGGTCTATCTCTTTCTTGCATAGATGAAGTGGTGTGTGCGGTGTCATTGACTGTAGCCGACTCTTCCCTTGCATCTATCAAATAATATGATCCGTTATGTAGGCTCCGGCTTACGATAAATGGTCCTTCCCATGGTGGTGATAATTTGTGTTTTCCTTCGTTTGACTGTACCAGACGCAGAACCAAGTCTCCTTCCTGGAATACCCGGGTCTTCACACGCCGGCTATGATACCTCCGTAGATCTTGCTGATATATGGCTGATCTTTCCAGGGCTTGTTCTCTTTGTTCTTCTAACATATCTACGGCGTCCTGCCGGGTTTTTTCGTTCTCCACTTCGACGTAAGCTGATACTCTGGGCGAATCGTGAATAATATCACTTGGTAACACTGCTTCCGCACCATAGACCATGAAGAAGGGTGTCATCTGAGTGGATCTGTTAGGTGTAGTGTTGATACCCCAAACCACGGAAGGAAGTTCTTCGACCCATGCACCAGCTGCCCTGATACAGGGGACTCGCAATCGTGGTTTTAACCCGCGAAGCAATTCTTGGTTTGCCCTCTCCACTTGTCCATTGGCCTGCGGATGAGCCACTGATGCAACATCAAGCCGGATTCCATTGTTGCCACAGAATTTCTCCATCTCGCCAAGAGACATGTTAGTTCCGTTGTCGGTGATTATGCTGTGGGGATACCCAAACCGGTAGATAATCCTTTTCAGGAACTTGACTGCTGTAGCCGCTTCGCAATTAGTAACTGGCATAACCTCAACCCACTTGGTAAACTTGTCAATGGCCACCAAAAGATGCGTCTTCTTGCATGATGACATATGGAAGGGACCAACCATGTCCATACCCCAAACGGCGAACGGCCAAGTTAATGGGATGGTCCGTAATTCCATAGCCGGTACGTGTGTTTGGCGAGCGTACCTTTGACATCCGTCACATCTTGCTACCAAACGTTCTGCATCCGATAGAGCCGTAAGCCAGAAAAATCCGTGTCGATAAGCTTTAGCCACCAGAGACCTTGTAGATGCATGATGCCCACAGTCGCCTTCGTGTATTTCCTTGAGAATCTGTCGGCCTTCTTCTGGCGCTACGCAGCGCAAGAAGACTCCTGTTGCGCTTCTCTTGTATAATTCTCCGTTGATGATAGAATACCCCTTTGCTCGCCTCAGGATTTGTCTTGCTAATACCTCATGTTCTGGTAACTCGCCCCGCGATAAGTAGGCCAGGTATGGCTCTGTCCACTCGGGGATGGCGTGTACTGTGGCCACGTACTCCAAATCCGGGTCTTGATTTGCCAGTTCTTCCTCAGACTCGGTTTTAACTGATGGTCGCCACAACTCGTCCAAGAACACATTGGGTGGAACCGGCTCCCTACGCGAGCCGAGTCTGGCGAGTGCGTCCGCTGCCTCGTTTTTTCTTCTGTCTATGTGCTCCACCTCATACCCGGAAAAGCACCCGGCAACCCTGTCGACTTCCCTGCGGTATGCTGCCATAGTTGCATCCTTTCTGTCCCAAGTTCCCGATACCTGTTGTACCACAAGATCCGAATCTCCGAAGCATCGTATTCTTTTAATGTTCATTTCCTTGGCCACCTTTAAACCATGCAACAGGGCCTCATACTCGGCCACGTTGTTTGAGCAATCAAAGTGAATTTGCAGTACGTAACTCAATTTGTCTCCCTTGGGCGATGTCAGCACTACTCCAGCTCCTGATCCCTCATATTGCTTTGACCCATCGAAGTGCATGGTCCATGACTCGGATTTTGGAACTGTGGTAGCCATACCTGTATGTGTCCAGTCGTTAACGAAATCAATTAAAGCTTGGGACTTGATTGCTGACCTGGGTTCGTAGTTTATGTGATAATCCCCCATCTCTATTGCCCACTTGGCTATTCTTCCCGTCGCGTCCGAGTTTCTGATAATATCCGACATTGGTATTGAGCTGACCACCGTTATAGGATGTTCTTGGAAATACGGCTTCAACTTCCTGCTGGCCATGAAGACTCCGAACACCAACTTTTGCCAATGTGGATAGCGCTGCTTTGCTTCCGATAATACTTCACTGACGTAATAAACCGGCCTCTGAACCGGGTAACCTTTCCCGTCCTCTTTGCGTTCCACGACAACCACTGCGCTAACGGCTCGGGGGCCAGCTGCCACGTATAGCAACATAGGCTCTTTAGGACCCGGCGCCGCTAGTACTGGTGCTTCAGATAATTGCCTCTTTAGTGCTTCAAACGCTTCATCTGCCTCTTCGTCCCATACGAATTTATCCGATTTTCGCAAGAGCCGATACAAGGGTATTGCTTTTTCTCCGAGTCTAGATATGAACCGACTCAAGGCTGCTACACAGCCCGTGAGCTTTTGAACATGCTTCAAGTTCTCCGGTTTTTTCAAACTCTGGATTGCCTTGATTTTATCTGGATTTGCCTCAATTCCTCTCTCGGAAACTATGAAGCCGAGTAATTTCCCAGCCGGAACTCCGAACACGCACTTCGTTGGATTAAGTTTCATCTGGTACCTCCTCAGGTTTTTGAATGTCTCCTTTAGATCATCGATAAATGTCTCCGCCTTCCTGGTCTTGATGACCACGTCATCCACGTAAGCATGGACGTTACGTCCGATTTGGTCCTCGAAGCACTTTTGAATACACCGTTGGTAAGTTGCGCCAGCGTTCTTCAGCCCAAATGTCATAGTTTTATAACAAAAGGCCCCAAACGGGGTTATGAATGATGTTTTCTCCCAATCCTCCCTTTTGAGCTTAATCTGGTGATACCCGGAATATGCATCCAGGAAGCATAATAGGTCGCTTCCAGCTACTGCGTCCATAATCTGATCTATCCTTGGGAGCGCAAACGGATCCTTTGGGCAATGCTTGTTAAGACTAGTGAAGTCAATGCACATCCTCCACTCGTTGGTCTTTTTCATCACCAGAACCGGGTTAGCCAACCAATCCGGGTGAAATACTTCCATGATAAAGCCGGCTGCCAGTAGCCGAGCGATTTCTTCGCCTATAGCTTTCCTTCTTTCCTCATTCATTTTCCTCAAACCTTGTTTCACGGGCCTAGACTTGGGATCCACATGCAAACTGTGCTCAGCCAATTCTGTAGGGATACCCGGCATGTCGCTGGGTGTCCAGGCAAACACATCTGCATTCGAGCGAATGAACTCCACGAGCGCTCCCTCCTGCTCTTTTCCCAGGTTAGACCCTATGGTAAACTGCTTAGTGGAGTCCCCTTCGACAAAATCTATCTTCTTGGTGTCTTGTGCTGCCTTGAATTTTGCTCTCTCATCCTCAGTATTCGGCTTTTTCAAGGCTGTTCTATCGTCTGGGTTTACTTGAGATCGGTAATATTCGAGTTCTTCCTTCCGGCATGCCTGTTCGGCCATAACTGAATCTCCTTCGTCACACTCGGCCGCTATATCCCGGTTCCCATGTATAGTGATGGTCCGTTTAGGACCCGGGATTTTCAGCTGCAAATACACGTAGCACGGCCTAGCCATGAATTGGGCGTAAGCCGGTCTCCCCAACAGCGCGTGGTAAGGACTGCGCAACTTGACCACCTCGAACGTGAGCCACTCCACTCGATAATTATCCGTCGATTCCCCAAAAGCAACTTCCAAGGTGATCCTTCCCTCGGGGCTCGCCGAGTGACCCGGTACGATCCCGTGAAAGATTGTTGAACTTTTCTGCAGCTGGGACTCTTTGAGACTCATCCGTAAGAAGGTCTCCCAGTAAAGGATGTTGATGCTACTTCCACCGTCCATTAGGACCTTCTTCAGCTCGTAACCATTAACCTGTGGAGCGACCACCAACGCCAAGACTCTTGGACGATCCACTTTTTCCGGATGATCTCTTCTACTCCACGTTATCTCTTGTTCTGCCCATCTAAGGTATCCCGGCGCGGCCGATGAAACCGGATTTGCCGCCTGCTTTGATGTCTCTTTGTTCCTGCTAGAAGTTCCTGTAGTATGCACATGATATTGTCCTTTTAAGTTAGTCGTTCGTACCGTGTCGACGAAGATATTGATCCGGCCGACCGTCAATATAAATCCGGACTCGAGGTGATCCGGTTCTGGCCCCCAGCCGGGATCGCCCACCAACTTTTCTTCTTCGTGGTCGATGTAGATTTCGCCAATGACAAGATCCTCCATGCCCTTCCGAGCTTCTCCCGTGATGTAGACGCCTTTGTACGCAGGCCCCACGGTGGGCGCCAACTGTCGTGGGATAATCACGGCAGATGTTACCAGGTGTAACTGATCTTGGGGCAAGTCGACACATGCGTTCGGGAGAGGGTTTAGCTCAAAGGAAGACATGACACAACTTGATATGACAGCCGGCAATCGAAGTCGCCGGATCTCTATTCTCGATACAATAACACGATTAGGGTTTACACTGGATACTCGATACCACTCGATATTGCTAAGGTTCTCGAAATCTCTGTCTCAAACTATACCCGGGGGTCGGTTTATATAACACCCGTACCCCCTAGCTTTTTCTACAAGGCACACCCGGGTCCTACCCAGACACGGCGTGCTAACTCTAACTTTCCTTTACAACATCCCTAATCCGGATCACTAGGCCCACGAACTTGGGCCTCCACAAACATATTTATCATTAATCGGATCCTGCACACCATCCTTTGGGCCGGGTTACTTCCCGGAGCCTGGCATACCGGGTTAGTATCCCCCCATCATGCTTTGTACTATTAAAAATTTGATTAATCAATCGAACAAATTTTATAAAATAGGAGTTGATGAATTTTAAACAATGTGCAAGTTTTTTTTTTAAAATGCAGGATGTTGCACGAGGTTGTCATGCGATGCAAAAATAAAAACAACAATCAATTCTATTTGGGGGGAAAACCCCGGGCATTACAGCTAATGACTCAAGAGGAATATGATTCCGGAAGTGATGAAGAAGAAGAAACCACTAATGAAGTGGCCGCTCTTGCTATTGCTTATACTCCATAATCTTCATATCTATTTGAATCCCTCGATGAGAATCATCCTCAGCCTAATGTCAAGTGCTTCATGGCTGAGGCCTCGGAGGTATCACCTTCTCCCATCTCTAAGACCCCAAGTGAACTTGAAAATCTTGCTAGTCTTAGAATACAATATGAAATTCTTTCTTTGGAACGTTTTATGTCTAACATACAAGGGGAGACCAAGAAGTACTTTGAACATCTCATGAGCCAATTGGGAGAGGCCCATGAAGCTCTTGAGAAGAAAGGTGAGATTGATAGAAGGGATGCGGATGAAATTGCATCCCTCTCTATGACTCTTGAGGAAGAGCATGATGGTAGAGTTTCTCTTGAGGAGGAACTTGAATCTATTGAAGAAACTCATAATGAACTTGTTTCTAATATCACTAAGGAACGTGACCTTGCAATTTCTAAATATAAAAAGGCTAAAAAGGATAAGGTTTAGTTTGGTGTTGGTCATGGTAAACTAACCGAGGCTCACAAAGCTTTGGAGAGTCAACATTCTTCCCTCAAAGAGTTGCATGAACAACTTCAAACTCAACTTAATCAACTTAACAACCCTAGCACCTCTACTTCTTCTTGTGATCATGCAAATATTATTGAGGAAAATTCTAGGTTGAAAGATGAGCTTGCAAGGCTCAAGGGCAAAGGCCCTCAAGTTGAGAAGGTTGTGGTCTCTACCCCACAAGTGGTGGCCCCTAGTCCGCATGTGGTTGTTGCTAGACCACAATTGAGTGCTCCAAGGCCACAAGTGGGCAAGCAAGGTCTTGGCTATGTTGCCAAGAAGAAGAACAAGAAGAAGGCCAACAATGGTGCCTCGGGTGGTATTGTCATTAGTGACAACACTACTCGTAGCACTCCCGCACAAGGAAGCAATGTTGCTTCGAGTAGTAGTGTCATGAGGGACAACACTACTCGTATCATCTGCGGGGGAACTAACAATCCACACCATTTCTTATATGTTAATTATTATGGTGTTGTGCAAGCTAAATATGTTGGTCCTATCGAGGGTTACATTGACTATACTATTTAGGTTCCAAAGACCCTTGTTGCTAATATGAAGGGACCCTCCTTGGGTCCTAACTCTAGTCAATGATCTCTTGCAGGACTATGCTTCCGGTGGGTCTAAATGGATAATTGATAGTGGATGCACTATTCATATGACCGGAAGCAAAGAACTTGTGACGGAGTTGCGCCCAAATGACATTCAAGCAATCGTCACTTATGGAGACTCGTCCTCGTCTAAGGTATCGGGGTTCGGCAAGGTTTTGATTGCTCCCGATATCACTATCGTGAACGTCATGCTTGTCGAATCCCTTTGTTTCAGTTCACTTTCCGTCCGCTCTCTTGGAAAGATGGGTTTCTCCGTCTTTTTTGATGAAGATATTGTGGTACTTTTGAGGAGCAAGACTCTTGACGTTGCATACGTGGGACATGTTGAAAATGATTTGTTCGTGGTGGACTTCTCGAAGTCTACCAACTCTCAATCAATGTGTCTTTTCGGAAAGGTGGACGTGGGGTGGTTGTGGCATCTCCGCTTATCCCATGTCAACATGAGAACTTTGCAAAGTCTTCACAAAGGTGGCCTTATTGTCGGACTAAAATAAAATGTTTCCTTTTCCAAAGATCGCGCTTGTAGGTCGTGTGTTGAAGGAAAGATGCATGATATCTCGCACAAGGTCAAGACTATTATTTCATCAAAGAGGATCTTGGAGCTTCTCCATGTTGATCTCTTTGGTGCCGTGCCCGAGGCAAGTCTTGGAGGAAAGAAGTATTGCTTGGTGATTGTCGATAATTATTCAAGATACACTTGGGTTTATTTCTTCAAGTGCAAGAGTGAAACTCAACAAACCATCATCGACTTCTCCAACCAAGTGCAACGTAAACACAATGTGGAAATCATGGCTATTATGAGTGATAATGGTTCGGAGTTCAAGAACTACACTTTGAATGAATTCCTTAGTGAAGAAGGCACTCGTCATCAATACCCCGCCACTTACACTCCTCAACAAAATGGTGTTGCCGAAAGGAAGAATCGTACTCTCTTGGATATGGCAAGGACCATGTTGGTGGAGTATTCTTCTCCCCAATATTTATGGGCCGAGGCCATATCCACCGCATGCCACTCCTCTAACATCCTTTACATACGCAAGGGCTTGGACAAGACTCCATATGAGATCCTCACCGGCAACAAGCCCAACATCTCATACTTCCGTGTATTCGGTTGCATGTGCTTTTATTTGATCAAGGGTGTTAGGTTGTCTAAATTTCAATCCAAAACAATTGGGGGTATATTTGTTGGTTACGGTGCCGAATCCCACACTTATAGAGTCTTTGACAAATCCTCACGGTTTTCCATAGAATCTTCTAGTGTGGTTTTCAAGGAAAATGATGGCTCCCAAGTGGCGCAATTTCATGTTTCTAATGTAGATGTTGAAATGTCTCAAGAAACCATAGGAAGGATGGGTGTGGGATTTTTCTGCCCCATCGAGGGACACCTTATGGAAACTCGAGAAGTACTATGCTCTACCCAAGTGGAGCCCTCCTCTACAATAGAAGAACAAGCCAAGGATCCAAGTTATGCACCTACCCAAGAACATGTTGAAGACCCTCCTCTTATTGACCAAGTTACTACGCAAGATGGAACCACTCCTGTCATTCATGCTAGTCAAGGTCAAGGCCAAGGTCAACCATCCTCATCCTCCTATCCTCAAGTTTAAGCTAGTGTTGAAGACATTGTTGTTGTTGATGATGATGATGATGATCAAGGCCAAGTTGGTCAAGACGGGGACCCAAATGATCAAGATGATAAAGTGATCCCTCCTCGCAATAATGAGGAGATCGAAGCCTGTCGTGCTAGAAGGATAAGAAGAGCTTTGAAGCATATTGATGCCCAAGACAACAAGGTCTTGGAAGATATTCAAGCTAGAAGATCCACAAGAAAGCAATTGACACATTTTTGTGAGAATCAAGCTCACATATCTATGGTGGAACCGAAGAAAGTGTTTGAAGCTCTTGAGTACTCCGATTGGGTTGAAGCTATGCATGATGATCTCAATAACTTTGAGCGTAACAAAGTTTGGAGATTAGTTGAGAAGCCCAAAGATTGCCACAATGTTATTAGAACTAAGTGGATATTCAAGAACAAGAAAGATGAGCATGGCATTGTTATAAGGAACAAGGCAAGATTGGTAGCTCAAGGTTAAAATCAAGTTGAAGGCATTGACTTTGATGAAACCTATACTCCCGTGGCTCGCCTTGAGTCCATCAGTATCCTTCTTGCTTATGCATCTTCGCATAATTTCAAATTGCAACAAATGGATGTCAAAAGTGCTTTCTTGAATGGTCCACTAAAATAGGAGGTATATGTTAAGCAACCTACGGGGTTCGAGAATCTCAACTTTCCTAACCATGTCTACAAGCTCGATAAGGAGCTCTATGGACTTAAACAAGCACCTTGCATGGTATGAGCACCTTAGAGAGTTGTTGGATGACCGTGGTTTTGAAGTTGGGAAGATCGACCCCACTCTCTTCACAAAGAGAGTAAAGGGAGAGCTTTTCATATGTCAACTCTACGTGGACGATATCATCTTTGGCTCAACTAACCAAGCTTTCAATAATGAGTTCTCAAAGCTTACGACGGACAGGTTCGAGATGTATATGATGGGAGAGCTTAAATTCTTCCTTGGCTTTGAGATCAAGCAATTGGCTCGAGGGACTTTTATTTCTCAAGCCAACTATACCCTAGACATGATCAAGAGGTTTAATTTCCAAAAAGCAAAGATCAAGCCATCTCCTATGCAAGTCAAGTGCCACCTATCTCGTAACCCGAAGGATAAAGATGTGGATCAAAAGTTGTATCGTTCTATGATTGGTTCTTTGCTTTACCTTTGTGCATCTAGGCCCGATATCGTTTTGAGTGTAGGTGTGTGTGCAAGGTATCAAGCGCCTCCTAAGGAAAGCCATTTAATGGCGGTCCATAGGATCTTTCGGTATTTGGTTCATACCCCAAGGTTTGGTTTGTGGTACCCAAAGGGGGCACAATTTTCTCTCAGGGGCTTCACGGATTCCGATTGAGCGGGTGATCAAGATGATAGGAAGTCCACTTCCGGGGCTTGCCAATTTCTTGGTAGGTATTTGGTGAGTTGGTCTTCCAAGAAACAAAATTGTATATCTCTCTCCACCGCTGAAGCCGAGTATGTTGCCGCCGCAAGTGCTTGCACCCAATTGCTATGGATGAGGAAAATACTCAAGGAATATGATGTTCATTTGGATAAGGTGCCTCTCATGTGTGACAATGAAAGTGCTATCAAGATCGCCTACAACCCCGTGCAACATACAGGAACGAAGAAAATTGAAATTCGTCATCATTTCATCCAAGACCATGTGGCAAGAGGTGATATTTCACTATCTTATGTGCCCACCAAGGACAATCTCGCGGATATCTTCACGAAGCCACTCGACGATGCAAGATTCATGTTCTTGAGGAATGAACTAAACATCATTGATTCTAGGAGCTTGACTTGAGGATCTTGCACACACCCCTATAGATGAAACGTTTTTGGGTTTATGTGTAGGCATGGACATAGGGGGAGTGTTTTCCTAACACATTGGGTTCTCCCCCCACCCATCATGCCCAAAGAAAAAAAATCATTGTTATCTCTCTTTTTCTAATGTTGAATTGTGAGCTTCAATGTTGAGTAATAGAAATGCCCCCAAGATATATCTTCAAGGTTGCATACCATGAACTCTTACATGGTGGCTTAGGCCACCAACCTCTTCTTATTTGAAGAGTTGGTTCTTAGTTGGTTGCTTTTGGTTTATTAAGTTGTTTTTCCGAATACTACTTCTCGTTGCTATTTGGATCTTATTTGTACCTTTCCCGAGGAGTAAGACTAAGAATTAGTAACCCCTTGTGTTACCTTGTCCATTTTTCCTCTCCTTATGTTCATCTATGCATATGCCTTACTCCACATTATGACACACTATTCCTAGCCATTTCAACTGCCAGTTTTTGTCTAGTTCGAAGAAAATCCTAGATAGGCCGGAATTATTCCGAAAAAATTCGACCCAGTCGGAAAAATTTCGGACCCTTCTGGAATAATTCCGGACCAATCGGATGAATTCCGAGCCATTCCGGTACTGACAGTTTTCCGCCTATAAAAGGCTCAGCATGCACGGGAGGCCATTTATCTTCTCATTTTCCCCTCCTCTCGTGCCATAGCCACCAAAACTTTGATGCATCCGTCCCCGTTGCCCTTAGGGAGGATTTTTTATCCCTCTATGGACAAGAACATCCCCCATGGAAGGTATTTTGATTGTCATCTCCTCTCTCTCGTTTTTGTTGGTTGTTTTTGGTTCTAGATGAAATATCACCTAGGGTTTTATCTAGATTCAAGTTCCTATCAACTTGTTCGTACTTGGCTAATCTCCGTACCATTGTTTCTAGGCCATCTTAGATCTAGTCTAACCAACTTCCAATCTAGACTTAGATCTATCTCATACATGTCACTCCCATGATTTCCCGCACATTAGTTCAAATCTAGGATCTTGTCTAAGGTATTCGTTAAGTTTGGTGCAGTTTGTAAGCCAAGAAATCGAATTTTTGGGGATATCTCGAGTCAAATCGAGGGTCCCGGAAAAATTCTGGATCCTATCGGAATAATTCTGGCACCCGGAATAATTCCGGATCCTGCGAGAAATTTTGAAAACTTGCACTACATCAAAATTTATGGAGCTTTTTGTTTCCTTTTTGGCATATGCACTCATCCCTTTCTATCTCTATGTCCTCTATTCACAGGTACTGGCTCTCGTGCAGGTACCAAGAGGAAGTCCACCGCTGGAAGGGGTTCTCGCCCTCAAAGGGGTCACACTTCCGGTGGTTGTGCCGGGGATCGAGAGGATGATCTTGTTGAGAAGCTGCCCGAAGGAAATCTGAAAGAATTCTCCATACCTCAGTGGAAAGCTATTAAGAGGAGGAACCCATACCGTTTTGCCGTGCCCACTTGTCAAGATCCACGTTTTTGGACTAACCTTCAGGAAAAGGCATGGGATGAATTCTACTCCACACATGACCCTCTAGTCTGTGAGCAGGTTCAGATTGATATGGAGTTCTATCATAGGCACAAGAATGGTGATCTCCGTCATGTTCATGATTGCTTGGTGAAGCTGAATGTGGCACCACTTCGGGAAATTGAGTGTGAGTATTGTCCGGACCTGGTGGCTCAGTTCTATTGCACTCTGCACTGCATGGGTGATGTCGTGCGCAATATGACTTGGATGTATGGGGAGCAGAAGGTCACTAGCAACTTGTGTGAATTTGCTGATGCTCTGGGTTAGAAATGGAAGGCCATTTATGGTCATCATGGCTTCAAGATTCATGACAACTCAGAATATGACAACTCCATCCTGGAATTCTGCTATCCTCCTGATGTTCAAGGCAAGACTGGGCCATTTAACACCAACATGTACCCCTACTACAACCTTTTGTCCAAGATCTTCCGTGCCACTCTTGTGGTCAAGGCTGGTGACTACTCTGCCATTAGGGCCTATATGGTGAACCTCATGTCGCTCACTAAGCCCCATAGTCAGAGGAGGATAGATGTGATGGATTTCCTGTATCGTGAGATATGCATTGGGGTGATGGAGAAGAGGAAGCCTGCCTATGGACCCCCGATTCAGAGGTTTATCAATGCCAAGTTGGGAGTTGAGATCATGGAATTGAGAAAAATGATTAAATTTGTAAAATCAATAACTAATCTTTTATAATTCAGAAAAATAAAAGTGAGGTACTAAAATGATCAGAAAAATGTAAGCTACCCAAATATGTCATTTTCAATCATGTTTGAGAAAGTTGAAAAATGAGTATTATTTTAATGTTGTTTAAATCATTTTAAATGGAGAAAATAAGTTTTTATTCACTAAAATTAGAAAATCAAAAGTTATATATCAAATTGCTCAAAATGATAATTGGAACCTGTTTATGATGTTTTCAAACCCATTTGAGATTTTAAAATGGTACTCACTTTCATAATCGTCCGAATTGCCCCTCCGGGGTATATTTTGGGATAATTTCAGTAAAAATGTTTAACTGACATATGAACCCTAGCAACCCAACGAGCATGTTTAGGGATTTATTTCAGTGCATTAATTTTCTCATGCATACATATTGCGCATTGGATCGATGCCATGTGTTGATTGTTATTTCTCTTTCGGTGTTGTTTCCCCCTCGGTAGAACGTGACTCCGAAGAGAAGGCCAACAACCCAATGACGAATACTTGATCCTAACCGACAAGTCAAGCAATTATTCCTGAAGACTTTATCTGGTTTTCTTATAACTAAGGCAAGCATAACCTCTTATCTGCTCATATATGGTTTTCGAAGTGTTTTGGAATCTCGTATATTGCATGCAGTTCAAAGTATTTATGGTCTTAGATAGAGTTCTCCTATACTTGCTGCATCGCCTATATATCCTGATCCACAGCTCCTAGCAGCTATAGGTTTGATTGTGCGCGCCTCGTTAAAGCCCGTGAGTCTTGCTTAGCCATGCCTAGTTGTGATCTGATCCATTTGGTTGATGAATCTGGTCAATGCGTGAATCTACTTTGTCAGGTTGTTGTGAATTTATTATCTTTGATAACTTGACTAAATAATGGCATGGATGTGAGGCCACAATGGGTTGTGGCGTTTTGTCCCGTTCATGCCCCTAAGAGCGAGTTCTCGCCTTCGAAGCCAAGACTGAGCGTGCAACCACACGCGGGTCCTAACAGATCGCGCTCGACCAACTAACTTGTTTGGCCACGTCCATGAGTCACGTAGTTTGATCTTTCCATCTGCATGTGAGTCCGAAAACGATTTGGAGAAAACTTAGGGCGTGACCGGGACAAGTGATGGACGTACACGGATCTTGTTCCCGACTCACAGAACAGGTGCCGTCAGGAGGTGGCCAACTCCCTGTTGACGGGGTGGCCCTGTTTGGGTTGACTCATGGATAGGGTCGAGCAAGGTAAAGGTCGTGGCCAGCCACCCTCTGCCGCGCTCCATGGACGAGCGTACATGTGGCGTTAAGAGTCGGATGGTACGTGTGGGTAAAGTGTACCCCCTGCAGGGATAAATCTCCTCGAGAAGCCGTGTCCACGGTTACGGACGACTTGGCAACGGATTCTGTGATCATAGATAACTTCAACGGAATGACTAAAACTTGTTAACCATGATTGAAGGGTGCCTCCTCGGAGATGCCGAGAGGGGTTGATGGGGGGATAATAACCCGGTAGGCCAACTCCAAGGTATAACCCGGCCCAAAGGACGCTGCGCAGGATCCGGCTAAGGATAAAGAAACTTCTAGAAGGCCCAAGGTTTGCAGGCATCGTAACCCGGATTGTGGGTTGCAGTAAGGAAAGCTAGGGTTTGTAAGCGGTGTTCGGGTAGGACTCAAGCTGCGCCTTGGAGGGCAAGCCAGGTAGGGGGACGGGTGCTTTATAAACCGGCCCTATGCTTAGCTTTGCAGAGATCCAAGTAGTAATCATATCGCCGAATATCGAGTATCCCTTGTACACAAAGAGATCGAGTTAATAAAGCGAGATCGGAGACTCGGCGACTTCATAGCCGGCTACCAGATCGAATTCCATCATGTTTCCCTCTGAGCTAAACCCTCTCCCAAACGCCTGTGTCGACTTGCCCCAAGATCAGTTACCCCTGGTAACATCTGCCGTGATCATCCCACGACAGTTGGCGCCCACCGTGGGGCCTGCGTCCAAAGGTGTTTACATCACGGGAGAAGCTCGGAAAAGCATGAAGAACCTCGTCGTCGGAGAGATCTACGACGACGACAAAGGAGAGAAGGTGGTGGACGACTCCAGCTGGGGGCCAGAATCGGATCACCTCGAATCCGGATCTGTCGTGACAATCGGCCGGATCACCGTCTTCATCGGTATGGTATGTACTTCTGGCACGGCTCCTGACGATTTTGGATCTGATTCTGTGTCAGGGGAGGCTACCTACGCCCAATCAGATAGAGAAGAATCAGTTGGAGCAACAGACCAGATAGAAGAATCCATCGCGCAGTGGGAACAGCCGGAGGAGCCGGCATGGGCCCCACGCGACCAGGACAGTGGAAAGGATGATACTGAATCTATCCGGGACCTGTTGGAAGACCGGTACGAAGAAGATAACGGCGGAGAAGAACAGCATGAACCCACAACAAGCATAATGCGCCGAGTGGCGGTCTACACGGCTCCCGCGGCCAACCTCAATCAAGGGAATGTGACCACGGCTCCGGTTGGGGCGGCTCAGGCATTGGCGCAGCGGCAGGATGCAGCTAACGGAGACCCGATCCTGGCCCGGGTCGATGGAGAGTCGGCATCAGTAACTAGCCGTGCGGCGGACGAGGAGTTGCACGCAAATACGTTCGGATTCCTGGGAAACCGGACACCGGGGGCGGGTCCTTCAAACCCGCACCACCCGGCCTTGTTCGACAATAATCTGATCCTAGACCCCACGGTCCTTGCTACGGTTATCACTCCAGAAAACGCAGCTGAACGTGTCAGGGACCTGGATGTGGCCCGCCGCGCGTTGGAACAGCAAAGAAAGCAAGTGGAAGCGGAGAAACAAGGGATGGCTACGCGTCAACGCGAGCTGGATGCATTGGAAACCCGGCTCCGAGAGGAAACATCTAGAGTACACCGGAGACATCAAACTAGACTACCAGCCACGGGTGGGGTCATTAACCCGGCAGCTTTGTTTATTACGCCTCAGGACCAATCGATCCCAGCGGTAAACCAGGGAACTGCGCCTCAGCCGGCAACAGCGGAAGTCCACGCGGCAAACGTGCAGGCCGGGTTACCCCCACCACGAACCAGAGTCACAACCGGCAACGAGTTACCGCCACCGCCACCGTCACGGTTTCGCACACCAGCAGGCCACTACAACAATCCCATGGACAACGTGTAGGCAGCAACGCTTGCATTGAACCAGATCCCGGTAGGAGAATCACCCCATGCAGAAAAGACCCGGCAAGCGATCGATCTACTGCACACTGCAGTGGCGCAGCAGGCCAATTACCCGGACCACAGAAGCGGGATGCATGGGACGCCATACGCCAGTCAACAACAAGGGAATATTCAAGCAAACTCGGCATGGCGGAGGGAAGAGCAGCAGCAAATGCCGCCTCCTCCCCGTGTTCCGGCAGCATCAGTGGCACAGGCCGTTGTGGATAGCTCCAGGGCTCGGAGAGCCGGGGCCGGGTCTGCTGCACATGGGTTGCCTGCAGCACCGCGCCCCGCTGCGCCCCCGGCTGGATCGCACGCTTCCCGAGTAAGGCCAGCCTCAACCGTCCTCGCAGGGCCCAAGTGTCTCTCGGATGACATCAGAGCTGAACCTTACCCAAAAAAATTCAAAGAGCCGGGAAAAGTAGTGAATTATGAACCGACCATGGATCCGGAAACATGGTTGAGCAGTTATGAGATGGCAATGCCAATTCGCAATGCGTCCGAGAATCTTCAAGCCAAGTTCATGTACTTGATGATGTCAGAAGGAGCGGCAAAGTTATGGTTCACCAACCTGCCAGAAAGATCGATCAAGTCCTGGGAAGAACTGAAGACCGCGTTCGTCAAGCACTTTCATGGAACGTGCAGAAAGCTATTCACTATTGATGATTTAGAACGATGCGTTCAGAAGAAGGGAGAATCAGCACGCAGTTGGGTACGCCGGGTTATGGAGATACTTCACTCATCCACAGATATTCAGCCCAAAGATGCGCTACAAGCTATGGCAAAAACATGCAAGTATATTCCTTTAGTACAAAAGTTAACTCGCATGAAGTCCAGTAGGAATGCATCGGAGGTTACGATGGGAGAATTAATGGACGCGTGCAACAAACACGCCGCAACAGATACTACAGAGGAGGAAATTGATGACAAGAAAGCGAAAGCAAACATCAGTAATAGTGGAAGAACCGGCAATGGATCGGCACCGAGTAATAACGGAAATAACCAGAACAAGCGCCCATTTGAAGGAGGCTCCGAATTTGCAGCTAATACTGAGGCCGGGTCTTTGAGACCCAGATCTGAAGGAAATTTTAATACCGGAAATCATAATGGAGGATATTATCAGGGACCTCCGAGGCCAAGCAACAGTTGGGATATATTCAGAATGGCGTGCCCGAAGCACAGCAGGAACGGCAAGCCGGCTAATCACTCCTTGGAGCAATGCGCCGACTTACAGAGATGGAAGAACGAGGAAGTAAACAGAGCCATGCGAGGTGCGGGTCGGGGAGGAGGCCCGGGTCCAGGTGGAAATTTGGGCAACGGTCCACCCCCAGCCGGTAACCCGGCAGCAGGAAATCCGGGCAACAATCAGGGGGGAGCGGGAGGTTTCCAGGCTAACCCCAAACAGTTGGGTCAATATCATGTGCATACTACGGGAGGCTCTAACAAGGACAAAAAGATGCTAAAGCAGGCGGTTAACTCAGTTTCTTCTGCTGTTCCGAGGTATTTGAGATGGTCAGAACAGGAGGTAACATGGAGCAGGAGGGATCACCCGGATAGAGTGGATCACCCGGGAGTCTTAGCATTGGTAGTGGCACCACAGGTCAATGGGTATGAGCTGAAAAAAGTCTTGATGGACGGAGGGAGCAGCATCAATATCCTGTACTGGGAAACTTTTCTGCGCATGGGTCTAAAGGAATCTCAGCTACAAAAAAGTACTACAGTTTTTCACGGGATAGTGCCGGGTCATTCAGCGTGCCCTGAAGGAAAAATTGCGTTGGAGGTAGCTTTTGGGGAATCAAAGGACAATTATCGAGTTGAGTGGCTTACTTTTGAGGTGGTTAAGTTGCGCAGTCCTTATCACGCATTGTTTGGAAGACCGGCTTATGCCAAATTCATGGCAAGGCCGTGCTATGTGTATCTGCAGCTGAAAATTCCGGGTCCTAAGAAGACCATTACCATACATGGAAATCGAGATATAGCGGCTGAGTGCGATGAAGGAGATGCAGCAATGGCTGAGCAAGCCTGTAGGAAAGAGGAACTCAGGCATTACCGATCTCAAGCGGACCTGGAGGAAAGGGTAACTTCAAAAAGGCCGAGCTCTGAGGAAGAAAAAGCAAAACCCAGGGCAGGGCAAGATGCTAAGATGGTGGCCTTCATCAGGAACGATCCCTCCAAATTGTCTGACATAGAAGAGGAAATCACATCGTCGCCTACGGCTAGCAGCGCTGCGATAACGACACACCCGGATTGGCTAGCAAACTCGGTACTCGTCATGAAAGGGTCTAACAAGTGGAGAATGTGCATCGGTCGCGCCAGCCCGGGACCGATTATCGAAAAGAACTAGACAGTGTAACGGGCAGCAGGTTTCAGACGCGCTCTTTTCCTACCCAGGGTACCTAAGGGGACTGGAAGGTTTTTAATGAGGCGGCTTGCTGACCCAAACGTTATCGTATCAATAAAAAGAGATGGTTTTCAAGTATTGTCATGGTCTTTGCTTTGATTACAGGTAAGTGGTACTTGTTATTATCAATACATCAGTATCATCAAAATACATTGCACATACATAGGTCTTTGGGGGCTGGGCTGCTTAAATAGCAGTCACGAACCCAAATACCCGGCCTTGATGCCTATGAGTTATGAGGGCCGATTACTCGCAAGACGAGTACGGTTGCAATCTTATAACCGGACGAAGGAGCCAAATTTCTTGGTTACTCTTACTTAAGCTCGATGTGACTCGCACTAAAGTGGCATGATCTGTTCGCTTACGATTACAATCAACCACGCAGCCCAATGGGATTTGCTTGACCCTGTTTTTCGTATAGATGTAACAACATGGTATCCACGCGAAAGCCGGCTTACAGTACAAGATAATCAAAAGGGTCATCTAAACCACAAGTCTATGCAGAGTACAAGGCTAATAGCCGGAAACTCAACGAGTATTAAGCATGACTTTAGTATTTACGCAAACGGCTATTGGTTTTCGGCTTGGTAAAGAGCAATTTGTCCTCTGAGAAAGGCCGCACCCCCCTAGCTCGTACTTTGGGTCATGGGGACTGGGGACTTCGGAACAGAAACAAACTGTTTAGCTATTGAAGCTCGAGAGACCCTAGCTTCCGAGTCTTGGGGACTTAAAGAAAAGTCCACTTATCAAAACCCGTGATGCTCGGAAAACCGAGTCTCGCAAAGGGAATCAAAAAATAGCTGAGTATCGAGAATAAGTTTAAAGAATAAGACAAGTGTCAAGACTATCAAAAGCCGGGAGAGGCACAAATATATTCCGAACCAAAAGTACGTTACAAGTGATGATACCAATATCAAGGGTGCACAGACGCACCATCAAAATCATATTAGTTTTAAAACACAAAAGTACCAGGTAACGCTCTACTCGGCATCCTGAGAGCGGTCTTCCGGGTCTTGGTCCTGGATCTGCTCCTTAGCCTTTCCAGCAGCATTACCCGGACTTTCCGCGTCAGGACGGATAGGTGGAGGGACAGCTGGTGTAGAGGTAGACGGCCGTAATCCTAGCTCGGCCTCTCTCTTAGCAGCTTCTTCTTTTCTCCTGGCCAGATCGGTCGCCCATTTTTCCAACATATCAAAGGGAGGGGGTGCCTCTGCCAATATGATTTTTCCTTCAGCGTCGTATGAGCTCATGATTGTGTCCAGGTCCATTTTATCGGCCAAAGCGGTGGCCGAGGGGCGTACTGCGGATTGTATGGCCTTGAAGTCCTTGGGTGTAAACTTGGAGCCATCAGCCTTTAATTCTGGAAACCCGGATACTACCTTTGCCGGGTCAAGCTTAGGAAAGTAAGCCTTCGCCAGCGTCAAGGCCCGGGTCATACCGATCCGGCAGGACGAGCGCTTCCATATCTCAATCCATCCAGGCACCGTCGAGCAGGCTTGCATAAGATTCTCTTCACCCGGGTATACCTCGGAAGGCCACTTCACGGCGTCCAATATAAGCTTTGTGCCGGCAAAAAAGGTCCGGAGCACAGTCTTCAATGTTTTTACCTTGGCAATGGCATCGTCCTCTGGAGCAGCGAGGTTCGCACCTGCAGTTGAAACAAAAGGAAAGTATATCAGTCATCCCGATTATCATAACGATAAAGTAGAGGCAATTAAGTTAGTCGAAGGAAAAAAGCTCACTTAGCAAGATGCGATAAGTATCCGCAATCTGGTTCGATAAGTTCTTCAGCGCGGATTGAGCAGTGTTGTACTTCTTCTTGTATTTGGAAACGTCTTTTTTCAAAGTTTCCATGTTAGCCTCAAGGGCTTCTCTTCGTTTTACCTCAGCAAGTAGGAGCTGTTCGGTCTTGAGTAACACCTCATCGGACCGGGTCACTTCCGCCTGTAAGGAACGAAACTGTCAGTCGGATATCATGGAAAACCGGGTATTGCGTGAAGTACCGAGCACAACTTCGGTAAGTTATGCCCGGAACTTGGGGACTAGGTATGTACCAAGAGATATCCGGTGTCGATTACCTGATGCGCTGCAGACATACGCTCTAGGAGGTTGTTCTCTGAAGCTTTCATGGTGAGGAGAGCGCTCATCAGCTGGTCAAAATTATCGTTACCCGAGTTAGAAGTCTCGGGGTCGCGGAAACTTGGAGAAAAAGTTTTCCTCTTAGCAGGAGACGGCACCCGGGTCATTCGAATGTCGGGGTCTGCTCCTCCTCTCGCGCCCAAAGTGGCAGTATCTTCTTTCTCGCTTGCGTGCGAGGCTATTGGATACCCGGCTTCTCGCCCAGCCGGGTCTGTCGGTGACGCTTGTCCATCACCAGCTGCGGCAAACACGTCATTAGTTGGCTTCTCTTTGCCCGGGTCCTCGGTTTCCATGTCTTCTTGGTCACTAATAACGACCGTGGCCCTGTGAAAAATGTGAAGGCACAGTTAGCACATAGCCGTGAAAAAGACGGCGAGAGTATGGTATAACATTAGGAAAAGAACTTTACCCGGGATTCACCATAAGGTCTGCAGGGAATTCGCTGCTAGAACCGGATGAAACTGAAAAACACCAAACGAGGCGTGAGGTTACCTTGCGAGGGAGTATTTTAGAAGGATCTTTATGTTTAAAGAAGGGTATGGTCAGTACCAATGTGCCGAGTTGGAGGTGATGAAATACCTGGGTTAAGGGCATCATCGCCCGGGTGGTTCCGAGTTACCCTGCGCTTGGTCATAGCGACTCCTTCAGGTATGGAAAAAGGGGGTAATGCCTTGGTCAGCTCAGGAATATTATCACAGGAACGCGAATTAGATGTGAGAAATTGATGCAAAACCTTGAAGACGACCCCTTGGGGTTTTCTTTTAGATCCGGCCTTAATTGCCAGCTCTGGTTCATCTTCATCGCTGGCGGACTCCACTTTGCCGTCAGCTTCTTCTTCCTCGTCTTGGTCTTCTTGTTCTGAAAGTTACCATGGTTACAATAGGAAAATGAAAAGTGGGATGCGACGAACTCAAAGGAACTGGGCATGTACCTTCATCCGAGTTAACGGCATCCTCCTTTTCCTCCGGGTTTCCGGAGTTAGGAGGAGCGTCCATCTTCCAGAAATCATCATCGGCCTGAAGTAAAAGCATAAGAGCAAGGGTTAATGGTTGTATCAAGTAAAGAAGATAAGGGTGAAATCGTGAAAACCAGGTCCTTACCGCGGGGGCCGGGTTCTCGAGAGTGAAGGGCTCTAATCCGGCTATATTCCGGATTACCTCGAGCTTCTCTGTCAGAAAGCCCTTGATTGTCTTGTTGGTGTCACTAGGAGCGAAGCTGCTGGTGGAGTATCGAATTGGGTCCGTGGCTTGCCCCGAGTATTCGCACATCAATTTTGTGCGAATGGAGTTGGGTTGGATGCGGAAATCGACCCAAGTCTTCACCAGGTTAAACCCGATGAGGCCTTGGGCAGAAAGGATGGAGATTTTAGCTAATAGAGGCAGAATTTCTTCCCTTTCCGAGTCAGGGGCAAACCCATTGAAGGTTTCAGAAATGTCAAGCTGACCCTCCGAGTAACCCGGCAATTTCTTTTCGCCAGGTGGGGAGGTGTCCCGGCAGTAAAAATATGAGAGCTGCCAGTGCTTGACGTGGGAGTTGAGGGTGAGAGGAGGCATTAAAGAGTTCTTGCGGCGTTGGATAGAAACCCCGCCGCAAGCAAGAAGTGCACCGTCGCCGCTTTCGCGGCACGGTTTGCACTAGAAAAGTTCAACAAAGAGAGCCAAACTTGGCGGAGTGCACAAGTAAGACTCGGAGAGAACGATAAAATGGGAGATGTTTAGTACAGAGTTGGGTCCTATGTCGAAAATGCGAAGGCCATAATGGCTTAAAACGTCGCGGAAGAAAGGGTGACCCGGAGGCCGGAAGCCCCGGGTCACGTGTTCAACAAAACAAATTACCTCATTTTCTGCTGGAGTGGGCCGGGTTTCGTTACCCGGTACCCTCCAGTGGATAATTTCTTGAGAGGGAAGAACCCCTAGCTCGACCAGTTCCTCCAGTTTGGCCTTGGTGACGGAGGACCGCGCCCAGTTGGCGGATATGGAGTTTGTGGTTTTGGCTTTAACCGGCAGCTTTCCCTGCTTCTTGGGTGCCATGGGGTTAACCTGAAAAAGCGTCATAAGAAAGGGTGTGAGAAACGAAACTCGGAAATTATCAGTTGACCGAGTATTGACGAGTGGTGTCAAGTTAGCCTGGAAGTTAAATATGATCCGGGTATTACTTTGCTAAGCAAGGTACGAATTGTCCGGGTATCGTGCATTATTACAAAAGTTGTAGAATTTTATGCATGGATGAGCGTTTGGGGATGGTAAGTGGTTGTCCGTACATCTATTGTTAGCAAATGAGCAGGAGAAGGAGGATTTGCCGGGTGATAGGAACAAAGGCGGAAGATTTGGGCGGCTCGAGCCCAGATTGGGAATTCCATTTCTAGGTTATTGGTGAAATTAGTGATTACAAGTGGTAGGAGAATGAGTTGAAGGGTATATCTTACCTATTGGGTGGGCTAGAGTGAATACTAGTGACCTAATTCGGCATGACCCGAGAAATCGTGGGCGGCCCGATTCAGATCCAATCTGAGGGGGAGTTAAGAAGTTGCGAGGGTGAATTAGAGGATGTGAAAGACTTACCGGAGGAGATTGAAGTGAAGCTTTGCGGAGGCAAATGGCGCAAGCTTGGTGCCCCTTCGCGATTCCTGGCGGACAGGTTGGGGGTCTGGCGGCGGATCTGGGCGGCGGGGCGGAGCGCGCTGTGGCGGAGCGCAACCGGCAACGGATGGGCTCCGGTGATGCGTGCGAGGCTTCCGTGGTGATACTCTGTGAGCTCGAGCTTGAAAGAAGGAAGGAAGAGAAATGGGGGAAAGTGAGCCGTTGGAGTTAGGGTTACCTCTAAGGACTTATTTATAACGGCCGGGGTGGAAAAACTCATCCCAACGGGCGGGACCCGGAAATTACGGGGTAACGGCTATTTGTGTGAAATCTGCAAGATACGCCTTAAGTGTAGAGCGAGGTCTCCGAACGAAAAAGAGAAGGAGATCCTCTCCGCGGTATCAAGACAAATTATCGAGAGAAGTATAAAGTTTTGCTATTCTTATTAAGGCTTAGACCGGGAAGTTGAGCAAGGCATCTGGAAGAAAAGCCGGGTTACTATGTGGCCACCAGGGAGTTGGGCCTAGTCATTTCATGAAGTACTTCAACTCGGTCTCCACACGTTCGTGTGATTGATATTTTTTGCAGGGAATAGCCAGCGCTTCAAGGAAGGATCTTTGAAGCCCAAGCTATTCTGGGGACTACTGATGGGGGGATAATAACCCGGTAGGCCAACTCCAAGGTATAACCCGGCCCAAAGGACGCTGCAAAGGATCCGGCTAAGGATAAAGAAACTTCTAGAAGGCCCAAGGTTTGCAGGCCTCGTAACCCGGATTGTGGGTTGCAGTAAGGAAAGCTAGGGTTTGTAAGCGGTGTTCGGGTAGGACTCAAGCTGCGCCTTGGAGGGCAAGCCAGGTAGGGGGACGGGTGCTTTATAAACCGGCCCTATGCTTAGCTTTGCAGAGATCCAAGTAGTAATCATATCGCCGAATATCGAGTATCCCTTGTACACAAAGAGATCGAGTTAATAAAGCGAGATCGGAGACTCGGCGACTTCATAGCCGGCTACCAGATCGAATTCCATCATGTTTCCCTCTGAGCTAAACCCTCTCCCAAACGCCTGTGTCGACTTGCCCCAAGATCAGTTACCCCTGGTAACATCTGCCGTGATCATCCCACGACAGGGATGATCCTTGCAGCATGAGATAGTGTGGGAATGAGAAGGACTTGGTGGAATAAAAGAAGATGGTGATCTCAGTAGTGGAGTAGCTTTCTTATCTGATTTCAAAATACTCCATGAGACATGCTATTCCTTCCTCAACTTGCAAAACAAAGATTGCTTTACGCAAATCAGACTTCATAAAACCCTTTCTAAAGATAGCATATATATAATAGGTTAATTAAGTCTTGTTGAGTACCTCCCGTACTCAGGTTTTCTTAATTCTGGTTCAGGTGAAGATCTCACATTGGTGGTGATTCAACGTGGACATCGACGAGTAGTTTGGGGTTCCCAGGTAGCAGCCTGGAATCTATGGGCTGGGACGTCGCCTTATGTTGCGGCCTCTTAGGCCTTTTTGGTTCTTGTTGATTAGCAACATAATTTGCCTTCTGTTGTCTGATGTAATGTTGGGTCGTGTGACCTCTGCTTGTAAGCTATACTCTAGTAACACCTGTTTAATACAAGTTTCATGTCTAGAGTGCTGCTTTGATCGGTTGTTGGTTTCGAGCTCATTGTTATACAGTTTTGGCTATGCCTGCATAGTTGTCGCAGTCGAGGGGTTGTGGAGCCGATGATCCATGCCCGAGCCCGCCTGTCGATGTGATCGTCCTGGGGCGAGGTAACCCCAGTAACCCTCGATTGTTGTTGCACTTTCTGGACACATAGCAGCTCTGTACAGCTTTGGTCCCGTTTCCTTGAGTTTCATTCGATTCGTGGACGCTTTGATATGCATAGTTGGTTATGACTAGCATGGGTACAAGGAGTAGTAGACTGGGGATCCGGACTACGTGCCGATGAATCCAGTCTGCTTGCCGTTGTTTGTTGCGGCCGGGGCTGGTAACCCTGAAGCCCTTGTGAGTCCATGGCTAGGAGCACATAACAGTATGTATATCTCTGGGTCAGGGGTCGTGACGGGTCATGGTATCAGAGCAGGACTGCCTGTAGGAAAACCTTACTGCTTGGTCGATGTTGAGTCTAGTGTTTGTGAAAACTACTTTGAAACTCCAAATGGATTGTGAAAAACCTTCTTAGGATTCTTTTTACTCCTTATCTGGCATCGCTCTAACGCTGGGTCATCTTACCTGTTTTGATTTGAAAAGGTTCTGATTATTCAAAACTTAGGTGCCTTCTATGGCAAGACATTCTTTTACCCAAGTTGACCTAGTTAAAAGTTTCTAGAGTCGTGTGTGATCCATATTCTGTTATCTCTCGTTCAAATGGGAGATTTCCTTTCCATCCTAGTCTCTCAGAGTTGTGTGGATTCCACATTATCCTGTTCCAAAGTTCCAAATCCTGAACCTCGAGATCTTCTTTTCATCTCGAATGTATTCTTTGTCTTTTGATCAGATTCTTCCGGAGCTATGTTTGTCTTTTGAAAGTTACCTCGTGATTGCTATTCATAGTGTCCTTTAAGACACTAAGAGAGTAGTTACTCCTTTCTTTTGGTTTTTAATCCTTGGACTTGAACCGAAGGTCCCGGAATGTGCTGAATGGTGGTGGGTTGAATCATGTGGTTTTATAACCATGCGATGCTCACTCTATCAGTACAGGATGCTGACCTTTAACCCAAGTTCTGATTCTTTGGATGCTGAAGAATCCGTTCTACCTCAAGATGGCTAGGTAATCTCAGCTCTAATAGCCATAGGTTTTCTCTAGGAATCAAAAGGATCACGACAAAAGTGTTCTTATGATTCTCATATCTTTGTTCTTGGTTCCGCTATACCAACCTTTTGGCCTAGGTTCTACACATGAGTATTACCCCGTGCATCCAACGTGATCTCTGGATTTTCCGGAGCATGTTCCTATCTTCTAGTTGCTCTCAAATCTCGATCCGTTGTTTGGAAACCAAGTTGCATATGTGTGTTGGAGTCTTCCAATGCATCTGCTTTCGTGTTTCGTCAAAACATTCCACCTTGGGATGTCAGGAGAAACAAACTCCAGTACCTCGTTCATCTCTAGGACCAGGTCAAATCTTTGTAATCCACATAATAAAGAAGTTTCATTAGCTTGTGTTACGTTCCACCTTCGAGTATCACACTCTTTAATATCAAGAGGTCGTGTTGAGTTTCATGGCTTTATTGATGAAGTGATGCTCTTACATGTCTTCACTCCCCATTCCTCCAAGCTGGAATGCTTGAGAATGATGGGTGTGCATTGATGTGTGTATCAGGTATTCTTAGCAATTCCTAGTGCTTCGAAAAATCTAAGAAACATCTGTACCCTTCTTAGCACTATTGGTCACCCAGCCTCTTTTTGAAGTTGAAGGTGTTCCAAATCCGTTCATGCCGGTGCACATTCTTGGTTAAAGAGTTAGGTTTATGCCGAAGCTCCCAAGATATTATTGGTTGCTTTGAAAAGCAAGACTTCTTTCGAACTCCAAGACATACCGGTAGGTTGTCATGTTCTGGTTGTCTTTCTAGAAGTATCACCAGGTTTTACCTGGCCGTGATGTCTAAACCAGGAGTAGTTTGAACTACTCCTTTCTCCAAGGAACTCTGTTGGATATCCCGGACTAGTTGGTTGAGCTTAAACAACAACTTGGAGAGTTGAAAGACAAGAGCTCCGCCTAACTGGATCCTTCGTTAAGGGATGTCGAGTTTCCTTTGTGTTGAAGCAGGATAGTATCTCCTTAATGGACATGCTATCTATCTAACATTGATTTGATTTGGGCTATCGTCAAATCGAAAAAAAGATCCAAGGACTATCTTGATGGTGTTTTCACTCATGGTGTTTTGCCCGAGTACACCTCCAAGTCCTTTATTCCAACCAATAATCTGCTTTGTTCATGTGTCATATGAGTTCCTCTGCTTGGAGTATCTCAATAAGTGTGTTTTCGAGCCCATCGATGACATTCCTATTTTTTCCCAAGTTGCAAGAGGTTCATGCTGAACAAATGGCACTAATGTTGGAAACTTTTGAGAACCATCTTTGTGTCATCACGAAGTCATGTTTTTGATGTTCGAAGTAACTTACTCTGGTTCATGTGCTTCTGGTGAAAGTTGTCGCCGTGGATCCGAGTAGATTTTTCCTGTTCCTTTGGGAATAACTCCAAGTCGGTCATGTATGTGTGGACTAGTCTTGAGATGGTTGGTCGTCACCTCCATGTCTTGAAGAAGTTTGCATCCACGCTAAGCCACTGACTGATTTTCCTTGAGAGAAGAAGTCCAAGATCTTGGTGATCTTTGTTATCATCTTCCCAACAAGGACTCTGATGTGTTTTGTTGCAAGTAATCCATGTAGGTGCAACCACCTTCCACAAGTTGCTAATACATGAGTTCTGCAATCTCGCTCATCCTCTTGAGCGTGGAATCGTAGTCCATATCTTGAGAATCTAGCATATGTATCTCGTTGTTAACCGGTGCAATCTCTTTGATCATATATACTGAGTCTGAGCTATAAATCCACTAGCCAGAGCTGAATCTCAAGCAGCAACGACGGTTGGTGTTTCCTCAAGAATATGGAATTAGGTTCATTTGAAAATCCGGCAAGCTTGATGTTGTGGTTGACCTAATTAGCCGGAAGGCCTAATGTCATATCCCTTTGAATACGTAAGAACAACCACTCTCTGTGAGAATTCTTGTGTGACTCATTCTCACAAGTTTTCCCTCCCCGTTTTCCCAAACTTCAGTTCTACATTCACTTGATGACCTATAGAAGGCTTGTCATGAGCCTGCTGTCGGTATCTAAAACGTCAAGGATAAGTTGGAAGTTGATCTTTTCAATATCTTTCCGTTGAACCTTCAAAACCTTTGTTCTAGTGGAAACAAGTTCATCATGAGAACCGTCCCGTAGTGTTTTGTAACCACCATTGGTCAATTCCCTATTTCAAGTGGTTTATACTTGAAGTTCTGTTCATCTCACACATTGTGTGAATTTGTTAGTTACTTCAGCCATGGGATCTTGACCATGTGGTAAACGTATTGCTACTTCCAGTTCACCATAGGAAAGAGATTCCATATTCCTTCTGGTGTTTCAATCCTCGTTGGTTAACCAGCCTTATGGTGTGACCAAGAATTCCTCCTTAATCACGGTGTCCAACATTCCGTGGTTACTCATCTTCCGTCATGAAGTAACATCCCGATTCTTGACAAAGTTTTTGACAAACTTTAATGGAATGAAAGTTCCTTCATCTTCCGTGTCCACTCCAAAGAGTGAACATAATCCCGTATCCAAATTCTCGGACGCACGAATTACAGTGTTTACTCGTGTTTCCCCCCGTCTACGGATATTACATTGTGATATCTAAGACAATCCTTCCCATCTTGGTATTCTATTTCGAAGAAACCTTTATGTCACAGGTTGTCCAACCTTTCTTTTGCAAAAGGATTTAAAGTCTTGTGCAAAGCTCATATTCTAAATCCTTTCAAGAACCATCGTCCATAAACTTGAAACCATCTTCTATTCACTCTGTTACCTTGATGTGTTTCATGCCTGTTAACTCAAAAGGTTCTTTATGAACATCCCATCATGAGTTACCCATGGGATACTCGATCTTCGTGAAGATCATTTCCTAAGAGTTTCCCTCTTACCTAAGGTGTATCCGTCCAATACTTCAAGATGCTATGGGTGAACCTCTTCGAGAAGATAATCGTAAGGTTCAAGAAGTTCGTTCAAAATCGGTGTTCCTTCTTTCTTCTCCTTCGGGACTCTCGGGACGAGATTCTTATAAGGAAGGAGATTTGTAACATCCCAATTTGCTAACATTAGGGTGTGTGGTGTTGTGTACATATCATACATGCATGAAATAAAAATTTAAATCATGTTTTAACCAATTTAATCTGTGAATTTAAATGGTTTGAGAAAAATACCACAAATAGTACTTATTTTGGTTCCCAAAATTTTGTGTTGGAAAATGTTTCAATTACACCAAAGAAACACATGGTGTTGTTGGAAATTTCATAAGCTTTCCAAAAGTTATTTTTGCCAAATTTTCTGTTCACAAAAAGGTCCCCAAAAAGTTTGTCTTCTGCCCTGTTTTTAAATTGAAAAGGACCTCTCTGTAATTTCTGAAAGTTCTAGGGGGTTATGGAGAGATTCTTTTTATCTCTTTCTTCAACCTCTTGACAGAAGGATGGATGTCGACGTGGGCGAGCTGCCACCTCCTGCTTCTAGCGCTTCGGGGGGATTAGGTCGACGAGGAGACGTCCGGATCATAGCCTCCTCCGCACAGGACCCCCTATTCCCTCCTCTCTCTCTTCCTCCCTGTTCTATGGAGGTGTCCGAAACCCTAGCTCCGGCGAGCCATTGGCGCCGTCTCCCCCGACCTCCTCCTCTCGAATTGGTCATGCACGAAGCCCCGCCGTGCTCCCCTAGATCTCCATGATGACTCGCGCGAGCCGGGACGACTTAAATCCGACGAATCGGCCCTTCTTCCCGAAGTCCGGCCGCCGGCCACCGGGCTCGATGCCGTCTCCTCTGGCCTCCCTTGCCTTGCCCGACCCCACCATCAGCCTCTTGGTGAGCTCACGAGCCTTCCCATGCTTTTCGTTTTGCTCCTAGACGCCGGAATCATTTTGCCGCCGCGAACCACCGCCGTCGCCGTATCTGCTCACCGGCGCCAATTCTGGCGACCATATGGTCCACTACCGGATCTCTCGACTCCCCTTGGCTTGCTCTAGCTTATGCACCACGTATTCGCATCGAATTCGCGACCGTTTGATCGATTGCGTGCTCACAGAGAGAATCCATCCCCCTGTGATGTCACAGTGACATCATGTTGATGTCATAAATCCCCTGTTTAATAACTCTAGAAAAATGATTAAATTTGTAAAATCAATAAGTAATCTTTTATAATTCAAAAAATAAAAGTGAGGTACTAAAATGATCAGAAAATTGTAAGCTACCCAAATATGTCATTTTCAATCATGTTTGAGAAAGTTGAAAAATGAGTATTATTTTAATGTTGTTTAAATCATTTAAAATGGAGAAAATAAGTTTTTATTCACTAAAATTAGAAAATCAAAAGTTATATATCAAATTGCTCAAAATGATAATTGGAACCTGTTTATGATGTTTTCGAACCCATTTGAGATTTTAAAATGGTACTCACTTTCATAATCGTCGGAATTGCCCCTCCGGGGTCTATTTCGGGATAATTTCAGTAAAAATGTTTAACTGACATATGAACCCTAGCAACCCAACGAGCATGTTTAGGGCTTTATTTCAGTGCATTAATTTTCTCATGCATACATATTGCACATTGCATCGATGCCATGTGTTGATTGTTATTTCTCTTTCGGTGTTGTTTCCCCCTCGGTAGAACGTGACTTCGAAGAGAAGGCCAACAACCCAATGACGAATACTTGATCCTAACCGACAAGTCAAGCACTTATTCCTGAAGACTTTATCTGGTTTTCTTATAACCAAGGCAAGCATAACCTCTTATCTGCTCATATATGGTTTTCGTAGTGTTTTGGAATCTCGTATATTGCATGCGGTTCAAAGTATTTATGGTCTTAGATAGAGTTCTCCTATACTTGCTGCATCGCCTATATATCCTGATCCACTGCTCCTAGCAGCTATAGGTTTGATTGTGCGCGCCTCGTTAAAGCCCGTGAGTCTTGCTTAGCCATGGCTAGTTGTGATCGGATCCATCCGGTTGATGAATCTGGTCAATGTGTGAATCTACTTTGTCAGGTTGTTGTGAATTTATTATCTTTGATAACTTGACTAAATAATGGCATGGATGTGAAGCCACAATGGATTGTGGAGTTTTGTCCTGTTCATGCCCCTAGGAGCGAGTTCTCGCCTTCGAAGCCAAGACTGAGTGTGCAACTACACGCGGGGCCTAACAGACTGCGCTCGACCAACTAACTTGTTTGGCCACGTCCATGCGTCACGTAGTTTGATCTTTCCATCTGCGTGTGAGTCCGAAAACGATTTGGAGAAAACTTAGGGCGTGACCGGGACAAGTGATGGACGTACACAGATCTTGTTCCGGACTCACAGAACAGGTGCCGTCAGGAGGTGGCCAACTCCCTGTTGACGGGGTGGCCCTGTTTGGGTTGACTCATGGATAGGGTCGACCAAGGTAACGGTCGTGGCCAGCCACCCTCTGCCGCGCTCCATGGACGAGCGTACATGTGGCGTTAAGAGTCGGATGGTACGTGTGGGTAAAGTGTACCCCCTGCAGGGATAAATCTCCTCGAGAAGCCGTGTCCACGGTTACGGACGACTTGGCAACGGATTCTGTGATCATAGATAACTTCAGCGGAATGACTAAAACTTGTTAACCATGATTGAAGGGTGCCTCCTCGGAGATGCCGAGAGGGGTGATCCTTGTAGCAGGAGATAGTTTGGGAATGAGAAGGACTTGGTGGAATACAAGAAGATGATGATCTCAGTAGTGGAGTAGCTTTCTCATCTGTTTTCAAAATACTCCATGAGACGTGCTATTCCTTCCTCAACTTGCAAAACAAAGATTGCTTTACGCAAATCAGCCTTCATAAAACCCTTTCTAAAGATAGCAGATATATAATAGGTTAATTAAGTCTTGTTGAGTACCTCTCATACTCATGTTTGCTTAATTATGGTTCAGGTGAAGATCTCACATCGGTGGTGATTCAACGTGGACATCGACGAGTAGTTTGGGTTTCCCAGGTAGCAGCCTGGAATCTATGGGCTGGGACGTCGCCTTATGTTGCGGCCTCTTAGGCCTTTTTGGTTCTTGTTGACTAGCAACATAATTTGCCTTCCGTTGTCTGATGTAATGTTGGGTCGTGTGACCTCTGCTTGTAAGCTATACTCTAGTAAGACCTGTTTAATACAAGTTTCATGTCTAGAGTGCTGCTTTGATCGGTTGTTGGTTTCGAGCTCATTGTTATACAGTTTTGGCTATGCCTGCATAGTTGTCGCAGTCGAAGGGTTGTGGAGCCGATGATCCATGCCCGAGCCCGCCTGTCGATGTGATCGGCCTGGGGCGAGGTAACCCCAGTAACCCTCGATTGATGTTGCACTTTCTGGACACATAGCAGCTCTGTATAGCTTTGGTCCCGTTTCCTTCAGTTTCATTCGATTCATGGACGCTTTGATATGCATAGTTGGTTATGACTAGCATGGGTACAAGGAGTAGTAGACTGGGGATCCGGACTACGTGCCGATGAATCCAGTCTGCCTGCCGTTGTTTGTTGCGGCCGGGGCTGGTAACCCCCCTGAAGCCCTTGTGAGTCCATGGCTAGGAGCACATAACAGTATGTATATCTCTGGGTCCGGGGTCGTGACACTACCCTCATCCGTGGTGTTGAGATTCCTGAGTACACCAAGGCGAAGTCCAAGATGTCTCAAGCTACTCCTTCTACTTCTTCGAGTGGTGCTTCTCAGCGTCAGCCCTCTAGTGGCATTGCCAAGTTCTTCAAGGCAATGTTCAACATGTGCAGTGACACTAGGGAAATTGCCCATGAGGCTAGGGATCTGGCCAAGGAGAATCGCCGTATTCAAAACGCTGACCGTCGAGCTGTTGGGATCCTTGTGCCTGAAGATCCTCCATATCTTGCTGTTGCTACCTATGTTCCTACTGAGATGCCTGAGATTCATGATGATGATTTCTACTTTGAGGTGCCTCCAGCTAATGTTGATGATGAAGAGGAATCTGCTGAGGATGACTTTGATGATGCTGGCAACCGTGGAGATCATGAGTATGAAGAGGAGGAAGAGGAGTACCAAGGAGAAGATGATGAGCACCGCGGAGGAGATGTTGGCGACAAGTGATCTCTTGGGACGCTAGTTGGATTCTTTTTCCCTTTTTGGCGCCTTTGATGCCAAAGGGGGAGAAGGAGTCCCTATTAGGATTTCACGGTTTTGCAAGGGTGGGAGCACGAGTCTTTTGCCTTTCGTTTCGATCTTATAGGCTTGTGCTCCGGTTTCTTTAGTTTCGTTTTCGTCATTGCAAACTTTTTATTATCTGTGTGGAACGTTGTGACTTGGTTGTGTCACCCTACCCGTGGTTATGCTACTATCATGCTTGCTTACATTATTGTTATCTATTTGCATGTATTGTGAACTTGTTTAGACTGCTTGGTGTCTAAAACATAGAGGGAGCAAAGCCTATGAAGTGTGTGCCTCACAGGACACATATCGAGGAGGAGCTCTATCTATTTTTTGGAGACCATTTGTTTATGTTCACCTTGTTTATCCCCGTGAATCTTTATGTTGTCATCAAACACCAAAAAGGGGGAGATTGAAAGTGCATTTTCGATATCTCTGTGTTTTGTGTGTTTGTTAACAACATAAATGAGATTTAACCGTGTGCGCTATTTGTTGAAAAGGTTATACCTGATTATTAGCACATAAACGATGTCAAAGAAATGGTGAAGAAGATAAATGGTCGACGAACGTTTTTCTGGCTCGAAGAAGATCTTTGAAGTGCAACCCGAATTTTGCCGGATCATTCCGGAGGATTCCGACTTGGCCGCGAAATTTCTCTATCGCAATCCGGAATTATTCCGGGGTCCGATTGATTCCGGAGGAATTCCGACTTGGCCGCAAAAACCTCTGTTGCCATCCGGAATCATTCCGACCAATCCGGAAGGATTCCGACTTGAACGTAAAAACTTCTGTTACCATCCGGATTGCTCCGGAATATTCCGGGAGCCCGGAATTATTCCGGGTGATTCCGGATTGCACGTCGACTGTGCAGAAAATGGCTAGTTTTTTGGTGGAGCTATAAATAGATGCTCCCCTTCTTCGCCAAGGGAAAGCTCGTCCAGAATTGAAGTCCCCATTAATGGAGCTCACCCACCAAGATAGATCTCCCATTTCTTCCACCTAAACTTGTTGAAACTTGGAGGATTGAAGGAGAAGCACCGGATCTACATCTTCACCAACCGGATTTCCGTTTCCCCCTCATTATCTTGAGGGATCTTTGCCTAGGGTTTCCTCTTGTGGAGAACCTAGGCTTCTTGCTACTCTTGGTGATTTGTGAGTGTTGGGAGCCCCCAATTTGGTTGTGGGTGTGTGCCCCAAGCTTGTTTGTAAATGATTCGATTCCCGCCTCAAAGGGGATCAATAGTGAAAGGTGAACTAGGCCTTTGTGGCAGGGTTCATCGGAGAATAGGGTGAGGCCTTTGTGGCGTTGAGTAGGCCTTCGTGGCGAGCTCACACCCCTCCAACGAGAAGTACTCCCTTAACAAGGAGGAACTCGGGAATACATCGTGACTCCGTGTGCTTCCTATCGGTTATCTCGTTCACTTATCTTTACTCACTTGTACTTGTTGCATTTATTGTTGTACTAGTTGCATTAGTTGGTATCGTTGTCATATAGGTAAATTCACCTTAGTTGCACTATCTAGAGAATTTACTTTTGTGTCAAGCCTAATTGTGAAGAAAAACTGAAATTGGTCGTAGCACCTATTCACCCCCCCTCTAGGTGCCCATACTTTACTTTCAGGAGGGTTCTGAAGCTCTTCCCGGCACCCTGCTGGGAGGGGAAATCATCACCGGAGGGCTCTACATCACCATGCCTTTCTCTGGAGTGATGTGTGAGTAGTTCATCCTTGGACTACGGGTCCATAGAGTAGCTAGATGGTTGTATTCTCCTCTTTATGCCACCATGTTTAGATCTTGTGAGCTGCCTAACATGATATGATCACCTATCTATAATGCTACATGTTGTGTTTGCTAGGATCCGATGAGTATTGAATGCTATGTCAAGTTGATTATCAATCTATCATGTTTATGTTATTTATGATCTTGCATGCTCTCTGTTACTAGTAGATGCTCTGGCCAAGTTGATGCTTTTAACTCCAAGAGTGGGTATTTATGCTCGATAGTGGGTTCATTCCTCCCTTTTATCTATGCTCGAGTGACAGAAACATGACGGAAGGGATGTGTTGTTGCCATTAGGGAGAAAACAACAATGCTTAATTTCATTGTTTACATTACACACTTTACTTAATGCAATAATCTGTTGCTTGCAACTTAATACCCTAAGTCTGCCTGGGTTACGTTCTAAGGGTGGATTATTAGTCATAGATGCAGATGGATTACTGTCTATGAATTATGTTGTAATGCCCGCATGAATCTCATAGTAATCATCATGTCTTGCATATGCACTACGGTGCAGCCTTTATTTATGTCAATTGCCCAGCTGTAATTTGTTTACCCAACATGTTATCTATCTTTTATGGAGAGACACCACTAGTGAATTGTGCACCCTGTTCCATTCTTTTACACTGATAATACAACCACTGCAAGCATTGTTCTTTTTTACTGCAATCATTGTTCTCATTACTTTCACTGAAAACAAGTACCATTTTCCACATTATACATCTAATCCTTTGTGTTAGCAAAACCGGTTAGATTGACAACCTCGTTGTTTCGTTGGGGCAAAGTATCTTGGCTGTGTTGTGTGCAGATTCCACGTTGCTGCTGAGCCTGGTAGTGCGCCCTGCCAACATCAGTTGTCATCAACCTTCAGAAGTGATTTCTTTATCCTACTGGTCCGATTAAACCTTGGTTTCTTACCAAGGGAAAACTTGTTTTTGTACTCTTCATACCTTCCTATTGGGGTCTCCCAATGAACATGTGTTTACATGCCATCAAGCTTGTTTTATGGCACCATTGCCGGGGATTGCAAAGTCATCAAGAAGCAAGCAGTCTCCCGTCAACTCTTTCACCAGCTTGTTTTCTGGTGACGTTGCCAGGAAGGAAGAGGATTTCTACAAGGGGAGTCTCTCACCTCCAATCTCTTTACTTTGTTTTAGTTTTGCTTACTTTATTTAATTTTGTCTTGTTTGCTTCTTTATATCAAAAACACAAAAAACTAGTTCTTATTATATTGATTCATCATGTTGCTCCCTAAGTTCACCCTGAAATACTTATCAATATGTAGTGGTTCTATAATTGGAAAGGATAACATTGAAGAACTATTTAATCATGTTAGCAAGAATAAAGATTTTGAGGATAGATCCATAGTAGAACTAGCTCCAAATTATGAAACTACTGCAACTTCTTTAGTTCACATGTTAGAGGCTAGGTTTGTTAACCTTAACCCCATAATGCAGCAAATGTTTCTTAACCTAAATGATGTTGAGGACACTGAAAAGAAATATTTTATTCTAGAAACTTTGCTTAAAGAATTTGGTGATGTTTCTATAGAAGCTAGGAAAGTATTTGATCATTTTAATATGTTAGGGTCATGTGTAGATGTTATTGGTGCTCTTTAAAAACCAGACAATACTGAACCAAAAAACGGGGAGGAAATCAAAATACCAATACCTTTTAAATTAGTAGGAATGCATGAAGCTTTAGAGAAGAATTTTGATTGGATTGTTCTTGAAAAACCATTTGATGAGAGTAGTGAACCCAAGAGTGTTGAGAGGAGGACATCTGAAACTTCTATAGATAAAATACAATGCATTGTTGAGGAGGTTTCTAGTCTCAAATTGGATGCTTCTTTAATTGAAAATACTTGATTCTTATTTTCTAGGCCTAGCAGAAACGCGTTAAAGAAAAGCACTTCTTGGGAGATAACCCATGTTTTTATTTTTTCAGTGTTTTGTTTGTTTTGTTTTCTTTGAGTCAAGTTGTTGTTTACTTCTATAGAAACTCCTTTGTATCTTTAATTTTCGTATTGTTGAGCCAAGTAAAGTTTCTAGTGAAAAGTTGGTGCTAGATTTGAATTTCTGCGCAGGATCAAATTTTTTCTGTGCACTGTTTAATTCGTACAAATTTACCGAAAAATCAAAACAACCTAAAAAGTTTTGTGCATGATCCTCGGCTATTTCCAAACTTTTTCTAGTTTTAAGTTTTTTTATTTGAGAAACATAAGTTCCATTTAAAGAATCATGATCCTCGACTATGTCATGTTGGATATTATTTTAGTTCAATGCTTACTAGTTATTGATGCAGCATGACTTGTCTCAAATATCTGAGAGTTCTTAATGTGCCATTGAAAGAATCATGAGTTGTTTTTATCATATCGAAGCATAATATTGTGATATTCTCCTTTGAATGCTTTATTTGGTCGTTTAGTTTTATCATGTTATGTCTACAAGCCAGTCACCTCTATCCTCTATGATCATTTAGTTTTTGGCTTGTAATAACATTTATGCTTTGATTAATAATGTTTTTGTCGCTATGCATGATTATGGCCATTATTTATCTCTTAATTTGTCGCTCCCAGTCTTTTGCTAGCCTCCACCTGTACTGAGTATGAGCTCTACTCGTGCATTCAACTCCCAAAAAAACGAAGTTTGCCAAATGTGTCCACCATACCTACCTATATGTGGTATTTAACCGCCACTCCAAAGTAAATTTCTCATGTGCTACCTTTAAAACCTTCAAAATTATACATGTTTTAGCTCATGAGGATGCAGGTAGATGATCTTTGTCTCACTTGTTGATTGGACTTTACACACCTGGACCAGTGGCACATTCGCTTATCCAAACTAACAGAAGATCTGGCAACGGGGTGCCCAGCCCCAAACTTGTTTACTATAAATTATCTTCACTCTTTTTGCCCCTGATTTATCAGTTAAATCATAATTTTGTAAACAAAAGAGAAGAGGGATGATCTACTGACCCCAGTAGAAAGAGCGTCTTTCAATCGAGCCACTCTTGTAAAGTCTAGTTAACTTGTGATGCACAGTATTGTCTGTTTGCCATTCGCTGACATAAACATACACCTCTCTACAAAAATGTTTTCAATACCTCTTTTTATAAAATATAAACCTCTAGCACAAGAGTTAATCCCCGCTTCCCTCTGCGAAGGGCCTTTCTTTTACTTTTATGTTGAGTCTTCATCTTCTAACTTTATGCACAATTAAGAGAGCATAGTTGTCATTCCGAGTATAATGTGCATCAGTCCAAAATATTATTATTGATTCGTTCATGATATGTTATTACTTGTTCTCAAATTATTTGTTTCTAGTCACCACCTTAACTTTGAAGGTGTCCTGTCATTTATGTTTTGCTCCCTTTTGAAGGACAAGCGGAATACCACTTTTCTATGTTTTCTTTATGCTCGAAACAAACATATAACTTTCAGGTGCATTATTATTCATGATCTTTTGTTTGTGTTACTTTTCATATTGCAACATGGTTGCTAACTTTCATTGTTAGAATTATATCTCATGCCTATGTTTAGATTACTATGATCTCAGCTTACAAATGCTTTTATAAATATGATGATCAAGATTGTGTTGGTAGCATGTCACCTACAAAATTATTTTGTTTTTATCATTTTACCTACTCGAGGAAGAGTAGAACTAAGATTGGGGATGTTTATCTATCAATTCTGATGTTCCATGTTGTTTTCATGCCAACCACTACATGTTTTCTATACACTTTACACCATTTTTATGGATTTCCTGGGACTAACCTATTAACAAGATGCCATAGTGCCACTTACTGTTTTCTGTTGTTTTTTGTTTCAGAAAAGTTGTTCTGAAATATTCTTGGAATCGGACGAAACGAAAACCCAGGGTTCTTTTTTTTGTCAAGCACACGGAGTCCGGAGGATATCCGGAGGGGGGGCTCAAGATGGTGATACGTCCAAAACGTATCTACTTTTCCGAATACTTTTGTTGTTATTTTCTTCTAAACTTGTGTGTTTTGGATGCAACTAACACGGACTAACGTTTTTTTCAGCAGAATTACCTTGGTGTCTTGTTTTTGTGCACAAAATCAACTTTCAGGAAATTGCCCGGAAAAGATCCTGAAGTACTTATTTTATCCGAAGACCCCCGAAGCCAGAAGAAGAGACGGAGGGGGCAAGGAGGGGCTCACACCATAGGGTGGCGCGACCCTCCCCCCTTGGCCGTGCCTCCTGGTGGTGTGGCCACCTCAACCTCCCCCTCGGGCTCCTCTCTCGACTACATAATGCCCGTGACCTAAAACCCGAGTGGGGGTTCGTCATATTCCAGAGAAACACACCAGAGCACCACCGCCACCTCGAAACCCAATTCGGGGATCAGAAGTTCCTGTTCTCGCACCCTGTCGGGACATGGATTCGAAGGATATCATCGCCATCGTCATCGCCACCACTTCTCCGTCAAGTATCCATGATTCCCCATCCATGTGTGAGTAATCCCCGCTGTAGGCTGAGAGGGATGGAAGGGATTGGATGAGATCGTTCATGTAATAATGCCCGATTGTTACGGCATGGTGCCTAGTATCCGTTGTTAGTGCTTTATATCATTGTTGCAACTTGTTATGCTTAATTCTTGTCACTAGGGCCCGAGTGCCATGATCTCAGATCTGAAAATGTTATTGTTTCATGAGAATAATTATGTTTCTTGATCATATCTGCAAGTTGTTTACACATATCGTTGTCCGGAACTCGAGGCCCCAAAGTGAAAATAATTGGGACAACCGGAGGGGATGGCTGCGATGTGAGGATCACATGTGTTCATAGAGTGTTAATGCTTTGCTCGATGTTTTATTAAAAGGAGCACCTTAATTACGAGTAGTTTCCCTTGAGGCCCCGCTGCAACGGGTTGGTAGGACAGAATATGTTGTGCAAGTTTCTCATTGAGAGCATGTACGACTAAATTGGAACACATGCATATGGTTTGCCTACTAATTGGATGCTTTATTGTTACCTATCTGCAATGCCCATGTTTTGATTATTATATAAACTATCTTATCCATGCAATGCTCGTTCATCCATCTCTATGCCTACAATACTTTAATCCTATTGTTTCCGACAATTGCTACTGTTGTTACTATTTTACTCATGTTGTTATTTTATTACTGCTGCTATTATAAAACTATTACCATTGATAAATTGTTGCGAGAAAGTCTACTTTCAGGTGTAGCCGAACTAACAACTCATCTGTTAAGGCTTAGAAATATTCTTTGGCTCCCCTTGTGTCGAATCAATAAATTTGGGTTTTACTTCCCTCGAAGACTGTTGCGATCCCCTATACTTTTGGGTCATCAAGACTATTTTCTAGCGCTGTTGCCGGGGATCATAGCTTTAATTATTCGCTCACTTGAACGTGACATTGTTCGCTACAAGTTTTTCATCATGGGTAAAACTCGTGATGGGAAAGCCCCTATATTACCATCCACTACAAGGAGAGGTACAACTCTGAACACCTATGTTTTCTTGATTCACCATCTGTAATGAGTAAGCTTCTTACACCACCACATGCTACACACACTGCTGCTTCTGCTGAGTCTGAAAATGCTTCTGATACTTTTGATGATGCTTCTATTGTGCTTGATGATACTGGTTCATCAGGTCATTTCCTAGATGCTACAATTGTTAGATATAAACAAATTGAAAATATTGAAATTCCTGATGAAAATTCTTGTACACGAGTTAATTCACCTGAGTCTAGAGAAAGTCCTAGTGATGATCTTGAGGAAACTTACATTGAACTTAATGATGACTTTATTGAAGAAGTTCAAGCTACTACTAATGCAAGTGCTCTTAAGAGTCTTCTTGCAAGACATGTTGCTAAATATAAATCTTCTCCTGATGCTAAGTTTGCTACATCTCCCATACACATCAAAGATAAGGATTATGATTTCTCTCTAGATTTATCTTACATATCTATTGTTGAGAAAGGACCTTTTTGTGGTACTGAAAATGAAAGTGTTATGGAACATATGAATGAGCTCTCATCTTTGAGTAGTTTATTTTCTGATGATATTAAGAAACACACTTACTTTGTTGCTAATTTTTTTCATTTCTCATTGAAAGATGAAGCTAAAACTTGGTTTAACAATTTGTCACTTGGATCTATTAATAGTCCTATTGGTTTGGTTAATGCCTTCTTTCAGAAATATTTTCCTGCTAGTGCTCAACATGCTGCTTTGCAAAGAATCTTTAACTTTAAGCAAATTGAAAGATAGAAAATGCCTGAATCTTAATCCAGATTTTGTTCTTTACTAAGAGCTAGCCCTGGACATCAATTAACTAAAAATGAGCTCCTAGATATATTTTATAATGAACTAACTGTTGAATCTAGGACATACCTGGATAGTTGTTCTGGTTGTGTTTTCAGGAAAAGAACTTCAGAAGAAGCTGAGTAATTACCTGCTAATATAAGCAAGAATCATAATGATTGGACTATACCCGAGCCTACACCAACACCAACACCCATGAAGAGGGAATAATTGAATTAAATGATGAAGTCATGAGGGAAGCCACTCATCCACCCACAGTTGAGGTACACTCCCTCCAATATTTCGATAATAGAGATATTCCCTATTCTAAACCACCTGATCAATGCTTAGATGAATTTGATAACTATGTTGCTAAGCAAGATAATTTTAATATGAGAATGCAGAATCATCTAATGGAAAATTCTAGAGCTATTGATAATCTGCATGGTATTATTGAGAGAACCTCTAATGATGTTAAAATGCTTGTTAAACACTTTCATATGGTTCAAACTCAAATTGATCAACTTAATAAAGTGCAAAAAGATTTTCTATCTAATGCTTCTAGATAAAAACATGTTTATGAAATAATTACTAGAAGGTGGTGTTTCTACTGAGGATCCCTTGTATCCTGAAGGTCATCCTAAAAGAATTGTACAAGATTCTCAACAACCTAAAAACAATAGTACTTCTTCTAATAAAAAGAAGAATAAACATAAAACCGTTGTAGAATCTCCTGAACCTGCTAAAGATACTAATAGTATATGTATCTCTCATGCTGAAACTGAAAGTTGTAATGATAAAAGTGATGCTTCTGATAAACAAGAAACTGGAGTTGAACCTGAAAAGCAAACTAAAACTACAAAGCATACTAAGGAGGATTTCATTGCTAATAAACATGGTAAAGAAAGAGAACCTTGGGGTACAAAAATCAATGCTTTTTCTAATAAGAAACATAAATCAAACGAAGAAAAACATTATAATAAGTTCTGTGAGTGGATGAAACCTTTGTTTTTGCAAATTCTATTGACTGATGCTAGTAAACTGCCTCCTTATTCAAAGTATATGAAATATATTGTCTCTAACAAAAGGAATATTCCTAATGAGAAAATTTCCACTATGCTTTCTGATTACTCTTTTAATGGTAAGGTCCCAAAGAAGCTTGGAGATCCTGGTATACCCACTATTCCATGCTCCATTAAAAGTAAGTATGTTAGAACTGCTTTATGTGACTTGGGAGCAGGAGTTAGTGTTATGCCTTTTTCTTTCTATAAGAGACTCTCTCTGGAAAAATTAATACCAACTGATATATCCATGCAAATGGACGATAAATCCACTGCTATTCCTGTTGGTATATGTGAGAATGTTCCTGTCAAGTGGCCACTAGTTGTTTGATATTAACTGACTTTGTTGTGCTAGAAATGCATGAAGATGATAATATGTCTATTGTTCTTGGGATACCTTTTCTTAACACTACAGGGGTTGTTATTGATTGCAACCAAGGAAAAGTAAATTTTAATGTCAATGATAAAGAGCACACCGTTTATTTTCCCAAGAATATTGATCGGAAATATGGTCTAAATTCAATTGAAAACATTGAGACCATCAAGATTGGATAATTCTATTGTCCTATTCAAATGCCACAAAAAGAATATGAAATTATTATGATTGGGACTATGTCTATCAAAGTTGAGGTAACATAATCATTTAGTGATATACAAAGTTTTGCTTCATAAAAATTGTTTTGGTAACAAGACTTGATCAACCTTGTTAACAAAGTGATTTTAAAAGAAGAAAACAATGTTTTCAATATGTTTTCACTTCCCTAATTTTGTTTTCACCATGTTTACTTTTGTTTTCACCATGTTACACATGTTTTCACCATCCATAATTTTGTTTTCACCACTTCCACCTTTGTTTCCACTGGTTATTTACACATTAGAATGTCTTAAAGCTTCTGTAGAATTGTTTTTGGTTCTGTTTTTCATCATTCTATATTCGTTTTCCGGGTTTATAATCATTTCTGCAATTCTGAAAATACCTCGAAAATAAAGTTTCTCAAAAAAGTATATTAATATTTTACGTTAAAAATGAGGCAGAGAGGCACCCGGGGCACCCCAGGGGGACCCACCATTCCTGCACACCACCAGGTGGCGCGGGTAGGCCCCTGGGTGCGCCAGGACATGGTGTGGGCCCCTGGCCCTCCACTTGCTCTCCTCCCTGCCAAACACTCCACTCTCTCACCCAAACTTGAAAACATCCCTGGAACCCCAGTTTTTTCTGTTCTTCCTCGTGATTTTTCGATCCCCTTGCTCAGCCCATCTTTGTTGCTGAAATTTGGAGCATTTGCTCTCGGGTATGTGACTCCTCTGAATATCCAAGTAGAATTTTTTTAGTGAAGTATTTCTTGAGCATTTTGGTACTGTAGGTGGCAGGTTCTGTGAGTTTGAATGCTTGATTAATGTTGAAATAAATTATTTATGATGCATGTATAGATCGCCTACAAGTCTCTGTAGTAGTTTCTATCATATAGTTGCTTGAAAATCGATTTTTATGATGCTTGTCAAAAATTTCATAAATGGAGCATAATGTACACCAACATGAGTTGGAGGTGCATGAGGTCATGCACGTACACCGAGAAGAAAGAGTATTCCCATCCATTTATCCATGCCATGAATTTATGCATGTTGCGGGAATTTTGCAAGATTTCCAAACTCTTGTCTCTAATGCAGGATTGGAACATTTCATTGAGGGTAAACCTAGCCAACACATTAAACTAACTATGTATGTGGTGCAGGATTTTAGTTTCAGCTAGTCCTTGCCTAACCCCATGGTCCATTACAAAATTTATAATAAAGTTGTCAACTTTCCTTTCGATGATTTTTGTGCAGCTATTAAGGTGCCATAGTGGGGATCACATGACAAGATAAGAGGGCCGCCCAAACCTCTGATGGATTTATATAAAGAAATTTTCCAAGAGAGAAGTTTCTCAGAAGAGAGTGGATGTGGTGGTCGCGTTCAAAGGAGGAGTTGGATGAGAAGTTGCGCTTGCTTGATTTCTATGAGCAGAACGACCTCGGTCGTCAGATGGGGCAGAACGCGCCATCTGAGGACTACACCGCGTAGTACATTGGGGCGTCCTCGAGCTCATATCAGGAGGATGGCCCATCCTCGACATACTATGGGGGCGCCACTTCTTGGCCCTCTTGGGATTGATCTCCACTTAGGACAAAAGCCTAAGCTTGGGGGGAGGTATGCCGACATCACACTCATCTACATAGCATGTTTTGGTCGGTTCTTTGTATATCCATATTTTTGTTTCTTTCGCTTCTTTCTGTTTTTTATTGTTTTGTTTTTGCTTCCCAAAACGCAAAAAGACCAAATATATTTCTGGTGTTTCTCTTTATTTGTTTCTTCAATTACTTTCATTGGTTTGCTTTGTTTTATAGTCTCGGTTTAATATTCAAAAAGCCAAAAAGATTTTGCTTTGTTTGCTTGTTTTCCTTTTGTTCTTGTTTTAAATTCAAATACCCAAAAATATTTGTTGTTCTTCTTTGGTTTTGTAAAGTTGTTGCTAAGTTTATTAGTCCTCTATTACTCCATTGGAGTTTGGTTATAATTTTATATCATTCGACCAACACAAGTGAAGAGCAATAATGACGATTTACGACAATTCAAGTTGTGGTGAGAGGCTGATATGAAATATATTTGTTTTCATTTTTGTACATATACTCATCCTCGTGGACATGCTTAGTTTTTTCGGTTAAGGTGTATGTTATTTAATGCATGCTTAGTAGTTCGTGCTCTCTTATGATTAGTTCCAACTTACTAATAGTAGGAAGCATGTCGTATAAATGTTTGCTTGCATTGTTTTATTCATAGAAGGGTATGACATTGTGGTATCTTCCTCTGAATGTTTCGCTTGAATTGACTTGGCACATGCGTGAGCACGCATAAGACTAAAAACAAAAGGTAAATTAAGCCTTGATGATTTATTTTGCCTCGGAGTATTTGTATCACTTTTATGCCCCGGTTAATTTTGTTTTGTCTCAAGTATGACTATGACAGCTGTTGCTCTCTTGATTGTCGCTCCCAGTCTATTGCTAGCCTTCATTTGTACCGAGTATGAGCTCTACTCGTCCATACAACTCCCAAAAATCAAAGTTTCCAAATGTGTCCACCATATCTACCTATATGTGGTATTTAGCCGTCACTCCAAGTAATTTCTCATGTGCTACCTTTAAAACCTTCAAAATTATTCCTGTTTTGTGCCCCTGTTTTAGCTCACGAGGACGTAAATAGACAATCTTTATCTCACTTGTTGATTGGAATTTACACACCTGGACTAGCGGCACATCCGCTTATCCAAATTGATAGAAGAGTTGGCAGCAGGGTGCCCAGCCCCAAAATTGGTTACTATAAATTTTCTCCACTATTTCCCCCCTGATTTATCAGTCAAAGTATAATTGTGCAAACAAAAGAGAAGAGGTATGACCTTCTACCCCCGTTGCGTCCTTCAATGGTAGTCTCTCATTTAAAGTCTATTTGGCTTGTGACATACTGTATTGTCTGTTTACTATTCGTTGACATAAGCATACACCTCTCTTAAAAATTGTTTTCAATACCTCTGTTTATAAAATAAAAACTCTAGCACATGAGTTAATCCCTGCTTCCCTCTGCGAAGGGCCTTTCTTTTACTATTTGTCGCACCCGGACTTCTAGAGGATACTCACAGTCCGCTAAACAGTAGAACAAATGGCTTACGGGGCATACCGGCACCCGCATCTCAATATGAGCAGGCCAACACGTAAACGTGTGACAACCATTCTCTACTATCCATCGTCTGCGTAAACCATCCCATAGAAATCAGGACACTTCCGTTGACATACTTCATAACATACACACATGGTACGTCAACGGCATTAGAACAACTGATATCACAACATATCTCTAAGACACAAAAGATTGAAATAAGTTCCAAATAGCTCTCACTAGAGCAGAGATAGCAAATACAATCATCCAGAGGACACATGTCCCAACAATTCATCATTACAACACAGCGGAAGCATCCAAAATGTCTGAGTATAGACAAGATCCAAATAGGCCTAAGAGGCCGGAAACGAAAAGACGGAGCCCATCCACGATGTCTCGGATCCTGCCCGGGTCCGCTATCTACTCGTCAGCAGCCTCGTCATACTCCACGTAGTAGCCTCCATGGGGATCCTCGGAAACGTAGTCTGCGGAAACCACAGCCCCAAAGGGGTCAGTACATAAACGTACTGGCAAGCAAGACTCACAAGATACCATAGTGTACCCGGCAACACCAAATACAGATGCTTTGGGTTCAACGGAAGGATAGGTGATACAAAAGTGCGGCAGCAGGCTGCTCTAACCAACTACAGAAACATGCTACAACTTCCGGCTAAAAGAGGGGGGGGGTAAGATAGCATATCGTAACCAACTATAACTACCCTCAAACAAACCCATCCTGGATCTCGCCCCTTATCCAAAGAAGCAATCCGAGGATAACTCACACAGTTGGATTAATGATGGTTCAAGTTATTGTGTCAATAAGACTATTACTAGTCAAGTTATCATTAGTTAGGTGTAAGTTGTTCTGAGTACTTGTTAGCCAGTACTTTCACCAAGTCAACCATAACCGCGGAAAACACGGCTTCTCGAGAAGATTTAACCCTGCAGGGGTGCACCAATTTGGCCGTACACGTAAGAATATCCCGCCAGATTGGAAATGCACTTCCACCAAGCGAGGCACTCAACACAACCCAACTCTTCTTCGCATCAAGCCCAAAGAACCCCGTGCAATTGAGCGCACGGCTAATCAAGCCCCACGAAGAAAAGGGGACCCTCATAGCACTCTAAGAACGTGTCTCCCTAAATGCCGACTACAAAAGTTTCCACCCTGGCCTCGGGTTCGTACCTGCATATGCGTGCGGCAAATGGAAAACCCGAACTAAATGAGGCGATTTGGACGAGATGCGAATCGAATCAAATTGAGGGGGGCGCCCATACACGCTTCCCACATGCGGATAGTGCACTCATCATGGATCAGTAGACAAGACCCTTTTCCTAATTAGGGTCGACACTAGCAGGCCTCAAAAACCACGCCGGGCCTCCTGCCGGTGCCTTATCATCAAATTAGCATTACCTCAAACATTAACAGGTTGTTGTTTAACATCGATCCCCAGAACATAATAAATATGGTAACAGAAATAACGGACAACAGACTCGAGCATAAACAACCCTAAGCATGCTAGTAAGACACAGGCAACAAACAACGGGGTTTTAGGTGTGGAGGTGAGGCTATATCAGGGTTAAAGGATAACATGTGATAGGATCGAACACAAGCAACGATTCATAAGGCTAGCAGAATAGACAACGGAAAGTATCGATATTCAGTGTGGAAAGGACACAATGGTTCATGTGAGTGAATACTTGCCTGCAAACTCAGCAGACTGGTACTGAGCTAACTCCTCAGAAGTAGTGTCGTAAACCTCGTCTGTCTCAGCGTCGTCGTCTATTCGAGAAGAAGCAAACAAACAACGCAGAGAGACAAACAATCAATAGCATGGCATAATGCACAATCATGGGGTGATGCATGCCAATTTAATTGATGCATCAAAGGTAAGATAGCTGACATGATAACATAATTAAATGGACCCATATGCAATTTGGATTGCATATGAAAAACCCATGAATTAAGGTTGGATTAAATGATCTACAACTAGTCATCATGTGTAAGTGAATTAGCATGATGCATGGATGAGGAAAATAGAAAGAAAACAACAATAGCTTCAATTTGAAATGAAGTTTACCAAGTTTGGAATTTTATTTATTAATTTATGAAAATTTGCTTCTTAAAGGTGTTACACAAGCATTTGTTGTTTTCACCAATTTTAATTGTTCAAAAATAGATAACAAAGTTCATAAGTGGAAAGAACACAAAATTTTAGGTGGATTACATGTTTCAATTATTGAAAAAGGAATTAAGATGCATTAATTATGAATTAAACAAGTTTGAACAAGATTTAAATGAATTTAATTCAAGTATGAATTTATTTGAATTTTTAGTTGTTCAAAAAATTAAATGAAATTCATATTTGAAAAGTTTATACTTTTCTGGTTTGAAAACATATTTTATATGTTCAAAAGAAATTAATTTGACCAAGTTATGAATTTAGCAATATTAAATGATTTAAACAAGGTTTAAATTATTTACCCAATTTTAATTATTCAAAATATTAAACAAAGTTTATATTTGGAAAGGTGGTTCAATTTTGCATGGAAAACATATTTCATTTGTTAAAAATGGATTTAAAATGAGCAAGTTATTAATTTGGCAATTTTAAATGCATTAATCAAGAAACAATTGTTTTCAGCAATTTAATTTATTTAAAAAAGAACACAAAGTTGATATTTGCAAAGTACATGAAAAATTGAATGTAAAACATATTTAGTTTGTTGAATTTGGAATTTTTATGCCCAAGTTATGAATTTTGCAAAATTAAATGAATTAAACAAGGATTCAAATATTTCACCAATTTAAAATATTCAAAACAGTAAACAAAATTTACATTTGGGTAGAGAATTTAATTTGGTATGGAAAACATATTTAAAATGTTGAATTTGGAGTTGTAATAATTTAGTTATGCATTTTTAAAGTTTAGGTATTAATCTGCCATTTATTTAACAGCCAGGGACTTAGGAATATATTACAGTGTCTAAGAAAAATACTAGCAGGGACTTGTGTGCGAATAGGAATTTGTGCTGGACCTGGAAAATAAAATGGAAAAGATGGGTTAAACCCGCGGGGGTGGGATTCGATCCCACACCCTCTGCATGTGTGCGCAAGGGAGCTACCAGTTGGGCTGCTGCATGTTTCGTGACAGGTACTACTCGCGCGGTCTTTTGAGGTACGTTTCGGAAGTAAATCTCTGACGAAACTGAAACTGCTCCCTGACCGAACGCTTCCAGGACAAAACGACGGCGATGATCGCCGGCCTGCTGCCGCGCGCGCGGGCGCGCCGCGCTGGGCGTGTGCTGGCCCGCGGATAGCTAGAGGGAAGGAGAGAGGGGAGAGTAGAGAGAGGCGCTCACCGAGAGGAAATGGAGGGAGATGAGGAGCTCGGTGCAGTGGGGTGACCGGCGACGGGGAAGAGGATGGCGGCGGCGCTCCGGCCGCTCCCTGGTCCCGTGGAGGTGTCGAGGAGGAAGAGGTAGCCGAGGGGATTCGATTCCCGCGGCTAGCCAGCGAGGAGGAGGGCCAACGCGGCGGCGATCACCGGAATTCAGAGCGTGGCGGTGGTGAGATACAGAGATGGGAGGAGCAGGGAGAGAGAGAGAGGAAGAAAACGGCGCTGCAAGGGAGAGAGGAGGGAGGAGAGATTAGGGCAGAGGGGAGGAGCCCTAGGGTGAGCTTAAGAGGAGGGGGAGGAGGAGCTCGGCCGTTCCCTGCCTGCTGCTGTCGACGTGGGCATGCTGGATGGCCTGCCGTACGAAGGTAGAAGAAAGGAGGGGTAGCAGGTCGTGGGGGAGAGGTTTGGTGGGCTGGGCTCAGCCCACTGCCTGCCCTCTCCCTCTATGCGATTTTTTTTGTTTCTTTTTTTTGCAGAAAAGGAAATAGGAAGAAAAAGCATAGATTTAGGGTTAGAAAAATTAGGGCATAATTTTTATGAGTTAGTTATTACAGAAGCACTAATGCACAAACTTGGTTGTTTCAAAAATTTCAATTATGTTGCTGTTTGTAAATTTAATTGAATTTAAGTAATTTTGATATTAGATGAAATATTGGAAGCAATAATTTAAATAGTTTGAACCTTCATGTTTATTTGAAACAAAAGATTGGAGTGTTTTGTGATTTCCATAAATTTGAAAATGGTTGCTGTTTGGAAATTTAATTGAATTTTGAATGAAATTGGATTAAGTGAATTATTAAAAAGAACAAGTTAATAGTTTGAGCTTTCTATTTTAATGGAAACAAATAGTTGTTTTTATTTGAATATTTTTATTTGAAAATTGTAACAACACAAGTATGAACAAATATTTGAAATTTGATTTGAAAATTCAAATGGAAAACAAGGGAAAACAGATGGAAAACAAAGAAAAACAGATGGAAAACAAAGCAAAACAAATGCAAAGATTATGATGTCATGATGCAAAACATAAATAAAAACAAGAAACAAACATTCTAGGGTTGTTTTCATACTTGGGATGTTACAAAACGCCCCCCCTTGAGGGAATAGCGCCCCGAGATTCCTACTGAGAAGAGAAAAGGTCTGGATACTTCTTGCGAAGATCCTCTTCGGTCTCCCACGTTGCCTCTTTATCGGAATGATGGGACCACTGCACTTTCAAGAACTTGGTGCTCTTGTTGCGAGTTTTGCGCTCGGTCTCATCGAGGATTCGAACAGGGTGCTCCTCATAAGAGAGATCTTCTTGCAGTTCAATGGAATCATGATCAACTGCACGACCTGGATCTTTGAAGCACCTCTTGAGCTGTGACACGTGAAACACATCGTGCACCTTGGATAGCTTTTCTGGAAGTTCAAGACGATAAGCATTTTCTGCACGCCTTGAGAGAATGTTGAAAGGACCAATGTATCTCGGTGCAAGCTTTCCTTTGACACCAAAACGATGAGTGCCTCTGAGGGGAGTTACACGGAGATATGCTTTGTCACCAGGTGCATAAATCATATCCCTGTGCTTGTTGTCATAGTAGCTTTTCTGACGAGACTGAGCATCTTGAGATTGTCACGAATGATGCGAACTTTCTCTTCGGCTTCCTTATCAATGTCAGGGCCTAAGAGTGAACGTTCACCAGCTCCAGACCAATTGATTGGACTCCTGCATCTGCGGCCATAGAGAGCTTCAAATGGTGCCATGCCTAGGCTTGCCTGGAAGCTGTTGTTGTAGGAGAATTCAGCATATGGAAGACATTCCTCCCATTTCATGCCAAAGGAGAGACCACATGCTCTGAGCATATCCTCGAGAATCTGATTGACTCTCTCGACTTGCCCTTGAGACTAAGGATGGTAGGCTGTGCTGAACAGAAGTTTGGTTCCCAATGCTTCTTGAAAGCTTTTCCAGAAATGAGAAGTGAATATGCTTCCACGGTCTGCGCTTATTTCCATTGGAACACCATGAAGAGGAACAATCTTTGCTGTGTAGAGCTCTGCTAACTGACTAGCTGAGATTGTTTCTTTGACAGGAAAGAAGTGACCTACTTTAGTGAGACGATCAATGACAACGAAGATTGCATCGTTGCCCTTCTTGGACTTTGGAAAACCAGTGACGAAGTCCATTTCAATCATGTCCCGCTTCCACTCAGGGATTTTCAGAGGTTGGAGAAGACCGGCTGTTTTCTGATGAACCGCCTTAACACGTTGACAAACGTCACATTCAGAAACGTATTGAGCAATTTCACGTTTCATGCCAGGCCACCAATACAGTGTCTTGAGATCCTGGTACATCTTTGTACTTCCAGGGTGTATGGAGACAGGAGTTTCATGAGCCTCCTCGAGAATGATCTCTTTGAGACTTTGAACTTGAGGAACTGCAATGCGTCCTTCGAAGAACACAGTTCCCTTGTCATCAATTGAGAAGGACTTAAATTTCTCCTTGCCTTCTTTGATGTGTTCTACCATCTTCTTGATTTCAGCATCACGAAGTTGTTCAGAACGAATCTTGTCGTCGAGAGTTGGACTGGCTGTCAAGTTTGCAAGATAGCCTTGAGGAACAAGACCAAGGTTTAGCTTCTGGAATTCTTCATGAAGAGGAGGTTGGCTTTCCATGATCATGAGATTATTGCAATACGACTTGCGACTGAGAGCATCAGCCATAACATTAGCCTTGCCTGGAGTGTAAGAAATGGTAAGATCAAAGTCTTTAATCTTTTCAATCCATCTCCTTTGCCTGAGGTTTAGATCTGGTTGAGTGAAGATGTATTTCAGACTCTTATGATCGGAAAAGATTTCAGTGCGATTACCCAACAAGTATTGTCTCCATTTCTTGAGGGCAAACACAACTGCTGCAAGTTCAAGGTCATGAGTGGGATAATTGAGCTCATGTGCGTTCAACTGACGTGAAGCATAAGCCACAACTTGACGTTCTTGCATAAGAACTGCACCTAGGCCTTGGAGAGAAGCATCACAGAATATTTGGAAAGGTTTGGAAGGATCTGGGCCAACCAGAACTGGTGTAGAAGTGAGTTTAGTCTTCAGGAGATTGAAACTTTCATCACATTGTGGAGACCAAACAAACTTCTTGTCCTTCTTTGTGAGATCAGTGAGAGGTTTAGCAATCTTGGAGAAGTTTTGGACGAAACAACGGCAATAGCTAGCCAAGCCAAGAAAACTTCTTACTTGCTTCACCGTCTTTGGAGGTTTCCAATCAACAATTGCTTTAACCTTTTCTGGATCAATGGCTATGCCCTTGGCGGAGATGACATGACCAAGGTAAGCAACTTCTGGAATCCAGAACTCACATTTGGAGAATTTGGCATATAGACGATGCTCGCGAAGCTTCATGAGAGTGAGACGAAGATGTTCTTCATGCTCTTCCTCGGATTTTGAGTAGACAAGAATGTCATCAAGATATACCACAACGAACTTGTCGAGGTATTCATGGAAGACAGAATTCATTAGTCGAGAGAATGTCGCCGGTGCATTGGTGAGACCAAAGGACAAGACGGTGAATTCATATAGACCGTAGCGAGTGGTGAAGGCTGTTTTTGGAATATCCTCTTTTCTGATCTTTATTTGATGGTAACCCATTCTCAAGTCCAACTTGGAGAATATTGAGGCTCCAGCAAGTTGATCAAAAAGATCATCGATACGAGGAATTGGATACTTGTTTTTTATGGTTTTCTCGTTAAGAGGACGATAGTCAACAACGAGTCTCTTTGTCTGATCCTTCTTCGCAACAAACACAGTTGGGCAACCCCAAGCCGAAGAACTAGGTTGAATGTAACCTTTCTCCATGTACATATCGATTTGCTCCTTTAACAGTTTCAGTTCAGGAGGAGCTATCTTGTATGGATGCTTAGAGATTGGAGCAGTACCTGGTTCAAGCTCGATCACGAACTCAACTGCTCTGTCCGGAGGCATCCCTGGCAACTCTTCTGGAAAGACGTCAGGGAATTCGCAAACCACCGTAACATTTTCAAGTGAAGGTAGAGGTTTTGCATCGAGGTTGCACAGCTGAAAGGAACTTGATTCATGTGGAGAATAGACTATCTGGCCAGAAGGGTGGAATAGAGTTATTGACTTTTGAGCACAGTCAATTCTTGCCTTATTAGCTTTCAGCCAATCCATACCAAGAATGACATCAATGTCAGAACTTCCCAGCAACATGAGAGAAGCAAGGAATATGTGGCCTCCAATTAGGATTTGATTGTCCTTACTTATCTTGGAAGTCAACATTTGTGATCCCGGGGAGTGAAAAGTGATTTGATTGCTTAGTGGAACCACCATTAGGTTGTTTTTTGTGGCAAAAATCTTTGACACAAAAGAATGCGATGCTCCGGTATCAAACAACACTTTAGCTGGAAAAGAGTTTACGGGTAATATACCGAGAACGACGTCAGGAGCTTCCTCAGCTTTGTCGATCTTGACATGATTCACCCTTGCGGTCGTCCCGACAGGCCTGTTGTTGGAGTTGAAGGCCTTGGGCGGGGGAGCGCGCACCATTGCCTGGTTGGTGTTAGGACGAGGTGGTGGTGGGGGTAGCTGCCTCTGCGTGCACTTGTCAGCGTAGTGCCCCGTCTGCTTGCACTTGTAGCAAGTGACGACACGAGGAGGCCCTGGCCTTGGCTGCCCCATCGAAGCCCTCTGATCATGCATCTGAGCAGGGTTGGGTGGGCGGGGAGCGAAGCCTGGAGAAGCTTGGGCGTATGGAGCCCGAGTGACAGCACCATTTGGCACCCAGATGCGGCGCTTCTGCGGAGGGGTGGTCATGTTGGAGGAGGAACCACCCTCACGCGAGTGCTTGCGAGACTCCTCGAACGCCTTGCGCCCATTCTCTTCATTGAGCGTGGTGTTAACGAGCTCCTTGAAGTTGTTGGCCTTGATGTTTGTGAGGGCATACTTGAGTTCCGGGTTAAAACCTCTGCGGAACCTTGCCATCTTCTTAGCTTCAGTGGACACCTCATCACCAGCGTAACGAGCGAGGTGATTGAACTCACTCTGATAGCCAATGACGTCCAGCTTGCCCTGCTTGAGTGAGCAAAACTCTTCACGCATTCTTTCCATGAGACCATCTGGAATGTGGTGCTTCAGGAAAGCTTCCTTGAAACAACCCCAGGTGATTGGATAGCCATCTCTCATGGTCTGGTAGTTTTCCCACCAAGTAGCTGCCTGACCCTTCAGCAGATAGGAGGCATACTTGACCTTGTCTTCCTCAGCAATGTCCAGAGTCTTGGCTATCTCACGGATCCAGTCATCAGCATCCAGAGGCTCGCGTGTTGCCACGAAAGCTCTCGGGCCCAGACTGAGGAACTCCTTGATGCTGACCCGTGGAGCCGTCTGGTTGTTGTGCTGATTAGTCTGAAACTGGGCCATCTGTGCCATGACTTGGGTCATCTGAGTCAACAGCTCCGTGATTGGCGGTGGCTCAGGCGGGTTGTTCCTTGTTGGCGGCATCCTGAATGGAAATGCATTTTAGCACAACAATAGAAAAGGATAGACTTGGAAACCGAAAGAGAGATTATTCCGACGCATGAATAGATAACCAACAGGTACATCATCACATGTTCAAATACATTAGAGTATCCAACACACCATAAATGGTTCAAATGCCAAAGGATAACTAAACATAGCTAAGAATGGATACATCGGTACTCCCATGCTCATCACGCAGGACGGCGACTAGGAGTACGGCGAGAGGTACGGTGAGGAGCACGCCCACGAAAGTAGGTAGAACGACGATCCACATAGATCTGACGTGGTCTGAGAGCGACTCTAGGTGTGGTGAAGTACATAGCGTCGACTCCCTGTGCTCCAAAGCGTGGAATCCCAGTGTAACCAACACCGAGGTTAAGGAGTGGACCTCTGATCGGCTCGTAACCTCCAGCATCTGGCAGACGACGACCAACTGGCTGATCGAAACGTGCAAAGCGCTCATCTCCAACAAAGTCTGTGGTGTAAGTCGCCAGACGAGTCAAAGCAAGGTAGAGCTGCTCTCTGACTGAAGCCAACTCCTGAGATAGTGTGCTGGCAACTGCGTCACTGTGCCTCACAAACTGAGCGGTGGTGTGCAGCCTGGAGTTATCATGCTCATAAACATCCAAGTTGTCATAGAGAGTGAAGTGAGCTCCCTCCGAAGTGATGTAACCACGGGGGATGTGGCGATAGATAGAATCGTCAAATCCCCAGTAGTCAGCACGAAGGACGGTGAGACTCACATAAGCTGCCTGCTGCACAGCCATATCCACTGTGGAACCTACTGCCTCGTAGCGGTGGACTACGCTCATGCCATCATCTGACAGAATGTAGACGATAGCCTGGTAGTAGGTCTGGTCAAACTCTCGTTGCTGCTCGTAGACCTGGTACTCTGGTGCCCAACGGAATCCCAGAAAAGTGACCATGTCTCTCAGCATCTCCGGATAACCGGTAGTGCTCTCGCAACGAGTCATACGAACCACCTGCGGGTAGAACCTGAGATCCATCTGCAGATGATCGGGGAAGTTTTGATTAGACGCCGGTAGAAGAACTGAAGTGGAAAGCAACAACAAGGGTTTCAACGGACGAAAAGGATGTTGAGAAGAACAAGATATCGAAGCAACATCGGGAAACACGAGACCAAACACTCCTGAGGTACTATGGAAAACCCATCCGGGCTTCTAAAGGATCAATATCTACTGATTAAGGAATAGAGGATTTGCTTCCGGGGCTTACACGCCTCCGTTCTCAATCGTGAGTAGGCAACATGATAAATCATGTCACAACCACCTCTATTCCTATGGTCTAGTAGATATAACTATCCTAGAGAAACCAGGGTACGTGAAATCCTAACTTGAAAGTTTAGATGAGAAGGGAAAACAACGTTGCACTTCCTTACCAGAAAAGGGAGGGTGGGTGGGGAAAGAAATAAAAGAACAGAATTCCTACTCTCACGTTTCATTTTTCCTATATAGCTACAAAATAGTTTCTAGACTCAACTGCGACCAGTAAAAGGGATCCTACAGGCAGACAGGCTCTGATACCATTTGTCGCACCCGGACTTCTAGAGGATACTCACAGTCCGCTAAACAGTAGAACAAATGGCTTACGGGGCATACCGTCACCCGCATCTCAATATGAGCAGGCCAACACGTAAACGTGTGACAACCATTCTCTACTATCCATCGTCTGCGTAAACCATCCCATAGAAATCAGGACACTTCCGTTGACGTACTTCATAACATACACACATGGTACGTCAACGGCATTAGAACAACTGATATCACAACATATCTCTAAGACACAAAAGATTGAAATAAGTTCCAAATAGCTCTCACTAGAGCAGAGATAGCAAATACAATCATCCAGAGGACACATGTCCCAACAATTCATCATTACAACACAGCGGAAGCATCCAAAATGTCTGAGTACAGACAAGATCCAAATAGGCCTAAGAGGCCGGAAACGAAAAGACGGAGCCCATCCACGATGTCTCGGACCCTGCCCGGGTCCGCTATCTACTCGTCAGCAGCCTCGTCATACTCCACGTAGTAGCCTCCATGGGGATCCTCGGAAAAGTAGTCTGCGGAAACCACAGCCCCAAAGTGTAACATCCCAAGTATGAAAACCTACCAATTAGAATGTTTGATTTCTTGTTTATTTAAGTATTGCATCATGTCATCATATTGTTGCATTTGTTTCTTTTGTTTGCATCTGTTATTCTTTGTTTTCACAATAAAAATCAAACAATTTCAACTGCAATGTTTTCATACTTGTTCTGTTACAACTTTTGGAATAAAAATAACAAATAAAAAACAACCCAATTGTTCTCATTTTATTTCCACATTGATCAACTAATAAATGGTGCTTTTATTTTCATTAATCAATTCCAATTTGGTTTCAAATTCAAAGCAATCACCAAACATCACCAAATTCCAAGACATGGAAATTACCAAACCATTCTAATGTTTTATCCATTTAATAATAGGGCTCACCCTATTAAACTTGTTGTTTTCAATCATTAACCAATTAATTTGCAAATATTCCAATTCAAACCAAATGCATTTCAAACAGAACCCAAATTGAAAGTATGAAAAGAATAACCAAAACATTTTGTTTACCCTGTTATTTTCCAATTAAAGCAATTTGGGTCACCCTATTTAAAATTTTGGTTTCAATAATAATTTTAATACTCAAATCATCCACATTTGAAACAATTCCAAACAACACTTAAATTTTGAATTCATGGAAAAATAACAATGGTCACATGGTTGCTAATATAATAATTAAGCCACCCAAAATTTTCCATAATTTTTCTCCCTCAAAATTCCTTCTTTTTCTTCCAATTGTTTTCTGCAAAAAAAAATAAAACAAACAGAAAGAATAAAAAGAAAGCTGTTAGAGGGAGAGAGAGAAAGCCAGCCCAGCCCATTTTTTTTTCCAGTTGGCCCATTACCCCTCTCGCTCTGTTGTCTTCTTCCTCTGGCTGATGTCACTATGTACGATCTCCTCCCTGACCACACGATCTCCCTCCTCCACCACCGATGCCATGCCGTACACCTCCTCACCCCCATAAAACTACTCCTAGCCCTAACCCTCTGCCCTCAACCCTAGCTCTCCACCCTAGCCTCCTTCCAGCGCCGCCAATCTTCCACTGCTCCACCTTCTGTCTCCCCTCTGAAGCTTCCATGGCCGAAGTAGGAACAACCACGGCGGCGGGGAAAAGGTGGTTGCCGCGAGCTGCCGCCCACGGGAATGGAAAGGCCTCAATGCCACCTACAACCTCGACACCACATCGGAGCCCGAGGAGGGCCAGAGCGCCGCCGCCGTGAAGCTTTTGTCGCCGGCCGTCGCCCTGCCTGCTCCCTGTCCGCCCCCAACGTTCCGATCGCCCCTCCCCGACCGCCTCGAGGTGAGGCCTCCCTTCCGCCTTCCTCCTCTCGCCTCCTCCCTCTCCCTTGGCCGCAACCACACGCCCACGTCGCCCTCCCGTGCTCGCAGCATCGCACATGGCGGACGAGATCGCTGTTTTCTTTCGCGGTCACGAGCGCTAACTGAACGAAAAGTTCAGTTTCAGTAACATCCCCTACCGAAACCTTATCCTCCCCGCACTCCTCCTTCTGTCACAACCCGAAATCCATCCCAGTTGGTTCGTTCCATCCGCGCCACCCAGGAGTCCTGGGTTCGAGTCCCAGCTCCCCACCCCTTTTTGCTGCTATTTTGTTCCGATTTAAGTGCAGTACATGTTCTGAATCCTTAAGCCCCCGAGATCCCCTGTCCTGTCACAACAGCTGCACCTAGCCCACTGGTTCCACATCCCCTAGCGCAAGCAGGAGGTGGGGGGATCGAATCCCACCCCCTGCATATTACACATCTTTTTATTTTCGATTATCCAGACCCATAAAGTTCCTGTTAATCACATCCATGCCCCTGGTAATTACATATAGACCCTGTAAAATATTTTCCAAGCCCCTGTTAATCTTTCTAGGTCCCTAAGTATTGTAAAAATGGCAGATTTGTATCTTAATTTGTAAAATGCCTAAGAAATTCATCCCAACTCCAATTTTAACTTTTCAAATATGTTTTCTGTCCCAAATTAAATGATCTATCCAAATATAAAATTTATTTCCTGTTCTGAATATTTTAAATTGTTGAAATATTTGAAAACTTGTCAAATTCACTTAAAATTGCAAAATTCATAACTTGTTCATAAAAATTCCAAATTTCACAAACCAAATATGTTTTCCAATCAATTTTTCATGTACTTTCCAAATATAAATTTTGTTTGCTGTTTTGAATAATTTAAATTGCTGAAAACAACTGTTTCTTATTTATTGCATTTAAAATTGCCAAAATAATAACTTGCTCATTTTAAATCCAATTTCCACAAATGAAATATGTTTTCCATGCAAAATTAAACCACCTTTTCAAATATAAAATTTGTTTCATGTTTTGAATAATTAAAATTGGTTAAATGATTTAAACCTTGTTTAATTCATTTAATATTGTTAAATTCATAACTTGATCAAAACAAATTCTTTTGGGACATATAAAATATGTTTTCCAACCCTAAAAGTATAAACTTTTCAAATATGAATTTGGTTTAATGTTTTGAACAAATAAAAATTCAAATAAGTTCATGTTTGAATTAAATTCATTTAATTCTTGCTTAACCTTGTTTAATTCATAAATAATTTATTTGAAATCCTTTTTCAACAAGTGAAACATGTAATCCACCTAAAATCTTGTGTTCTTTTCAAATATAAACTTTGTTATCTATTTTGAACAATTAACTTGATGAAAACAACAAATGCTTGTGTGACACCTTTAAGTAACCAAAATTCCAAACTTAATAAATGAATTTCCAAACTTGGTAAACCTTATTTCTATTTGATTCTATTGTTGTTATTTTGCTGTTTTCCTCATCCATGCATCATGCTAATCACTTTCACATTTGATTAGTTGTAAAACAATTAATTCAACCATAATTCATGGACTTTTCCATATGCAATCCAATTGCATATGGGTCCATTTAAATTGTGTTATCTTGTCAAGTAGTTTATTTTGATGCATCTATTAACATGACATGCATCATCCCATGTTTGTGCACTATGCCATGTTATTGATTGTTTATCTTTCTGCATTGTTTGTTTGCTTCTTCTCGGATAAACGACGACGTTGAGACCGACGATACTTACGACACCCCTTCTAAGGAGTTAGCTCAGTACCAGGCTACTGGGTTTGCAGGCAAGTTATCACTCACATGAACCACTGTGTTCCTTTCAACATTGGTTACCGATACTTTCCGTTGTCTTTTCTGCTAGCCTTAGTAGTAGTTGTTTCTGTTACGAACCTATCACATGAATCCCTTAACCCTGATATTGCCTCACTCCATACCCATAACCATTGTTTGAGCCAGTGTCTTACTAGCATGCTTAGGTTGTTTTGCTCGAGTCTGTTACCCGTTACTTTCTGTTACTATTTCATTATGTTCTGGGGGCTCGATGTTAATCAATCAATCATGCTAATGATATTGTTAATAATAATTTGATGATAAGGCACCGGCAGGAGGCCCATGAGAGGTTTTGAAGCCTGCTAGTGTCGACCCTAATAGGAAAAGGGTCTTGTCTACTGATCCATGATGAGCGCACTACCCGCATTTGGGAAGCGAGTATGGGCGCCCCCCTCAACTTGACCTGATTCGCATCTCGTCCAAATCGCCTCATTTAGTTCGTGTTTTCCATTTGCCGCATGCATGTTTTTGCGAGCCCAGGCCAGGGTGGAACTTTTGTAGTCGGCATATAGGGGGACACGGTCTTAGAGTGCTATGAGGGTCCCTTTTCTTCGGGGCTTGATTAGCCGTGCGCCCAAGGTTCTTTGGGCTTGATGCGAAGAATGGTTGGTTGTGTTGAGTGCCCCGCTTGGTGGGAGGCATCCCATCTGGCGGGATATTCATGAGTGTACGGCCAAATTGGTGCAACCCTGCAGGGATAATCTTCTCGAGAAGCCGTGTTTTCCGCGGTTATGGATTACTTGGTGAAAGTACTGGCTAACAAGTACTCAGGACAACTTAAACATAATGATCAAACATGTTACACCCAATGATTAATAACTTGACTAGTAATAGGTTGATGACACAATAACTTGATTCACCTTTATTACAACTGTGTGAGTTATCCTCGGATTGCTTCTTTGGATAAGGGGCGAGATCCAGGATGGGTTTGTTTGAAGTTATCTTTCAGTTGGTTACAATCCTCGATCTTATCTCCTTTCTGTTAGCCGGAAGTGGTAGAATCTCTGTAGTTGGTTAGCGCAGCCAGTTGCAGCATCTTTTATATCCCCTTTCTTCCGTTGAACCCAAGGCATCTGTGCTTGGTGTTGACGGGTTACACTTTGGTGAACTGTGAGTCTTGCTTGCCAGTACGTTTATGTACTGACCCCTTTGGGGCTGTGGTTTACGCAGACGACGTTCCGAGGATCTACATGGTGGCAACTACGTGGAGTATGACGAGACTGCTGACGAGTAGATAGCGGACCCGGGCAGGATCCGAGACTTCGTGGATGGGCTCCGTCTGTTTGTTTCCGGCCTCTTAGGCCTATTTGGTTCTTGTCTGTACTCAGACATGTTGAATGCTTCCGCTGTATTGTAATGATGTATTGTTGGGGCAGGTGCCCTCTGAATGATTGTATTTGCTATCTCTGCTCTAATGAGAGCCATTTGCAACTTATTTCAATCTTTTGTGTCGTAGAGATCTGTTGTGATATCAGTTGTTCAACGCCGTTGACGTACCATGTGTGTATGGTTTGAAGTACGTCGACGGAAGTGCCTTTGATCTCTAGTGGATAGTTTACATCGACGATGGAATAGCAGGGCTTGTGTTGTCGCGCATAAGCGCAGGCCTACCAGGAAGCTGGGACGTGGGAGCAGTTATGCCCCATAATCCAAGCATCTGCTATCCAGTTCGTACGGTGAGTATCCCCTAGAAATCAGGGTGCGACAAATGGTATCAGAGCCTGTCTGCCTGTAGGATCCCTTTTTACTGGTCGCAGTTGAGTCTAGAAACTATTTTGTAGCTATATAGGAAAAATGAAACATGAGAGTAGGAATTCTGTTCTTTTTCTTCTTTCCCCATCCTCCCTCCCTTTTCTGGTAAGGAAGTGCAACGTTGATTTTCCCTTCTCATCTAAACTTTCAAGTTAGGATTTCACGAATTCTGGTTTCTCTAGGATGGTTATATCTACTAGACCATAGGAATGGAGGTGGTTGTGACATGATTTATCATGTTGCCTACTCATGATTGAGAACGGAGGCGTGTAAGCCCCGGAAGCAGATCCTCTATTCCTTAAGCAGTAGATATTGATCCTTTAGAAGCCCGGATGGGTTTTCCGTAGTACCTCAGGAGTTTTGTTCTCGTTTTCCCCGATGTTGTTATCCTGTTCTTCTCAACATCCTTTTCGTCCGTTGAAATCTTGTTGTTGTTTTCCAATTCAATTCTTCTACCGGCGTCTAATCAAAACTTCCTCGTAAACTCTTTTCCAACTAAAGTGTTATTTCATACCGGAGAATCACATTCCTTTGTGTCAACAATCTTTTCCACAACATACAACCCAAATTCTGGTTTCACTAAGCAATCAAATCTCTGTTCACTCTCCGGAATCTCAAATGTTGACTTCCAACATAAGTAAGAACAATCCAATTCTAATGGGAGGCCACATATTCCTCGTTACTCCCATATTGCTGATTCTGACATTGATCTCATTCTTGGGTTGGATTGATGTCAATAACTCTGTTCCACCCTTATTACAGATAGTCTATTCTCCGAAGGAATCAAATTCTATCCAGCGATACACCCTCCATACAAAACCTATACCTCTACTAATATTGTCCCGGTGGTTTCCAAATTACCTGACATCCTTCCAGAAGAGTTGCCAGGAATTCCTATCGTTTTGATCTTCCACATAACTATCCAATGTGCACGATGTGTTTCACGTGTCACATCTCAAGTGGATCTTCCCAAGAAGTTTCCGGATCTTTTCTTTTTTCAGTAGGAATCTCGGGGCGCGATTCCTTCAAGGGGGGGCGTTTTGTAACAGCCCAAGCATGAAAACCTACCAATTAGAATGTTTGATTTCTTGTTTATTAAAGTATTGCATCATGTCATCATATTGTTTCCATGATGTTTGCATTTGTTCTTATTTGTTGCAATTGTTTTCCACTGTTTTCACAACTCAAATTCAAACCTTATTCAAACAATGTTTTCATACTTGTTCTGTTACAACTTTTGGAATAAAAATAACAAATAAAAACAACCCAATTGTTCTCATTTTATTTCCACATTGATCAACTAATAAATGGTGCTTTTATTTCCATTAATCAATTCCAATTTGGTTTCAAATTCAAAGCAATCACCAAACATCACCAAATTCCAAGACATGGAAATTACCAAACCATTCTAATGTTTTATCCATTTAATAATAGGGCTCACCCTATTAAACTTGTTGTTTTCAATCATTAACCAATTAATTTGCAAATATTCCAATTCAAACCAAATGCATTTCAAACAGAACCCAAATTGAAAGTATGAAAAGAATAACCAAAACATTTTGTTTACCCTGTTATTTTCCAATTAAAGCAATTTGGGTCACCCTATTTAAAATTTTGGTTTCAATAATAATTTTAATACTCAAATCATCCACATTTGAAACAATTCCAAACAACACTTAAATTTTGAATTCATGGAAAAATAACAATGGTCACATGGTTGCTAATATAATAATTAAGCCACCCAAAATTTTCCATAATTTTTCTCCCTCAAAATTCCTTCTTTTTCTTCCAATTGTTTTCTGCAAAAAAAAATAAAACAAACAGAAAGAATAAAAAGAAAGCTGTTAGAGGGAGAGAGAGAAAGCCAGCCCAGCCCATTTTTTTTCCAGTTGGCCCATTACCCCTTTCGCTCTGTTGTCTTCTTCCTCTGGCTGATGTCACTATGTACGATCTCCTCCCTGACCACACGATCTCCCTCCTCCACCACCGATGCCATGCCGTACACCTCCTCACCCCCATAAAACTACTCCTAGCCCTAACCCTCTGCCCTCAACCCTAGCTCTCCACCCTAGCCTCCTTCCAGCGCCGCCAATCTTCCACTGCTCCACCTTCTGTCTCCCCTCTGAAGCTTCCATGGCCGAAGTAGGAACCACCACGGCGGCGGGGAAAAGGTGGTTGCCGCGAGCTGCCGCCCACGGGAATGGAAAGGCCGCAATGCCACCTACAACCTCGACACCACATCGGAGCCCGAGGAGGGCCAGAGCGCCGCCGCCGTGAAGTTTTTGTCGCCGGCCGTCGCCCTCCCTGCTCCCTGTCCGCCCCCAACGTTCCGATCGCCCCTCCCCGACCGCCTCGAGGTGAGGCCTCCCTTCCGCCTTCCTCCTCTCGCCTCCTCCCTCTCCCTTGGCCGCAACCACACGCCCACGTCGCCCTCCCGTGCTCGCAGCATCGCACATGGCGGACGAGATCGCTGTTTTCTTTCGCGGTCACGAGCGCTAACTGAACGAAAAGTTCAGTTTCAGTAACATCCCCTACCGAAACCTTATCCTCCCCGCACTCCTCCTTCTGTCACAACCCGAAATCCATCCCAGTTGGTTCGTTCCATCCGCGCCACCCAGGAGTCCTGGGTTCGAGTCCCAGCTCCCCACCCCTTTTTGCTGCTATTTTGTTCCGATTTAAGTGCAGTACATGTTCTGAATCCTTAAGCCCCCGAGATCCCCTGTCCTGTCACAACAGCTGCACCTAGCCCACTGGTTCCACATCCCCTAGCGCAAGCAGGAGGTGGGGGGATCGAATCCCACCCCCTGCATATTACACATCTTTTTATTTTCGATTATCCAGACCCATAAAGTTCCTGTTAATCACATCCATGCCCCTGGTAATTACATATAGACCCTGTAAAATATTTTCCAAGCCCCTGTTAATCTTTCTAGGTCCCTAAGTATTGTAAAAATGGCAGATTTGTATCTTAATTTGTAAAATGCCTAAGAAATTCATCCCAACTCCAATTTTAACTTTTCAAATATGTTTTCTGTCCCAAATTAAATGATCTATCCAAATATAAAATTTATTTCCTGTTCTGAATATTTTAAATTGTTGAAATATTTGAAAACTTGTCAAATTCACTTAAAATTGCAAAATTCATAACTTGTTCATAAAAATTCCAAATTTCACAAACCAAATATGTTTTCCAATCAATTTTTCATGTACTTTCCAAATATAAATTTTCTTTGCTGTTTTGAATAATTTAAATTGCTGAAAACAACTGTTTCCTATTTATTGCATTTAAAATTGCCAATATAATAACTTGCTCATTTTAAATCCAATTTCCACAAATGAAATATGTTTTCCATGCAAAATTAAACCACCTTTTCAAATATAAAATTTGTTTCATGTTTTGAATAATTAAAATTGGTTAAATGATTTAAACCTTGTTTAAATCATTTAATATTGTTAAATTCATAACTTGATCAAAACAAATTCTTTTGGGACATATAAAATATGTTTTCCAACCCTAAAAGTATAAACTTTTCAAATATGAATTTGGTTTAATGTTTTGAACAAATAAAAATTCAAATAAGTTCATGTTTGAATTAAATTCATTTAATTCTTGCTTAACCTTGTTTAATTCATAACTAATTTATTTGAAATCCTTTTTCAACAAGTGAAACATGTATTCCAACTAAAATCTTGTTTTCTTTTCAAATATAAACTTTGTGATCTGTTTTGAACAATTCAACTTGATGAAAACAACAAATGCTTGTGTAACACCTTTAAGTAACCAAAATTCCAACACTTAATAAATGAATTTCTAAACTTGGTAAACCTTATTTCTATTTGGTTCTATTGCTGTTATTTTGCTGTTTTCCTCATCCATGCATCATGCTAATCCACTTTCACATGTTGCTTAGTTGTAAAACAATTAATTCAACCATAATACATGGATCTTTTCCATATGCAATCCAATTGCATATGGGTCCAATTAAATTGTGTTATCTTGTCAAGTAGTTTATTCTGGTGCATCTATTAACATGACATGCATCATCCCATGTTTGTGCACTATGCCATGTTATTGATTGTCTACCTTTTCTGCATTGTCTGTTTGCTTCTTCTCGGATAAACGACGACGTTGAGACCGACGATCCTTACGACACCCCTTCTAAGGAGCTAGCTCAGTACCAGGCTACTGGGTTTTGCAGGCAAGTTATCACTCACATGAACCACTGTGTTCCTTCCAACATTGGTTACCGATACTTTCCGTTGTTCTTTTCTGCTAGCCTTAGTAGTAGTTGTTTCTGTTACGAACCTATCACATGAATCCTTTAACCCTGATACTGCCTCACCTCCATACCCATAACCTTTTGTTTGAGCCCGTGTCTTACTAGCATGCTTAGGTTGTTTTGCTCGAGTCTGTTACCCGTTACTTTCTGTTACTATTTCATTATGTTCTGGGGGCTCGATGTTAATCAATCAATCATGCTAATGATATTGTTAAATAGTAATTTGATGATAAGGCACCGGCAGGAGACCCATGAGAGGTTTTGAAGCCTGCTAGTGTCGACCCTAATAGGAAAAGGGTCTTGTCTACTGATCCATGATGAGCGCACTACCCGCATTTGGGAAGCGAGTATGGGCGCCCCCCTCAACTTGACCTGATTCGCATCTCGTCCAAATCGCCTCATTTAGTTCGTGTTTTCCATTTGCCGCATGCATGTTTTTGCGAGCCCAGGCCAGGGTGGAACTTTTGTAGTCGGCATATAGGGGGACACGGTCTTAGAGTGCTATGAGGGTCCCTTTTCTTCGGGGCTTGATTAGCCGTGCGCCCAAGGTTCTTTGGGCTTGATGCGAAGAATGGTTGGTTGTGTTGAGTGCCCCGCTTGGTGGGAGGCATCCCATCTGGCGGGATATTCATGAGTGTACGGCCAAATTGGTGCAACCCTGCAGGGATAATCTTCTCGAGAAGTCGTGTTTTCCGCGGTTATGGATTACTTGGTGAAAGTACTGGCTAACAAGTACTCAGGACAACTTAAACATAATGATCAAACATGTTACACCCCATGATTAATAACTTGACTAGTAATAGGTTGATGACATAATAATTTGATTCACCTTTAATACAACTGTGTGAGTTATCCTCGGATCGCTTCTTTGGATAAGGGGCGAGATCCAGGATGGGTTTGTTTGAAGTTATCTTTCAGTTGGTTACAATCCTCGATCTTATCTCCTTTCTGTTAGCCGGAAGTGGTAGAATCTCTGTAGTTGGTTAGCGCAGCCAGTTGCAGCATCTTTTATATTCCCTCTCTTCCATTGAACCCAAGGCATCTGTGCTTGGTGTGGACAGGTTACACTTTGGTGAACTGTGAGTCTTGCTTGCCAGTACGTTTATGTACTGACCCCGTTGGGGCTGTGGTTTACGCAGACGACGTTCCGAAGATCTACATGGTGGCTAATACGTGGAGTATGACGACGAGACTGCTGACGAGTAGATAGCGGACCCGGGCAGGATCCGAGACTTCGTGGATGGGCTCCGTCTGTTTGTTTCCGGCCTCTTAGGCCTATTTGGTTCTTGTCTGTACTCAGACATGTTGAATGCTTCCGCTGTATTGTAATGATGTATTGTTGGGGCAGGTGCCCTCTGAATGATTGTATTTGCTATCTCTGCTCTAATGAGAGCCATTTGCAACTTATTTCAATCTTTTGTGTCGTAGAGATCTGTTGTGATATCAGTTGTTCAACGCCGTTGACGTACCATGTGTGTATGGTTTGAAGTACGTCGACGGAAGTGCCTTTGATCTCTAGTGGATAGTTTACATCGACGATGGAATAGCAGGGCTTGTGTTGTCGCGCATAAGCGCAGGCCTACCAGGAAGCTGGGACGTGGGAGCAGTTATGCCCCATAAGCCAAGCATCTGCTATCCAGTTCGTACGGTGAGTATCCCCTAGAAATCAGGGTGCGACACAAAGGGGCCAGTACATAAACGTACTGGCAAGCAAGACTCACAAGATACCATAGTGTACCCGGCAACACCAAATACAGATGCTTTGGGTTCAACGGAAGGATAGGTGATACAAAAGTGCGGCAGCAGGCTGCTCTAACCAACTACAGAAACATGCTACAACTTCCGGCTAAAAGAGGGGGGGTAAGATAGTGTATCATAACCAACTATAACTACCCTCAAACAAACCCATCCTGGATCTCGCCCCTTATCCAAAGAAGCAATCCGAGGATAACTCACACAGTTGGATTAATGATGGTTCAAGTTATTGTGTCAATAAGACTATTACTAGTCAAGTTATCATTAGTTAGGTGTAAGTTGTTCTGAGTACTTGTTAGCCAGTACTTTCACCAAGTCAACCATAACAAGCGGAAAACACGGCTTCTCGAGAAGATTTAACCCTGCAGGGGTGCACCAATTTGGCCGTACACGTAAGAATACCCCGCCAGATTGGAAATGCACTTCCACCAAGCGAGGCACTCAACACAACCCAACTCTTCTTCGCATCAAGCCCAAAGAACCCCGTGCAATTGAGCGCACGGCTAATCAAGCCCCACGAAGAAAAGGGGACCCTCATAGCACTCTAAGAACGTGTCTCCCTAAATGCCGACTACAAAAGTTTCCACCCTGGCCTCGGGTTCGTACCTGCATACGCGTGCGGCAAATGGAAAACCCGAACTAAATGAGGCGATTTGGACGAGATGCGAATCGAATCAAATTGAGGGGGGCGCCCATACACGCTTCCCACATGCGAATAGTGCGCTCATCATGGATCAGTAGACAAGACCCTTTTCCTAATTAGGGTCGACACTAGCAGGCCTCAAAAACCACGCCGGGCCTCCTGCCGATGCCTTATCATCAAATTAGCATTACCTCAAACATTAACAGGTTGTTGTTTAACATCGAGCCCCAGAACATAATAAATATGGTAACAGAAATAACGGACAGCAGACTCGAGCATAAACAACCCTAAGCATGCTAGTAAGACACAGGCAACAAACAACGGGGTTTTAGGTGTGGAGGTGAGGCTATATCAAGGTTAAAGGATAACATGTGATAGGATCGAACACAAGAAAGGATTCATAAGGCTAGCAGAATAGACAACGGAAAGTATCGATATTTAGTGTGGAAAGGACACAATGGTTCATGTGAGTGAATACTTTCCTGCAAACTCAGCAGCCTGGTACTGAGCTAACTCCTCAGAAGTAGTGTCGTAAACCTCGTCTGTCTCAGCGTCGTCGTCGTCTATTCTAGAAGAAGCAAACAAACAACACAGAGAGACAAACAATCAATAACATGGCATAATGCACAATCATGGGATGATGCATGCCAATTTAATTGATGCATCAAAGGTAAGATAGCTGACATGATAACATAATTAAATGGACTCATATGCAATTTGGATTGCATATGAAAAACCCATGAATTAAGGTTGGATTAAATGATCTACAACTAGTCATCATGTGTAAGTGAATTAGCATGATGCATGGATGAGGAAAACAGAAAGAAAACAACAATAGCTTCAATTTGAAATGAAGTTTACCAAGTTTGGAATTTTATTTATTAAGTTATGAAAATTTGCTTCTTAAAGGTGTTACACAAGCATTTGTTGTTTTCACCAATTTTAATTGTTCAAAAATATATAACAAAGTTCATAAGTGGAAAGAACACAAAATTTTAGGTGGATTACATGTTTCAATTATTGAAAAAGGAATTAAGATGCATTAATTATGAATTAAACAAGTTTGAACAAGATTTAAATAAATTTAATTCAAGTATGAATTTATTTGAATTTTTAGTTGTTCAAAACATTAAATCAAATTCATATTTGAAAATTTTATACTTTTCTGGTTTGAAAACATATTTTATATGTTCAAAAGAAATTAATTTGACCAAGTTATGAATTTAGCAATATTAAATGATTTAAACAAGGTTTAAATTATTTAACCAATTTTAATTATTCAAAATATGAAACAAAGTTTATATTTGGAAAGGTGGTTCAATTTTGCATGGAAAACATATTTCATTTGTTAAAAATGGATTTAAAATGAGCAAGTTATTAATTTGGCAATTTTAAATGCATTAATCAAGAAACAGTTGTTTTCAGCAATTTAATTTATTTAAAACAGAACACAGAGTTGATATTTTCAAAGTACATGAAAAATTGAATGGAAAACATATTTAGTTTGTTGAATTTGGAATTTTTATGCCTAAGTTATGAATTTTGCAAAATTAAATGAATTAAACAAGGATTCAAATATTTCACCAATTTAAAATATTCAAAACAGTAAACAAAATTTACATTTGGGTAGAGAATTTAATTTGGTATGGAAAACATATTTACAATGTTGAATTTGGAGTTGTAATAATTTAGTTATGCATTTTTAAAGTTTAGGTATTAATCTGCCATTTATTTAACAGCCAGGGACTTAGGAATATATTACAGGGTCTAAGAAAAATACTAGCAGGGACTTGTGTGCGAATAGGAATTTGTGCTGGACCTGGAAAATAAAATGGAAAAGATGGGTTAAACCCGCGGGGGTGGGATTCGATTCCACGCCCTCTGCATGTGTGCGCAAGGGAGCTACCAGTTGGGCTGCTGCATGTTTCGTGACAGGTACTACTCGCGCGGTCTTTTGAGGTACGTTTCGGAAGTAAATCTCTGACGAAACTGAAACTGCTCCCTGACCGAATGCTTCCAGGACAAAACGACGGCGATGATCGCCGGCCTGCTGCCGCGCGCGCGGGCGCGCCGCGCTGGGCGTGTGCTGGCCCGCGGATAGCTAGAGGGAAGGAGAGAGGGGAGAGTAGAGAGAGGCGCTCACCGAGAGGAAATGGAGGGAGATGAGGAGCTCGGTGCAGTGGGGTGACCGGCGACGGGGAAGAGGATGGCGGCGGCGCTCCGGCCGCTCCCTGGTCCCGTGGAGGTGTCGAGGAGGAAGAGGTAGCCGAGGGGATTCGATTCCCGCGGCTAGCCAGCGAGGAGGAGGGCCAACGCGGCGGCGATCACCGGAATTCAGAGCGTGGCGGTGGTGAGATACAGAGATGGGAGGAGCAGGGAGAGAGAGAGAGGAAGAAAACGGCGCTGCAAGGGAGAGAGGAGGGAGGAGAGATTAGGGCAGAGGGGAGGAGCCCTAGGGTGAGCTTAAGAGGAGGGGGAGGAGGAGCTCGGCCGTTCCCTGCCTGCTGCTGTCAACGTGGGCATGCTGGATGGCCTGCCGTACGAAGGTAGAAGAAAGGAGGGGTAGCAGGTCGTGGGGGAGAGGTTTGGTGGGCTGGGCTCAGCCCACTGCCTGCCCTCTCCCTCTATGCGATTTTTTTTGTTTTATTATTTTTCTGTTTCTTTTTTTTTTTGCAGAAAAGGAAATAGGAAGAAAAAGCATAGATTTAGGGTTAGAAAAATTAGGGCATAATTTTTATGAGTTAGTTATTACAGAAGCACTAATGCACAAACTTGGTTGTTTCAAAAATTTCAATTATGTTGCTGTTTGTAAATTTAATTGAATTTAAGTAATTTTGATATTAGATGAAATATTGGAAGCAATAATTTAAATAGTTTGAACCTTCATGTTTATTTGAAACAAAAGATTGGAGTGTTTTGTGATTTCCATAAATTTGAAAATGGTTGTTGTTTGGAAATTTAATTGAATTTTGAATGAAATTGGATTAAGTGAATTATTAAAAAGAACAAGTTAATAGTTTGAGCTTTCTATTTTAATGGAAACAAATAGTTATTTTTATTTGAATATTTTTATTTGAAAATTGTAACAGCACAAGTATGAACAAATATTTGAAATTTGATTTGAAAATTCAAATGGAAAACAAGGGAAAACAGATGGAAAACAAAGAAAAACAGATGGAAAACAAAGCAAAACAAATGCAAAGATTATGATGTCATGATGCAAAACATAAATAAAAACAAGAAACAAACATTCTAGGGTTGTTTTCATACTTGGGATGTTACACTATTACATTGAGTCTTCACCTTCTCATTTTATGCACCTTCTTGAGAGCATATCTATCATTCTTAGTATAATGTGCTTGTCCCGGAACATGGTTGATTGTGGTATAACTTTGATGCTTTTATCTTTGATATATTTACTTCTAGTCTTCACTTTAACCTTAGAGGTGGCCTAGCATTTATGTTTTGCTCCAGTATTAAGGGCAAGCGAGATACCACTTTATCTTATCTTATTATGAACATTGCAATACTGCAGATTGATATATTTCATGTTGCTTATTGTTTGTGTGTTGGTATCTCTTCATGGTTTGCATAACTATTAGGTGACTTTATTTGCATACTTCTAATTATGAATTGCATAAGAACTTGATCATATAGTGAGAATATTTACATCATATGAAGCAAATGTGTTCGTAAAAGTTCTTTTATCGCACTCAGTTGTTAACTGAATTGCTTGAGGACAAGCAATAAGCTAAACTTGGGGGAGTTGATACGTAAAAAACGTATCTACTTTTCCAAACACTTTTGCTATTGTTTTCTTCTAAACTTGTGAGTTTTGGATGCAACTAACATGGACTAACGTTGTTTTCAGCAGAATTACCTTGGTGTCTTGTTTTTGTGCAGAAAATCAACTTTCAGTAAATTGCCCGGAAAAGATCCTCAAGTCCTTATTTTACCCAAAGACCCCCAGAGCCAGAAGAAGAGCCGGAGGGGGCAAAGAAGGGGCCCACACCATAGGCTGGCGCCCCCTTGGCCGTGCCGGCTGGTGGTGTGGCCACCTCAACCACCCCCTCGGGATCCCCTCTTGACTACATAACCCCCGTGACCTAAAACTGAGTGGGGTTTGTCATATTCCAGAGAAATACACCAGAGCGCCACCGCCACCTCGAAACCCAATTCGGGGATCAGAAGTTCATGTTTTGGCACCCTGTCGGGACGGGGATTCAGAGGAGAGCATCGCCATCGTCATCGCCACCACTTCTCCATCAACCATCCATGATTCCCCCATCCATGTGTGAGTAATCCCCGCTGTAGGTTGAGAGGGATGGAAGAGATTGGATGAAATCGTTCATGTAATAATGCAGAATTGTTAGGGCATGGTGCCTAGTATCTATTGTTAGTGCTTTATATCTTTGTTGCAACTTGTTATGCTTAATGCTTGTCACTAGGGCCCGAGTGTCATGATCTCAGATCTGAACATGTTATTGTTTTATGAGTATAATTGTGTTTCTTGATCATATCTGCAAGTTGTTTACACATATCGTTGTCCGGAACCCGAGGCCCCAAAGTGACATTAATTGGGATAAAACCGGAGGGGGTGGCTGTGATGTGAGGATCACATGTGTTCATGGAGTGTTAATGCTTTGCTCCGGTGCTCTACTAAATGGATCACCTTAATTACCAGTAGTTTCCCGTGAGGCCCCGCTGCAACGGGCTGGTAGGAGAGAAGATGTTGTCTAAGTTTCTCACTACGAGCACGTACGACTAAATTGGTACACATGCCTATGGTTTGCCTAGTACTTGGATGCTTTATTATTACCTATCTACAATGCCCATGTTTTGATTATTATATGAACTATCTTATCCAGGCAACGCCCGTTCATCCATCCTTATGTCTAGAGTACTTTAATCCTGTTGTTTCCCACAATTTCTATTGTTGTTGTTATTTTACTCCTGCTGTTATTTTACTACTACTGTTGTTATAAAACTGTTACCACTGATAAACTGTTGCGAGAAAGTCTACTTTCAGGTGCAGATGAACTGACAACTCAACTGTTAAGACTTATAAATATTCTTTGTCTCCCCTTGTGTCGAATCAATAAATTCGGGTTTTACTTCCCTCGAAGACTGTTGCATTCCCCTATACTTGTGGGTCATGAGGTGGCCACACCATAGGGCGGCGCCCCCCCCCCCCCACCTTGGCCACGTCACTAGGCGGTGTGGGCTCCCTGGACACCCATCTATATCGCTCGTTCGCCTATTTAAGCTCCTTCTTGGGAAAACCCTAAAGACCTGAGCCTCCATCCATGAAAATTTCCGTAGCCGCCGTCATCGTCAACCCTAGTTAAGGAGGGTTCTGAAGCTCTCCCCGGCACCCTGCCGGGAGGAGAAATCATCACCGAAGGGCTCTGCATCACCATGCCTGCCTCCGGAGTGATGCGTGAGTAGTTCATCCTTGGACTACGGGTCCAAAGCAGTAGCTAGATGGTTGTCTTCTCCTCTTTATGCCACCATGTATAGATCATGTGAGCTGCCTAACATGATCAAGATGATATATCTGTAATGCTACATGTTGTGTTTGCTCGCATCAGATAAGTATTGAATGTTATGTCAAGTTGATTATCAATCTATCATGTTTATGTTATTGATACGTCTCAAATGTATCTATAAATTCTGATGTTCCATGTTGTTTTCATGCCAATTGCTACATGTTTTCAATACACTTCACATCATTTTTATGGATTTCCTGGGACTAACCTATTAACAAGATGCCATAGCGCCAGTTCCTGTTTTCTGTTGTTTTGGTTTCAGAAAAGTTGTTCTAGAAATATTCTCAGAACTGGACGAAACAAAAACCCAGGGTCCTATTTTTCTGTCAAGCACACAGAGTCTAGAGGAGACCCGGAGGGGGGCCATAGGGTGGCCACACGATAGGGCGGCGCGCCCACCCTCGGTCGCGCCACCAGGTGGTGTGGGACCCCTAGCCACCCACCGACATCGCCCTTTCGCCTATTTAAGCTCCTTCTCGGGAAAACCCTAAATACCTGAGCCTGCATCCATGAAAAGTTTTCGTAGCCACCGTCATCGTTAACCCTAGTTCGGGACGGTTCTGAAGCTCTCCCCGGCACCCTGCCGGGAGTGGAAATCATCACCAGAGGGCTCTACATCACCATGCCTGCCTCTGGAGTGATGCGTGAGTAGTTCATCATTCTTTCTCAAGAGCTCTAGTTCGTCCAAGGCATTAAAGACACATTTATTAAGCTCACCAAAAGTTAGATTTCTCCCAATCCCTCCACCCAAACTCGTTGATCTTTGGAGGATTGAAGGAGAAGGCCCTGATCTACATCTTCACCAACCCGTCCCTCATCTGCTTCTCATTTTCTTGAGGTATTTGAGTCTAGGTTTCTTTGTGGAAAATCTAGACTCCATTGTTACTCACTTGTTGTTTGTAGCAGATTTGTTGGTGTTCTTGGGAGCCCCCAATTCGGTTGTGGGTGTGTGCCTCAAGATCATTGTAAAGGCATCGATTTTCGCTTCAAGGTAATCAATAGTGGAAGGTGAACTAGGCCTTTGTGACAAAGTTCATCGAAGAATGGGGTGAGGCCTTTGTGGCGTTGAGTAGATCTTTGTGGCAAAACTCACACCCCTCCAACGAGACGTACTCCCCTCAAAAGAAGAACTCGGGAATAAATCCTTGTCTCCGCGTGCTTCCATTATCGGTTACCTCTATCCTTTACCTTTACTTTCTGTTTGTATATTTCTTAGTGTAGCCCTTGATACATAGGTAAATTCATCTTAGTTGCATATCTAGAGAATTTACCTTTGTGTTACGCCTAAATCGAAAATTATTAAAATTTGGAGGTAGCACCTATTCACCCCCCTCTAGGTTGCCCATACTATCCGTCCACCATCGAAGGGGGACGACTACTTAGAGTTCTAGGCTCGGACTCCTTCAAGTAGTGACAGATGTCATATTTCGACGTTCGCAACCTCAAGGACGCCAACCGGATCAACCTCCCTACTTTTTCGCCAGCGCAGCCGACCAGGATGAATTGAGCGTGAAGAAGCACGACAACAAGAAGGAGATCGACTAGATGGTGAGCCGGGTGGAGGATCTGACCGGCAAGCCGTTCGGCCTAATCGACGGGGATCCAACCCTGTGCTGGATATATCGGTGTGGCATGCCGCTCCAGCAACAGCTGCACAAGATGTGCCACATGACGGGGAAGCTGGATCCCAACTGGGTGTCGATACACATCCTGACGCTCCGAGGCCTCACGGAGTTGCTCTGGATGGTCACCAAGGAGCGTGTCGAGGAAGGGTGGTGGTACGGCATGACCCCCTTTGACCGGAAGTCGTCTCCGTCTCTGGTACGTTTGTTTTCATTTGAGTGATCGCCTTGACAATGTTTCCGGTTGGCTTGAACCGTCTGGCGCTTGCAGATTTTCGCATGTCAGAAGGCCGCAAACAGAGAAGACATGCTTCGCAAATTTGCTCTGAACCTTACCTGCATCGTCATCCTCGACCACGGTCGCCCCACAATGTTATGAGGGCGAGGGAGCTGAGGCGACGATAGAGCCGCCCGGAAGGATCGGGGTAAGCATATCGAGCCTCTCCACCTCAAAGATTGGCCATCCGACAATATACACATTGATTCGGACAAGGATGTGGTGACAGCGGGATCGTCTTCGGCGGCCCCCGCCAAGCGAAAAAATGCTGGTCGTCCGGCAAGCCGGCTGAGGTCTCAGCCTCATTCGGCAAGAAAACGGAGCTGGTCGACACGTGGAAGGATCCGTATTCAAAGATGAGGCGGATAAGGACACCCAAGGTCCCCGCAAATGTCGACGCATAAGTTGTTCTTCATTATTACTTTCGTACTCCTACTTCTGGATTCTCTCTTCTTTTTCTCTCTCACGGATATGACAGTCGTGGTTCTCATGTAGCTCACTGTTGTCTTTGGAGGTTACCGATCTGGGTGTGCCACGTTCTTCTCCGCCCCAAGCACCAACTCTGGCGCAAGAGGTGGAGACTCGAGCAGCAGATACGGCCGACCATGAGGTCGCGCCAGACATGACATTGGAGGGGCAATTCCGCCTCTAGGTTAGGGGAGGACATGCTGGGGGGCAACCTGTCGTGACGTTCAGGCGGCTGTGGAGTACATAGATGTTGTCCATCCGGAGGAGGTCTCCGTACAACCGGATGTGATAGCCGTGGGAGGTGGTGATGCCAGAGGCCAGGCCTACGTCGTGCCCCTCGCCCACCCGACACCAGCTGGCGAGGGTGCGACTGTTCTCTAGCTGGTTTTTTAGGAGAGGGTGGAGGGGACCACCAAGGAGGACATCATTGTGTCTGATTATGTCTTCGCCCCAGACGGCCGACTATAGAGGCGTCGCAGCGGGTAATTGTGCTTGGGATGTCGCCGGATCCCGACATCGTCCAGAAGATGCGTCACATGATACGTCCCAAACGTATCTATAATTTTTTATGCTCTATTCTTGTTTTCTACCAATTACCCTATGTTTTCCACATGTTTTTCTTTATTTTCTAAGCACTTTTATGAACTAACCTATTAACCTAGTGCCTAGAGACATTTCATGTTTTCTGTTATTTTTGTATTTCAGAAAAGCTCAGAAGGAAATATTTGCAAAAGTCTTGAAAATACGCGGAGATCATTTTTGACCCGAACGAAGACGGAGTCCAAAGCTGAGCTGTGAGTGGCCCCCACAGCCACCAGGCGGCCATGAGGCATGGCCCAGGGCCCACCCATGCCATGAGGTCGCCTGGTGGCCCTGAACAGCCCCCGACATCGACTCTTTGCCTATAAGTTACCTTTTACCCTAAAAATGTCAGGGACGGAGATTTTTTCCACGAAACGGATATAAAGGCGCCATCACCTTGAAAGTCCAATCTAGCGGTTCTGGAGTCCTGTTCCGGCACCCAGTCGGAGGGGCGAATCATCACCGAAGTCTTCTTCATCGCCATGTAAAGGTACATGTGTTAATGAACCTGGTTGAGTATTCATAGTATGTTGAGCGTGTTGATGTGGTGATTAGTGTTGACTGTTGAATGTGCCGATGTGTTGCAAGAGGTGATTTTTTATTAGAAATGGGGGAATCACCCCAGCTTCTGCATCGATCGATGCACACAACTATTTATTGCATCATTCAAGATAATATCAAGTCATTACAAGTCCTGATCACGCACGACTGAGAAAGAACAACCGTTCAAAAAGAAATGACAGCAAACTCGAACTACACAGCTTGTAAACAATTAAAATGCTGCCATGAAGCCCGGCTGAAGAAATCCTAAGCGACCACTAGGAGCCGTAAACACCCGGTAACCATGAGTTCACACTGATCCTCGGGTAGAAGCAAAGACCATTGCCGAATTCAGTGGGCCGCCAAAGAGAAAACCTGCAAAACATCAACATTTGTGGCTCTATTAAAGACAATATTATTTCGAATTCCAAATTTCCCAACACAAAGCTGAGACTCCAATTCGAATTCTAGCATTAGTCTTTTTATCAACACCATTCAACCAATTACCGAACATATTCGTTATATTAGTAGGTGGTGTGATATTATAAGTGGAAAACACAACTCGCCACACAATTCTAGCAAAAGGACACTCAATGAACAAATGCTCTATTGTCTCCTCCGAATCACAAAAAGAACATTTCGTACACCCCTGCCACTTCCTTTTAACGAGATTATACTTCGTGAGCAATACTTTATTACTTAGGAACCACATAAACACCTTAATTTTAAAAGGAATTTTCAATTTCCATAGGTACATATGGAGATATCTAGTATGACCATTCATTAGGTCCTCGTACATTGATTTTCCGTAAAACTCCATTACTGGTTAGCCCCCACACAAAGGATTCCGAATCCTCGGTGATGTTGACCTCCATCAATCTTTGGCACAAAGGAGACCAAGAATCCCATAAATGACCAATAATATTCCTCCTAAAACTCATATTAATAGGAGGTGCATTTACCATAACATCTTGAACGGAAGCATTCTTCCTTCTTACAATGTTATATAATGATAGATATTGATGTTTTAAAGGTGTATTACCTAGCCAAATATCATCCCAAAAGCTGATGGCAGACCCATTACCAAGTCTAAAAGAACCTCTACTTAAAAATTCACTCTTCACACGCAATAAACCCTTCCAAAAGGAGGAATCAGTTGGTTTGGCCTTAACCTGCACTAGAGTTGAATCTTTTAAATATTTATTCGTTAGTAATTCTTGTCACACACTTTCTTCATTTAACAACTTAAACAACCATTTGCTAAGAAGGCATTTGATTTTTTAACTCAAGCACCTCAATGCCCAAGCCCCCCGGTTCTTAGGCCTGCAAATAATATTCCACTTGGTCAACCTATACTTGCGTTTGTTCTCATCGTTTTGCCGAAAAAACGCGACCTATAAAAATCTAGTCTCTTTCTTACCCAAATAGGTGTTGAAAGAGGTGATAAGATCACTAGAGTCGAAGTAAGTGAGTAGACCACAAAAGCCACACACAATCAAACATCTATGTTTGCATCCACTTTTAAACTAAATTTATAACTAACCAAACGCGATGTTGAACTTGGTCCAAACCACATTACTGCCCAACCAGACTCGATGGATGACCATGCGTGCTAGAGGTCCACAATCCATGCGAGTAACCAAACAAGAACCACATATATTCTGCAGCAGGTGTCTTTTGATGGTGTACAAGAATTAAACGTATAAAGTTTGGAAGATTGATGAAAGAGTAGAGAGAGAAAGAGTGATGGACTTTATTAAAAGAAAATTAAAATGAGGTTTAATTTCATCTCGAGAATCCTATAAAATAATTCACAAAAAAATACCTATGAAAGAGAGGGTGTAGGTATACGGTCAAAGTTTGGGTTGGGCCGGACATTGAGTCGAGCCTAAAAAGCCCGACGTTCAAATCTAAGACTTAAGCCCGGTCCGGCCCAACTGTTGGGCCGCAGAAATTAGGACTAAGCCCGGTCCAAGCCCGCTCATCCAGCCCAACTACGACCAAAATTAAGCCCAAACGCCAGCCCAGCCCGATGGTCATGTCGGGCTCATCCTGGCCTAGGATTTTTGGGCTGGGTCAGGTCGAGCCGGCCGGGCCGGGCTGCCTATAGGTGTAGGGTGTAGGGAATAAATTTTATAGGATTTCATCACACAAATTGGTTAAGAATACCCTGAAATTCATACGAAAGTGCGAAATAAAATGGTGATTGAGAAGATTTTCCTTCGTCGCGTTTCTAAATTGGTGTTCAAATTTCTCGACTTTTTACAGCAGTGACATCCGTCGTGTAGGCAGCGGGACCGGGCGCGGCTAGACGACTCCATGGCCGCACGCCACCTCGCCTCTGCGGCGCCTCGCTGATTGGCGCCCCCCTCTACCCACACCACCCCTTCCGCCCCTTGCTGCTGTGTGTGAGGTATCATGCTGTCTTGTTTTAGACCTTGTTGTGCTATTGTCCCGACGAACTTTGTGTGTTGGTGTTGAACTTTATATAACTATATTGGACGGTTGATTTATTTATAAAAGGGGCAAAAATATATAACTATGTTGAATGGTTGATTTATATTTATAAAACGGGGGAAAAACTGTTTCGAGAGATCCAAATGTTCGGCGCAGACGGATCCAGCATTGTTTATTTCAGATACTCCTGCTGGCCGTGGTGCCCCTCTTCCACGACCACTGAATCTTTGCCACACACACACAGGCGCGCACACAATGATCTGCGCCGTCGCGGGTCGGCCACCTCATCCAACCCTGCTCGCCTTCGTCACCCGGAATCCCGAAACCAACCCCCTTTCCAAAGCCTCCTGCCGTTCCTTGGCGCTATCTCTCCCCACGTCCTCTCCCGCAGTTGCAGGCTGGGGTATCGCACCATTCCCGAGCTCCCGTTCTTTCTCTCTCTCTGCACGCCGGTGAACTCGGGGGACGACTTGACAAGGACCTCGAAACAGGTATATCATATTTCTGATTCTTCTTCTCTGTGGTCTCGTTTCATATTCCTCCCGAAATTGTGGGGAAAGCAAGTCTAGAAACGCAAAACATATTTGTCAAATTGGATTAACTGCGAAACAATACGTATTCAGATAGTTTGGGTAGACAAAATTGGAGGCTCAGACTCAAAATAGGTTTTAGCAGTCGTGCATTTTATCTTTTGGAATTGGAGTACCCAGTTTTAATTTAGTGAACCTTGCCAAATCAAGGAACTTAATTAGCATAAGCAAGGGTTTGGGTGTGCATACCGTGGAATGTAGTTGGCCAGATTTTCCTTTTGCCAACTCCGGAAATTAGGCATATAGTGTTCAGTGTTCAGACGTTAACACCAAACTAGTCTGCCTCAACCTGCGGCCCATTGTTTACATTCTGTTTGTTTGCTGGAATGTGGAGGAACAGGAGTTTCAGTATGCAACAAATGGCGCTATCTGCGTTCGTCACAACCCCCTCCTCATCGTATAGCAATCATGTATCGGGGCTGACTGCCCGTCGGTCTCAAAGATGGCACGGGAGACATGCACGCGGACAGGTCCGAGCGCAGGCGCAAGCAGGGATGCAGTATAATAAGCTGGGAGATTCGGACCTTCTTATCAGCGAGATTACTCTTGGAACGGTATGTGCAGAGCTGCAGAAAATGTTGCTGTTTGCTGCTACATTTCTCTTATACGCCAGGATAATTCTTTTGTTCCTGCAGATGACTTTTGGAGAGCAAAACACGGAGAAGGAAGCACATGAGATGCTCTCTTATTCTTTTGATCAGGGAATCAATATCCTTGACACCGCGGAAATGGTCAGTACATAGCTATGTATTATCTCCTTCCCTTTTGTTAACTCCATTTCCTTACCATCTGAAGTTTAAATCATTTACCTACGAACCTATCATAAGGGATTGACCTAGTTCTTCATATGGAACATCCATTCCTCTTTCTTGCCTTTAGTACCCAGTTCCACCGAAACAGGAGACTCAAGGGAGAACTGATCTATATATTGGCAGGTGGATGCAATCCAAGCCACGAGACAAGGTACCCTAAACATACTGAATTCGTTTGTGAATAGTTGTTGAAATTATGCCAGGTTGCTTAGGTTGCTAACGGCTAGATAGACATGAGACTCTACTCTGTTTAATTAACTTGTTCTACAATTTGTATAAATCTTATGCTGATTTCCTGTCTAAGTTCACATCAGCTTTTGGGGTCTAAATATCATAATCATAGTATCAATAATAAATATATGGAATAACAAAGAGAAATTATGATTCAGGCTTTACTATGAACTGACCCAATTTTTCCATTTGTAATGGCATGTTTGAATGGTGTCACTGAAACATGGCTCTTTCACAATTTGATTCTTTACGTCCAGGTAATTCTAGCCACCAAAGTTTCTGGTTATTCAGAGCGATCCTCTTATCTTCGGGACAGTGGTAAAGTGGTGCGTGTTGATGCTGCCAATATCAAGGAAAGTGTTGAAAAGAGCCTTTCACGCTTAAAAACAGACTACATTGATTTGCTTCAGATACACTGGTTAGCTTCTCAATTTGAAGATTATTCTTGCTCATCATAATCTGCACACCTTGGTTCAGCTTGAATGTGAGCAATCAATTTCAGAAGGCACCAATATTCATTAGATTCACTCTCTCAGGTGTTTGCTTATTTATTGACATATTTTCCAACTTATATTTATCAAATTAATTCGGGATGACGTTAATTGGGTCATATTAAGATATGGTACTTATTTTTACATTAAGAGAAATTAACCTGGCTTCAAATATTTCTTTTATGTTCTCAGGCCTGATAGATATGTGGCAATATTCGGGTCATTTTCTTATGATTCAACCAAATGGAGGCCAAGTGTTCCATTTGAGGATCAATTGAAAGCTTTCCAGGAACTAATTGATGAAGGCAAGGTATTATTTTTGTTGAAATAACACAAAGTTATATCGCCTGAGATAGCAGTAGTTTTTCCTTTTTTCTTCTCATTTTTCCTTTGTACATCTTGTACTCTCTCTCTCTCTCTAATGAAATGAAAAGCAGGACAAACTGCATTTTCGCCAAAAAAATAAACTAACAAAACCCTGAAAACTGAGTAAAGTAAGAAGATTGTAATGGAATCTAACTAGCAAAACATGGTACATATTTTCTCTTAACATGGAGGCATCTTCAACAAAACATGGTGTACTTATTTGATGAGTAGTATTATATTTGGGGTAATAACAGCCATAGGATTATTCTAGAGTCCATAGTTTATGAGGAAGCCAAGCATTGCATAGATCATTCTGGTAGTGGTATTGTTTGTTGTAATCATTGCTTCTAGTCTGAACTTATCTTGTTTGAGTTCCTCTTGCAAACTGGTGTCACCAGTGTGAATCTGTATCCTGCCACTGGGGCTGTCAATTAAATCCTGCCTTAATGCAATGTTTCTGGAAGTAGCTTATGAGCATGTCGTTGCTGTATTTTTAGAGCTGCATTTGAGTAGTTCCCTCACAAACCTATTAAAATGGCAGTAAAGAATGCTAGATTATTAAAAATATTTTCCCCCTCTATTCTAGGTACGCTATATCGGTGTTTCCAATGAAACCTCATATGGAGTAATGGAGTTCGTACATGCTGCAAAAGTTCAAGGACTTCCAAAGATTGTGAGCATCCAGAACAGTTATAGTCTAATTGTGAGATGCCGCTTCGAAGGTGAAACAGATGGCATTGACCTCTTTTCACTTGATTCATCAGAATTTTGTCATGCCTTTGGTTCCAAAATGAATTGGGATCTTTTTACTTCTCTATCAGTCTGGCAAATCAGTTGCTTACTATCAAATAAACACAAGCTCCTGACAAATATTTGTTGCCAGATGATTTCCTTTCTTCTTAGATATAACTAACAAAAATAACGTCGCAAAAATATTAACAAGAATAAAAGGAGGTCTATACGATTGATTTATAATTTATTCCCTCCGTCTCAAAATAAGTGTTGTTAAAATGACTGTATCTAGTTTTGAAATACATCTAGGTACATCCTTTTGAGTGGCATTTATTTTGAGACGGAGGGAGTAATTGCTAATATGTTGTGTATTTTATTGAGGTGATGGGAGCAGCGTGCAGACTCTTGATTGTGGAGCAGTGTCCCTTAAATTCCAGGCTTGAACTGGATGTTTTGTTTTTTCACAGTTGATCTTGTTGAAGTCTGCCATCCGAATAACTGCAACGTTGGGCTGCTTGCCTATTCGCCATTGGCTGGCGGTGTTCTCAGTGGAAAGTATCTTGATGCTAACTCTAGTGATGCAAAGAGGAGCAGACTAAATCTCTTCCCTGGTTACATGGAGCGCTACAACGCATCGTTGGCTAAAGTATGATCTAACAATACGGCTATTACTAACCATTCGTAATTAAGTTTTGTTCGCTTCCCAGAGGCTGATAGCCTGTGTGCATGCTGGCTTACTTCTGTTGCTTTTTCTCCACAGGAAGCTACGAACGAATATGTCAAGCTTGCCAAGAAGCATGGGCTAACCCCTGTCCAGCTTGCCCTCGGCTTTGTGCGCGACCGTCCTTTCACAGCTAGCACCATCATCGGAGCAACCACCATGGATCAGTTAAAGGAGAACATCGATGCATTTACCAGTGCTCCGCGGCCTCTGCCACCGCAAGTTCTCGATGATATTGAAATTCTTTTCAAGAAATACAAAGATCCAGCAATTCTCTAGATGTTCGCTTTTTTATGCAAAGGACATCAACCTTCAAAACACAAGGATCGAGCAAGCAGGCAGACAAAGATCCTGCGATTTCTTTCATGTTTATAACACATCGATTCGTGTCTTCCCCCTAAATGCGTGCGTAGCACATACCTGAAGCATATTTTTTATTTCCCCGCAAAAAAAGCATATTTTTAATTTTTTAATTTTTTTGTAGTATATTTTTGTATACTTGATTATTACATATATACCGATAGAGTCCGGGAGTAAGGAATGATGCTATCTGTCACTAGCTAATTGTTCTCTAAACTTTCAGAAGTGGGGAGAATTATGAAGTTATCAAGCTCTGTTTACTGACATTATATATATGACTCGCACTACGTTGATCTGCTACTTATTGCTGCTGTGGGTTGCCGTTGCTCCTGTCTGCCACAACGTTGCCCTGGTCTTTTGCAATCCTTACAGGCGCTGGACAAGGCAGTGGTCGGTAGAGTCCATGGCCACTGCAAGACATCCTTGTGTTTCCAGGTGTCATGGTTAACATGGCAGTCGACGCGCCTTTCCCCACCCCGCCTTGCCCAGATAATTCCATTTCCACCCTTCCTCTTGTGCGAGCACCTTGTGTTTGACCCCACTGTATCGCGGCCATATGAGGTGTTCTTCATCCCTGTTGTTCCTACAATGAACCATGGGCACAGGGCCATGACATACCGTGTTCATCACAGAAGCAATGTGGCCACCTTCCGCAGTTCTCCCTGCGTGTCTCAAAGACATGGCGGTGGACGAGAGGACCTTCCTTCCTGAAGGTAAGAGCGCTGGGACCGTAGGTGATACGCGGTTGCTACATGAGTACATCATGTTGGAACAGGCAAGATGCAGCAGTCTGTTTATTGGCGGATGGAGTGGAAATTTCTTTGTAAGGTAGCAAATACGTTTTTTCTTCAACACTTCCATTCTCAATGGTCGTTGTTGTTCCAGATTTGATATTTTCCCTTGTTTCTGTTTTCAGAATGTCAGGAGGTTTTTACCTAGCATGGATGGCGACGAAGTCTACGGATCAGGCCTCATGCACCTTCGGTTGTTTCTTCTTTTGACACACGAATACGAGCTCAGTTCGCTCTTTTTACTATTTGTTGTTATGTGTTGTATACATCTTGTTATGAAGAGGCCGAGTGTGAACTCTTTTGCTTGAGATCTCATATGACTTTTGAGCTCTCTTTACCAGAAAAGTGATTCCAGATTTTAAGTGAACTTGTACATAAGTGATTGATCAAAGTTCTCCCATTTTTTACTCCCCTTTCATACTTTTTATGCCCTTCGATGTAGTACCCAATTCAACCCAGGGAGGAGACTTAAGGGAGGACTGACCTGTATATAGGCAGGTGGATGAAATCCAAGCCACGAGATAAGGTACTAAACAGGCCCTATTATAGATTAAAATAAATGTTCAGTTTCTGGATGCATTTGCGATTGGTTGTTCAGAGCTTAAACCATGCCCACTTACGCGGGATAACAAGAACTGATCTATATCCATGAGGCCCGACTCTGTTTAGTTAGCATGGTGCTAGGTACGCTCCGCGCAAGCAAAAACACAACATGCTGCTACTTTGGACGAGCTAAATGTTTTACACTGATTCCATTTCTTAAGTTGATACCAGTGTGAGAGTGTCTAGGATACCGACATCACTATTGTAACCATTGCAATATGTTGAAAAATATATTTAGGCTTGCTACAGGTAGTAATTCCTTAGTTTGCCCACTTGAGATACCATGCTTCAGTTCAACAGTTTCATCGAAACATGGCGCCTACCTGCTTTGCATTTTCCATCCAGGTAATTTTGGCCACCAAAGTTTCTGGTTATTCAGATCGTACTTTTCTCCGGACGATGCAGAAGTGGTTCGAGTTGATGCTGCCAATATAAAAGAAAGTGTCGAAAAGAGCCTTTCACGCTTATCTACAGACTACATTGATTTGCTTCACATACACTGGTTAGCGCTTATTTTGAAGATTATTCCTGCTTAGCAGTAAATTGCGCATTGTTCAAGCTTGATTCACAGACGATCATTTTCATAATTTTCACTCACCTTACAAGACCTAAAAAAATGTAAATATGAGTTTTCTTTTCATCCTTTGTGAGACTTTTTGTTGTCTAATATAAACTGTTTTCAGCACACAACTTTCATGAAAGTGTAACTGTATTAGTTCTTTAAGTATTCACATTATTGCATACAATTTGGTCGATAGGATTTTTTTCATATTGATATGTTTTTAGTTTAACTTTTTTACTTGCAAAAAGACAACACGTGTTCCAAAAGATTTTTATGTCTTCAGGCCGGACAGGTATGTTGCACTATACGGTGAATTCAGTTATGATTCAACCAAATGGAGGCCAAGCGTCCCGTTTGAGGATCAACTAAAAGCTCTTCAGGAACTAATTGATGAAGGAAAGGTAATACTATATTTTATTTAGGTGTATTCCAACAAACACATCAGCGACCACTATATTGATTGGCTGGAGAAGGCTAACTTAGTTGGAAAAAAATTATTCATCTTTCAATATAATTCTGTACTTGTATTTTGCACTTTTAAAGAAAAAAATCATGCTTATCTTTATTGTAGTAACATCTTATAGTTATTCTAGAGCATGTCATACCCTATGGGTATGTGATTTTTGTGTTGATAGACACACCTTTGTGAAATCATGAACCACTAATTGCTTCATTCAGTGTTGGTCTGTGTTCTAGGTACGATATATCGGTGTATCCAACGAAACCTCGTATGGAGTAATGCAGTTTGTACAGTCTGCAAAGCTTCAAGGACTTCCAAAGATTGTGAGCATCCAGAATGGCTATAGTCTACTTGTGAGATGCAGCTTCGAAGGTGAACCAGATGGCTACCGCTGATATATATTCCTCTCACTCGCGGGAATTTGACAATTTTCTTTCAGCCGGAAACTTCAATTGCTTGTTTTTCCATTTGTCACAGTTGATCTTGTTGAAGTCTGCCACCCAAACAACTGCAACCTTGGTCTGCTTGCCTACTCCCCTTTGGCCAGCGGTGCTCTCACAGGAAAGTATCTTGATGCCAGCTCTGACAATGCCAAGAGTTTCAGGCTAAATCTCTTCCCTGGATACATGCAGCGCTACAACTCGCCTTTGGCTCAAGTATATACTTCACCGGAACACTAGAACCAAGGCTAGCCGTTAAGAAAATTGTGCACTAATTCTGGTCTACTCTTACTGTGCTGTTTGTTTACAGGAAGCAACAAGAAAATACATCAAGGTTGCGAAGAAGCATGGGCTAACCCCGGTCCAGCTTGCCCTAGGCTTCGTTCGTGACCGCCCGTTCACAGCTAGCACCATCATCGGAGCGACCACCATGGATCAGCTGAAGGAGAACATCGATGCCTTCACCAGTGCTCCACGGCCTCTGCCGCCGCAAGTTGTCGATGATATTGAGGCTATTTTCAAGAGATACAAAGACCCAGCAGTCCTCTAGCTATGTTTTTCTACTATTTTGTATACACAGAACAGTAACCCTCAGGAAGCAAATAAATACCCAGCAATTAGTTCACTGGCATACGATTTCATGTAGCAATTAGCCGTCAGTGTTTATTATTGTTTCGAAATTCATTCCATGCTTAATAATGGAGGTGTAAAAAGAGCCAGGAGGAAGGCAGTCAAATACCCTCTTCTTTAGCTGCCTGTTAAAAAAAAATCGATGATACCTAGCCAACTTGTCAGTTTTACAGGTTGATGTTATTATGAGTTTATCAACTTGTTTTTTGGGCCTGTAGTTGCTGTGGATTGATGAGGCTTCTGGCATGCAGTTCTGCGGTTTCTTGTGAAATTCATGTGTTTTATTGCTTCATAACTTTTAAGAAGCGATAGGCAGAGTAAGTTACCATGGACAGGAAAACGGCAGAAGGTCAGAATGCCTCGGTGTCGAAACTACAGAAAGCAAACGTCTCTACCTCAATCGCCGGACATAACCTAAGGCCGCTGTACTGAGACAGGAGGGCTTCTAGCTAGGAAATTTGCTGAACTGATCCAGTAGTAGACAGTGAAAATGCGCATGTATGCACGGAAAAATTTAAGATTCAACACAAATTCCATAACCGAATTTCTGTCTCCCAAATTTGCTTCATGTCAGCAGTGCATGTACATAAATTACAAACCTATTCACCCACTAGGAGCAATCCGAAATAGTCTGAAGATTCCAGCGATAGATTTCTCTAGCATCTACAATGCTACATATACACACTTCAGTCAGTTTTATAGTCAAGCATGCATAATTAGTGCAGGATACTGGCCTTGTCAGTCATCTTGCGGAACTCGGTCATCCATTGGCCTGACATCGTTCTTGCTCATCGTTGTGCCACTCGTTGTAGTTGAAATCTTGAGTGTCCCATCTAGGGTTCGTCAAGCGCCCTCTGCCATCCCTGTGACCAATCTCTGCTGTTTGCTGGTCAATCAATTCAAGCTGCTTTCTTACCCATGGAGGATCATCTGGATGAAGCCACAACTTCTCATGAGTGTCCTTGTGCTTGAAATCAGGGTACTTGACATGAGGTTTGTGTTGCCGGTTGTCCCACCACTCGTAGGGGCTGGCAAAGAAGACTTGCCACAACCGAAGCCGGTCTTTGTACTTGTTTTCCTCAAGTATTTCAGCTAATTGATGCAACAGAAAACAGTAAAATATTTTAAAAACTATAATTCATAACAAAATGTACAAAGTCAAATGAGAAAAACATACTACTGGCAGATGGTGTTGATGCTGGATCTGCTGAATATTTATCATTCATGGGCTTCTTATTGTGATCGTGAACATAATTCAGCTCCTTAACGTGAATCTATGCAATGATGGATCTCAAATTAAAAGGATAAGATATAAATTGTGATTGAGAACATAATTCAGCTCCTCGACAGAATCTATGCAAATAATAGATCTCAAACTAAAATGATATAGAAAATATAAATTGTGATTGAGAACATAATACAGCCCTCTTTGACATGAATCTATGCAATGATGGATCTCAAATTAAAATGATATGGAATGTACGATGCACAAAAGAAATAATCTCGGGTTTACAGACCAAAAATACACACAGCAACACGGAGAAAACGCTAAAACCTTTTGTGGGTATGGATGTAGAATATATATGTATAATCGTATATGATCAAAGATAATGGAAGTAACTAGGACCATATGAGTATATATGACAGGAGGCAGGATATGGTAACATACAAATCACAGCTAGGAGGGGACCACGAATGGCAAGAGCACAAAACAATTCTTCTAGATGACATAACAAAGACAACTGTATATCTCACAATAGTACAGAATCATCTGTTCATAAGACATTGCACCCACTGACTAACCTTATAGCAGATATACCGGCGTTCACCAGCTGCATTGACTCGCTGGTAAGAGTTCAAGGAACCAGATACATACACAAGGTCCTCGTACTTCAAATGCTTCAGGCATACTTTTGCCAGTTCGCCCTTCAAGTGCAAAGTCACACTGTTCGAGATGTTTACACCGTAAGTATGGTGATAGAAACATTAGTTCCAACACAAATTACAATAATCATGAGAAAGCATGCATCTATTCTGTCTGCAGGCTTTATGAAAATATGATTTGTTACAATGGTGTTTTATCATTTTTCACCAGCATACTGACTGTTTTTGCCAACCACAAACATGGCACCAACTTGATCAGGACACTGTCCAATGTGTTGTGCTTATAAGGAGCAATATGCCGAACACAATTCAAGATAAGACCAACTTGTTTGATATTCCAGTAAACACTGGTCCTAAACCAGCAGGAAGACCACCGAACTGCATCTTTCTACCATGACCAAAGCAAATAATCCTCTTAACTGAAGCACACCAACTTCTACAGTTACATGAATAGCAGATAAAATTTCCTAGCTGTTCCATCACAGAATACAAACAACACAATCCAAATGACTCCATCATGTATTATTACGTCAAGAACAGAAACAGCAGTAGACCTGGTAAGAACGGAATACCAAGCAAAATCTAAATCAAACTAGTACAGTATTAAACATGGTAATGAAGGCTACCTATTGTTTCCCGTTAAGATCAAAATATTCTGTATCAAGGCAGAGCGCGAACAACATACAGCTGCAACCTAACTGGGGAGGTGGGGACTAATCGAGGGAGGCGTAACTTGAAGTTTGAAGAACTCGATGATGACGAGCAGGTGGGCGTAACGGAGAGGAAGGTGTAAGCCTTGGGGTCCTCTTCGGAGCTGCCTTGGTACGGCCGCACCGGCGCGTCGATGCGGCCGATGAGGCTGCACGAATTAGGAGAAATAATCGCCTTCTTCCGCACGACAGGGGAGCCCGCAGCATCGACATGCGGTACGCCACGCTCTCCACCTCCTCCCCACTGCCGACGCCTCTTCCAAGGTGGAGGAGGCGTCGACGAGCGGCGGCTACCGGCAAGCGCGCGGCGGCGGCGAAGGATCGCAGCATCTGCCCCTCCTGGGGAATGACTGGTCGATTTGGACTTTTGGAGTGGGAGGCCTGGTGGGCCTTTTGCTTTATTTGGGCCTTCTAAGGTTCTTCCTTATAATAGGATTAAGTAAGAAAAAAATCGAGTAAACTGCACCTGCGATACATTGTCCTGATTAGACATCAAGTTGAAAATTTGTATCGAACGACTATAACATGCCATTTGCGGCCAGTTTAGCGCATATTCAGCCACGTGAGATGAAAGACTTCACAAATAGAGGTTGACATTGGCTCGAGCGGGATTTTTTTAGATGCTACTCCGTAGGTAAGAGACCGTACGTCAAAACAGGGGCATAAATATTCATGGATTGTACTATGAATAAAGTTAATGTATCTAACGATAAATTATATCTAAAGAAATCCATTTTTGTTCATATTTATGACAATTAATTTCCGGAATAATACCTAGTCTGAAAGGAGGCACTATTTTAAGCAAAGAGCTGAAAGTTCAACTCATAAGAATAATACCTAGTCAATAATATACTCCCTCCGTGTCAAAATAATGTTTCCTAGACAACTTGTATCTAGACATATTTTAGTGTGTACATTCATGTGTATCTTGCACTAAAACATGTCTAGCTACGTTTTGTCTGATAAACGATAAAACATCTTACATTTTGATACGGATGGAGTAGCACTCAGTTGGCAACAGACCAACGGTTTAGAAATTTAAATAAGTGGCACAAACATGTACGATATTGGAAGGTCACAAAATTAAAATATTAGTGTAATAACTAAATATCAATGCATTAGCACCGCACCGAGACCGCCCATATACACAGGATACAACCGGTTTCTCAATCCGAATCTAAGCGATGGTCTCTAATGTATTTTACAATAGAGTCGGATATAAAACCGGCTGTGATTACCTAATCTCTTAGATGGCTAAAAAAGAAAGTTGTTTCGGAAAATATATTTGCAGAGAAATGTATGTCCGTAGTTATGCGAGCAACAGAGTCGGTTGTAATTTGTGGCCGGCTCCCATTTTTGGAGCTTCCGATTTTCCACTCCGGCTGTAACGAGACGATCGATTTCTACGTTATACTGTCCGGAATATTGTCCCGACGATTCGATCATATTATACAGTTGAACTAATAATTAATAATATGCTAATCAGACCATATCATATTCGACTTTTAGCAATACCAAATATTCCTAATTATTAAGAAACAAAATAGAAACTGTACTACTCGGAATTTCCGATCATGGGTCTTGTTCGTCACGAGTCCTTGGAAGTGTTCGAATCGTCCTCACTCTCCTCTTTATTTATGTCATAATTTATAAGAGCAACATAGATACTAAAATAAAGTCCTGACATAGTAAAAACTAGAATGTCTTCCGTATTCAGATTGTTCTTCGTGGCAAAGTCTTCCCATTCTTCGCCATGCAACAGGGTTATGCTCCGTATTTTTGACACAACAATGTTGTACGTGCTCGAGAGCACACGAAACAACACGGTCTTGCCAATTGCCTCGTTAAACGAATGGCGAATGTTGCATGGTACAAACTGCGTATACAACAGAAAAACAACAAGTAAAAAAAAACAGATTTATAAACACACAATTTCATATAAAATACGCTAAACAAAATTGAAACAGATTTGTTTTCTTACCACTGACTTGTGGTGACAGTCTTGTAGACAAACATTAAAACTGGATCGAATAAAGTTCCTAGTTATGCAATCATTTTTGCATATCGGCATGCCATGTCATGTTAAATAATTTGTAAACAAAGCAGAAATTAACACAAATTACTCAGGGTTGAAAAGATTGCAAACAAAGGCTATTAACATGCTATTAGCAAATATTTTGCATAGTCATGCCATCTCTTTTTAAATAATTTGAAAAGAAAGCGGGAAAATTAACACAAATTACTCAGGGTTGAAAAGATAGCAAACAAATCCTATTAACATGCTATTAGAAAACATTTTGCATAGGCATGCCATCTCTTATTAAATATTTTAAAAAAGGAAAGCAGAAATTAACACAAATTATTCAAAATTCAAAAAGATAGCAACCAAACCCTATTGAAAATATAGCATCACTAAAATATTAGTAGCAAAGAATTCATGCTTGAGGGCTAAATAACACAACTCACATAAGGTTAAATATCCTAACATGGTAATAACAGTACAAAATTTCTTCTGTAACATGCTAATATATTACCAAATTTCTTCTGTATATACAATACCAAATATCCTAGCATGCTAATATAACAAGACTCCAAAACCAACACATTATACACGAGATCTATTCACACAAAAAAAATCTTAAATCCATGTGGTACCGTCCCACGAAATCGAGGTGAGTCGTGAGAGTACATAGAAGAAAGAGGAATAAATACCTTACCGGATAGGGTGTAGATCGAAAATCTAAGGTGTGGAGATGTAGGGTAGACGATGAACAGCCGCCGACGCGGATGGGAGGCTTTAGTGAGGAAAGTAAGAAAAAAATGGAGTAAACTGCACCTGCGATACGTTGTCCTGATTAGACATCAAGTTGAAAAGCTACCAATCAATAGGAGCTCCGAAACGTTTTCCTAGGGTTTCGAGTAGCAGGGCGGCGTGGAGGCGATTTCCAATTCCGACGCAAGATCGCTAGGGTTCCTTGACTGCTGGCACCAATTTCTCGCGCGGATCTTGGTTCTCGCTGCTCCTGTGTTCGAGGTGATCAAGGGGGGACCCCTGCGTCCCTACCCACCCTTGGCTTAGGGCAACGGACGAGCGACACGGAGGGAAGCGGCCATGACTGACCAGGGGTCGAGTCAGGGGAGTAAGAAGGAGGGGGGATCCAAGTTGGAAGATCTGATGGGCAAGTTGCACCTCACGGAGAAGGAGAAATCAAAGCTAATCATCAACGATGAGGTTGAGGAGGAAGATGGGAAGATGATCGCGCTCATAGGGAAGGTTCTGTTCAAGAAATCCTTCCATGTCAGTACGATCGCGGAAGCATTAAGACCGGCGTGGGGGAACCCAAGGGGGCTCTCTTTTCGACCAGTGGGAGACAATGTCTTCGTGGCTCAGCTTGAGCAGATCAGGGATAGGGATCGGATCCTTGAAGGAGGTCCTTGGGCTATGGGGAAGCATTGTGTTGTGCTAGAGGTGTTCAACATCAAAGCTAGGCCATCTGAATTGTGTTTTGACAGGATCAGAGTGTGGGTACGCATAATCAATCCACCTTTCAATATGCTCTGCCCACCATGGCCGCCGAGGATAGCTGGCTTGGTTGGCGAGGTGATCAAAATTGATGCCGATGCAAAGGGCTATGCTTGGGGTGAGAGCCTACGTGCTCGAGTTTGGATCAACGTGAGGGAGCCTTTGATGAGATGTGTGCAGCTCGAGTCGGCAAAGACCAAGAAGGCCGAGTTGTTCGACATCCAGTACGAGAATCTACCGTACTTCTGCTTCTCGTGCGGCAAGATAGGCCATGCGGAGTTGACATGCTTATTTCCTGCGGGGAGAGATGACCAAGGAAGACCCCCCTATAGTGAGGCACTCAGGTACACGCCCCTCCGTCGAGGATGGGGCGTTGGATCGGGAGGTCAAGGTGGTGGTGCTGACACGAGCTGGGAAAGAAGACCTCCGGAAGAGGAGGACGATGCTGAGAAGGGTGTGGAGGTGAACTCACCTGCTAAGAATAAAACCTCGTTTAACCAGCCGGCTGGATTCCAGTTTGGCTCGAGAGGGAGAGGAAATTACGGACGAGGAGGAGGGGAGAGAGGCAGGGGTCAGAAGGACGTTTATCGCAAGGTAAACATGAATGAAGGCAATGTTTCGGCACCAAAGAAGGGACAGTTATTGCTACAGGATCAGGATACACTGAATAAGAAAAGGCAAAATGAGGAGACTGCCTCAATTGGGTCGAACAATGATAGCCGTGGATCGAAGAAAAGCAAGGCAGTAGTGGATGACGATGTTATTCTGGCGGAGGCTGAGAACCAGCCCCGCCTGGATCAATGAGTTGCAAAATTTGGAACTGTCGCGGGCTTGGGAACCAGGCGACAGCCCTAGAACTCCACAATATGGTGAGAGTGGAAGCGCCCGCGTTGTTGTTTCTTTGTGAGACAAAAATCAGTGGTGATCGTGTGAGAGAGTTAACTGCTCGACTAGGGTTTCATGGTTGTTTCCCGGTTAGTAGCATTGGTCTAAGTGGGGGCTTGGCCCTGTTTTGGTCGAAGGAGGTGGAAGTTACGTTGAATACCTATTCTGATCAGCATATTGATGTGCTAGTTAAGAACATCGGTGGCGATCAGAACGTGTGGCGTTTCACTGGCTTTTATGCTAAGGCAAAAAGGAGTGAGAGGGCCAGGAGCTGGGAGTTGTTACGGTGGTTGCGCGGGCAGAGTGATGAGCCGTGGCTATGTGGAGGAGATTTTAATGAGATCTTGCATGGCTCTGAACATTTTGGAGCGCATGATCGATCAGAGTGGCAGATGGAGGGTTTTAGGCAGACAGTTGATTTCTGCGGTTTTTCTGATCTCGGTTTCCAGGGCGTACCATATACATGGGATAACATGCAAGATGGTGATGCAAATGTGAAGGTGAGACTCGATCGTTTCCTTGCTGATCCGAAGATGATGGCCCTATATGCTGGAAGTTTTGTTAAGCACTTGCCTACACCAAGATCAGACCATGTGATGCTGGTTGCGAAACTCCGCAGACTAGTGGATATGGAGGAGAATTATGGCCCGCGCCCGTTTATGTATGAAGATGCTTGGCGGCGGGAGGAGACGTACCCCCAGACAGTTCTCGATGGGTGGAATAAGGGGGCGGGTGTGCAAGGGCTCATGGGTTTAAATGATGCCCTGTCGAGTATGCAAAGTTGCCTCTCTGATTGGAAGAGGAGAAAGTTTGGTGATGTGAGAAGGAAGATAAAGAAAATAAGAAGAGAGTTCGAGGAGGAGAAGAAGAAGTCGCTGTTTAGAGGCCCCTCTAGACGAGAGAAAGAGTTGGGAAGACAGCTAGCCGAGTTACTCCTTCGGGAGGAGATCATGGCTAAACAGCGCTCGAGGGTGGACTGGCTGAAAGAAGGTGATCGGAACACTAAATTTTTCCACGCCCGGGCTTCAAAGAGAAAGAACCGTAACCGTATTGAAGTCCTGCATGCAGCGGATGGTAGTCTTTGTGAGAGTAAAGAGGATGTCCAAGCTGAGATACAAAACTTCTATACTAATTTGTATACGGCGCAGGGACAAGTTGCTATTGATCGGGTCCTGCATCACGTGGAGCCCCGAGTCACGAGTGAGATGAACCGGCGAATCACACGGCCGTTTAGTGCTGATGAGGTAAAGGTGGCGCTGTTCTCTATGGGGCCATCGAAAGCACCTGGAGTGGATGGTTTTAATGTTGGTTTCTATCAGCATCATTGGGAGCTGATTGGAGGAGATGTCACCGCGGCTGTTCTTGAGTTTCTGAATGGGGGTTTTATGCCTGCTTCTATCAACAAGACTACTATTGTCCTTATTCCAAAGGTAAAAAACCCGCAAAACATCACTCAATACAGACCGATTTCTCTTTGCAATGTCATCTATAAGATATGCTCGAAGGTTTTAGCTAATCGATTACGTGAGATATTGGATGAGATCATTGCAGAAGAGCAGAGTGCCTTCGTACCTGGACGCCTCATAACAGATAATGTGCTCACCGCTTATGAATGTGTTCATTCGATGAGAAAGAGGAGAGGGAAACAGGGCTGGTGTGCGGTTAAGCTAGACATGATGAAAGCTTATGATCGCGTTGAATGGCAATATCTTCAAGGCATTATGCAACAGCTGGGTTTCGATGAGGGGTGGATCTCTCTTGTGATGAAGTGTGTGTCATCAGTGAGTTTCCAAGTCAAAGTTAATGGTGAACTGTTACCAGCTTTTACTCCCTCGAGAGGTATTCGTCAGGGAGACCCTATATCCCCGTATCTATTCCTACTATGCGGTGAAGGGCTCTCTAGTATGCTGAAAAACTATGACGGGGGGTGGATTGATCGCGGTATTCGAGTAAGTACGCGAGCCCCGTGGATTACACATTTGCTTTTTGCAGATGATTGCCTTGTTTTCATGAAGGCAGACTCGAGGAGTGCATCACGGCTCAATGATATCCTTTATGATTACAGTATGGGCTCCGGCCAATGCATCAATAAACAGAAGAGCTCAATTTTCTTTAGCCCGAATTGTGGCGTGTCGGTATGGAGGGGGATCCGTGTGGCAACTCAAATCCAAAGGGAAGCCTTGTCGGAGAAATACCTAGGCCTCCCTACGGCTAATGGAAGAGTAACAAACGAGCAGTTGGAGTATATCTATGAGAGATCGAGGTCCAAAGTGGAAGGATGGTGTGAGAAATTCATGTCTTGTGCAGCAAAGGAGACCCTACTAAAGTCTGTTGTCCAAGCCCTACCGACCTATTCTATGAGTTGCTTCAAACTCACAAAAGGTTTATGTAAAAAGATCACGACTGTTATGTCAAAGTATTGGTGGGCTGGCTCTTTAGACAAGAGAGGGATGCACTGGCAGAGTTGGGACAAGATGGCGGTGCCCAAAAGACAAGGGGGTTTAGGTTTCCGCGATCTCGAAGTTTTCAATGATGCAATGTTAGCAAAACAGGCATGGCGACTGCTGGAGTTTTCTGATAGTCTCTGTGCTAGAGTATTGAAAGGGCGGTACTACCATGATGGTGAGTTCTTGGCAGCAGGGTGCCCCTCGGGTGCTTCGGCTACGTGGAGGGCAATCATGCAAGGTAGAGAGATGCTCAAGCAAGGCTTGGTTCGTCGAGTTGGAGACTGGGAGAACTACCGAAATATGGCACGATCGGTGGATCGTTGGTACTGGTACGATGAAACCCACGGGGCGTCTAGACGAGGAGCCGGTACAACTAGTGTCGGACCTGATCTGTGAGCATACAGGGACATGGAGGGAGAACCTGATCCGTAAAGTGTTCCTGGCTCCGGATGCAGGTGCTATTTTGAGCATGCCACGGCCAAGACGTGCAGGAGATGACGTATGGGCGTGGGCATGGGAGCGAACGGGTTTGTTTTCGGTTCGGTCTGCCTACCGAACGACCGTCGAGCGGAGATGTGCGCTGGCGGATGATAGTTCTTGCTCGTTGGGCAAGGAACGAGTGTGGAAGTCACTCTGGAAACTTAACGTCCTCCCGAAGATTCGTATCTTTTTGTGGCGTGTCCTTAAAAACCTGCTGCCGTGCTTCCAAGAGATGGCAAGGCGACACGTACGCGAGAAGGGTGACTATCCGTTGTGTGGTAGCGAGGAGGAGTCGCTGTATCACTGCCTGATCAAATGTGACCATGCAAAACGATTCCTGGCAGCGGCAGAGAATGCTTTTGATGTCAAGATGCCGCACCTGCACCCATTGACATGGGCGGAGGACCTCCTGGATCCAGACATCGTGGCGAAGAAGGATGCAGGGGTGCTTATCACGGTGCTATGGGCAGTGTGGCACAGCAGAAATAAGTTCACACATGGCGAAGAAGTGTTCCAACCTTTCAAATCCATGCAGATCATAGACGATATTGTGCGCTCACTAGAGATTCCGCCTAACCCTAAAGTACGGGCGAAACCTACTGAGCTGAAGTGGGCGAGGCCACCGGAGGGTTGGATCAAAGCGAACACAGATGCAGCTGTAGATATACAGTCGCTTACGGGCGGTGCAGGATATGTGGCACGAGACATCACGGGTGAGCTCGTGTTTGCTCGGGGCAGAAGATATCAAGGGGTGACGGACCCGGAGTCGTTGGAGATGTTAGCGTGCAGAGATGGTATGATAGCTGCATCAGCGATGGGGGTCCCCAAGTTGGTGATTGAAACTGATTGCGCAAACATCAAGGCTTTGTGGGAGTCAAGGTTAGGCGAGAGATCACCCAGCTTCCATATTTTATGTGAGATGAGGGAACTAACCACAAATTTTCAGGGGTTTGAGCTTCGTTGTGTTAGCCGTACATGCAATATGGCAGCTCATTGTGCGGCCAAAGAAGCTTGCTTGATTGAGTTTGATTATAGTGTAACCCCTGATTTCCTGGCTGCGCGTGTGCAGCTAGAGAAACTCTGTTTAGTGCAATAAAGTTAATTTTGAGTGTAAAAAAAAAAGACATCAAGTTGAAAATTTGTATCGGACGACTATAACATGCCATTTGCGGCCAGTTTAGCGCATATTCAGCCACGTGAGATCAAAGACTTCACAAATAGAGGTTGACATTGGCTCGAGCGGGATTTTTTTAGATGCTACTCCGTAGGTAAGAGACCGTACGTCAAAACAGGGGCATAAATATTCATGGATTGTACTATGAATAAAGTTAATGTATCTAACGATAAATTATATCTAAATACATCCATTTTTGTTCATAGTTATGACAATTAATTTGAGACGGAGGGAGTAATAATCATCATCCCACTTTCAACAACAATATTAATGCTAAGCTTTCCACTCTTGCTCAAACTATCAAATATGTAGCAAGTTGTTTTTCAAATAAATTTCCAGCATTCGAAGCCTTAAAGGAGGCACTATTTTAAGCAAAGAGCTGAAAGTTCAACTCATAAGAATAATACCTAGTCAATAATATACTCCCTCCGTGTCAAAATAATGTTTCCTAGACAACTTGTATCTATACATATTTTAGTGTGTATATTCATGTGTATCTTGCACTAAAACATGTCTAGCTACGTTTTGTCTGATAAACGATAAAACATCTTACATTTTAATACGGATGGAGTAGCACTCAGTTGGCAACAGACCAACGGTTTAGAAATTTAAATAAGTGGCACAAACATGTACGATATTGGAAGGTCACAAAATTAAAATATTAGTGTAATAACTAAATATCAATGCATTAGCACCGCACGGAGACCGCCCATATACACAGGATACAACCGGTTTCTCAATCTGAATCTAAGCGATGGTCTCTAATGTATTTTACAATAGAGTCGGATATAAAACCGGCTGTGATTACCTAATCTCTTAGATGGCTAAAAAAGAAAGTTGTTTCGGAAAATATATTTGCAGAGAAATGTATGTCCGTAGTTATGCGAGCAACAGAGTCGGTTGTAATTTGTGGCCGGCTCCCATTTTCAGAGCTCCCGATTTTCCACTCCGGCTGTAACGAGACGATCGATTTCTACGTTATACTGTCCGGAATATTGTCCCGACGATTCGATCATATTATACAGTTGAACTAATAATTAATAATATGCTAATCAGACCATATCATATTCGACTTTTAGCAATACCAAATATTCCTAATTATTAAGAAACAAAATAGAAACTGTACTACTCGGAATTTCCGATCATGGGTCTTGTTCGTCACGAGTCCTTGGAAGTGTTCGAATCGTCCTCACTCTCCTCTTTATTTATGTCATAATTTATAAGAGCAACATAGATACTAAAATAAAGTCCTGACATAGTAAAAACTAGAATGTCTTCCGTATTCAGATTGTTCTTCGTGGCAAAGTCTTCCCATTCTTCGCCATGCAACAGGGTTATGCTCCGTATTTTTGACACAACACTGTTGTACGTGCTCGAGAGCGCACGAAACAACATGGTCTTGCCAATTGCCTCGTTAAACGAATGGCGAATGTTGCATGGTACAAACTGCGTATACAACAGAAAAACAACAAGTAAAAAAAAACAGATTTATAAACACACAATTTCATATAAAATACGCTAAACAAAATTGAAACAGATTTGTTTTCTTACCACTGACTTGTGGTGACAGTCTTGTAGACAAACATTAAAACTGGATCGAATAAAGTTCCTAGTTATGCAATCATTTTTGCATATCGGCATGCCATGTCATGTTAAATAATTTGTAAACGAAGCAGAAATTAACACAAATTACTCAGGGTTGAAAAGATTGCAAACAAAGGCTATTAACATGCTATTAGCAAATATTTTGCATATTCATGCCATCTCTTTTTAAATAATTTGAAAAGAAAGCGGGAAAATTAACACAAATTACTCAGGGTTGAAAAGATAGCAAACAAATCCTATTAACATGCTATTAGAAAACATTTTGCATAGGCATGCCATCTCTTATTAAATATTTTAAAAAAGGAAAGCAGAAATTAACACAAATTATTCAAAATTCAAAAAGATAGCAACCAAACCCTATTGAAAATATAGCATCACTAAAATATTAGTAGCAAAGAATTCATGCTTGAGGGCTAAATAACACAACTCACATAAGGTTAAATATCCTAACATGGTAATAACAGTACAAAATTTCTTCTGTAACATGCTAATATATTACCAAATTTCTTCTGTATATACAATACCAAATATCCTAGCATGCTAATATAACAAGACTCCAAAACCAACACATTATACACGAGATCTATTCACACACAAAAAATCTTAAATCCATGTGGTACCGTCCCACGAAATCGAGGTGAGTCGTGAGAGTACATAGAAGAAAGAGGAATAAATACCTTACCGGATAGGGTGTAGATCGAAAATCTAAGGTGTGGAGATGTAGGGTAGACGATGAACAGCCGCCGACACGGATGGGAGGCTTTAGTGAGGAAAGAAGGCGACGAACGCGACCCCGTGAAAGTGCAAACGCGCTTAAATCATCTTGTTTAGGTGTTTGTTAACAACACATGTATCCTTAAGTGTGTTGATGCTTTTCAGGGTCTAAACAACATATTTGACATGGTGGTAGTGAGTTACAAAAAGGTGCAAAGTATCAGGAATTGTCTCTGCTGGAATTTATTCTAGTCCGGAGTCTCCGGTCTACCAGACCGCATTCTCCGGTGTGAAGCAATTCGCAAGACGTTTTCTCTGGTCATTCTGGTGTCGCCCGCTGTACCCAGACCGGAGACTTACCGGAGATACACCGGAGTCTCCGGTGTGGGCATTCCCTGTGATGAAATTGGCTGGAGTTCTTCTAGTGTCGCCCGCTGCATCGACACTAGAGACTGTCCGGAAAGTGTGCGGAGTCTCCGGACTAGGGCTGTGCGGAAACTTCAGACCGGAGTCTCCGGCCTTTACACCAGAGTCTCCAGCGTAAGTTTGGCAGAAATGCCCCCCAACGGCTCCAAACTTTATGAGGGGTATAAATACCCCCTCCCCTCCATCTACCTCGAGCGAGCTCGTCCAGAATAGATCTCACCATTGCTAGAGTTCACCCACTTTTACCTTTACCGTATATATACCGATTAGGGGTATATCGGATGATGCTCTAAAGTGTTGGATTACCAGGGTGGCCTAAAATGGTAGTGGACCACGGTCCATTGGGCGGCCCAGTAAGCTGATGCACGGAAGCCGGATTCTAGAAGAACCCGGACCACAACGCGCGTGGTACGGCTTGGAGTAGAAGGCGGATTCCTTGCCTTCCAAGTTAGCACATATCGTAGTCTTCTAGGTTTCCTATTTTGTAAGCCCTAACCCGGCTATTATATAAAGCCGGATGAGAGATAAGAAAGATAGACAAGAAGCTAGAGGCTAACTCGCCGAGAGGTTGATCCTTGTCGAGTAAGCTAAACCTAACCTCACATTGTACTCTGTATACCTCAGGCTTTAGTCCTGAATAGTGAGATTGCAGGAGTAGGAACGCCGCCCAGTTGCGACGTACCGAACCTGGGTAAAACCCTGCGTCATTGTTCATCATACGATCACGTCCCCCACCTCTCTATCGGTAGTCTCATGGCACCCCCATCTATGAATTCTACTACGATGTCTCGACATTTGGCGCCCACCGTGGGGCCAGCGACGTCAGGCGTTATGTTTCGAGCGGGGATACTCGGCAGAATCGTCAGTACCATAACTGTCGGAATCTTGGAATTCGACAACGACGTCGGGCGCTTCCTCGACAACGGATCGTACATGCCAGCGCAGAATCATCTGGTAAGTGCCTGCGTTTTACCGATCGGATCTGCAAACATCTTTACCGGATTAACTGCAGAAGCAATGGGATTTTGTGGTGGAAGCAAATTTATCCCACTCGCCCTATACCCAGTCGAAGAAGATTATGACGCCGTATTTTGCTCAGATCGCCGATATCACGCTGAATCGCACTTTATCGGTATGGTGCAATCCGAGATTGCTGAAAACACGGATGAAAGCAATCCCGTGCAAGAGGCAGAAAACAACAATCCCACGGTAGAGGTGGAAGATCCGACATCCATCAATATGACGATAAACTCGGAAGCTGACTTCGTATTAGCCACCATTGAGGCGAGAATGGAATCGGAACCCGGATCAGATGATTTTGATTCCGAAGACGAAGACGAGGACGCTTTCGAAAGAAAAGTCAAATCTCTTCAAGAGGGATTCCATGAAGTACTAATGGCAAAGTCGGTTGAAAACACGGATGCCGATAGCCAGGAAAGACCTAGAACACCTCCGCCAGAGGAAGAAAGAGAAGAGGGGGAAACCACCCCAACATATCCCGATGTCAAAGAATTGACAGAGGATGAACCGGGTAAAAAAAAACATCTTCCAAGAAAAATCACAAAGCTTCCAGGAAACTCCAGTACAAGCTCCGGAAGAAAAAATTGGTTGATCCACACGAACCCTGCAGGAGGAGGAAGTGGAGTTAAGCCTGCGGAGAAGAAAACGAAGGATATCTCTGTTCCGCCTATGTTAGAGCAGGACGAACAAAATCTACTTCAAACACCAGTGGGACCACACGAACCCCCTGAAGTGCTGGAAGCCAGGAGACAAGTGCTCCAAAGGCCAAAGCAACATCTATTCCGAACTCGGGAACACCTCCAAAAAACCCAGACTGACATTAAGTTAAAGCAGGAAGAAATTGAGGAATACGAGAGAAGGAACAGATCTGGCATTAAACCTACACGGTTACGCGGAATCGCAAGACCGGAAGTACTGCTGCCAAAGGAACATTTTCAAAACCCAGCTTGGCAAAATAAAGTAAACGGCAAAGATGCCAGGGGCAAACCTATATACAAAACCGCAACAGAAAACGCGGAAGCCGCGTTTGCCATCCTCAACAACAATATGTACTCCAACAGTGAAAAACTTCAAGGGGTGTATGCTTTCCTAGGAAAGGCATTGCAACAGCAACAGCGAGGGCAAGAACGATCAGGGAAGTTGCACGACAACTCAGCCCTATGTAAAATAGCTACATGCGCCGTTGGAGCACCTGGACCGAAAGAACCTGGAGATTCAAGTAATTCGAAATAGAAGAAATCAGATTCGAGAAAGGACAAGAAAAATCTCGATAACAAGGATGCAACGTCCAGAACCGGATCCCATCTGCCGAAAGATGGAATTAATCCCCGAGATCGGGAAGAACAAAACCGGAAGGACGGAAAAGCAATGCCGCCTCCGAGACGCCCTGCCGAAAAAGCTGGAAGACACGATGTACCTCACAGGCGTGAGAGATCCCGCACACCCCCTAGGAATAAGGAAAGACACAAGAGTAGAACTCCACCTTATCCCAAAGGGCACGATAACGGAGGAAATAGAGACAATCCCGGAAAAGCGCGTTCGCGCAACAATGGAAAAGAAAGGAGCAGATCCCCTTCTGTCCATTCAGCCGGTAGATACTCCGCACACATTCATAGAGCGGAAAGAGATGACTTATACTTCGGGCCTAAGTGTTTCACTGACAGGATTCGAAGGATAACTCTACATTCTGTCTTCGCCGAAGTTGGTCCAACGTAACAAAAATACACCGGTAGTACAAACCTGGATACTGGCTCTCAGACTATTACACAGCCGTCCAGATTAACAATGGGACAGACCTAGAGGTAGTAAAATTCCTCCCCCTGATGTTACTGGATCGAGCCAGAGATTGGATCAATGGGCTACCGTCAAAAACTGTCGACAGCTGGGATGATATGGCTAGAGTTTTTACTCAGCATTTTCGGGGAACCTACAAATGCCCCAACAGCATCAACCAGCTAAACCGCTGCACCCAGTTTGAAGATGAACCATACGTGGACTTTATCTCAAGATGGACTGCAATGAAAAATAGTTTCTCTGGAGTAACTGACGTACAAGCAATGCATGCTTTCATCAATGGCTTAATGCCTGGACTCGTACCGTTCATGATCGGTTCCAAAAAAGCACAAAGATCTCGGATCTATGCTTACAACCGCCAATGATCACGCAGCGGCCGAAGACGATATCAGAGCGAGAGGTGGCAATATCGACACTTTGATTCAAGCCAAAAAGAACCCTCGCCCTGAGAAAAAAAGCAACCCCAGAAGCACCGCAAAAACCCAAAGAAGTCAACATAGCCTTTGGAAGAGAAAATGGGAGCAAGTGGAAAGTACGAAGCACAGAACCGATCAAGTACACCAAAGAAGAGTGGGAAAGAATCAAGTCGGAAAACTGCGTCCACCACTCGCAATTTGGGAAACCCACTCATACCAACGCACAATGCCGGCTCAACAAGCATATGAAAGGCAGTGCAGGATCCGGAAACAAAGGGATGAATTCCAAGAGGAAATTCTCTAAGCAAAAGCCAGAAGCTGAAGAAGAAGATGGTGAATTGGACACTGACGAAAAAATCCAGGAACAACAGCGAAAATGCGAGCCTAAGTTTCCGAGAGTTGATGGAGAATGCAACTTAACTTTCCTGGCAACTCCTTCAGCAAAGGTGGCAAAGAGAACACTTCGAGAAATAAACGCGGTTGTTCCTGCAACCCCGAAATTCTTGAAGTACTCATATACACCAATCACCTGGGATCAGTCTGATCATCCCGGAAACATCCCAGAACCCGGCACGCAAGCTCTAGTTGTAAGCCCTATTGTTCAAAACACTAGGCTAAAAAGAGTGATGATGGATGGAGGGTCCGGCATCAATATAATGTACCCGGACACACTGAAGCATCTGCGAATCTCCGAGACCCAGCTTAATCATAGCAACATACGTTTTCACGGCATCGTCCCTGGCAGACAAGCACGATCCCTAGGAGAAATTTCCCTAGATGTAACTTTCAGAGAGAAAGATCATTTCCGTCAGGAAAAGTATCATTCGAGGTTGTGCCGTTCGAAAGCGTGTATCACGCAATACTCGGACGTCCAGCTTTCGCCAAATTCATGGCAAGATCATGCTATATTTATAACAAGCTGAAGATGCCAGGGCCAAAAGGAGGAGTAATCACCATAAAGGGAGACTTCAAGTTGGCAAACGAGCTGGAAAAATAAAACGCCCTTTGCGCAGAAAAAGTAACAGGAAAAGAAGAACTGAAGGAGCTGACCAAAGAAGTATCGCGGACAGAGATGCCGGCATGAAAAGAAAGTCAGAAGCCAACAGAAAGCTTCAAAGCTTCCGAGAATACAAGACAGGTTATCCTAGATCCTAAAGATCCGACAAAGTTTGTCGTAGTAGGAACCGGGATGACTGACAAATAGGAAAGCGAGCTCATCAAGTTCCTCCGTGAGAACTGGGACATTTTCGCATGGTGTCTAGCGGACATGCCAGGCGTACCCAGTGAACTTGTCGAGCACCAACTTAAGGTGATTCCAGGATCCAAACCCGTCAAACAAGGTCACCGTCGATTCGATGGAAGAAGACGGAAGGCTATTGGCAAGGAAATTATCCGGCTATTGACAACTGATTTTATCCGGAAAGTTATACATACTGAATGGTCTGCAAACCCAGTATTAGTCCCAAAGAAAGATAGTATCGTTCTTAGGATGAGTATAGATTACACCGGCCTGAACAAATTATGTTCAAAAGATAGATTTGCGTTACCGCGAATCGATTAAATAATAGATGCTAGTGCTGGCTTGAGCTTTTATGCTTTTTGGACGCTTATTCCGGGTATCATCAAATATGCATGAAGGAAGAAGATCAAATCAAAACTTCCTTCATAACCCCGTATGGAACGTATTACTACATAACCATGCCTTTTGGCCTGAAGAACGCAGGCGCAACTTACCAGCGTTGCATGCAACGATGTTTGCATAGTCAAATTGGCAAAAACGTTCACGTTTACGTGGACGACATTGCCGTCGTTTCCAAGGTAAAGGACACACTCCTTGAAGAATTGCGAGAAACCTTCGAAAATTTGCGCAAGATGAAGTTGAATCCATTAAAGTTCGTATTCGGGGTTCCCTCAGGAAAACTTCTGGGTTTCATCGTTTCTCACAGAGGAATAAAAGTAAACCCGGAAAAGATCAAGGCAATCCTAAACATCTCAAGACCTACGTGCGTAAAACATGTACAAAGATTGACGGGTTCTGCAGCTGCCGTCAGCGGGTTTATTAGCCGGCTAGGAGACAAAGCTCTGCCATCGTACAAATTGTTGAAGAAATCCGACAAATTTGTATGGACAGAAGAAGCAGATGCAGCATTAACCTAGCTCAATGAAACCTTGATGAAACCTCCGATTTTGGCATCCCCAAAAGACGAAGAACCCATGTTACTGTACCTCACAGCTACAAACCAGGTTATCAGCGCAGTAATAGTCGTGGAAAGGCGGAAAGATGACCAAAGCATACCAGATCAACATCCGGTGTATTATGTAAGTGAAGTTTTTTCCGAGTCCAAACAAAGGTACCCACACTATCAAAAACTGGCATATGGCGTATTTTTCGCATCTCGAAAACTTCGTCATTATTTCCAAGGACATTCCATAACAGTGGTATGCTAAGCACCACTATGGGATATAATCAACAATGCGGACGCAACATGCCGAGTAGCCAAATGGGGCATCGAGTTGGCTGCGCTCGACATTAAGTACCAACCCCGGACGGCAATAAAATCCCAGGTGTTGGCAGATTTCGTCGCTGATTGGACAGAAGCAATGGAGAACACACCAACGCAGGAGTCGGAATACTGTGTTATGCACTTTGACGGATCCAAGATGAAAGAAGGCGCTGGAGCTGGTGTAGTCCTAAACCCCCCCCAAGGGAGATACAATGGAGTATTATTACAAATACACTTCAACGCCAGCAATAATGTGGCAGAATACGAAGCTTTGCTTCATGGCTTGCATATTGCAAAAGAAATTAGTGTCAAACGCATCTTATGCTATGGTGAATCAGATTTGGTACAGCACCAGGTCAACCAAACATGGGACGCTAAAAGTCCCATCATGGCCGAATATCGGAGAACGGTGGACGAGTTTGCAATTTGCTTCATAGGATTTGAAGTACTTCACGTCAAAAGGGAAGAAAATTGGAACGCGGATGCATTAGCCCGCATGGGATCGGAAAGAGTGAAAACCCTACCACTAGGAGTGTTTGTCCAGCATTTGCACGAACCATCCATAAAAGGTGGAGATATCGACTATCCTCTTGTTTCCGAGTCAATCGAAGTCCTGCTTGTTAACCCGGAGTGGACAATTCCATATTTAAACTTCTTAGTAGATCAGAAGTACCCGGATGGAGCAGACGAGGTCTTGCAAAGACAAATACAACGTCGATGCAAATGATACACGGTAATCAATGATTGCCTGTATAAACACAGTACTACCGGAATTTTTTTCGATGTATTTCATCAGAAAAAGGACGAGAAATACTGCAAGAAATCCATGCTGGAGATTGCGGACATCATGCTCAGTCAGAAAGCATAGTCAAAAAAGCATTCCGTGCGGGGTTTTTCTGGCTAACAGCCAAGACAGATGCCGAACACATAGTAAATACATGTGCCGGATGTCAGTATTACGCCAAACACACGAACATGCCAGCCCAAGCACTCAAAACTATCCCTATTACATGGACTTTTGCGGTATGGGGGCTAGATATGATGGGACCATTCAAAACTGCAAGAGGTGGAATTACACATCTACTCGTCGCAGTGGATAAGTATACCAAGTGGGTGGAGGCAAACCCATCAAAAAGCTTGACGGTGCAACTGCCAGAAATTTCATCATTGATGTAGTCATGAGATACGGCGTTCCACATAGCATAATAACCGACAACAGGACAAATTTCTCCATTGGAGAGTTGGCAAAATATTGCCGACAAACGGGAATTCGCCTAGATCTTGCATCTGTGGCACACCCGCAATTCAATGGACAGGTTGGAAAAATAAACAGCTCAATCCTGCAAGGAATATGCCCAAGACTCGAATCTCCTATTCATAGAGCAGCTGGAGTATGGGTGGAAGAATTACCCTCCGTGCTTTGGAGCATTCGAACGACACCAAACAGGTCAACAGGACAAACCCCGTTTTTCCTAGTTTATGGTGCGGAAGCAGTTCTTCCAATGGACATGATCCATGATAGCCCAAGAGTGCAGTCTTTCGATGACTCGGATTCCGAAAGCGCACGACATGATGCCGTCGATCTCTTAGAAGAAGAACGAGAGCTTGTGCTTCAAAGATCCGCCATCTATCAGCAAGATTTACGACGTTACCATAGTCGGAAAATCAGGCATCGTTCTTTTAAAGAAGGTGACTTAGTGCTAAGATTGGTGCAGCAAAGGAAGCACAAATTAGCCCCAGTTTGGGAAGGACCATTTGTCATCAGCAAGGCTATGAAAAATGGATTATACTATCTTGTAGACATTCGAGACACGGAAGACGATCCCGAGAAGCCGAATCGCAAAAGAAAGAGACAGATAGATGATGAACTAGGAGAGACAAAGAGGCCCTAGAGCATCCAGCAGTTACGTCCCTTCTATACTTAGTTCAATTTCTATGTAAACATCTTTGAGATCAAGAAATAAAGTTATCGGGATTCATATTTCTATGTTTTTACATGTTTATTATAGTACAAAGCATAATTCCGTCTCATCTATTTCCCAATGATCTTTCAAAATACTCAATGTTAACCCGAATTGTGTCTGCGTGCTCGGCGTTAAAAAATGAATGATTTTCAGCTTAAAAAGGCTCAAGGAAACCCAGATTGTGCCTGCGTGCCTGAGTTTCATTCCTTACTGTTCTCTAAGTATTATCTGATTGTTTTTATGCTGGGTCGCTGGAGCTAGTAAGTAAAAATGCCTTTAGTATGATCCATGTTTCCGAGTTTAGATTGATTGGTTATACCCAGTCACTCGGCAAGAAGATTAAAATGCTATCGAGCCATTTCAAACACTAAGCACAGTCAAAGCATGTAAACCAGAGAACTTAGAAGATAAAGGAATAACAACCCGTAAAACTTGCAGAAGACTTAAATAATATTGCTGCAAAATGCGGAGTACTTGTTCATACAAAAGAATAGAAGAATTACAATAATGTTTACATTGTAAGTTCAGTAATGCTCCTATTTCCTATATTTCTACCCAGGACCAGGAAAATTCCTTCAGGCGTCCGAGTCATCTTCGCTGCTGGACTCTTCGGGAACTTCTGGAATTGCTTCCTCCGGGTAGAAGATGGAGACGTTCACTATGGAGGCAATCTTGGTGGCGTGACCTTTGATCTCGTCAAAGATGATGGTCCGTTGTGCTTCCGTGTATCCTTGCGGGATGCCGGACGCCACGTGCCAAGACTTGGCAGAAGGGTAGTGCATGCGCATGATCCCTAGAGCCATGCGCGCACCACCACGTGTCACGGAGCGCAAGGTGGATTCCCTAGACTCCACCACCTCCACGATAGCTCCCGAAAGTTTTTCAACTTCCGAGAATTCCCTTGTCCTTGCGGGAAGGCACCTGTTGACAAGCAACATTCCCGCAGCCTTGATTGCGGTGAATACCTTCCCAAAGGCTCGAATTTTCTCAATCCGAGTAAGAGCTGGGTCATCTCCTGTTTTTAGAAAAAAAAACAAAGTGTTAGAGAAAAAACTGAGAAAGATTATCAAACATGGAAAATCCGGTAAAGGTAAAGTTCTTACCGATAATCTTATCCATCTCGGAGCCTGCCTCCAGGCGCAGGGTCAAGGCGTTCTCCAAGTCTCGGATAGTCGCCTTGTCCTTCGCACCTTGGTTGGAGGCATTGGACTCGGCAATGCCAACAGCCAGCTGGCTGGCCTCCAGTTCCTTCTGCAACCTCATATTTTCCTTATGAAGGTCCAGATTTTCCCGACGGAGGTCCTCGGCATTGCCGGCATCTTCAGCAATTTTCTTGGCTTTCGCCAAAGCAGCTGAAAAGCAAGTAAAAAAGACGAGTTAGAAAACTCGAAAAAACACTTAGAAATAATTTACACTGGAAGCAGACAAGTTTCATACCTGTTGTTTCCTCCAGCTGATGCTGAGAGGATGCCAGTTCTGCCTTCTTAACATCAACAATAGAGAGAAGGTTTTTCACCTCCTTATTCTTGATGGTAAGTTTGCCAAAAACTTCCAGGTTTATGCTTTCATCGGTTTGCTGAAACACGGAAAAGAGACAAAATGCTTAAGTTAATAACAAGAATAAAAAGGATAAAATCATTAAGTTAAAAGCATACATTTGACTTATTGCTTGGGGGCTGGAGATATTACCTGGCTCATCCGATGTAAACCTGACAAGTTTTTGGAGAACTCTTTTGCAAACTCTGCAAAAAGAGTCCCGACATTGTTAAGGCCTTTGTGGATAACTTTGAAGTCCTTATCAAAGGTGGGAATGGGATCCTCCTCAGTTGTCCGAGAAGGACCTCCCATTTCCGGGGCCGCTCTTACCCCCGTGTCCGTTTTCGGCACAATGGGATGGCTGGTCTGCTGGGTTTCTTCGTTGGTAGCAGCAGTATGCTCTTCTGCAGCTGCAACTGGGGTGTCTGGGGCGGTTGCAGGAGAAGGATGTGGACCTCTGCTGGCCACAGATTTAACCTTCTTTAGATTTTTAGGCTTCAAGGTTGAGGGAGCCAAGCTAAAAAGATAAGTACCGGAAAGTCAAAGTTCCGAGACAAAGGAAGAAATTCCGACAAAAATAGGAAACCTGGCTATCAAACCTGGAGGTAGCGATGGGGATACCGTCAAGATCGATCACTTCTTGGGAGGCGGAAATCTTCTTGCGTTTACGCCCACTAGTGAAGTTGGCACGCAATGCGTCCAACTCGGCGTTAGTCGCGAGATCCGACTCAGGAAGATCAAGGATCTGTCAAAAAGACAAAGGCCGAGTTAAGACAATTATCCGAGAAAGAAAAAAAAAGAATACAAAACCCAAAATGTGAAAGATGTACCTTTGGAGCCGGGTTATACGCCGCGTACATCGGCCGACTTTCCTCATATTTATCGCGTGAGGCAACCAATTGATTTACGCGCTTCCGCAAAACCTTAGCCGACAAGGACTTGTTCGTCGTCTGCATAGCATCAGCGGTTCCCGTGTAATCGCACAAAAGCCGGGAACCGTGTCCAAAGGCTGAATTTGCCTCTCCAACCAGCATAGAACTGTATCCATGCCGGTCATAGGTGGATCGGAGGAGACGAGCTTGGCGATGCGCCGCTTATCCTAAGAAGATATGGCGGCAGGGTCTGCACTTCTTCTGTTCCCCAGTTTTCTTGGGGAGTGGCAGCAGTGTTGGAAAAAGGTGGAATCCTAGTGGATTTTCCGGGAAAAAGAACGTCCGGATGATAGAAGAAGGAACCCGTCCAGAATTTTACGGATTCCGAGGTTTTGATCTTGGGGAACCAATCCTCCCTAAATCTACGCAGGGTGAAGTAAATGGTCCCGCAAGTCGGGAGTGCGCCCTCGGAAGGGTTTCGCTTAACCCCGAAGCAATATTGCCAGAAATCTAACCTAGGAGCTAAACCTAGGTACCCTTCGAAAAGATCCTGAAATACGGCTAAGTAGAGGATGGAATTTGGTGGCAAGTTGTGGGGCTCGATGTGATAGTGGTTAAGTACCTCGAGGAAGAAGGCGGATGGCGGAAATCCCATACCTCGCAGGATATCAGATGTGAGAAGAACCCGCTCTTCGGCCCTAGGAAGGGGCTCGGACTCTTCCTCCTGGCACCGCCATTTTCCTTTTGCAACCATTACCTCCTTCTCCATTGTCGGAATAAGAGAGGAGGGAATGTTGCACCGGCTCCAGTTGCTGGCACTCTCGCCTTCCTCCTCGGCTCCGGCGGCGGCGGACGCAGCGGCGAGTTCCTCTCCGATGAGAGTGATTTTCTCCTCCGCTATTTCGGGAGCGAAAGGTGGAGGCAGCGCGGAAGAGGACGCGGCCAGGTTCGTGGCCGCGAGAAGTGGATCCTCGAAAGCCTGGCCGCTGGAAGTTTTCTCCGGCTCGTCGCCGGTGGTGCGGATAGGAGAATCCACCATGGGATCCATGGTGTTGATTAGTTCGTCTATCTCAGCGGCGACGGAGCGGTCCGGGGAGGCGCGCCGAGTCTCCATTTCTGGGCGGCGCGATGAGGATTTCGTGCTCTCCGACGAGGTCCGGGAACGGCGCGGTCGCATGCGTGGGCTCGGGCGTTTGCTCTGCTCTCACTGAGGCTCGAGGGCTTTGCGCTTAGGTCTTGAAGATGACAGGGGAGTGGAAGGTTTGCCGGAGGGGATGAAGTAGGCTATTTATAGCTGGAAATCCATCACGATACGTGCTAACGGCTCTTTTGACCGTTGGATTATCAACGCGTGTCACTCGCCGGGAATTCCGGGAAGTGAATCGACAGGTGATTATTGCTATCTCCTCGTTTCCCGCAAGAATCTGTCAGAGATACGTTTCAGGGTTTCACACTCGAAAAACCAAACGTCCCTGACGTCAGCATGATTTGAGCGCTGACGTTGGAAGTTACTTCTCCACGAAGGCTCGTGGAAGAAAAGCCGGATTTCCGAAATCCGAGTTTCGCGTTATAGCATGAACTGAAGGAAAGGAAGAATCAAGACAGAAAGCCAGTATTTCTCGGAAAGAATGCAAATTTGACGAAAGACGGCGAATTGCAGTCTTAATCCTTCTTGGGGGCTAGTGTCGGATATATACCGATTAGGGGTATATCGGACGATGCTCTAAAGTGCTGGATTACCAGGGTGGCCTAAAATGGTAGTGGACCACGGTCCATTGGGCGGCCCATAAAGCTGATGCAGGGAAGCCGGATTCTAGAAGAACCCGGACCACAGCGCGCGTGGTACGGCTTGGAGTAGAAGGCGGATTCCTTGCCTTCCAAGTTAGCACATGCCGTAGTCTTCTAGGTTTCCTATTCTATAAGCCCTAACCCGGCTATTATATAAAGCCGGACGGGAGATAAGAAAGATAGACAAGAAGCTAGAGGCTAACTCGCCGAGAGGTTGATCCTTGTCGAGTAAGCTAAACCTAACCTCACATTGTACTCTGTATACCTCAAGCTTTAGTCCTGAATAGTGAGATTGCAAGAGTAGGAACGCCGCCTAGTTGCAACGTACCGAACCTGGGTAAAACCCTGCGTCATTGATCATCATACGATCACGCCCCCACCTCTCTATTGGTAGTCTCATGGAACCCCCGTCTATGAATTCTACTACGATGTCTTGACACTGGCGTCAGGCATGAATGCTCAAGATGGACCAGACTGGAATCTCCGGTCCCTCGGATCGGAGTCTCCGGACTGTTGCTTTTCTGAAGAAACTGGAGGTTGAGCAAGTTGGTGTCGCCCGCTGCATCGACACCGGAGACTGTCCGGAGAGTGTTCGGAGTCTCTGGACTGGGGCTCTGCGGAAACTTCAGACCGGAGTCTCCGGTGTAAGTTTGGCAGAAATGCCCCTCCACCTACCTCCAGCGAGCTCGTCCAGAATAGATCTCACCATTGCTAGAGCTCACCCACCTTGCTAGATCTCCCAATACCTCCACCGAAAAGTCTTGATCTTTGGAGGATTGAAGGAGAAGGCCCCGATCTACGTCTTCACCAACCGGATTTCATTTCCCCTCTCATTTTCTTGAGGGATCTTTATCTAGGGTTTCCTCTTGTGGGGAACCTAGGATTCTTGCTACTCTTGGTGATTTGTGATTGTTGGGAGCCCCCAATTTGGTTGTAGGTGTGTGCCCAAAACTTGTTTGTAAAGGACTTGATTCCCGCCTCAAAGGGGATCGATAGTGGAAGGTGAACTAGGCCTTTGTGGTGGGGTTCATCGGAGAATATGGTGAGGCTTTTGTGGCGTTGAGTAGGCCTTCGTGGCGAGCTCACACCCCTCCAACGAGACGTACTCCCTTTACAAGGAGGAACTCGGGAATACATCTTGTCTCTGCGTGCTCCCTATCGGTTATCTCGTTCCCTTACCCTTTATTCACTTGTGTAGCATTTATTGTTGTACTAGTTACATTAATTGCTATCCTTGTCATATAGGTAAATTCACCTTAGTTGCACTATCTAGAGAATTTACCTTTGTGTCAAGCCTAAACTATAAGGAAAATTAAAATTGGTCGTAGCACCTATTCACCCCCCCCCCCCCTCTAGGTGCCCATACTATACTTTTACCCGGCGTAGGAGGACGGTTAGCGATGGAGAATGGCGGCGCGGCTTCAAGGGGCGCGGCTGTATGTAGGGGGGACATGAGCTACGAGATTGAGATTTGTAGAGAGGCAATGGGAGGGGAGCTCTCCCTTTCCCATTACCAAATTTTGAGCAACAAAATTTGTATTCCCGCCAAACAAAAAAAATTACGGACGGTCCGGATTTACTCGGACGGACCAGAAGATCCCATGATGGAAAAATCTCTTTTAAAAAACAAAAATAAAAATAAAATACCCATGCAATCTTGTGAAAGTTAGATGAAGCTTTATAACACGTACTTTTTTTTGCATAAAACACAAAAATTATATGAAGTTAGTGCAAACATAGAGGTTGATTAAAATTTGCAGTAAAATGTGAAATACTTTTGTGGAGATACACTTCGTTCAATGAAAATCTCAACGCAAATATTTCCGCAAGTGTCCAATATAATTACGAGCATCGTGTTGTCATGTAGTGACCAAATAGTGATTTTTTTTGCCAATTTTAAGTTATTGTTTTTGTGTAAATATAAATCCGGTTCAGACCTAGACCCCTTTTAAAAATTGTAGGTTATTGTTTTTGGCACTACCACCGAGGCTAGGGACCACGCAGTCAACTTTGACCAGCGCGAGCTTGGAGCGTACCCGGACCCTCTGGATGAATCCACGTACCCGGACCCTCCAGCCACACCGCACTGTGAATGACACTCTGGTCCCACATGATACCTTTACCGGTGAGAATTCAGAGTGCGCCCGGTAACTCCGGATAATAATGCGTAACCAGACGCGTATGTTGGCTAATGTCGACACATCGTATTAGAGTTCATAGACGGGGGTGCCATGAGCCTACTGGTGGAACCGCGGGACATGATGATACAACAAAGGAGAACACCGAGTTTTACCCAGGTTCGGTATGACGCAACTAGGCGGCGTTACTACTCCTGCAATCTCACTAAATCAGGCCCGAAGCCTGAAGTATACAAAGTACAATGTGAGTATGGTTTCGCTAACTCGACGAGGATCAACTTCTCGGCGAGTTGGCTTCTAACTAATTTTCTGTCTATTTTTTGCTCCCGTCTGACTTTATATAGATAGCAAGCTTAGAGATCACAGAATACGGAAAGTATATAACTTAGAAAGTAAGGATTCAATCTTCTCCTCCAATCCGCACCACTTGGGCCGTGGTCCGGGTCCTTCTAGAATCGGGCTTCCTGCGCATCAGTTTATGGGGCCCCCAATGGACTATGATCCATTACCTACGGGCCACCCTGATAATCCGGCTTTTAGGCCAATGCCGGACATACCCCTAATCCACATATATCCGACAGTAGCCCCCAAGAAAGATTAAGACTTCGTTCTGTCGCTCCTCGTTCATTGGCATTCTTTTTCAGAAATGTCGGCGTTTTGTCTTGATTCTCTTTCACTAAAAAATCCCTTATCCCAAAACTCGGATTTTACCAAAGTTCACATTTTCTTCCACGATCCTTCGTGGAGAAGGAACTTTGTGACATCAGCGATGAAATCTTGCTGACATCACGGACATTTGGGTTCATTCAAAACGTGAAACCATATCCTCTGACATATTCTTTCGCGGGAAACGAGGAGGTAGCAATAATCACCCCGTCCCCTCATTTCCCGGAAATTTTGGGCGTAACACGCGTCATGCATCCAACGACTAAAATAGTCGTTGGAGCTAATCTCCGCGCGCCTTGGCTATAAATAGCCGCCTTGGAGCCTCCGTACCCTCTTCTGCTTCTTCTTCCTTCTCGAGCGCACAGAGCACCTGTCCCTAGCAACCAGAGCCCAAGCTAGAGAGAACGCAGGGACCAAGCCCCCCAGCTCTTCTCCGAAAATACCATCGGAGGATCTAGCTCACGACTGGCGCTGCCAGAAAATTGTCACCAGAGATTCCCCCGGCGCCTCTGACTCGGCGAGCGCCTCCGTGGAGATCGAAGATATCATCAACGACCTGGAACCCCTCTTCGACTCTCCGCCTTGCACTACTACGAATGCGCCAGAGGGGCCGCCAGCGAGCCGGCGAGCGGGGATATTCCTCCCGCGGCCGAAAACACGCCGCTGCCAACGGCTACATCTCCTCCTTCTCTGAGCCTATGGAGGAGGATAATACTTCTCGCGGCGGCAAGGACGTCATCGCTTCCGCCACTGCCGGAAGCGAGGACGAAGGAGAAGAAAACGTCGGCAATTGGAGCCACTGCAACGTGGTTCCATCCCTTCTCCCGGGAATGGAGAAGGACGGCTTCATGATCAATGACAAATAGCGGGTGAACGAGGATGACTCCAAGCCATCCCGACAACCCGGAGAGCATGTTCTCGTGGCTTCCCATATCAACAGAGTTATGGGATTTCCACCTTCTGCGTTTTTCTGCCAGGTCCCAAACCATTACAAGATCCAGCTAGACATTCTGCCACGCAACTCCATCTTATACTTAGCCGGATTCCATGCCCTTTTCGAGGGTTATCTATGGATAGAACCCCGCCTGGATTTCTTCCAATATTGTTTTAGTGTTAAACGCAACCCCTCAGAGGGTGCACTTCCGACTTGTGGGACAATCTCTTTCACCCTCCGTAGGTTTAGGGAGGATTGGTTCCTCAAGATCAAAACATCTGAGTCCATCAAATATTGGACGGGTTTGTTCTTTTATCACGCGGATGTTCTGTTTCCTGGAAAGGAAACAGGCATTCCGTCTTTTGTCAATTCAGCGGCCACGCCCCAAGATAATTGGGCGTTCGACGCGGTCCAGGTTCTGCCTCCAGACCTTATGAGGATTAGGAGGCGAATCGCGACACTCGTCTCTTCCACCCCTCCACTAACTGGCATGGATACAATCCTCTGCTGGTTCGGATGGCGGATCCAACACCTTTCCTATCGCAGAAAGCGGCTTATGTGTGAATACACGGGCCGAGACGATGCAATGAGGTCGATGAAGAGTGCGTTGACAAAGAAAGAGTTCAAGAAACGCGTGAACCAGCTGGTCTCTACTCGCGATCAATACGAGGAGAGCCGGAAAATGTACCACGCCGGAAACCCTGCTCCAAAGGTATGCTTTTGTCTTTTGGGAAAATTCTTGAATCTTTGTCTTCTTTTTCTCTAATGTTTTTTATTCTATTCCGGACTTTGCTTCTTTTTATAGATTCTTGATCTTCCTGAAGCAGAACTCGCTACCGTTGACGACTTGGCTGCACTTCGCGCCAACTTCCAGTCTGGAGGGCGGAAGCGCAAGAAGCCATCCGCCACTCAGGAGGTCATTGATCTTGACGACGTGGCTGTCGCCACTTCCAGGTGAAAACCCGGGTTTTTCATTTGTATGCTTTTTAGTGCATGTTCTTGTTTCTTGGAATCTCACATCTCGGATTTTCCTCCTCTTTTCTTTTATAGCCTTGCCCCTACTACCTTGAAGGGAAAAGGCCGTAAGAAACACAAAGTTGCTGCCCAAAAAGGAGTAAAGTCGTCTCCCGTTGCTGCTCTAGATACTCCAATAGCGGCTGGGGAGGAGAACTCAGCTCCATGGGAAGGAAAATATCCCCTGCAGTCCAGCCAGCCCATTGCACCCGACTCGGATGCGAGGGAAAGGGCGGCACTGAAGAGGCTGCGCCTTCGACTCTTCCTAGGGAAGACCCAATCCCTACTTTTGACGAAAAATTCAAGGTAAAGAAAGAAGATTGTTTTGACGAACACGGATATATCCATCCGTGGGCGAAAAAAACACTTTGCTCGATCTCCCTTGGTTCGTCCTTGGGCGCAATCTGGCCTAGTCGTACGGAATAATTACGTGTTCTCGTCTCGCAAGGTTTTACAAGACGGCATCCACCACATGGGGATTACCTTTGCGGAATACGCCAAGGAATTCTCCGAGGATCTAGCAGGTTTGCTGAGGATGAGCCAGGGATATAACTCTAGCCCCCAAGTATTAAGACAAAACATCCCTTTCCTTTTGCCTTAATGCTTTTCTATTCTTCCTGCTTATTACTTTGACTAACAACTTTTCCTTTATCTATTTCTTAGCAAACCGCCGAGAGCATAAATGTGGAAGTTTTCAACAAGCTCACCATTAAGAACCAGGAGGTTAGATCTCTTCTTGGTATTCTTAATGACAAGGACTCGGAGTTGGCCTCAGTTCAGCAACAGCTGAAGGATGCATCGGGTAAATTTCTTTCTGGTGTTCTTCAGAATTTCTTCTAAGTCCTTTTTCAGGTTTTGAATTCCTATATTTGTATTCTTTTCAGCTTTTTTGGGCAACTCCAAACAGATTGCTAAAGATACTAGCAACGTTGAAACCCTCCGCAAGGAAAATCCAGAGCTTTACAAGATGACTGTAAAGCTCCAGAAAGACATGGAGGCGAGCCAACTTACTATCGGATTAGCCGAGTCCCGCGCTACTTCTCAAGCTGAGAAGGATAGGGTGACTATCCGGGACTTAGAGAATGCTCTCAATCAACACCTTGAAGAAAGTGTTGAGATGGACAAAATTCTCGGTAAGTTTTTACTTATTTTACCGAGATGTTTCTTGTACTTTTGAAGCACGCCTTTCTTTTTCTCCTTCTGTTCTATTCTAACTTTTCTTGGTTGTTTTCAACAGATGGGAACCCTTTGCTCACCCGGATTGACAGAATTCGGGCTTTTGGGAAAATCTTTGCCGACCTCAAGACTGCAGGGATGCTACTTGTGAACAAGTGCATTCCCGACAAAGCTGGAGATTTCTCGAAAGTCAGCAAACTTCCGGAGGCTATAGAAGAGGTGGCAAACTAGAGGGAATCCTGGCTTCGTTCTGCTTCCCGTGGTGGTGTGCGCATGTCCCTTGGGCTGATGTCTATGCATTACACCACTTCGAAGTCCCGACGTGTCGCTACTGGTATCCCTCAAAGATACACGGAAGCTCAGAGGGCCGATATCTTTGAGTCTGTCAAGGGGCATGCCACCAAGATAGCTCAGATGGTGTCAACCTCGACATTCTACCCGGATGGAGAAATTCCGACAACTCCAGAGAACCCCGGCAACAAGAACGAGGACAGTGAAGATGTCGTCTAATTCCTGCGTAGCCAGCCGAGACAATAGAAAGCATTACTATTCTTAAAAGGTAATATCAATTGTAATGCTATCTATCTTTTGTATAAACAAGTATTTGTCCTTTTGCGGTAAAGTTTGAGTCTATGCAAGTTTTTCTGGGCTTTAATTCCTTTTCCTTCTAAGTTCTCTGGTTTGTATGCTTTAACTGTCCTTAGTGTTGAAGTGGCTCAATAGTACTTAATCTTCATGCCAAGTGACTGGGTTCAGACCTATCAGCCGAAACTCGGAATCATGGATTGTACTTAGGCACTTTTACTTACTAATTCCAGTGACCCAACACTCAAACAATCAGATAATACTCAGGAAAAGTAAGAAATTTTGAAAAAGTATGAAACTCAGGCACGCATGCACAATATCGGTTTCCTTAAGCCTCCTTAGGCTATAAAAGCATTCAGTTTTATAACTAAGAGCACATAGGCAAAATTTGAGTTAACCTTGAAGCAATATGAAAGATCATTGGGAAATAGATGAGACGGTCTTATGCTTTGAACAATAATAACAAGACAAACAAAAAATGCATGAATTCCGACAACTTTATTTCATGATCTCAAAGATGTTTACATAGAATTTGAACTAAGTGTAAAAGAGACGTAACTGCTGGATGCTCCAGGGTCTCTTTGTCTCTCCTAGTTCTACATATGTCTTTCTCTTTCTCTTGCAATTCAGATTTTTGGGATCATATTTCGTATCTCGAATATCTACAAGGTAATATGACCCATTTTAATAGCCTTGCTGACGACAAATGGTCCCTCCCAAACTGGGGCTAATTTGTGCTTCCTTTCCTATACCAATCTTATCACCAAATTAGCCTCTTTGAAAGAACGGTGTTTGATTTTCCGACTATGATAATGTTGCAATCCTTGCTGATAAATGACGGATCTTTGTAGCAAAAAATCTAGTTCTTCTTCTAAGAGATCAACGGCATCCTGTCGTGCGTTTTCGGCATCCGAGTCATCGTACGCCTGCACTCTTGGGCTATCGTGAATCATGTTCGTTGGAAGCAGTACTTCTACACCGTAGACCAAGAAAAACGGTGTTTGCCCTGTTGATCTATTTGGCGTCGTTCGAAAACTCCAAAGCACACAAGGTAATTCTTCTACACATGCTCCAGCTGCTCTATGAAGAGGAGATTCGAGTCTTACGCGTATTCCTTGCAGGATTGAACTATTCATTCGTTCAACCTGTCTATTGGATTGTGGGTGTGCTACATATGCAAGATCTAAGCGAATTCCCGTTTGTCGGTAATATTTTGCCAACTCTCCAATAGAGAAATTTTTCCCGTTATCCGTGATTATGCTATGTGAAACACTATATCGCATGACTATGTCAATGACGAAATTTCTGGCAGTCACACCGTCAAGTTTTTTGCTGGGTTTCGCTTCCACCCACTTGGTATACTTATCTACTGCAACGAGTAGAAGTGTAAGTCCGCCTCTTGCAGTTTTGGATGGTCCCAACATATCTAGACCCCAGACTGCAAATGGCCATGCTATGGGGATAGTTTTGAGTGCTTGAGCTGGCATATTCGTCTGCTTGGCATAATACTGACATCCAGCACATGTATTCACTATGTGCTCCGCGTCTTTCTTGGCTGTAAGCCAGAAAAAACCTGCACTGAGTGTTTTTTTTACTATGTTTTTTGACTAAGCATGATGTCCGCAATCCCCTGCATGGATTTCCTGTAGAATTTCTCGTCCTTCTTCTGGAGAAATACATCGCTGGAAAATTCCGATAGTATTGGATTTATACAGACAACCATTGATTACCGTGTATCCTTTGCATCAGCGTTGTATCTTCCTTTGCAAGACTTCGTCTGCTCCATCCGGAAACTTCTGATTGACTAAAAAGTTTAAGTATGGAATTGTCCAATCCGGGTTAAAAATCAGAACTTCTATTGACTCGGAAACTAGAGGATAATCAACATCTCCGCCTTTTATTGATGGTTCATGCAAATGTTGGACAAACACACCAGGTGGTAGGGTTTTCACTCTTTCCGAGCCCATGCGGGCTAAAGCATCCGGTGTTCCAATTCTTTTCCCTTTTGATGCGAACTACTTCAAATCCTATGAAGCAAATGGCAAACTCGTCCACTGTTTTCCGATATTCTGCCATAATGGGGCTTTTGGCATCCCTTGTTTGGTTTAGTTGATATTGTACCAAATCCGAGTCACCATAACAAAGTATACGCTTAACTCCTATTTCTTTTGCAGTATGCAAGCCATGGAGCAGAGCTTCATATTCTGCCAACTTGTTGCTAGCGTTGAAGTGTATTTGCAATACATATTCCATTATATCGCCCTTTGGAGATTTAAGCACCACACCAGCTCCAGCGCCTTCTTTCATTTTGGATCCGTCAAAATGCATGATCGAATATTCCAACTCCGACATTGTTGTGTTTTCCATTGCTTCTGTCCAATCAGCCACAAAATCTGCCAACACCTGGGATTTAATTGTCGCCCGGGGTTGGTACTTAATGTCAAACGCAGCTAGCTCAATGCCCCATTTGGCAACTCGGCCTATTGCGTACGCATTGTTGATGATATACCTAGTGGTGCTTTGCTTACCATTGTTATGGAATGTCCTTGGAAATAATGACAGAGTTTTCGAGATGCGAAAAACACGCCATATGTCAGTTTCTGATAATGTGGATACCTTTGTTTTGATTCGGAGAATACCTCACTGACGTAATACACCGGATGCTGGTCTGGGATACTTCGTTCGTCTTTCCGTCTTTCCACAATTATCACTGCGGTAATAACCCTATTGGTTGCTGTAAGATACAGTAACATGGGTTCTTCATATTTTGGTGATGCCAAAATCGGATCTTTCATCAAGGTTTCCTTTAACTGGGTTAATGCTTTATCCGCCTCTTCTTTCCATTCAAATTTGTCGGATTTCTTCAACAGTTTGTATAATGGTAGAGCTTTTCCACTTAGCCGTCTTATAAACCTGCTAACGGTGGCTGCAGAACCCGTCAGTGTTTGGTCATCTTTTAGGCACGTAGGCATTGTGATGTTCAAGATTGCCTTGATCTTTTCCGGATTTACTTCTATTCCTCTGTGAGAAACGATAAAACCCAGAAGCTTTCCTGAGAGAACTCCAAATACGCACTTTAATGGATTCAACTTCATTTTATAAGTGCACAAATTTTGGAAGGTTTCTCGTGGATCTCCAAGGTGTGTATCCTTTTCCTTGGAAACTACGGAAATGTCATCCACGTAAACATGGAAGTTTTTTCCGATTTGACTATGCAAGCATCTTTGCATGCAACGCTGGTATGTTGCACCGGTGTTCTTCAAGCCGAAAGGCATGATTATGTAATAGTATGTTCCATATGGGGTTACGAAGGAAGTTTTTATTTGGTCCTCCTCCTTCATACGTATTTGATGGTACCCGGAATAAGCATCAAAAAAGCATGAAAGCTCAGAGCCAGCAGTAGCATCTATTATTTGATCGATTCGCGTTAACGCAAACCTATCCTTTGGACACAATTTGTTCAAGCCGGCGTAATCTATACACATCCTAAGAACAATACCATCTTTCTTCGGGACTATTACTAGGTTCGCAGACCAATTAGTATGTATAACTTCCCGGATAAAATGTCCCAGTTCCCTGTTTGACGGATAATTTCCTTGCCTATAGCCTTCCGTCTTCTTCCATCGAAACGATGAAGACCTTGTTTGACGGGTTTTGATCCTGGGATTACTTTGAGTTGGTGCTCAGCAAGTTCCCTGGGCACACCTGGCATATCACTAGGACACCAGGAAAAAATGTCCCAGTTCTCACGTAGGAACTTGATGAGCGTGCTTTCCTATTTGTCAGTCATTCCAGTTCCCACTACGACAAACTTTTTCGGATCCTTAGGATATAGGATAACATGTCTTGTATTCTACGAGGCTTTGAAACTATCTGTCGGCTTCCGGCTTTCTTTTCCTGCCGGCATTTCTGTCGGCGATAGTTCTTTAGCTAGCTCCTTCAATTCTTCCTTCTGAATCATCTGTTCGACGCAAAGGGCGTTTCCTTTCCAGCTCGTTCGCCAATTTGAAGTCTCCAGATATGGTGATCACTCCTCCTTTTGGCCCTGTTATCTTCAGCTTATTATAGATATAACATGATCTTGCCATGAATTTGGCGAAACCCGAACGTCAGAGTATTGCGTTATAAACACTCTCGAACGGCACCACCTTGAACAAGGTCTTTTCCTCACGGAAGTGGTCTCTGTTTCGAAAGGTTACGTCTAGGGAAATTTCTCCTAGGGATTGTGAAGGGAATATGCCCGAGAGGCAATAATAAAATGGTTATTATCTTATTCCATGTTTATGATGAATGTTTATTTATCATGCTAGAATTGTATTAACCGGAAACGTTGATACATGTGTGCTTAATAAACAAACAATGGTTCCTAGTAAAGCCTCTCTTTTAACTAGCTCGTTGATTAATAGATGATCAAGGTTTCCTGATCATGAACATTGGATGTTGTTAATAACGGGGTCATGTCATTAGAAGAATGATGTGATGAACATATACCCAAAGTGAATATAGCAATGCGATCAAGTCATTAAGTTTACATTGTTATATCAAACATACGAAGTAAATTATTCCTTAGACCATGAGATCATGTCAATCGCTGATACCGGAAGTGTGCTTTGATGGCATCAAACATCACACCGTAACAGGGTGACTATAAAGGTTTCATTAAGTACTCGGAAAGTATTAGTTGAGGATCATGGATCAAGAGTGGAATTTCTCCATCCAAATGACGGAGAGATATACTCTGGGCCCTCTCGGTGATATCACATCGAAACCGCTTGCAATCACATGATATGATCACAAGGATGTTATATCACGGGAACAAGAAAAGAGTACTTGTCGGTAACGAGATTGAACAAGGTATGGTTGATACCAGTGATCAAATCTCGGACAAGTAAAATATCACGAGACAAAGGGAATACTTCACGACGTTGTTGGTTCACACGATCACGAGAGTCATCGTTGAATATATAGGAGTCATCACGGATCTCCAGATCCTGTTGTTGATTATTGATCGGAGAGGAGTCTCGATCATGTCTATCTTATTCGCGAACCGTAGGGTGACACACTTAAGGTTCGATGACGCGTTTGAGAGGATACGGAATATCGAAGAATATTTTGGGCAACACCGAAATTGTTTCGGGGAAAATTGAAATAGTTCGAGGGGTTTTTCGTCGAATGGTTGTTAATAGAATTAACAAATGATTCGAGGTGCTATATGCAAAAGTTTGTTAATAGAATTAACAAATGCTGAAATAAAGATGTAAAAAGGTTTTATTTATTTATTAAAAGAAAACCTTTGGATTTTTCAAGTGGGAAATAATGGGAAAATAAGTGGGTGTGAGTGGAGTGTCCACTCACATGATGAGGGAAGAGGTGGGGGCACACCCATGGGCTGTCCGCACCCCCCCTTGGGCTGCCTCCCCCCTCTCCTATAAAAGGAGGGTGAGAGCTCTCCCTCCTCCACACACTTGCCCACTCCTTTTTCCCTCCACCCGCTGCTCCATTCCATGGTCTCCGGCTTGGCGAAGCCCTGACCGTGGGATTCTTCTTCACCACCACGCCGTCGTGCTGCTGGAGTTCCGAGGGATCCTCTACTTCCGCGCCCCGTTGGATCGAGGGAAACGGAGGTCGTCATCAACCGTACGTGTGACCGATCACGGAGGCACCGCCGGATTGTGGTGCACATCTTCTCGCTATCGGGATTGGTGTGAGGACGGCTACGCCAACAACGAGATTTGATCTCGTAATGCTTTGTGTCTTCGAGGGTATGTGTTCTTCTTAACCTTCTCTTTGCCCGTTGCACTTCGTCTCCTAGATTAGATCTTGGCCTTTCGGGTGTCTCTCGCGTAGGAATTTTTTTGTTTTCTATGCAACGACCCCTTGAGTGGTATCAGAGCCGGATCTATGCATAGATGTTTTGTACGGGTAGAACACATAGGTTTATGTGGGCGTTGATGATCATGTTATTACCTCCTTGATTATTTTATGATCTTAGTGGCATAGTGGGATGAAGCGGCCCGGACTAACCTTACATGTCCACGTACATGAGACTTGTTCCATGTCGCACCCGGACTTCTAGAGGATACTCGCAGTTTCGTTGAACAGTAGTGGATTGGATTACGGAGCTTACCGGCACCCGCATCTCTTACGAGTAGGCCAACACACGTATGTGTGACAACCAACCCCTATCTGTTCAGCGTCTACGTAAACCATCCCATAGAAATCAGGATACTACCATTGACGTACTTCATACCATACACACATGGTACGTCAACGGCGTTTAACAGAATGATAGCACAACATATCTCTAAGACACAAAAGACTGAAATAAGTTGCAAATAGCTCTCACTAGAGCAGAGATAGCAAATACATTCATCCAGAGGACACATGTCAAAACATAACATCATTACATCTCAGCGGAAGCATTCAACGGGTCTGAGTACAGACAAATCCAAATAGGCTTAAGAAGTCGGGAATGAAAAGAAAACGGAGCCCATCCACGATGTCTCGGATCCTGCCCGGGTCCGCTACCTACTCGTCAGCAGCCTCGTCAAACTCCACGTAGTAGCCGTCACTGGGATCCTCGTAAGCGTAGTCTGCGGAAACCACAGCCCCAAAGGGGTCAGTACATAAACGTACTGGCAAGCAAGACTCACAGTTCACCAAAGTGTAGCCCGTCAACACCAAGCACAGATGCCTTGGCTTCAACGGAAGAAAGGGGATATAAAAGATGCTGCAACTGGCTGCGCTAACCAACTACAGAACATACTACAACTTCCGGCTAACAGAAAGAAGATAAGATAGCGTATCGTAACCAACTATAACTAACCACCAAACAAAACCCATCCTGGATCTCGCCCCTTATCCAAAGAAGCAATCCGAGGATAAACTCACACCGTTGGATTAATGAGTAGTGGATCAAGTTGTTGTGTCAATAAGCCTATTACTAGTCAGGTAGGATTAGTTAGGTGTAAGTTGTTCTGAGTACTTGTTAGCCAGTACTTTCACCAAGTCAACCATAACCGCGGAAAATACGGCTTCTCGAGAAGATTTATCCCTGCAGGGGTGCACCAATTTGGCCGGACACGTAAGAATGACCCGCCAGATGGGATGCCTCCCACCAAGCGGGGCACTCAACACAACTCAACTCTTCTTCGCATCAAGCCCAAAGCACCTTGGGCGCACGGCTAATCGAGCCCCGAAGAAAAGGGACCCTCATAGCACTCTAAGAACGTGTCCCCCTATATGCCGACTACAAAAGTTCCACCCTGCGCTGGGCTCGCAAAAACATGCATGCGGCAAATGGAAAACATGAACTAAATGAGGCGATTTGGACGAGATGCGAATCGAATCAAATTGAGGGGGGCGCCCATACACGCTTCCCACATGCGTATAGTGCGCTCATCATGGATCAGTAGACAAGACCCTTTTCCTATTAGGGTCGACACTAGCAGGCCTCAAAACCACACAGGGCCTCCTGCCGGTACCTTATCAGCATATTATTATTAACAGGTTGATTGATTAACATCGAGCCCCCAGAACATAATAGAATATAGTAATCAGAAAGTAACGGGTAACAGACTCGAGCAAAAGAACCTAAGCATGCTGGTAAGACACTGGCTCAAACAATGGGGTTGTAGGAGTGGAGGTGAGGCAATATCAGGGTTAAGGGATTCATTTGATAGGTTCGTAACAGAAACAACTATTACTGAGGCTAAAAGAATAGACAACGGAGAGTATCGGTAACCAATGTTGAAAGGAACACAATGGTTCATGTGAGTGATAACTTTCCTGCAAACTCAGCAGCCTGGTACCGAGCTAGATCCTCAGAAGGGGTGTCGTAAGTATCGTCTGTCTCAACGTCGTCGTCTATCCGAGAAGAAGCAAACAAATAATGCAGAAATATAAACAATCAATATCATGGCATAGTGCACGATCATGGGATGATGCATGTCAATTTAACTGATGCATCAAAATAAAATAGTTGACATGGGAAACAATACATGATTAAATGGACCCACATGCAATTTTGAGTTGCATATGAAAAGCCCATGAATTTTGGTTGAAACAATTGTTTTCCAATTAACCAACAGGTGAAAGTGGATTAGTATGATGCATGGATGAGGAAAACAACAAAATAACAACAATAGAACCAATTGGAAATAAGGTTTACCAATTTAGAAATTTATTCATTAAGTTAGGGAATTTTTGGTTCCTTAAAGGGATTACACAAATAGTTGTTGTTTTCACCAATTTAAATTGTGCAAAATAAATAACAAAATTCATATTTGAAAAGAATACAAAATTTTAGTTGGATTACATGTTTCAAATATTGAAAAAGGAATTACAATGATTTAATTATGAATTAAACAAGTTAAACAAGATTTAATTGGATTTAAATCAAGTTGGAATTTTAGTTGAATTTTACTTGTTCAAAACATTAAATAAAATTCATATTTGAAAAGATTATGTTTTTCTGGTTTGAAAACATATTCTACATGTTCACAAATAATTTAAATTGAGCAAGTTATGATTTTAGCAATTTTAAATGATTTAAACAAAGTTTAAATTATTTAGGCAATTTTAATTATTCAAAACATGAAACAAAATTTATATTTGAATAGGTGGTTTGAAATAGCATGGAAAACATATTTTATTTGAATTATTTGGATTAAGTATGAATTAGTTATGGATTTTATCAAATTACAAATGAATTGTTTGAATTCAAATTTGGAATGCATTTGGAAAATTCAAAACAGAAAACAAATGTTATAAATAGATAGATAATTTAATTTGGGGCAGTGCACATATTTTATTTTTATTATTTGGGTTTATAAAACAAAAGTTATTAGGGTTTTAGTTTTAGGGACCAATCTGTAAAATCGTAAGGGTTTAAATTTAAAAAGGAAAAGGTTGAAAATCTTTTGTTACTCCGCAGTGGCTACCCAATGCCACTGACAGAGGGCCCCAGGCCAGCGTGGATGCACGCGTGGCACTCACAGCAGCTGACAGGGGGGCCACCCTGTCAGCGCACCGTGCAAAAGAATTGGGTTTTATTCGCGCGAGCCAGGGATCGAGCCCTGGTCTCGAGTGCGCGCGCAACGCACTGAACCACTGCGCTGCGAATCGGTGTTTGTCAGTATAACACGCGCACACAGGATATGGTTCAGTTTCGCGTATCTGAACTTAACTGACGAACAAACGCTTCTGAAACCTGACGGAGATCGACGCTCGCCGGCGGTGATCAACGCTGCCGTGCTGGATGCTGGCTCGCGTGCGGGCGGGTGTGCAGAACGTGTGCGTGCTCGCGTTTCAGAGAGGACAGAGAGGAGTGGGAGCGCACGGATGCTCACCGGCGGCGTAGGGGAGGCAGAGGCTCGAGGCAGACGGCTGGCGACGAGCTACGAGGACGGCGGCGTGGCTACGGAAGCTCTCTCGCTCAACGTAGATGTCCAGGAGGTCGACGAGGATGCGCTGGTTCGATTACCGCGGTCAGCGTGGAAGGAGGAGGGCTGCTGCGACGGCGGCGTCCACGGGTTCAGTCACGGTGGCGCCGGGGAGGTCGAAGACGACGGCGTCGATCCAGGTCCCCTCGTGCTCCACGTAGGTGTCCACCAGCTCGATGAAGGAACGGCGAGCTCGTTCCCGCGATCAGCTCACGCCGAGAGTCATCGGAGATGGCGATCGCCGGAGATGTTCAGAGTTGGGGTGTTCGGGCGCGGTGGCAGAGAGAAAAAACCGGCGAGGGAGAGGGGAATTGGCAGCGGCGCTCGAGGGGATAGGGTAGGGCTAGGCTAGGGCGGCGCCAAGGGGTCTAGGGTTAGCTTTATAGGGCTAGGGATCGGCTCCTGGCCGTCGGCGCGCTACTATGCCGCCGTGGCACCGCTAGGATGCGCGTCGTACGGGAGAGAGAAGAAGGAGGGGGGCGCGAAGGGGTACGCGGGCCAGAAACTGTGCTGGGCCACGCGGGCTTCCCCCCCCCCCCGGGTAAGTTTCTTTTCCTTTTCTATTTTTGTTTTGTTATTTTTTTTTGCAGAATAGAAATAGGAAGAGAAATGGGGTTTTTAAGTTAGTAAAAATTCTAAAAAAAATTGGTGTGAGCTAGTAATCGCAACAGCAACCAAATGCCCACTTTAGTTTTACAAAAAGTTCAAATTGTTTTGCTGTTTTACAAATTGGTTTAAATTTAAATGAATTTGATAATTAAATGATTAATATTGAAAACAATATTTTTAATAGGGTGAACCCTATTTTTTAGTTAGAACAAATGATTAGGGTTATTTTGTTGATTTTCATAAGTTGAAATTGGGTACTGTTTGTGAATGATTTGAATTTGAAATACCAATTGAATTAAGTTTGGATTAATTAACTTATTAAAGCCATAATTTTAATGGTTGAACCTTATGGATTAATTGGAAACAATTTGGTTGTTTTATTTGAACTTTTTATTTGAAAGATTGTAACATAACAAGTATGAAATAAATGTTTGAATAAAGTTTGAATTTGAATTGTGAAAACAGAGAAAACAGATGCAAACAAAAAGAAAACAAAGCAATGAGTATGATGACATGATGCAAAACTTTAATTAAAGCAAGAAACAAACATTCTACGGGTATTTTCATACTTGGGATGTTACAAAACGCCCCCCCTTGAAGGAATCGCGCCCCGAGATTCCTTACTGAGAAGAGAAAAGGTCCGGATACTTCTTGCGAAGATCCTCTTCGGTCTCCCACGTTGCCTCTTTATCGGAATGATGGGACCACTGCACTTTCAAGAACTTGGTGCTCTTGTTGCGAGTCTTACGCTCGGTCTCATCGAGAATACGAACAGGGTGCTCCTCATAAGAGAGATCATCTTGCAGTTCAATGGAATCATGATCAACTGCACGATCTGGATCTTTGAAACACCTCTTGAGCTGTGACACGTGAAACACATCGTGCACCTTGGATAGTTTTTCTGGAAGTTCAAGACTATAGGCATTTTCCGCACGCCTTGAGAGAATGTTGAAAGGACCAACGTATCTTGGTGCAAGCTTTCCTTTCACACCAAAACAATGAGTGCCTCTGAGGGGAGTTACACGGAGATATGCCTTGTCACCAGGTGCATAGACCATATCCCTGTGCTTGCTGTCATAGTAGCTTTTCTGACGAGACTGAGCAATCTTGAGATTGTCACGAATGATGCGAACTTTCTCTTCGGCTTCCTTAACAATGTCAGGGCCTAAAAGTGAACGTTCACCAGCTCCAGACCAATTGATTGGACTCCTGCATCTGCGGCCATAGAGTGCCTCAAATGGTGCCATGCCTAGGCTTGCCTGGAAGCTGTTGTTGTAGGAGAATTCAGCATATGGAAGGCAATCCTCCCATTTCATGCCAAAGGAGAGACCACATGCTCTGAGCATATCCTCGAGAATTTGATTGACTCTTTCGACTTGCCCCTGAGACTGAGGGTGGTAAGCTGTGCTGAACAGAAGTTTGGTGCCCAATGCTTCTTGAAAGCTTTTCCAGAAATGAGAAGTGAATATACTTCCACGGTCTGAGCTTATTTCCAATGGAACACCATGAAGTGGAACAATCTTTGCTGTGTAGAGTTGTGCTAACTGGCTAGCTGAGATTGTTTCTTTGACAGCAAAGAAGTGAGCTACTTTAGTGAGACGATCAATAACAACGAAGATTGCATCGTTGCCCTTCTTGGACTTTGGAAAACCAGTAACGAAGTCCATTTCAATCATGTCCCACTTCCACTCAGGAATTTTCAGAGGTTGTAGAAGACCTGCTGTTTTCTGATGGACTGCCTTAACACGTTGACAAACGTCGCATTCAGAAACGTATTGAGCAATTTCACGTTTCATGCCAGGCCACCAATACAGTGTCTTAAGATCCTGGTACATCTTTGTACTTCCAGGGTGTATGGAGAGAGGAGTTTCATGAGCCTCCTTGAGAATGACATCTTTGAGACTTTGAATTTGAGGAACTACAATGCGTCCTTCGAAAAACACAGTTCCCTTGTCATCAATTGAGAAGGACTTGAATTTATCATTGCCTTCTTTGATGTGCTCTACAATCTTCTTGATTTCAGCATCACGAAGTTGTTCAGAACGAATCTTGTCCTCGAGAGTTGGACTGGCTGTCAAGCTAGCAAGATAACCTTGAGGAACAAGATCAAGGTTCAGCTTCTGGAATTCTTCATGAAGTGGAGGTTGGCTTTCCATGATCATGAGATTATTGCAATACGACTTGCGACTGAGAGGATCGGCCATAACATTAGCCTTGCCTGGAGTGTAAGAAATGGTGAGATCAAAGTCTTTAATCTTTTCAATCCATCTCCTTTGCCTGAGGTTTAAATCTGGTTGAGTGAAGATGTATTTCAGACTCTTATGATCGGAAAAGATTTCAGTGCGGTTACCCAACAAGTATTGTCTCCATTTCTTGAGGGCAAACACAACTGCTGCAAGTTCAAGATCATGAGTGGGATAGTTTTGCTCATGTGCATTCAACTGACGTGAAGCATAAGCCACCACTTGACGTTCTTGCATAAGAACTGCACCTAGACCTTGGAGAGATGCATCACAGAATATCTGGAAAGGTTTGGTAGTATCTGGGCCAACCAGAACTGGTGTAGAAGTGAGTTTAGTCTTCAGGAGATTGAAACTCTCATCACATTGTGGAGACCAAACGAACTTCTTGTCCTTCTTTGTGAGATCAGTGAGAGGTTTGGCAATCTTGGAGAAGTTTTGGACGAAACGACGACAATAGCTAGCCAATCCAAGAAAACTTCTGACTTGCTTCACCGTCTTAGGAGGTTTCCAATCAACAATTGCCTTAACCTTTTCTAGGTCAATGGCTATGCCTTTGGTAGAGATGATATGACCAAGGTAGGCAACTTCTGGAATCCAGAACTCACATTTGGAGAATTTGGCATATAGACGATGCTCGCGAAGTTTCATGAGAGTGAGACGAAGATGTTCTCCATGCTCTTCCTCGGATTTTGAGTAGACCAGAATGTCATCGAGATATACCACAACGAACTTGTCGAGGTATTCATGGAAGACAGAATTCATCAGTCGAGAGAAGTTCGCCGGTGCATTGGTGAGACCAAAGGACATGACGGTGTATTCATATAGACCGTACCGAGTGGTGAAAGCTGTCTTAGGAATATCTTCCTTTCTGATCTTTATTTGATGGTAACCCATCCTCAAGTCCAACTTTGAGAATATTGAGGCTCCAGCAAGTTGATCAAAAAGATCATCGATACGAGGAATTGGATATTTGTTTTTGATGGTTTTCTCGTTGAGAGGACGATAGTCAACCACGAGTCTCTTTGTTTGATCCTTCTTCGCAACGAACAGAGTTGGGCAACCCCAAGCGGAGGAACTAGGCTGAATGTAACCTTTCTCCATGTACATATCGATTTGCTCCTTTAACAATTTCAGTTCAGGAGGAGCTATCTTGTATGGATGCTTAGAGATTGGAGCAGTACCTGGCTCAAGTTCGATCACGAACTCAACTGCTCTGTCCGGAGGCATTCCTGGCAATTCTTCTGGGAAGACGTCAGGGAATTCACAAACCACCGGAACATTTTCAATTGCAGGAAGAGGTTTTGCATCCAGGGTGCATAGCTGAATAGACCTTGATCCATATGGAGAATAGACTATCTGGCCAGAAGGGTGGGAGAGAGTTATTGACTTTTGAGCACAGTCAATTTTAGCTTCGTTGGTCTTCAACCAATCCATACCCAGAATGACATCAATGTCAGAATTTCCCAGCAACATGAGTGAAGCAAGGAATATGCGACCTCCAATTAGGATTTGATTGTCCATACTTATCTTGGAAGTCAACATTTGAGATCCCGGAGAGTGAACAGTGATTTGATTGCTTAGTGGAACCACAACTAGGTTGTATGTTGTTGCAAAGATCTTTGACACAAAAGAATGCGATGCTCCGGTATCAAACAACACTTTAGCTGGAAAAGAGTTTACGGGTAATATACCGAGAACGACGTCAGCAGCTTCCTCAGCTTTGTCGGCCTTGATATGATTCACCCTCGCGGTCCTCCCGACAGGCCTGTTGTTGGAGTTGAAGGCTTTAGCCGGGGGAGCACGCACCATTGCCTGGTTGGTGTTGGGGCGACGTGGTGGTGGAGGTAGCTGCCTCTGAGTGCACTTGTCAGCGTAGTGTCCCGTCTCCTTGCACTTGAAGCAAGTGACGACACGAGGAGGACCTGGCCTTGGCTTCCCCATTGGAACCCTCTGACCATGCATCTGAGATGGGTTGGGTGGGCGGGGAGCAAAGCCTGGAGAAGCTTGGGCATATGGAGCCCGAGTGACAGCACCATTTGGCACCCAGATGCGGCGCTTCTGCGGAGGGGTGGTCATGTTGGAGGAGGAACCACCCTCACGCGAGTGCTTCCGAGACTCCTCGAACGCCTTGCGCCCATTTTCTTCATTGAGCGCGGTGTTCACGAGCTCCTTGAAGTCTTTGCACTTGATGTTGGTGAGTGCGTACTTGAGTTCCGGGTTAAAACCTCGGCGGAACCTTGCCATCTTCTTAGCCTCAGTGGACACCTCATCACCAGCGTATCGAGCGAGACAATTGAACTCATTCTGATAGCCAATGACGTCCAGCTTGCCCTGCTTGAGAGAGCAAAACTCTTCACGCATCCTTTCCATGAGACCATCTGGGATGTGGTGCTTCAGGAAAGCTTCCTTGAAACAGCCCCAGGTGATTGGGTAGCCAGCTCTCATGGTCTGGTAGTTCTCCCACCAAGTAGCCGCCTGACCCTTCAGCAGATAGGAAGCATACTTGACTTTGTCTTCCTCAGCAACGTGAGCAATGTCCAGAGCCCTGGCCATTTCCCGGATCCAGTCATCAGCATCCAGAGGCTCGCGTGTTGCCACGAAAGCTCTCGGACCCAGACTGAGGAACTCCTTGATGCTGACCCGTGGAGCATTCTGGTTGTTGTGCTGGTTAGTCTGAAACTGGGCCATCTGTGCCACGACCTGAGTCATCTGAGTCAACAGCTCCGTGATTGGTGGTGGCTCAGGCGGGTTGTTCCTTGTTGGCGGCATCCTGAATAGACATGCATTTTAGCACAACAACAGAAAAGGATAGACTTGGTAACCGAAAAGAGAGATTATTCCGACGCATGAATAGATAACCAACAGGTACATCATCACATGTTCAAATACATCAGAATATCCAACACACCATAAATGGTTCGAATACGAAAGGGTAACTAAACATAGCTAGGAATGGATACATCGGTACTCCCATGCTCATCACGCAGGACGGCGGTGAGTAGTACGACGAGAGGTACGGTGAGGAGCACGCCCACGAAAATAGGTAGAACGACGATCCACATAGATCTGACGTGGTCTGAGAGCGACTCTAGGTGTGGTGAAGTACATAGCGTCGACTCCCTGTGCTCCAAAGCGGGGAATCCCTGTGTATCCAGCACCAAGGTTGAGGAGTGGACCTCTGACCGGCTCGTAACCTCCAGCATCTGGTAGAGGACGACCCACTGGCTGCTCGAAACGTGCAAAGCGCTCGTCTCCAACAAAGTCTGTGGTGTAAGTCGCCAGACGAGTCAAAGCAAGGTAGAGCTGCTCTCTGACTGAGGCCAACTCCTGAGAAAGTGTGGTGGCAACTGTGTCACTGTGCCTCAGAAACTGAGCGGTGGTGTGCAGCCTGGTGTTATCATGCTCGTAGACATCCAAGTTGTCATAGAGAGTGAAGTGAGCTCCCTCCGAAGTGATGTAACCACGGGGGATGTGGCGATAGATAGAATCGTCAAATCCCCAGTAGTCAGCACGAAGGACGGTGAGACTCACATAAGCTGCCTGCTGCACAGCTATATCCACTTTGGAACCTACTGCCTCGTAGCGGTGGACAACGCTCATGCCATCATCTGACAGAATGTAGATGATAGCCTGGTAGTAGGTCTGGTCAAACTCTCGCTGCTGCTCGTAGACCTGGTACTCTGGTGCCCAACGGAACCCCAGATAAGTGACCATGTCTCTCAGCATCTCCGGATAACGGGCAGTGCTCTCGCAACGAGTCATCCGAACCACCTGCGGGAAGAACCTGAGATCCATCTGCAGATGATCGGGAAAGTTTTGATTAGACGCCGGTAGAGAACTGAAGTGGAAAGCAACAACAAGGTTTCAACGGACGAAAGGATGTTGAGAAGAATAGGATATCGAAGCAACAACGGGAAACACGAGACCAAAAACTCCTGAGGTACTACGGAAAAACCCATCCGGGCTTCTAAAGGATCAATATCTACTGCTTAAGGGATAGAGGATTTGCTTCCGGGGCTTACACGCCTCGTTCTCAATCGTGAGTAGGCAACATGATAAATCATGTCACAACCACCTCCATTCCTATAGACTAGTAGATATAACTATCCTAGAGAAACCAGGATTCGTGAAATCCTAAATTGAAAGTTTAGGTGAGAACAGAAAACAACGTTGCACTTCCTTACCAGAAAAGGGTGGGTGGGTGGGGAAAGAAGAAAAATGGCAGAATTCCTACTCTCACGTTTCATTTTTCCTATATAGCTACAAAATAGTTTCTAGACTCAACTGCGACCAGTAAAAGGGATCCTACAGGCAGACAGGCTCTGATACCATTTGTCGCACCCGGACTTCTAGAGGATACTCGCAGTTTCGTTGAACAGTAGTGGATTGGATTACGGAGCTTACCGGCACCCGCATCTCTTACGAGTAGGCCAACACACGTATGTGTGACAACCAACCCCTATCTGTTCAGCGTCTACGTAAACCATCCCATAGAAATCAGGATACTACCATTGACGTACTTCATACCATACACACATGGTACGTCAACGACGTTTAACAGAATGATAGCACAACATATCTCTAAGACACAAAAGACTGAAATAAGTTGCAAATAGCTCTCACTAGAGCAGAGATAGCAAATACATTCATCCAGAGGACACATGTCCCAACATAACATCATTACATCTCAGCAGAAGCATTCAACGGGTCTGAGTACAGAAAAATCCAAATAGGCTTAAGAAGTCGGGAATGAAAAGAAAACGGAGCCCATCCACGATGTCTCGGATCCTGCCCGGGTCCGCTACCTACTCGTCAGCAGCCTCGTCAAACTCCACGTAGTAGCCGTCACTGGGATCCTCGTAAGCGTAGTCTGCGGAAACCACAGCCCCAAAGGGGTCAGTACATAAACGTACTGGCAAGCAAGACTCACAGTTCACCAAAGTGTAGCCCGTCAACACCAAGCACAGATGCCTTGGGTTCAACGGAAGAAAGGGGATATAAAAGATGCTGCAACTGGCTGCGCTAACCAACTACAAAACATACTACAACTTCCGGCTAACAGAAAGAAGATAAGATAGCGTATCGTAACCAACTATAACTAACCACCAAACAAAACCCATCCTGGATCTCGCCCCTTATCCAAAGAAGCAATCCGAGGATAAACTCACACCGTTGGATTAATGAGTAGTAGATCAAGTTGTTGTGTCAATAAGCCTATTACTAGTCAGGTAGCATTAGTTAGGTGTAAGTTGTTCTGAGTACTTGTTAGCCAGTACTTTCACCAAGTCAACCATAACCGCGGAAAACACGGCTTCTCGAGAAGATTTATCCCTGCAGGGGTGCACCAATTTGGCCGGACACGTAAGAATGACCCGCTAGATGGGATGCCTCCCACCAAGCGGGGCACTCAACACAACTCAACTCTTCTTCGCATCAAGCCCAAAGCACCTTGGGCGCACGGCTAATCGAGCCCCGAAGAAAAGGGACCCTCATAGCACTCTAAGAACGTGTCCCCCTATATGCCGACTACAAAAGTTCCACCCTGCGCTGGGCTCGCAAAAACATGCATGTGGCAAATGGAAAACACAAAATAAATGAGGCGATTTGGACGAGATGCGAATCGAATCAAATTGAGGGGGGCGCCCATACACGCTTCCCACATGCGGATAGTGCGCTCATCATGGATCAGTAGACAAGACCCTTTTCCTATTAGGGTCGACACTAGCAGGCCTCAAAACCACACAGGGCCTCCTGCCGGTGCCTTATCAGCATATTATTATTAACAGGTTGATTGATTAACATCGAGCCCCCAGAACATAATAGAATATAGTAATCAGAAATTAACGGGTAACAGACTCGAGCAAAACAACCTAAGCATGCTGGTAAGACACTGGCTCAAACAATGGGGTTGTAGGAGTGGAGGTGAGGCAATATCAGGGTTAAGGGATTCATGTGATAGGTTCGTAACAGAAACAACTATTACTGAGGCTAGCAGAATAGACAACGGAGAGTATCGGTAACCAATGTTGAAAGGAACACAATGGTTCATGTGAGTGATAACTTGCCTGCAAACTCAGCAGCCTGGTACTCAGCTAGATCCTCAGAAGGGGTGTCGTAAGTATCGTCTGTCTCAACATCGTCGTCTATCCGAGAAGAAGCAAACAAACAATGCAGAAATATAAACAATCAATATCATGGCATAGTGCACAATCATGGGATGATGCATGTCAATTTAACTGATGCATCAAAATAAAATAGTTGACATGGGAAACAATACATGATTAAATGGACCCACATGCAATTTTGAGTTGCATATGAAAAGCCCATGAATTTTGGTTGAAACAATTGTTTTCCAATTAACCAACAGGTGAAAGTGGATTAGTATGATGCATGGATGAGTAAAACAACAAAATAACAACAATAGAACCAATTGGAAATAAGGTTTACCAATTTAGAAATTTATTTATTAAGTTAGGGAATTTTTGGTTCCTTAAAGGGATTACACAAATAGTTGTTGTTTTCACCAATTTAAATTGTGCAAAATAAATAACAAAATTCATATTTGAAAAGAATACAAAATTTTAGTTGGATTACATGTTTCAAATATTGAAAAAGGAATTACAATGATTTAATTATGAATTAAACAAGTTAAACACGATTTAATTGGATTTAAATCAAGTTGGAATTTTAGTTGAATTTTACTTGTTCAAAACATTAAATAAAATTCATATTTGAAAATATTATGTTTTTCTGGTTTGAAAACATATTCTACATGTTCACAAATAATTTAAATTGAGCAAGTTATGATTTTAGCAATTTTAAATGATTTAAACAAAGTTTAAATTATTTAGGCAATTTTAATTATTCAAAACATGAAACAAAATTTATATTTGAATAGGTGGTTTGAAATAGCATGGAAAACATATTTTATTTGAATTATTTGGATTAAGTATGAATTAGTTATGGATTTTATCAAATTACAAATGAATTGTTTGAATTCAAATTTGGAATGCATTTGGAAAATTCAAAACAGAAAACAAATGTTATAAATAAATAGATAATTTAATTTGGGGCAGTGCACATATTTTATTTTTATTATTTGGGTTTATAAAACAAAAGTTATTAGGGTTTTAGTTTTAGGGACCAATCTGTAAAATGGTAAGGGTTTAAATTTAAAAAAGAAAAGGTTGAAAATCTTTTGTTACTCCGCAGTGGCTACCCAATGCCACTGACAGAGGGCCCCAGGCCAGCGTGGATGCACGCGTGGCACACAGCAGCTGACGGGGGGGGGGCACCCTGTCAGCGCACCGTGCAAAAGAATTGGATTTTATTCGCGCGAGCCAGGGATCGAGCCCTGGTCTCGAGTGCGCGCGCAACGCACTGAACCACTGCGCTGCGAATCGGTGTTTGTCAGTATAACACGCGCACACAGGATATGGTTCAGTTTCGCGTATCTGAACTTAACTGACGAACAAACACTTCTGAAACCTGACGGAGATCGACGCTCGCCGGCGGTGATCAATGCTGCCGTGCTGGATGCTGGCTCGCGTGCGGGTGGGTGTGCAGAACGTGTGCGTGCTCGCGTTTCAGAGAGGACAGAGAGGAGTGGGAGCGCACGGATGCTCACCGGCGGCGTAGGGGAGGCAGAGGCTCGAGGCAGACGGCCGGCGACGAGCTGCGAGGACGGCGGCGTGGCTACGGAACCTCTCGCGCTCAACGTAGATGTCCAGGAGGTCGACGAGGATGCGCTGGTACAATTACCGCGGTCAGCGTGGAAGGAGGAGGGCTGCTGCGACGGCGGCGTCCACGGGTTCAGTCACGGTGGCGCCGGAGAGGTCGAAGACGACGGCGTCGATCCAGGTCCCCTCGTGCTCCACGTAGGTGTCCACCAGCTCGAGGAAGGAACGGCGAGCTCGTTCCCGCGATCAGCTCACGCCGAGAGTCATCGGAGACGGCGATCGCCGGAGATGTTCAGAGTTGGGGTGTTCGGGTGCGGTGGCAGAGAGGAAAAACCGGCGGGGGAGAGGGGAATTAGCGGCGGCGCTCGAGGGGATAGGGTAGGGCTAGGCTAGGGCGGCGCCAGGGGGTCTAGGGTTAGCTTTATAGGGCTAGGGATCGGCTCCTGGCCGTCGGCGCGCTACTGTGCCGCCGTGGCACCGCTAGGATGCGCGCCGTACGGGAGAGAGAAGAAGGAGGGGGCGCGAAGGGGTACGCGGGCCAGAAACTGGGCTGGGCCACGCGGGCTTCCCCCCGGGTAAGTTTCTTTTCCTTTTCTATTTTTTTGTTATTTTTTTTTTTGCAGAATAGAAATAGGAAGAGAAATGGGGTTTTTAAGTTAGTAAAAATTCTAAAAAAAATTGGTGTGAGCTAGTAATTGCAACAGCAACCAAATGCCCACTTTAGTTTTACAAAAAGTTCAAATTGTTTTGCTGTTTTACAAATTGGTTTAAATTTAAATGAATTTGATAATTAAATGATTAATATTGAAAACAATATTTTTAATAGGGTGAACCCTATTGTTTAGTTAGAACAAATGATTAGGGTTATTTTTTTGATTTTCATAAGTTGAAATTGGGTACTGTTTGTGAATGATTTGAATTTGAAATACCAATTGAATTAAGTTTGGATTAATTAACTTATTAAAGCCATAATTTTAATGGTTGAACCTTATGGATTAATTGGAAACAATTTGGTTGTTTTTATTTGAACTTTTTATTTGAAAGATTGTAACATAACAAGTATGAAATAAATGTTTGAATAAAGTTTGAATTTGAATTGTGAAAATAGAGAAAACAAATGCAAACAAAAAGAAAACAAAGCAATGAGTATGATGACATGATGCAAAACTTTAATTAAAGCAAGAAACAAACATTCTAGGGGTATTTTCATACTTGGGATGTTACATTCCACAACTGACATGCAACTTGTATTGCATAAGTGGCTTGCGGGTGTCTGTTTCTCCTACTATAGTTAAGATCTAATCTACGAAGGGTTATTAAAAATGTGTTTATCAACGTTGTGGTTGATGTTTGTAGGTATGAACGGTTCTATCCTCGAAAGCCCTAAGCCACGTAAAATATGCAAAAATAAATTAGAAGCGTCTAACTAGTTTTTGCTGGGCATGTGATGTGATATGGTCAATATTACAAATTTGATTATGAGATGATCTATTTCGTAAATTATTGATATACCGGAAGGTATCCATATGGTTGTCTTCTTATTGATGGACAATCAAGTTTGGGGTACTGTGGTACTTGGTACCACGCTGGTGGAATGATTGAGATCATACCATAATGCACATGATGGAGATCAAATGCAAGAAGGACCGTATCATATCACGTTATCCTTTCATGTGATGTCTGTGATGTTAGTCCTTTTTATGCATCTTGTTTTGCTTAGATAGCGACGTTAGCATTATAAGATGATCCCTCTCACTTAATATCAAGATAATAATGTGTTCTTCTTTAAGTATGCACCGTTAAGAAAGTTCGTCGTTTCGAGACACCACGTGATGATCGGGTGTGACAGACTCAACGTTCGCATACAACGGGTGTTTTCAAGCCTAGCATGTACAGACATGGCCTTGAAACACACACAATACTACAGTTCTACTTGGCGAGCCTAGCATGTACATACATGGCCTCGGAACACGTAACCGAAAGGTAAAGCATGAGTCATATGGATGATATGATGAACATGTCAATGTTCGCCTTTGAAGCTACATCATCTCACGTGATGATCGGTTTTGGTGTAGTGAATTTGGTTCGTGTAATCACTAAAGACGACTAAGAGGGATGTTGTTTTTGAGTGGGAGTTCATGGCATAATTTTGAATTAACTTTAACTTATTTATCATAAACAACAATTCAAAGTGAATTTGCACAAATTGTAGTATTCATTGGCATCCACAAAACTACCTTGTACTTAGATTGTTGATTGAGATATAACTGTTATGATCTGGTAAAAATCATTTAAGATTTGTACCGTATTAGTGAAATTTAAAATTGAGTCCTATTGTAGATTTTTGGTATTTCCTACCTAGCTCCATGGTTAATGATTGATTGATCTAGAGAGCAAATAGTTCCTACTTAGAATCCAGAGTCATGGTTGCTTTCGTATTACTTTATCTTCAAAAGAATGTTTTGTTGATCAAGGTGATTTTGGAACTGAAAAGAATTGTTTTCGGAAACAATCAAGTGAAAGATATATTGATATCTAGAAATTTATTTGTAGCAACATGACTGAGTATAATTTAGCGTGACAATGTTTGCTTATATTATCTGAATACATGCAAATTTAGCGTGACAATGTTTGCTTATATTATCTGAATATATGCAATGATTGAAGACGCTAGGCGTTTGAATATTCCAAGAAATTGGATGCTAAAAATTATCCTCTAAATTTCTTCCTTGGAGCTATAGTAGCTTAATCATAAAATTGTTACGATGCGATGGATTAAAAGTATGTGTAAAGTCGTTTACCTTACTTGGATATTTCTAAGAGTGGAATCTAGAAGAATACTATTAATATGGTGATATTAGTAGAACAATCAAACTCAAAGTATGACTCAATGGGTGATAGTATATGACTAACACGCCAAAGAAAATGAGCTAGTAAGACTAGCATTGTTTGATGTTGAATGATTCTTCTATAAAGGAAAGGGAATATTGAAAATGGAATTACAAAAAGATATATGGCAGAAAAAGAAGATAACTGGAAAAGTCGAGCTCAGGAGTATATGCTTGATATACAAGTTATAGATGTATTACTAGTTAACAAAGTATTTTTGGGTATTTTGATACCACATTGGTTGGTATGAGTTGTCATACAAAGCAACGCAATGCAACAAATACAAGGGCCTAAAAGGAACTAGTAATAGATGTGGAATCAATTATGACAAGAACATAAATAAAGTGTTATTGTGTTCATTGTAGTATCGAACCAAACATTCAAGATTTATTTTAAGAACTTAATAAGTTGTTATTTTGTTCTAGTCTTTTGTGAGAACAAATGAGATTGTTCAAACAATGACCATATTCCATAATTGATGGATATGTTAATATAAATCATGTTGCTAAAGTAAACATCTATAAGACTGAATGCTAAACGTTGCAAGACGTAAAAGAGTTTCACTTAAATTGTGACACCACCATTTTAGTTCATATCGGAAAGGAAAACTTGAAGGAACTTCATATTGATGGACTTCCAGAGTCATTTTGTTTTGAATAAATTGACGCTTGTGAGACCTCTTCCAAAAGATGACTAAAAATTACGTTCATAGGCCAAAATAGAATGCACGACTAATTTAATGAAGATTATACATATTGATGTATATAGTCCATTATGTGTACTCATGTATGGTGGATTAATTTTTCCTTCATAAAATTCTGTCGATGATTTGAGTAGATATGTGAGTATATCTATTTAAAGAAAACGGAGTTTGACATTTTGAATTGGTTCAAAAGGTTGTTAATATGAAGTAAAAATCAATGTAACAAGATAATAAAGTATTTATGATTGGATCATAAAGAATAAAGTTTGAGTTACAAGTTTAGCAAAATATCCGAGGAGTTGCAGAATTGTTCTACAACTTATACTTCTCGAATACCCCACATTAGTTTGGAGCATTTGAGAAATAAAATCAAACCTTGTTGGACATGGTAATATTAATGAAATAGCCATTATAATTTTGTAGTTTATACATTAAGGACAACCGCTTTTACACTGAAAAGAGCACCATCATGATACGTTGAAATTGACAACATATAAGATATGGTTTGGGTAGTGACCCAAATTGTCATTTTCTTAAGTTTTGGTATGCATAGCATGTGAAAAATGTTTACAACCAAAATAGGATAAATATATGTTTATAAGATTATCCCAAATTAAACATTTGGTATTTCTCCTATCACCAAACCAAAAGACAAATGTTGTTTGTCAGAAAGGGTTGATTTCTCGAGAAAGTAGTTCTTGCGAAACAAGTGAGTGGGAGCACAGTACAAACTCAACGAGATTAGAGAATCTTCGTTATCATGTCAAGAGTAGCGCAGTACTGGAAGTTGTTCCGGGGTTTACTATTTTGACTAAATAGAAGACACTACAAATGTTGTAGATACTTCAAATGAGTTTGCGAACTGTACCAGAAAATTCCAAAAACTTTGTACTTAGAACAACTTGTGGTTTAAGTGTAAAGTGTTGTTTTGACAACAGAAGGACCTGGACCTTATAAAGGATGCAAATGATGGGCCCTGACTTCGTAAAATTGACTATGTGTCATTATATCTGCCATATTATCCCTGCATGAATATCAAGTATGTGACTTGGTAGTTCTTTCGATAGGCTTGATGCCTAACGATAGCAAAAGGGTCTATATAGTGACAAAGACATGGATTTTTACATCCTTTGAAAGTTGTACTTATCGAAAAGTTGTTTTCGACGAAGTTCAAAGAGTTGACTACTACAAGATTTTTATCTTCCGTAGTGATGCTTTGGTCTTTGCGGATAGTTCTAGCAAAAAGTTACATATTATGATATGGCAGTTGAATAAGAAAACCAACTCTTCTCTCGAGGAAGTTTGATCAAGGATGTGTACTTGACACGGTCTGAGAGTTTTGTAAAATTCAAAAGGTTGCTAGAAAGGTATGCACACTTCAATGGTTGAAGTGAGCATAACAAAGTTGAAATCTTTACCTTAATGAAGTTATCAAAAGAGTTTGATTCAATCATGAATGATAAAGATGTTGTAGAGTTACAAGAAATTAAGTGGGAGCGCTATGAAATATTTCCAATACTTTATGTAGATGAAATATGGTTGATTGGAAAATATGTATTTTAAATTAACACGGTTAAGATTTTCATATTGATGAAAGGCTTAGAAGATATTGGGCATCGATATCTATAAGAGATGGATTGAAGCGCCTGATATAATTGAAGCCAAATTATATAGATGAAATATTGAAGTAAGTCAATATCCAAATCACAAGAAGGAGTTCTTGTCACATGGAAAATAATTGAGCAAGATTCAAGTGTTTTGACACATGATGAGCATCATTGAAATTGAGATTTCTAAGTCAATTTTCCATGCTATGTAGACAACCAGATGAGTCATATGCTATAAAATGTTATAGCAGGATAATTCATATGATTAGAAAACAGTGGGAGAGATCCTTGTGTCATTTTAGAAATGCTAAGGATATGTTTTCCTATGTAGCAATGACAAAATATTAGTTGTAATATGTTACACTAATAGTCTTGTAATTTATTCGAGTAATTTTATCTCAATTAAAATACGTGATGAAGGGTAGCACAATAGGATGGAAGAAAGTTCCATGCTGGATTTAAAAGAGATTAAAAATTAAAATATTGTGACAGATACTACAACAAAGGCTAAAGTATATCGTTGTGTTGACAAATGATAATAAGCGTATTTTGTGTCAAGGAGTTCTTTATTGAACTTGGTGAATTTCCAAGAATGCTGAAACTATGAAGCTACATTTTCACAATGTTAGTAACATCAGTTTAAGCTGAGGAATTAAGGTATCACCGGAACTTGGTGAATTTCCAAGAATGCTAACACTATGAAGCTACATTTTCACAATGTTAGTGACATCAGTTTAAGCTGAGGAATTAAGTTTTCACTGATTGACCATATATATACAAAGCCATCTAATTAGAGAATGAGTGATGCGTGTAGACGCAAAGAACATGCAAATACAATAGGACCTGAACAGTTCAGATCTTTTTGATAAAGTTTACCACATGCGAAGCATGGTAATAACACTGGTACGCCATATGTGTTAAGTGCTTACAGACTAGATTATTGACTCTAGTGCAAGTGGGACACTGAAGGGAATATGCCCGAGAGGCAATAATAAAATGGTTATTATCTTATTCCTTGTTTATGATGAATGTTTATTTCTCATGCTAGAATTGTATTAACCGGAAACGTTGATACATGTGTGCTTAATAAACAAACAATGGTTCCTAGTAAAGCCTCTCTTTTAACTAGCTCGTTGATTAATAGATGATCAAGGTTTCCTGATCATGAACATTGGATGTTGTTAATAACGGGGTCATGTCATTAGAAGAATGATGTGATGAACATATACCCAAAGTGAATATAGCAATGTGATCAAGTCATTAAGTTTACATTGTTATATCAAACATACGAAGTAAATTATTCCTTAGACCATGAATCATGTCAATCGCTGATACCGGAAGGGTGCTTTGATGGCATCAAACGTCACACCGTAACAGGGTGACTATAAAGGTGTCGTTAAGTATTCGGAAAGTATTAGTTGAGGATCATGGATCAAGAGTGGAATTTGTCCATCCAAATGACGGAGAGATATACTCTGGGCCCTCTCGGTGATATCACATCGAAACCGCTTGCAAGCACGTGATATGATCACAAGGATGTTATATCATGGGAACGAGAAAAGACTACTTGTCGGTAACGAGATTGAACAAGGTATGGTTGATACCAATGATCGAATCCCGGACAAGTAAAATATCACGAGACAAAGGGAATACTTCACGACGTTGTTGGTTCACACGATCACGAGAGTCATCGTTGAATATATCGGAGTCATCACGGATCTCCAGATCCCGCTGTTGATTATTGATCGGAGAGGAGTCTCGATCATGTCTATCTTATTCGCGAACCATAGGGTGACACACTTAAGGTTCGATCACGCGTTTGAGAGGATACGGAATATCGAAGAATATTTTGGGCAGCACCGAAATTGTTTTGGGGAAAATTGAAATAGTTCAAGGGGTTTTCCATCGAATGGTTGTTAATAGAATTAACAAATGATTCGAGGTGCTATATGCAAAAGTTTGTTAATAGAATTAACAAATGCTGAAATAAAGAAGTAAAAAGGTTTTATATATTTATTAAAAGAAAATCTTTGGATTTTCCAAGTGGGAAATAATGGGAAAATAAGTGGGTGTGAGTGGAGTGTCCACTCACATGATGAGGGAAGAGGTGGGGGCACACCCATGGGCTGGCCGCACCCCCCTTGGGCTGCCTCCCCCCTCTCCTATAAAAGGAGGGTGAGAGCTCTCCCTCCTCCACACACTTGCCCACTCCTTTTTCCCTCCACCCGCTGCTCCATTCCATGGTCTCCGGCTTGGCGAAGCCCTGACCGTGGGATTCTTCTTCACCACCACGCCGTCGTTCTGCTGGAGTTCCGAGGGATCCTCTACTTCCGCGCCCCGCTGGATCGAGGGAACGGAGGTCGTCATCAACCGTACGTGTGACCGATCACGGAGGCACCAACGGATTGTGGTGCAAATCTTCTCGCTATCGGGACCGGTGTGAGTACGACTACGCCAACAACAAGATATGATCTTGTAATGCTTTGTGTCTTCGAGGGTATGTGTTCCTTTTAACCCTCTCTTTGCCCGTTGCACTTCGTCTCCTAGATTAGATCTTGGCCTTTCGGGTGTCTCTCGCGTAGGAAATTTTTTGTTTTCTATGCAACGACCCCTTCAGATTGTGCTTGTCTGCAAGGAACAATACCATAAAAATGTATGTTACTAAGATTGATCTGGGTCTCGGAGATGTGTAGCCGCTTCAATTTACTTAATTACATGATATTGATACTAGACCTTCCATCCATCAACACTCTTTTGATCCTAGTGACCCTTCAGATTGTGCTTGTCTGCAAGGAACAATACCATAAAAATGTATGTTACTAAGATTGATCTGGGTCTCGGAGATGTGTAGCCGCTTCAATTTACTTAATTACATGATATTGATACTAGACCTTCCATCCATCAACACTCTTTTGATCCTAGTGTTTTGGACAATAGGGCTTACGACCAAAGCATGCAGGTCGGGTTCTAGTATGTTACCGGGATGATCAGACTGATCCCAGGTAATTGGCGTATTCGAATACTTCAAGTACTTTGGAATTGGAGGAACAACCACGTTGATTTCTCGAGGTGTTCTTTTTGCCTATTTTGCTGAGGGATTTGCCAGAAAAGTTAGGTTACATTCTCCTTCAACTCTCGGGAATTTTGGATCGCCTTTCCGCTATTGTTCCTGGATTTTATCATTAGTGTCCGATTCACTTTCTTCTTTTTCAGCTTCTGGCTTTTGCTTGTTGAACTTCCTTTTGGAATTCTTTCCTTTGTTCCCGGATCCTGCAGTGCCTTTCATATGTTGGTTGAGGCGGCACTGCGCATTGGTATGGGTAGGCTTCCCAAATTGCCAATGGTGGACACAGTTTTTCCGACTTTATCTTTTCCCATTCTTCTTGAGAATAGAAGATTGGCTCTGTGTTTCTTCCTTTCCATTTGCTGCCATTGTCTTTTCCAAAGGTTAAGTTTACTTTGTTTTAGATTTGGCTGTGCTTCTAAAGTAGCCTTCTTTTCAGAGCGAGACGCCTTTTTGACTTGAACCAAAGCATCAATATTTCCACCTCTCGCTCTAATATCATCTTCAGCTGTTGCGTGCTCATTGGCGGTGGTAAGCATAGATACGAGATCTTTTTGCTCATTTGAACCAACCATGAACGGTACGAGGCCGGGTTTTAGGCCGTTGATGAAAGCATGCATTGCTTGTGCATCACTTACTCTAGATCAACTATTCTTCATTGTATTCCATCTTGAGATAAAGTCGACATAAGAATCATCCTCATATTGCACGCAACGGTTCAGCTGGTTTATACTCCTAGGACGTTTGTACATGCCCCGAAAGTGCTGAGCGAATACTCTCTCCATATCTTCCCATCTGTCCACTGTCCTTGACGGTAGCCCATTGATCCAATCTCTGGATCCGTCCAATAACATTAGGGGAAGAAACTTCACAGCCTCTAAATCTCTCCCTTTGTTAATCTGGACGGCAGTATAGTAATTTGAAAGCCACGTATCCGGGTTAGTGCTTCCGGTATACTTTTGATAAGTTGGACCAAATTTAGCGAAGCCATAATGTAGACCGATTCTTTAGATCCTGTCAGTGAAACACTTAGGTCCAAAGGATAGATCGTCTCTTTTCGGCTTATCGGCGTGAGCGGAATGTCTTCCGGCTGAATGGACAGAAGGGGATCTGCTCCTTTCTGGCCCATTGGTGTGCGATTGCGCTCTTCCGGGATTATTCCTGCTTCTTCTGTTGTCATGTCCTTTGGAATAAGGTGGAGTTCTAGTCCTTGGCCTTTCTTTGTTCCTAGGAGGAGTATGGGATCTATCACGCCTGTGAGGATTATCATATCTTCCGGCTTTATCCGCTGGGCATCTGGGAGGCGGCATTATTTTTCCGTCTTTCTGGTTTTGTTCCTCCCGTTCCTTGTAATCACGGGGATTATTTTTGTATTTCGGCAGATGAGATCCTGTTCTGGACGATGCATCCTTGTTGTCCGGAATTTTATTGTACTTCCTAGGATCTCCCTTCTTTTCCTTAGAATGGACTGAATCTCCAGGTTCACCAGGTTCAGATGCTCCAGCGACGCATGTGGCAGTTTTGCATAGGGCCGAGTCATCATGTAACTTCCCTGATCGTGCATGTCCTCGCTGTTGCTGTTGTAGTGCCTTTCCTAGAAAAGCATACACTCACTGAAGGTTTTCGTCGTTGGAGTACAAATCGTTATTAAGGATGGCGAACGCGGCCTCCGCGTTTTCGGCTGCGGTTTTGTATATGCGTCCGCCGTTGGCATTAGTGTCGTTTACCTGCCTTTGCCAAGAAGGGTTTTCAAGCCTCTTTCTTGCTGGCAGTTCATCCGATTTTGCAATTCCGGGTAAATGCGTAGGTTTAATGCCAGATCTATCCCTTCTGTCGTATTCCTCTATTTCTTCCTGCTGTAATTTAATGTCAGCTTGGGTTTTGATGAGGTTTTCTCGAGCACAGAATAGATGTTGCAGTTGCCGCTATAGAGCTTGTCTCCTAGCTTCCAGCACTTCCTGGGGCTCATCTCGTGCCACCGGGGTTTGAATCAAATCAATTTCATCCTTTTCCGACATTTGGGGAATGGGGATTTCATTCATTTTATTCTCCGCAGGTTTGACTTCGCTGCCTCCTCCTACTTCCAGGTTTTGGTTGGCAATATCTGCCAATTTTTCCATCTTTTTCTTCTGGAGTTTATATTGGAGTTTCTTGGCAGTCTTTTTCTTTTCTTTTTGGAAGAAGGAGGTTTATTGCCTGGTTCTTCCTCCGTAAATTCTATGACATTGGGGTAAGTTGGACTAGCTTCACCATCCACTTTTTCCTCATCTGGCGAAGGTGTTTTGGGGTCTTCATCATCTTCGGCAGCCGAATTTTCAGTCGGTTTTGCCATAAGTACTTCATAGAAGCTCCCTTGCATAGATTTAACCTTTATCTCGAAAGCGTCTTCATCTTCATCTTCAGAATCTATGTCTTCAAATCCGGGTTCCGACTCCAATCTTGCTTCTATGGCAGCTAATACAGAGTCGGATTCCGAGTTCGTCGTCTCACTGACGGGTGTCGGATCTTCCACTTGTTCTGTGGGATGATTCTTTTCTGCTTCTTCCACGGGATTATTTTCTTCTGTGTTTTCCGTGATCTCGGACTGCACCATGCCAATGAAGTGAGACCTTACTGCAGGCATCTCCGAAGAGGCGGAAAATTCGGCACTGCTTTGGCGATTCGAGCAGAATCCGGTATCATAGTTTTCCTCAATTGTGTATAGGGCGGGTGGGGTAAAATTACTTCCACCACAGAATCCCATTGCTTCTGCTCTTAATCCGATAAAAATATTTGTAGATCCAATCGGTAAAACACAGACGCTTACCAGGTGATTCCGTGCTGGCATGTACGCTCCGTTGTCGAGGAAGCGTCCGACTCCCTGTGGAATTTCAGGCTTCCGAAAGTTATTGTACTGCCGATTCCGCCGAGTATTCTCGATCGAAACATAACTCCTGACGCCGCTGGCCCCACGGTGGGCGCCAACTGTCGAGACATCGTAGTAGCGTTCATAGACGGGGGTGCCATGAGCCTACAGGTAGAACCGCGGGGGGGGGGGGGGGGGTGATGATACGACAAACGAGAACACCGAGTTTTACCTAGGTTCGGTACGACGCAACTAGGCGGCATTCCTACTCCTGCAATCTCACTAAATCACGGCTAAAACCTGAAGTATACAAAGTATAATGTGAGTATGGTTTCGCTAACTCGACGAGGATCAACTTCTCGGCGAGTTGTCTTCTACCTAATTGTCTGTCTATTCTTTGCTCCCGTCTGGCTTTATATAGATAGCCAGATTAGGACTCACAGAAAGGAAACCTAGAAGACTAGGAAAGTATCTAACTTGGAAAGTAAGCAATCCGTCTTCTCCTCCAAGCCGCACCACTTTGGGCCGTGATCTGAGTCCTTCTGGAATCCGGCTTCATGCGCATTAGCTTACTGGGCCGCCCAATGGACTATGATCCACTACCTACGGGCCATCCTGGTAATCCGGCTTTTAGGCCAATGCCGGACATACCCCTAATCGACATAAATCTGACAGCTAACGTATAGGACCCACCGGGGTAGCCTTACTGGCGCCGGTGCAGAGAGGAGCTTCTGCGCGACAGCCACGCGGACGCGACCACCCGTCCCGTCCCATCGCGGCTTTATTAGTCGTTCCCTCGCCGCGGTGCATCACCACACGCGGACGCACTAGACTCTAGCCGCTTCTTTACTCTCCCCTGCAAGAAAAAAATCGTCGCGCGCATGTAATACCCACCGTCAGAGACATGGTGCGAGAGAGGTAGACGACATGCACCACGATGACCACTGCGCGCTACACGGCGATGTGGGCAGAGTTTTAGGAAGTGGAAGCCTCGGAACTGGAGGCTACTGGAAATGATCCCGCAAGGGAGGCGGCCACGATGGCGGAGGATGTTGCGATGGCGAAGGGCGTTTGCACTGGCGTCTCGAACGTCACGATGGTGTCGGAGGAGGAGGAGGAGCGCGGCTAGGCCGGGATAACGGCGGACGAGGGGGATGGCGGCTGCGATGGTGGAGGAGCGCGGCCAGGCGCAGGACGTGATGTAGGCGGGACCGGCCCAATTACCCTCCAGGAGGCGCGTGCAATCGTCTGCCTCGACCAGCATCTCGCTCCTTTCGAGGACGAGCACTTCCCGGCAAAGCGGCAGATCGCCGATGAGCGCATCGACGACACCCTAGTCGGGCAGATGCACAAGGACGACGACCTTGTTTGGATGAACCACGCCATCCTAGAGAGCCTCTAGGATGTGTCGACAAGGAGGATGAGGAGGACGCCTACTCCGATAGGGAGTTCTCGTAGGACGAGGAGAAGGACGCGGCCGCAAACTCTTGTGGGGAGTTCTACCCCGCCAACGAGGACGTCTCTGCCAACACGGCGAGGAGTTCTATTCCACCGACGAGCAGGCACACCCGTAGGAGGCAGATGACCCACAAGCATAGGGGGTGTATCATAGTACTTTCGATAAATAAGAGTGTCGATCGCAACAAGGAGTAGAAGGTGTTGACAAGCAGTTTGGATTAAGGATTCACTGTAAATACTAACAGACATGTTTTCATGGTTTTTTTATATAGAAGATAAATAAAGTACAAGTAAATAAAAGACGGTAATAATAATTGCAGCAAGTGGCCCAATCCTTTCTAGAGCAAAGGACAAGCCGGTTGGTTTACTTATGATGGCCAAACGTTCTTGAGGACACACTGGAATTTCGTCAAGTGCTTTCGCTTCATATAGCTGATTAATATCTATTGTTTTGATATGTGTTGTGTGGGTAAACCTATGCTAATTTACTGCCCTAACTTGGACTAATACATACTTGTGATTATACCCATTGCAACCATCGCAATTATAAGAAAGTAATTAAGATAAATCTAATCATAGCCTTAAACTTTGAGATCTTACACATCCTCATGCATCGGTTTCCTAACAAGGGTTTAGGTTGTCGTCACTCCGACAACCCCACAATTAGTATCCCAATACACAATGCATTCTTCTAGGCCCATAAAAGTGAAGTATCATGTAGTCGACGTTCACATGACACCACTAGAAGAATAGCACCACAACTTAAATATCAAACCATTAAATATTACTCAACATAATTCCACTACTAACATCTTGACTTCTCCCATGTCCTCAAGAACTAAACAAACTACTCACAATACATCATATGGATCATGATCAGAGGTGATATAATGATGAATAACAATCTGGACATAAACCTTAATTCAGGTTTCACTCAATAGCATCAACCACAAGGAGTAATTAACACCGAGAAACTTTCCCCTATGAAATAGACAAGATTCAACCCTAAATGTTACAGCGGAACAGAGTGGAGCGGTGGAGACGATGGTGATGGCGGTGCAGATGATGATGATGATAATCCCAATGAAGTCCATCTCGATGACGGTGACAATGGCGATGATTTCCCCCCTCTAGGAAGGAATTTCCTCGACAAATTTCTCCCTGCCGAAGAATTTTTCTCTCTCTGTTGTGTTGTGTAGGTTCCACGTTGCCGCTGAACCGTACACCCTGCCACCTCAGCTGCATCAACCTTCAGAAGTTTCTTGTGCTCCTACTGGTCGATTCAACCTTGGTTTCTTTTCTGAGGGAAAACTTTCCGCTGCATTCTTCACAACCTCTCTCTTGGGGTTTACCAACGCCTGCCATCAATAAGTTTTCTGGCGCCGTTGTTGTGGACTTCGAAGTCATCAAGAATCAAGCAGCCTCCCGCCAACTTTGGCACGATCAGTTACCCATTCAGGGGGAGCAGTGGCATGGCAAAGCAAGTTGAAAAAGTGTGTGGCATTGTCCTCAAGTGAAGCTAAGTATATTGATGTAACTGAGGCGGGCAAAGAGCTATTGTGGCTGAAAGGATTGTCTGGAGAGCTTGGTTTTGAGCAAGACAAGTATGTGTTGTTTTTTGATAACCAGTGCAATTCACCTAAGTAAGAATGCAGATTTTAATTCAAGTTTGAAGCATATTGAGGTACGCTATCATTGGATTCGAGATGCGCTGAATTACAAGCAAATACAAATTGAGGAGGTGCATATGCATGTCAATGGGGCTGATATGTTGACAAAGGTGGTGACAATAGATAAACTCGAGGTGTGTCGTCAGCTCGCCGGCATGAATGCTGGTAGATAGTGAGACCCTCCATGATGTCGGGAGGGGGAGTTTGTAGGGTCATGTCCCTCCAAATGGAGGTGTGTTGGAAGCCCAACATCAGCCCAAAAAGTCCAACATGTTTCAGCCCAACATCAGACCAAAAAGCCCAACATGTTTCAACCGTCGATTGAGTTTCGATCCAACGGCTGAGCTGCCTCCTTGAGAGGTGGAAGAAGAAAACCCTATACCGCCTTGGTGGCGGTGTGTGTAAGAAAGTAAGAGTGGTTGTACATGGCTGCTGTGAGAGAGTGATAGAGCACACAAGAACACCACAACCTAGTGAGAAGAGAGGAAGAAGGAGAGTTGATTTTTGTCAGGATTTGGTGCATCCGACCGGTCTGTCTTCAAACCTGTGTTTGGAGGGTCAAACGTGCCTGGATCGAATCCAAACTTGGTTAGCTCGTTCCTTACTTTGAGTATTTCGATCTGGATAGCTGGTTTGAGGTTTGAGTCAGAGGAGCATCAGATTTGAGAGATGTTCCGTTAGTTCGGACTGCTACAGTTTTAGCAGAGAGTAGCTTTGGACTTTTGGTAGAGGAACAATTTGGTCAGGCAAATGGTGTCCGGTTGAGCTCATTTTTGTGGTTATGTTTGGAACTCATATGTCTTCTTGTCTACCAAGTTTCATGCTGTTTGGATCAGTGGTTTAAGAGTAGTTTTCTTATTACCGAATATGACAAAATCTGTGGTACTCTGCTTTGCTAAAATCTTGCCTCTTGTTGTTGTTGTTGTTGTTGTTTTCGGTGGGCAATGACCTGATGTGCGTGTTATAATCTATAGATGCTCTAGAGAAGACTCTTGATCATAGTGAAGCTTGCGTGGACCGGTTGGTTTGGTTTTTCCTCCTCGCGCTGGGGAGGTTTTCCACGTAAATCCTTGTGTCACTTGTGCATGTGATTGTTTATATTTTTGCTGCATATTGATGTTGGTTGAACCTATCCTCGAAGTTCATTGCAGGCTAGGTGCTATTGGAGTTGTGTATCTTCTCCCCTTTCTCCCCCAACACTAAGTAGAATACGAGTTCCCATTCATGAGCAATGCTGCACGCCTAGTGCGGCTCCAAGACCATCGGAGGAGATGGGTGTCGGCGGATGCCTCCGTGATCTCAGAAGATGCACTAATATGGAAAAATTACAATGCAAATAGGCATATAATTATGTACGAGGCCAAATTGATTAATTGGCCGCTCAAAATTACTATTGAACCCATATATCCTGTCATAGAGTCATCATCAGATTTTACTATTGTGGTCCCCAACAATGGATATTTTTTCTATTGTGTATATAGAGACAACAACATAAATGACCTTTGGCCTAATCTCCTAATGTTCTTTCTGAACCTAGAACTAAACACCATGGAATCAATATCTAAACCATTCCAATAGCACGCACAGGGTGGGCGGCCTCACTCTCGATGCCCGAGAAGATGTAATTCGTCAGAGTGATGGTGATAAACCCTCTTTTTTTTCTCCTTTTCATCTTATTCTTTCTCATTTTATGCTCTTCTAATGCTTCAACCTCATCTCCTGGATGCACTAGCAAGTGGGAGAGGACATGGTGCAGGTGCGAAGTTTCAGGGAAGAAGAGGGGCGGAGAAGAGATCGAGGCACCATGAAGAGGGAAGAGGCTCATCAGTGGGAGAGGCAAAGAGGAATGGGACAACTTTGGAAATATGGACAAGAAGTTCATGTGATGGAGAAAGGTGATTTTTATGGGGCCGGGTTAAAAATATATTAAAATAAAGACGGTTTCGAAATATCCTTCTTATTATAGCTCTTGAATTAAGAGACACCATGGACAAAACACCCGGACTCCGGTTTGGGAAAATGAGTAGTTAATTTTGACTAGCTCGACGAGTCTGACATAATAGTGGACTTGGTTACTTAAGAAGAGGTTTGTTTTGAAAGGTTAAATGAAGGCGACTACATAAGGGGTATGACAAAGCCATGGATCAATTTCATGGTACCATCTTTGAACCGAATAAAAGAGTATTCCATGATCGAATGCCTCAGAGAGATGACATCCATCTTTGATTTGGAAATCAAGAAGGACGGATAAAATGGTTGTCGGTGGGGATGGCAAGAACCATTGATGGGTGAGAATACCTGATGAAAAAATGGGGTGTTACACTGACTTCGGCTAATTGAGTGCCCGGTGTGGTCAGGTCGGGCTACATGTACCGCTGCTCATGGTTGCTATCGAAGGCTCTCTCCCGTTAGTTCCCGCAAATTCTTTGGCTAGCAACCAAACAACCCAATAATCCATTATATAATTTGCGACAATTAATGGCTCTCTAGATCACATGAACTTCTACGGCTCTAACTAGGACCATATATGATTCTTCTTTGTGTTTGTGACAACGACCTTTATAATATGGGATTTTCTATGTCTCAGTCAACTGATTTTTTCTTAAGTCTCAGTAAATTTAGAAAAGTGCAACCGTAGTTCAAAGAAAAGTGGAATTGCCCTTTTCTAAGCACAAAAGTGCAACCGGACCTGTTACATATTTTTTTTAAACTGCGGTTGCACTTTTCTCAAAAGTGACTGAGACTTCAGAAAATCTCAGTCGACTGAGATTTAGCAAAACCGTTGCCTATGTCTCAGTCAACTGATTTTTTCTTAAGTCTCAGTCAATTTTTCTAAGCAGAAAAGTGCAACCGAACCTGTTGCACTTTTCTGTCCAGAAAAGTGCAATTACATATTTTTTGAACTGCGGTTGCACTTTTCTCAAAAGTGAGTGAGACTTAAGAAAATCTCAGTCGACTGAGATTTAGCAAAACCGTTATAATATGTCATACCATCATGTTAGGATTCAACATGTACGTTACGACATCACCTCAAATCCCCATTCAATTCACGTGTTGAAAGACGCAATACTTTACTTTAAATCAACTTAAATGATTGCAAAATAAAAATCGACTCTTAGACTAAGCCGGATCTAATTCAGTACTACCAAAATGTTATCTTAATTAGCATGTCTAACATTAGTTAGGCGCCACAACATACCTAGATCGACATGAATGGGCATGAGTGTTACTACATGATGATGAAGTACATAGTTATTAATTATAGTGAAAAAGAAAACATTAGTCCTTGGCCAAAATATTCCTGGGTGAGAAAGGGATGGCATGGCACCCAACTTTGTTGTCTCATGTATCGCACGCCATAAATCCCAGATTCGTCGACCGACCGGTCGATCTTATAATTCCTCGCTCCTCCTGCCCAGTCCTGCCTCCCCGTCCCGCAATAGTAAAATTCGTTTCTGGAAGGCAAGGGAGGCACGAGAAGGGGAGCAGGAGATCTCTAAACAATTCCTTCCTCTCTCCTCGGGATCTGCGCAGTTCTCCGCCCTCCGCCTCTCCTGTACACCACCACCACTCCCCCTCCGCCTCCTCCTCCCCCGAACCCGGCGCAAATCCATCGCCGAGATCCAAGTCCAACACACCGGACGAGGTGCGTACGCCCCCATTTCTAAATCCCTTTTCTATTGCCTGCCCTCATCATCCCCACTCCCGCGCCCGCCCGCCCTGAAAACAAGAAACCCCGGACGACGACGAGATTCTCCCATGGATTTTCTTTTCCCCGGCCCTCTCTTTGTTTTCTTTTCTATTTCGCGATCGTTCGAGTACCAAGAAACGGAAAGATTAGCGTTCTGTTGCTATGCTTGACCCAGCAGTAATCCTAACCGAGGCTTCTTGTTCGTGTTCTTCTGATGCAGCAGCGGCGGCGGCGGAGGAGGAGGCATTCCCGGCTGGTGTCTTCCCGCCGATCGAGCGGCGCCGCCATGCGCCAGCAGGATCCGTCCGCCCGCGGCCGCGACGCCGCCGCCGTCCGGATCTGATCCCCCTCTCCCTCCGGCCGTTCGCATACCGCAGGTATACACACGTACGCACTGTGTTCGACCGTCTGCGTGTGTACGCGTCGCCAGTCATCTCATCATTCATTCATGCACTGGCGGCGTATTAATATAACCCTCTCTCCGCGTGTGTAGTTTCCTCCGCGTTTAATTCGCGTTTCTGTTACGATATCCATCTGAGTTTGTTGTTGTTATCTTTTTGTCTGTTAAGCGCTCGAGGACAAGGAGGAGATAGATACGGAGGCGAGCTGTTAGGGTTTGCTGTTTGATCCCTCTCCCTCTCTCTCTCTCTCGCCGCCGGGAAGAGAGGCCGTAGGGGATGTCGTCGTCGAGCTCCCCGTGCGCGGCCTGCAAGCTCCTCCGCCGCAAGTGCACGCAGGGGTGCGTCTTCGCGCCCTACTTCCCGCCGGACCAGCCGGCCAAGTTCGCCAACGTGCACAAGGTGTTCGGCGCCAGCAACGTCTCCAAGCTCCTCAACGAGCTCGCCGTCGTGCAGCGGGAGGACGCCGTCAACTCGCTCGCCTACGAGGCCGAGGCGCGCCTCCGCGACCCCGTCTACGGCTGCGTCGCCTACATCTCCATCCTCCAGGTCAGGATCAAGCAGGTGCGCGAGGAGATCGCCAACGCGCGCAAGGAGCTCGCCGGCTACATCGGCCAGGCCGCCTACGCGCCCATGCTCCCCCCGCAAGGCATGCACCACCCCGGCTTGGCCGCGCAGTACGCCGCCATGGGCATCCACCCGCACCAGCAGCAACAGCTGGCCATACAGCAGCCGCCGAACCAGTACCACCAGCAGCAGATCGTCGATGCGCAGCAACTGGCGGCCGCCACCGAGATTGCGCGGGGCCACCACCAGCAGGACATGATGATGATGGCGCGCCAGGGCTACGTCCCCCATGGGGCCGCCGGAGCGCCCACGGTCGCGATCGTGCCTCCGGGTCCGGGCTCGGCCGACCCCTGCCGCGTACGACGGCACCCCGGCGCCCTTCCTCATCCAGCACCAGCAGCAACAGCCGCCTTCGACCTTCACGTACCGCATGGAGCCGTCCCCGCCGCCGCAGTCCTCGGGGCACTCCCACGTCGACATGCCGCAGCAGAGCCGGCAGCACACGGACGGCAGCGACGAGGGGAGCGGGGGTTCAGCGCCGCCGGCCTGATGGCCCTGCTCTCGCCCTGACCCGTCGCCCTCTGTCGATCCAACTTTTTCCCCTAGCTTTTTTTCCATTTTCTTTTCATGTTCCTTTGTTGGTCGCGAGTCTTTAATTTCGTCTTGTTGATCATACGATATCGAACTGGCATCGCTACGGCTCCCGGAAAGCATTTGTCCATGGCTCCCGGAGGCGACAAGGCTGGCCATCTTGCTCAAGGTATTCTTCTTCCACAGTAGTCTCCGTCAGACTGTTGATTCCAGTGTTACGGTTTGTGTTTTGATAAATTGTAACCCGTTTTGGTTCATTTAAACAAATTAGTTCATAAACGGAAATAAATGTTTCTGGGTTCTGACTTCTGAATGAAAAGATAATGATTCAACATTCATATAGTTCATGGTGAAGCTGTTATAATGAAGCATGGAAGATCAGATCGAGTTGTTTTTGTGTGGTTGTGTGTGCCAATTAATTTGTTTACTTTGCTAACTCCAACGAGATTCTGGCACATACTCTAAAAATAATGATCTGACTTGTTCATCAGCTGTTCTAGTCAACTCTAGAAGATGGCAGAATTTTCACGATGTGAAAATTGTTTGGTAACTAATATATTTGGGGGATCCACATGCCAAATTATTTTAACCCGGTTAACAAGAAGCATAGTATAGCTACCTATAGAGCTTATAATCCATAACACCGCTCACTAGGTGGAGTTTAAAAATGTTACCATTGGATTTTGGTGCGGCCAGAACGAAAGTCCAGCATGTGTTTCTGTACAACTGTGCTAAATATTTGTATGTAGATATCTCAGAGCTATGCCCTTAATTAAGAGCCAGCATTTTACACAAGCAAGTTGTCATGCATGTTCAAAATATGCAGGATCTGAAATTGCATTTCTGTATTTATCTGTCAAACTGGATTTGTATATGCTGCTTGGACAAGCTTGTCATATAGACCGAGTAGGTTTTCTGGGTTAGTGTCAAAATTCAAAGTAGATAAATTATTAAGGTGGCAGCTCAGCTCTACCAACAAAATTTTTTTTGTAAGACAAATGGGAGTGCATGCAAAATAGTACTGCTACACTTTTGAGGGGCACTGTACCAAACAATGATCTCTCTGAGTGTCTCGGGCTGGCTGTCGCTATGACACCCCACACCCACAAACACCTGCACTGCAAATCTCAGAGATTTTGACATAGGCATACGCATAGCTCCTGAACCCTATCGACTTCAGTCACTGACATATCATATTCCTGGAATTGTGCTCTCTGCAGGCTCTCTTCATCATCTGCCTTTATCCCTCGCAAGAATGACAGCCAAATAAATGCAGGCCAGAAACAGTAGAGATATGCAGCAAAGAGAAACTTATGAGCGGAGGTACGTAGAGGTAGACAGAAGAGTGGGACAGTGAAAACATGCATGCAAAGGGAGGCAAATGGTGAAGCAAGCAGCGCAGCATGAAGGCCGGGGCACAGTCAGCCAGAAGCAGCCAGCAAGCATAAAAAACAAGACCAGAACGACTTTTATCTTGTGTGTTACCCTTTTCTATTAGTGTAGTGGCCACATATATTTTCTTCACCCCTGTGGATTTGTTTCTAATCATAAAGTTCACTATAGCTGCTGTTTTGTTTTTAACCTTTGTTTCCATTGCTTCTTTCGTGTTCTAGGATACTCCTCCGTCTCAAATTAAGTGTCTTAAAGTTTGATAAAAATGGATGTATCTAATACTAAATTATGTCTAAATACATCCACTTTTATCAAAGTTTAAGACAAATAATTTGAGACGGATGGACTATATCTTTTGTGGACAATAATTAAACCCTTGTCTAAAGAGCGAGATCAATTAGGCATTTTCTCTTAGAGTCTATGCTGCATGGAGTAATACATTTCTCCATCCTCACGCCTATATACTCCCTCCGTCTCATATTAATTGTCTTAAACTTAAACAAAAGTGGATATATCTAACACTAAAATATGTCTAGATAGATCCACTTTTATCCAAATTTGAGACGATTAATATGAGGCGAGGGAGTACAAAGAGATACTCCGTAGAAGCCGAGGAACTCCAATCATAACATTGTTAATTGCAGGTTGCTTTCGGTATGATAAGCACGGCTGTTATGAATGTCATGATTCTACAGGCGTGTCCTTTTTTCAGAAAGATACAAGCAAGATACTACTGTGTAGCTATGCAAGCATATACTATCTCTAGCCATGCTGCTGAAATCATCACCATGCGACGTGGAATCAGTGTTACGCTTCCATGAGCTTCACGCTCTCGCATGCATTGCCACAATCCAGCCTAGTGATAGCTAGTCACAGCCCTTTCATTACACCTGGCCCCACCCACAGCAGTGTTCATTCACCATACACATCACCTACTCATTCATCAACCCTCTCAAATGCATGCACCTTTTCCACGTTTCGGTTTTATGAACATCGCTAAAGAAAGAATTTCATAGAATTGGAGTGTCCAAGCCTAATTTGTTGCCGAAATAGGCCGTAGGCCGGTTATATTAATATAACAACCACCCGACAGTTTTGAAATAACACTGGCTAAGCGGTAGCCAACACACACCCAAAGAAGAAAAGAAATAAAGAAAAGGAGACATAGGCGGATAATTTGTTACAACTTGTAAATACAGTTTTTGATTATTTTTTTTTTGCAAAACAATGGACTTACCAGAGTTTGGGAGGCAATAATCTGATGACTAATATGTCATAAACATACCACACGGTTGAAATTTAGAGAACACGCTGCTGGAGGATGACATGTGAGTACAGAACGGCCACAAACATCTTTTCTTAGGCGTTATGAGATCATCTCTCTTGGCTAAGGAAGCGTGGTATTTGTGTTTGGCTCTTGAGCTACAGTAGCTGAATAGCCCTTAATTTTCAAAAGAAATAAAAAAAGAAGTTCTTGAAAATTCCACCACTAAATCTCATGTGTTTAGATAATGCGCCAAGTGCCAAGAAACACTGTAGACAAGCAAGATTCATGAAAAATGGTTTTATTTGAGAGTTGCCTAGAAAAAGATAATGTGGTGTTCTATAATTGTGAGCAGTGTTGTCAGTGCCTACTCCTTCTTGTTCCTAAGACACCCTTGAATTTTGAGCATAACTTTGACAATAAATTGAACATATAAATTATTTGTTGAAAATCTGTACGAATGGATTCATATTTGAAAGAAGTTCTCAAGGTATATATAATTTTGTGAACATATTTTGGTAGTCAATTTCATGGTCAAACTTAGGCTCCAACCTCATGGGGGGATTAAAAATCTAAAGGGGGTATTTAGATAACCGTAATTGGCTATTTGGGGCATGGTACGTTTGAAAATATTTTTCTATGCAATTTAGTAAACTTTACATTCTAAATTTCTAACATGTACATCACTTAAATGTTTTGGATACTCAAGATTAACTGCAAATATACCTTTTGAGTTTTTTTTTTCTGAAACAAAAAGCTCAATGGAGCTCGAGAGACAAAAAAATCTGATTAATAACAATTACTACTTGAATGTCTTGAACACGTTATGATAAAATTCTTACAAGGAATTAGGTCGCTAGAGAGTGACATATGATTGATAGATGATCTCGGTTAGATAAGGACAGACGGACCCACGAAAAAAATTGAAGGAAGGGGAGCTTCTCGCAATTTTTCTTACTTCTCATTCCAAAATTAATATCCTTCACCACTCCTTACCTTGTGGCATTGTAATTAAGAGAAAGGAGATCAATATTGTTTCTTAGCTAACATATGGCTCCTGCATATGGCCATAGGCAAAAAGAATTATTTCTAAGTCTCATGCAAGCATGAGCCATAAGCACTAAACATGATCTCTCATAGACAGGGGCAGACCCAGACAAAAACTTCAGTGCGGGTATTTCACATGAGCAGGGGAAATTCTAGTACAAATTATAATTTTTATGATTTTTTCTTCAAATGTGAACAAAATACACTTAAATTTTGAAAACACTACCCCCACTTAGCTGTACATGGATCCGCCCCTACTCATAGATAAAACAATTAAGATACATGTATTGGGGTGACCTTTTTTAAAACACACTACTACCTAGGGTAGGGAACTAAGACTCACTAGGGACAACCTTAGGCCTCCCATCTAGGGGTAACATAGATAGTCTCATGCATGCTCGCGAAAAGCCAAGTAGGCATATGTCACATTTCATGGCAATAACTGAGGAAAGAGAGAACATAACATTTACCAACAGAAATGTCTCTACAAGCTAATAAATAAAGCCTACTAGATACTTACACATACGATACCATCCTATATAGATGCATCAACATAGACTAGAATCATTTGCATGATATTAGTCTATGTTACTCTTGATGGGCATTTTTGGCTATTGGGTACCAGCACACCCTATATATGCCAAAAAAAAATGTAGTATTTCTAAACGAAATTCAAATTTGTTTGAATATTTTTGGGAATCAAAGATGATAAAGTATTATACTCATATAAACATATTTGACTAAGAAATGATTCGTACTGACTTGAGAGCAAAAAATTTATGGCGAATGTAGCATGTATATAGTGTTTTATTTGGAAAATGTTTGTCCCGGAGGGCAATGGAAGTCATTCCATGAAGAATATTTTTGTACGAGTATAATACTTGATCATGTTTACCCAAATAACAGTTTCTGAATTTTTGACCTTTTTCTGAATCACTTTTATTTGGCATATAGTGTGCCCTGGCACCCATGTGCATCAATATACTTTCGATATTACTTCCCACCATAAGTGATCTCATAGAAAGTATCATGCAATGCCAAGTCAGCACGTGAAAAATAAAGAGAAGATATTAGTATATTGATCACAGCCTAGTTCACACAACAAGAAGTATTAATGGCAAACAGATTTTGTACACAACTTTATTTGAGATTCCACAAATTTATAAATAAGATGACACTACGATACTACGCAATATGGAGATTGTAACTAAACCCTTCATTTTTTTTAAAAATACAAGGTGACTATAAAAAAAAATACTCCCTCCGTTTCTTTTTACTTCGCATATTAAATTTGTCTGAAGTCAAACTTCGTAAACTTTGACCAATTTATTATTAAAAAATATGAGCACTTATGCAATATTAAAGTTATATAATACGAAAATTGATTCCACGATGCATCTAATAATATCGATTTGGTATTATGAATGTTGATATTTATCCCTATAATGGTTTAGCCGGAATTATAAGGGTTTATCCGTTTTATCCTTATAACAGAGATGCTCTAATGGTTTGACTAACTAGCAATGGGCCTTAATGAATTGTGCTGAAACCAATGCGTTTGCTAACAACTAGGCTGGACTGCTTCCCATCTCACCAACCTAGTCACAGCTTGTAATAATTATAAGATATCTCATCATCTCATGCCATGTCTGATTGTTTAGGCTTTAATCAATGATGCCATACAAACAAACCCATGAGCTCCTCCCCAACATAAACAAATACTCCTTTGTAGTATACAGATACTCATGTGCATACATATGCTCATTTCTCGGACACACCCGCCGTACGTGGCCGGCCCATGTGTGCCGACCAATGCAAGTTTTGTGTGTGTTCGTGCGTACGTGCAACAAAATTAAAGCAGCTGCCCCCACGTAAAGCCTTCAGCTATGATAGGTTTCGTAGCCTCGTCTGGCCCATTTCATAGCGTTGCGATCGTACCCACTGTACGCATCAGAATTTGGCAGAGCTGAGCTGAGCTGAGCGGAGAAGCAAGAAAAAGGCTGGTACAAAGCGAATACACATGCACCAGCACCGGCACAGTATCAGAGATGAATTGAACTGCCATTGCCAATTCCGTGGTAGCAGTAGAGCGCAGGATCAGCCGATCAGGTGGTACCTGCTAGCAAGGTAGCGGCGCATACGGATCACTGGGAAGACAATGAAAATGAACAGAGCATCTATAGCCGGTGGTGACGTGAGCTCGTCGGAGCTTTGAGACTACAGCAGATTATCACAGCTACTGTTATAATTTCAGTAATTCAGAGGTGTTAGAGGGGCCGGGCGCCTCCGCGGCTGGCCGGCCACCGCCCACAGTGGCGGTGCCCACCTGTAGATAGATCCCATCTTCAAGCTCGGACGTGGGTGGGGCGGGGGCTCGACCGGTGAAGCAGTAATTCAGGGAGAAATTCTTCGTATCTACGTGGGAGTACTGTACGTAGTCTCCCTGCCGCTGGAGAAATCCGATGAATCTTGAATGCAGACCGGGCGGGGACCCTTCTCTGCCTGCCTGAATTGTTCTCGCTCCTAGCCTGGGCGCGCGGCTGGAGTTATTGCTAAGCTACTGGGGACTAGAGTAGCAGCAGCGTTGCGCTTCTGCCGAGGCGAGTCGTCGGAATTGTCTCGCTTTCCCCGCCACTCTTTGTCCTGCCTGACCGCCTCCCTCTCCCTCCCTCCCGACCTGTTGCACGGTGTTTATCGAGATCTCACCGAGGATTGTGTGGAGATTGGGCAGTAAACTCCAACCATTCAAGGTTTCAGTTGCCATGTCAATCATTGGACTCGTCCAAAAAGACCAGCACTTTGTCGCAGGAGTGGATGTCACGGCAGTGAGTAAATAAGAGTAGTAACATCGTAATATTATTAGTCTATGTTACTACCATGCAAAGTGGACTCATAAGAGTGTTTCCAATGCTTATTTTCAATATAGACCATAAGCTGTGTCCCACAACATGTGCTATAGCAGTCTAAAAACCTCACAATGCTTAAGGTCCAGCTGAACCTTAAGGTGGGGCCCACATATCATAATTCCTTACCAATGGTCACATACAAACAGCATAAAGTAAGTGAGAGAAACAATTTTTTGTTGTATTAAATTTCTTATGGCAAGGCCATATTGGTATGGGTGGGTCTTAAGGTTTTAACCCTAAGGTCTGATGCCATAATGTATAAGGATGGATCTTAAGGTCACTTTATTGCTTAAGGCCTCCTCTTTTTTCCACATTGGAGACACCCTAATGCATTGAAAATGTGTGATGTTACTACCATCAGTCGCATCTCTCTCCATATTAATTACTTGTCACGTTAAATTTTTTGTTTACACGACATTAATGTTACTAATTATGTTACTTCCACCGTGACTAGCCTAAACCTAGCATCTAGATTCAAATTCTCACCGAGGCGAATTTATGTTCGTATTTATTTTTGAGGGCTGGACTTTCCTGCTACTCTTGCATTTATCGAGAGGACTACCCTTTGTCCACTACTTAAAAGTATGTGTTCATCCCAAGTTGGTTCAGAAGTCCAGAAGTCCTGCAAGAACCCCCCCCCCCCCGGACGGGCGACACGGGAGGCGATCCCAAAGCCTACCACCGCTTTCTCTCTTCAACCTTCTCCTCTCGCCGTCGGGCACTGCCCGTGCGGCTAATGGCGGTGGCGGGTCTCTTGCTGGATCGGTGATTCCGAGTGCGGCGACAGAGGATATGAGAGGGGTAAAGCGACGGAGGTGCGAGCCATTGTGGTAGTGGTGTATCGAGCGGGCGGTAGTGAAGCAGGTGGTTGTTGGGCAAGGTTTGCCGTGTCTCCGACGTACCTGGCTCGTCCACGTGTAAAGGACCTTAGTGTGCTATAGGAGTCCATGACTCAAGATCCGCATGGACATGCCCCAATTGCAAAAGCTATATGCAGAAGGCTATGGTGCTCGCCGGTGCAGGAACCATCAGCTTCACACCGGTCGATGAGCTACTGGGCAGGATCTGCAACGTCTACTTGTGCTATGTGGTCACCCTATTTGCAATAGCTTACTAGGTACAACACCTCCAGTTAATCAGATGTGCCCCAAATAAAGCACCACACAATAGAAACCTGATGCGGATATAATAGGGGTATCTGATGAGTTTGCATGTGTGAACTGGAAGGAAATATTGAGCCTCATTGATGGTTTTTATAAGGTGAATTCCTTCTTAATTGAATGTGATGTTTGTGCTTATAAGAATGTTATACTACCTAAGTCTATGCATTTATGTATGATCAGGTTTATTGATAACACAAACATTAGTGGAAGAGAACCTCAAGACATGCTAGAAAACAACAAGTATCTGCTGAAAAACAAGAGGAAACAAGTGGAAAACATTGAAGATATTTCACCACAAGTACTTGAGGGAGGAGAGGAAGGCAGGAGCACAAGAGGGAGGCATAGAGAACAAAGTTGCTGTCGTGGAAAACGACAAGTTGGTGCCATCAAGGAAATGATGTTTTGGTTCGGACTGGCAGAAGTCCTGAATTTGTAACGATCATGGACTCTTCATACGGAATCCAAATAAAGAAAATGAGCACAATCTGAAAAGGAATTTCGAAGGGCTTTCCAATGGATCTGTCCTCATGCACCGATTCGACTCGTACACGGCGTGGTGACCGAAACAATTCACGAGTCGTTTTCTGCCAGTTTCCAAACATAGTCATGTTAAGTTAGGAAACTTAGAGAGTAGTTTCTTTACGACTCCAACAGCAGTTTGGACGTCCAGCCACCTTTATATAGGCTTGTAATCCGCATTTTTTAGGTTTAGACTACGTTATAGAAAAATACCCCCTTAGCTACTAGACCGAATTGATTTGTAATCTTTCATCTGGAAGTAAAGATCCTTTGCAAATTATGCATGTTATCATCTATTCCATTGGGAATTAGAAGGTACAGGACCACTTGTAGTCGGTGGATTACTTGTGCAAGAGCGCATAGTTGAGAATATTCACAGGGATTGAAAACTGTTGCATTGGCAATCAGATATCATTCAGATCTCAGTGAATCACTAGTTATCAAAATTATTTGTGTTGCTCTTTGAGAAGATCGGGCCATCCCGTATCAAAACCTCTTCGCGGGTGGCTGAGGTGGAACATGAGCTAGTTGGTAGATGCAAGTGGATCTTGGAAGGGTGTCCCCTTTGGATCCGGCGTTGGGATGTTGTCGTTACTCGCCAACACGCTCATTTGGGCACAACTACCGGTTGTGTGGCGATGCTCACATTAGGATTTTGCTCGTTCCGTAGAGTGTGAGTTCCTCCAATGTGTGTATGCCATTGATAGAATCACATGGGACTATGGCGTATGCGTGTAGTGAACAACTGCTCGATGGTCTAACCATCATACTACTATGTTCCATGAAGACAGTGAGAAGTGTCCTCGAATCTCATGCGAAAGGCATATGCTTATTCGTTGCCGAATGGTCTAGTGTAAGACACGTATCTGCAAGGTGTATGTGTGTTAGGTTTGAGTTTGATATTGTCAAGGTTACAAAGAATGATGATGGCTTGGCAAGTGGAGGTGGCATCACCTGGTGGCCGAGAGTTGGTGGTGCTCTTTGAGTACTCGGGTTTTGTTGAGCTCCGGGGTGAAAACCTTTGTTGGTTGAACTTGGCAATGTTGGGATGATTAGGCATCGTTATCGTGATGAATTCATTGCATATAGTTTTGTCATGTTCTGTATGGTGAAAACCTATGATTTGGTCTTCTACGACCGGATCTGGCGACGAAGAAGAAGGCGATTTTCCTTTCTGAATGTGTTGCTTTTGGAGATCTTCTCTTGCAACCCATGTGTCCCATGTGTCGTATAGGTTAATGGTTGATGTCGTGCTTCTGTGTCAGCTTATTTTATTTTATTTTATTTTTTCTTTGCTTAAATAATTTGGCTGTGCGCATCCTCGATTTCTCGACTTACTCCTGATATTGAGTTGTTGCAGAGACCAGCTATAATATGCTTCGGGATAAAAAGACAAGCACTCTCTTTCGTTTTCCTGTTCATCACTCTAGCTTTTATAAGGCTAGAGCATCTGTCATTATCGAAAAGGTCTAATTGTCTGGAGCTCGAGAACATAGAACCAAAATAGGTTCGTGCTGCAGTGTGTTGCCGCCATCTGGGACAGGCGTTGTCCCAAACGGCTAGCCACGAATTTACATGACAAAGCGTGAAGATGCTAGTAGTATCAGCTCCGAAGCGGGAAAATACTGTGTCATCAAGTGCAAGGTGATCTGGAGTCGACCACAGCATGTAGTGGTCCAAATGCCAGGCCTGGAACGGGTACACATGGTCGGTGACCGGAGATACAGGTCCTGCTGGAGAGCCAAACCTAGCCCATTGAATTCAAATCCCATGACCAGATAAATATGAAAAGGTGCCCGTGGCACCGTACGGGACAAGGAAAAAACAGCCACGGCATGAATGATTTCCATGACACAATGGCCTTGCTGTGCTCATCATCTAACCCACTCCAGTGGTTCACGCATGGAGCATTCAATACATGTGACGCGCAAAGATCGATCATGACCAAAACCTGTAATACTTGCAAATGATCAGCGAAAAGATGTAGTGCATTTAGTGCATGTCCTGAACTGAGAAAGGCAAGTTATATTATTTTGTGACATTACAGCCAACATTGTTCATGGGACTGTTCTTCAGCCTGTTCATTTCGTAATACAATAAAACTTGCCTCAATCTACTACTGGCAACCTGGAACCTAGCAACGAGAATTACCAAAAGCAAACAAGGAGGGGCGATTAAATTCTTAGGCCGCTGTACCACATATGGTAGGTACATGTCTCCAACTCTAGACGGTTGGACGGGTTCCTTCCTGCTCAGATGGCTTTGAGGACAAGACCTTGCATACTGGCATCGTCTCGTTTTTACTCAGTAACTTGAGAGACGGATGGACGGGGATGTCCTGCATTAATACTCGATCCCCAATGTCAAGATTTGTCAGGTCCACCTCGATTTTCTGAGGGATGTGCTCAGCTGGGCACAGATACACCAAGCTGGTCCTTATTTTCTGCAAGAAGCCACCTGCTTTTTCGATCAAATCTGAGAGTTAGGTCAAGTGTAGTTGTAGAATAACTCCCTCAAAAAAAAAATACATCAAAGAATACTAAAGCAAGAGCTAGGTAGTCGATCTACACAAAAACGTAAGGAGTGCAGCATATCATAATACTCATGCCATAATAGATAATACTCTGGTATATTTTGTTTCCCACAGGTACGTATAGGCTGAATGCTTTCTGACATGTTTTCTTCAACTACTGCCAGTTTGGCCCTAAACCACGGCTTAAACAATGAAATCAAGAGATCTTGAGCATAAGCGTAGAGCCACTGCAAGTTTATAATATCATAACCAGGTTGCTAATGCAATGGCTCCTACGCAAACTTCGAACCACATTCCTAACGAGGAGTGTAAGGCTAGGCCCCTCTCACCAAGCTTTTTCAAGAAGCCAGCTTAGTGCTTCTGAAAGAACATAAGATAACTGAAGTAGGTATTTAGGACGGTGGAAGCTGAGTAACGGAAACGTATCTCTCTAACAAATCGACCCGGTCATAATTAGAAGCATATTGAGCATACTGAATGTGATTTATCATTGCAGAAGTACCAAAGTCATGGTTGCTTCCTTAGATGAGAGGGTTCGATAGTGCCACATGACAGGTCAGGACTCAGGACCACATAACCACGGTTGATGCCTAGTAAATAATAGAGAATACGTGTTCCCCTGTTATAATAATAACAGTAAAAATCTGAAAAGCATACTACCCCCTCCGTCTCAAAATAAGTGTCGTTAAAATGGATGTATCTAGTTTTGAAATGCATCTAAATACATCCATTTGAGCGACACTTATTTTGAGACGGAGGGAGTACGTTATTAGAATGCCTACATAATACTCCCTCCGTATCGAAATGTAAGATGTTTTAGCATTTGCTAGACAATAGGTATCTAGACATGTTTTAGTGTAAAAGATGCATATGAATCTATACACTAAAACATGTCTTAATACGTTTTGTCTAGAAAGTGTTAAAACATCTTATATTTTGATACGGAGGGAGTAGTAAAGGACATGGTATGGAACTTCGTGCTGTTTAACATTCATTTTCCTAAATTCTAACAGAACTACCGGAATACCCACTGAAAATCATGGTTACTATGGAACTGTCAGTCATTCTCGCTGTCCAGAATCACAAAGACAGTATCTGTTTGGATCTTGTGTGGGGAAATAGAACCGTTTATATAAAAGAACATGTCCAACAGAAGCATGCAGCCAGACTTTTGAAACTTTGACTGATAGTATATAGAAAATATTCAGATTTTTTAACTGGTGATATTATAGAAAAAAAAACATCAGTAGTACATCACTGCCTTTATATTTTCATTTTTTTTCAATAACACATACTAAAAAGGTCACAAGCATGCATACTGCACCATCTCAATGTCTTAGGCGCTATCCATTTGGAAAAGGGGAACTAATTTAGCATTTAAGGCAGACATCTTAACGAAGAAATAATAAAAGCAGATAACAGGAGACCAGACATTTGTAATTGTTCATACTTAAGCAATTCCTAGTGGGATAGTGGTTTACACACACATATATCCAGAAAATAGTCCGTGTGAATTAAGCTAAATATGGCCGGAGTTTTGCCGGTTTATCATGCTATATAAAGTAGGGTTACTTAAATCCTACTACGCACACCAAGTGATTTCTACCATAACTAATACAATTCACACACGCGTGATATTTTGACATAGCTACCAAGATGGTTATTCTTAGCATGTGTTTCAGAATTTACAAATGCACAGGCTTAGGTTCCTATGTCATCTTAAATTATGGTCTATCATCGATTCATCCTATTGAGTATACCAAAGGAATGTTACAAAAAATTAGAAAATAGAAGGGAGATACCTTTCGTTAACCCAGGGCAGACATCTTCCCCCTTGAACACTACGGGCACATTAACCTTTAGCATTTTTCCCTCATCTGCTTCCACCATCACCAAGTTCAATATATTCCCAGTTGATTCATCTGTCTGCACCTGCATAGACAAGAGCACAAACATCATCGGCAATGCGCTATATGCCAAATGATACGAACCTCCTCCTCTCACAGTAGACCAAAACAATTCCTCCAAAAGTGATCTACACTTATAATTTGGTACAAGCTTAAAACTACTCTTCACAAGAGATTTCCCAAGATATAAACACATTCTGAGCAGGAAACAAGTACCTTGAAAGGGAAATAAAATCTTACCAGAAGATACCTTGTAACATCAAACTACACTGTGAGCCGGAGACAAATACATGAAAAGGGAGTGGTGGTTTGATTATCAAAGCAATAAGAGAGAGATATGATCAGGAGAGTGGGTACGTCCGAGCAACTTCTGCTAAGGCAGCACAAGAATTACACAGCGACTACCCTACCATCTAGAAACCAGCAAACTGAGACCAGCAATTACACTAATGCGCATTTCGTCGAACACAAGGTGAGCGAAGAACATATTCATATCCACCATGAAATAACACAAAAACGCAGATCCTGGATGCATGCTCAACAAATGGGTGCAACCTCTGATGGAAAAGAAGAGAAACACTGGTATACCTTAACTGGGAGGACGGTACCGGAGTGCACGACGGCGGTGGATCGCTCGCCGGCGCGGACCTGGAGGCGGACCGGGGTGGAGAGAAAGTACGGAGACTGCTTCAGCATCTCCCGGAGCTGCTTCTTATCCGTGGTCAGGAGCTTGCGGTGCGCAACCCCTTCTCCGGGACCGGAGCCGGCGAGGGTGAGCAGCACGGCCGGGACGTTGCCGTTGCGGCGCTCGCGCGCCGCCGCGCGGGGGCCAGCCGTCTCCCTCGGAACAGCCTGGATCGTGTGGTGGTACGACGCAGAGGCCGCCCGCCGCCATGGGGCCGCCTTGCGGAGCGCATCCCCGACGGCAGCGGCGGCGCCGCCCTTGCCCCGGAGACACTGCGCCATTCTTCGGGTTCGGGGTTTAGGGGAAGAAAGGTGGGCTTTGTCTGGTCATAGGTTCTTTCGCGTAGACTAGTGGTTCTTCATGGGCCGTTTCGTCATCTCGCGTGCGGCCCGCTTGTCCCCTCCGTTGCTCCGACTCGGATATGTACTCGGACGCTATGAGAGCCCACAGTCCACCCGACCAAGACCAAATTTCCAATCACGCAAAAAATACAAAAAAAAACTTCCAAATGAGCCAAAGAAATTCAGTTGCTAGAGCTCCATAGATTTAGATCGTGATTTGTGCGTCACGTGGGTTGCAAGTGATTTTTCCACAGTTATTGCAACTGAGAAAAAATGTGTGTAACCATTTGATTTTCCATCGTGATTCGTGTTAATTATTAGTGGCAAATGAGTTGCGATTGAACGGAAATTAAACTAATTCTTGATCGACCGAGAACTAGTCACACCCACGGATTCCCACGTAGTTGACAATGCAACGGTCCTTAAGTTTGAAGGTAATCTAATGCTTGAGACATTGCTTCCGGACACAACTCGTGTCCCTCTGATCCCAAAAATCTGACGGTGTGATATGGTAGCTGGTGTATCTTGGTATATCTGGTGGGAAGGGAAAGTGGCCACACCGATGGACTAATACAATCACCGCAGCGATCTGTACAGTCCATTATGGTCCTTACCCTCAATTACAAAAGAGATAAATAGAAGAAGCTCTTTCTATCAAAATACTTGGTTGCAAGAAGCCAGCAGAGGATTTTGTGAAGCTCAAAGTTGATGCGCCCTTCGGTATTGACACGGGAATTGTGGCACTTGATGGTGCAGGTCTTGCACTCGTTGGAAAACCCCAAGAGGAACGTATGATGAGCACATCAATATTTTTCCCTTAGAAAGAAACCAAGTTTGAATCGACCAGTAGAGGAATGAGTAACTTCAGAAGATTGATGCAACTGAGATGGCAGGACGCACTAGCGGTTCAGCAGCAATGTGGAACCTACACAACACAAAGAATTCACTTTGCCCCAACGAAGCAGTGAGGTTGTAAATCTCACCGGTTTTGCTGATAACAAAGAGGTTAAATATAAAGTGTGAAAAACATTATTAAAACAATATGAAAACAATAGAAGCAGTGTGAAAACAGTGGAAGCAGTGTGTGTATTATCAGTATAAGAAAATGGACCGGGGTCCACAGTTCACAAGTGGTGTGTATCCATAAAAGATAAATAACATGTGTGGTGAACAAATTACAGTTGCGCAATTGATAGAAATGAAGGTTGCACCGTAGTGCATATGCAAGACATAAAGATTACTATTTGATTCATGCGGGCATTACAACAAAATGCATAGACAGTCATCCAACTGCATCTATGACTAATATCCACCCTCCGAATATCATCCGAACAAACGATGGGTATTAAGTTGCAAACAACAGATAATCACAGTAAGTAAAGTGTGTAATGCAAAGCTGAGTAACAAATAATTTGTCTTCACAGACTGTTCTGGCTTGGCAGATTCTGCCATTTTTTTGCATTTGCTTTTTTACGATGTCAAGTGGATTTTTTTGCTTCACGAAACATTATTGGTTGTAGCTAATGTTTAAAAGTATCAGTAACACTTGTGCCCATACAGAACCCATGGATTTTTTATTGTTGCACTAACCCTGTAATGCGGATTAGTCTTTGAGTGTGGTGTGAAGGAAGTTTTCAAGGGTAAAGAGAAGAGGGTGATATATGTGATCAAGAATAATGCAAGGTCAAAGATTGGGGATGCCCCCGTGGTTCATCCCAGCAAATTTTAAGAAAACTCAACCATCTAAGGTTGGGGGTGCCCAAGGCATCCCCATCTTCATCAACAATTTATCAGGTCACTTATAGTGAAACTATAATTTTATTCATCACGTCATATGAAATTTACTTGGAGCGCCTGTTATTTTTTCTTTTGTTTTATTTTGTTTTCCTTGCTGTAATAATATTATTGGAACCTAGCATCCTTGTTTGGGACAGAGACATGCTCCGCTTTTTTCATTTGAATACTCGTTGTGCTTGTATTCTTAGTTTTTCTTCTAGCTGCTGCAAAAATTCTTGTTTAGCTCTTGTTTTTATTGCATCTCTTATTCAGAACTATTAGTTTTAGTAGTGTTATGTGAGTACTCTCATGTTTGCTTGTTGTATCATTTATAGAGTTTTTGTTAAAACATATTTTGTATGGTTCTTGTTGGGAAACAAACTGCTACATTTGGTAAAAAATTATAAATGATGCAAATAGAAGCTTATATGGATTGTGGTTAGACTTTTTCATATCATGTTAGATGTTATTTTAATTCTAAAACCTAGTGGTTATTGAGTAGCATGATTTGTCTCAAATAGCTGAGAGTGTTTAATGTGCCATTGAAAGAATCATGAGTTGTTCTTGTCATATTGGAGCATAAATTTGTGGTATTCTCCTTTGAATGTTTTGTTTGGTTGACTTAGCGCATGCTCACACCATGTTTATGACTACTAACCAGTCACTAACAGCCTCCATGATCATTTAGTTTTTGAACTTGTGGCACCAATTATGCTTTGATTAATAATGTTTATGTCGCTATGCATGATTGTGGTCATTATCGTTCTCTTGATTTGTCGCTCCCGGTCTTTTGCTAACCTCCACCTGTACTTTGGGACCTCTGAAGTGAGCTTGAATTTCTTGGGCATCTACGCCTCGCGGATGCTGCTACTGAAGCACATCACGCTGCAAGCTTCCTCGTCGGAGGAGGACGACGAGTATGCGTGACTCCTGCGCGCGCGGGCCCTGTCGACCTTATTTTGAGCGATATCTCTTTGGGCGTTGTATGTCGCCCGGTCGCGGCTATTGCCGCGGCGAGGCGATTTGTCTGCTCGAGGCGTGATGGTTCCCGGAGTCGCCGTTTTATTGTGAGCTTGGGCCAATCGCAGCTCCGTCCAGGCCCAGCCCCCTGATGGCTTGGCGATGTTGTTTCGCGCGAGGGTCATTCTCCGACGGCTGGATCACCTGTAAGTAGGTGATAGCGGCTAGGACCGCGGCCGCCCTCGTCTATGTGCATGAACGAGGTCTCGTTGGTTCTGGAGATTTCGCTGAGGTATTCCTGGTCCATGCGAGCGGTCTTCGAGGCGTGCTTTCCCCTCCCGGGAGGTTGCTCTCCCGTTGACTCGTGGGTCATGGATAGTGCCTCTCTGTGTGCACTCGAAGCTTGTGCTGCACGTTAGCGCGCGTCGAGCGCTTGATTGGCGTTTATTATATCCTGGTTTTTCTTTGACGGGAGGTAGTGGTATGCCATCAGATCCTCTTGGGAGGATCCGGCTTCTATCGTCTGGCTTGCCATCACTACCTTATTGGCCTTGACCCAGGCTGCTCGCGAGACGTGGATGGTTTGCCTCTCCGTCGCTCTAGCAGCTGTTTCGGTGGGTTCCTCGTCAGGCTCGGCCATCCAGACGTGGGCCAGATATGGCTCGTGAGTCTTTGGGGCGGGCCAGTAGCTTTTGCCAAGATCAGCGGGTTCTTTAGTCGCGATGGTGTGGAAGTCGAGCTTATTGCAGCGGATGGAGCCGTCGCTTGACTCCGAGCTGCAGTCGATGTTGTCGAGCGGCGATTCTTGAGTCGCCATGCACGAAACAGATTCGGTGTCAGATCCGGTGTGTGCTGGAGTGTCAGGGAAACGAAGAATTCCTTCCCTGGTGGCGCAGAAGTGGAGGTCGCCGAACGTCATCCTGACGCCCTTCTGGAGACCGATGAACGTCGGGCGAGAAGCCGGCAAGTGGGGCGTGTAGACGAACGACGCAAAGCAGATTGGCTCTGTGGGAGCCGAAGATTCCGGGCTTCAGTCAAAGCTCGGTGTAGATGAAGCCGGCGAAACCGGGGATCCAGCGCCTGCCGTTCCCACAGACGACGCCAATTGTTTATGACTCGTGTCAACAAATCCCTCGGGTGATCCGGTAGGGTTTCGAGTATAGGAAGTGATTTGGCACTGGTGCACTCGACGGCAACAGTGGCACGATTTACCCAGGTTCAAGGCCCTCGTAGAGGTAATACACTTACTCTTGCTTGTCTGTCTTTGTATTATGGTGTATGATTACAATGTCGGGCGCACAGATAGGGAGATTGGATCTCGAGAGGCGGCTCCTATAGAGTGTAGTCTAGATTGGATGTTCCCCCGGGTGGTTCTCCTAGCCTTTATATAGGAGGCTCAGTCTCAAACCTGTACCCGGGTAGGTTACAAAACCCTAACCCTAGTCGGTAGGTTCTTTCCATCTTGACCAGCAATTCTTGCAGGTGGGACGTAGCAAGGCCTTCTAGAACAATATGGCGGTCATCATGTTGGGCTTTCGTGTCGGGCCTTAGACCCGATAGGCTCAGTTGAGGGACTCGGGTGTCATCCCCACGTCACCAGGGAATTCTCTTCAAGGAGATGGAGGCAGTTCAGGGGAAGAAGAAGCCTGCTAGGGCTGAGGGTGAAGGTGAGAGCTCAGAAGACAGTGATGCGACCATTCCCTACATCAAGTGGAACTGTGACACAGTCAGCTAGGCAGCCTTAAGTGACATTTCCTCTCAGCCTTCAATCTCCAATGTGTCCAAAGGGAAGCAAGCTAATGATGATGACGAGGGAGACTCTGAGTATGCTGGAGATGATGAGAGCCAGGGGATGAGGACTTCGAGTGACCTGGGATATGTAGCATCACTCTTCTTTCTTTTTGGTGTTTCGGTGCCAAAGAGGGGAAGTTGATCTAGTAGGTCACGAGGATTTGCAGGGTCGCTCACAAGCATATGCTTTTACAATTTCTGAAAAGCTTGTGTCCTTCTAAATTTGAGTTTGTGTTGTTGAACTGTTGCTATTTGCTTTGTGGTTGTTGAACTATGTTACGTTGTGTTATTGGTTGTGATACATGGTATTATCTTCTATGGTTGAGATCTCTTTTTAGAATGCAATGATATCCTCAATATATTCTCATTCATGGTGCACAAGGTATGATCTCCACCATCTCTTGAAATTATGTCTCTTGTCTATCATGTTGTTGTTTCTTTGTAGTTTGGCTTGGTACCTAAAAGTAGTGCTTCCTAAATATCTAGGGCACACATTGGGGGGGGGGAGTTCTATCCCTTGAAACATGATAGGCATTGTATCAATGCTTTATCTTTGTAAATCCTAGTGTTATCATCTAACACCAAAAAATGGGAGATTGAAAGAAAATTATGAGTTCTCACTATGTTTTGGTTTTGAGTGTTAAATAACAACATTGGTGATCACCTAACCTTGTGCCAAGTATTACAGGTGTTTAGGTTATTCCATTATGAAAGCATTATATGCAAAAAAAATCAAAGAAGAGCAACTCGTTGTCTGCCTAAAGAAATCAGGCCAGAGACTCTAGTGTGCAAACACCGGAGACTTCCTCTGGAGGCTCTCATCTTTCTCATAGAGCTTTGTTTCTACTTGGTGAATTCTCACACATGGCCTGTTAGGAGTCCGCCCGGAGACTCTGGCCCTTCGTTGAGGTTTTGGTGCAAAACTAACAGATGCCTCCCCCGGAGTGTTCCTGGAGTCACCTCGGAGCAAAGACCCAACACCGGAATGTTGCGAGTTTCCGGCCCCTCCAGGCCAGACTCCGGGGTAAGTTTCTCCGCAACGATTAGAAATGGGAGAGGGGTATAAATACACACCCTCCTTCTTCTCCAAAGAGGCATCTCGTCCAGAATTGAAGGCACCATTAATTGAGATCACAAAAAGTTAGATTTCTCCCAATCCCTCCACTCAAACTCGTTGATCTTAGGAGGATTGAAGGAGAAGGCCCTCATCTACATCTTCACCAAGTATTTTTTAGTTCCCTCTTCATTTCACTTGAAGGATTTGTGTCTAGGGTTTCCTTGTTACTCACTTGTTGTTTGTAGAAGATTCTTGGTGTTCTTGAGAGCCCCCAATTCGGTTGTGAGTGTGTGTGGATCAAACTCACTGTAAAGGCTCTGAATTCCGCCTCGAAGGATTCCATAGTGGAAGGTGAACTAGGCCATTGTGGCGAGGTTCATTGGAGAATAGGGTGAGTCCTTTGTGGCGTTGAGTAGGCCTTCATGGCGAAACTCACACCCCTCCAACGAGATGTACTCCCCTCAAAAGGAGTAACTTGGGAATACATCCTTATCTCCGCGTGCTTGCACAATCGGTTCCTTCTGTCCTTCAGGATTGCTTTGTGTTTGTATCTTGCTTAGTTTAGCCCTTGCCACATAGGTAAATTCACCGTAGTTTCATATCTAGAGAATTTACCTTTGTGTCAAGTCTAAATAAAAAAAAGCCCCTACCCTCCTCTAGGTGCCCATACAATTCGTTCAGCTGCCGACTCACCTCTTCTTGCCATGAAATCATGTTCATGCACGGAGAATCCAAAACGGAGGCATGGGAGCGATCTCTGTCCCACTGGTAGACTGCTATGGTATTACATATCAACCAAGTTAATTCTGGGATCAAAATGTCGATTAGACCCAGCTTCGGCCTATAATTTTTTATGTTCTCAATCCAAAATTCTCAAGGTGGTGGCTAATTTTTCTTTACAACATTTGCAGGTTGTTTCCTTCATTAGCGTAATCCTGTTAGTTCGCTTGGGTTGTGCGTCATTCTGTAGCGTTCCTACATTTAAATAATGTAAGGACACATGTGTTATTGTGCTAGTCCCTGGATCAATTGCTAGCACCACAGTACAAAATGAAATATCATGCAAATGCATCAAATTCTATTACATCGCATGATCCAGTCTTTACAAAATAATATTACAACTTGCATAGTCTTAAAAGACTAGTAGAAAACAAAGATATACAGCGGAAAACATTAATAACATTGAGCCCATCTTCTTCATGTGCCACAGGCAAAACATGTTGGCGATAGTCTCGAGATCCTAAACGAAATCCTCACTCGTCTTCAGAAATATCTGCAATATGGAATATGCAGCCACAAGGGAGTCAATACAATTTAATGTATTGGCAAGTAACACTATGGTGGATATAAATGGCAAGACTAATACTACATGCTTATTTGGCTGAGTGGAGTTTTTGGCTGAGTTTTGCATAAAGCCAGTTTTCTCCTATCACTTTTGTAAAACCAACTTTTCTTTTCAAAAGGGTGGCAACATTGGATTAAGATCCAAGCACCACAATACTGTTCACTTGGTCAAAATTTTACTTATTGAAATTGATGATGAGATTCTTCCGTCAATCCTTGTCCAGCTGCTCATAGTTGTCCATAACCGGGGACACGGCTAAGATCTTAGTTTGTTGACTCTGCAGAGGTTGTGCACTTTCACCCTTTGTCTTCAATTAGCCCAAACATCCTATACACCCGGAGTGCATCATGGAAAGGAGAGAATTGAGACAAGATCTTTCAGAAGAAGAAGTCCAAGCCCACCGGCAAGACCCGTTCCACCTATAATTTTGCTACATCTGCTTGTCAAGCCTGGGCTGAACCCTCACAACTTAATTGATCAAGACAGAGCCCATATTGTCAAAAGGCTGCACGGGAAGCTACTAGATTTAGAGGGACATAGTAATCTCTTTGTTCCTGGGTGGCCATCCGCAAGTGACAACCTCAAGTGGAATAACCCTTAGATAAGGGCCCTGAGGAAACACTCAACATAATCCAGTCTTACCACTTCCACCCAGGTGGTTCATTTATTAGTTATACTTAGAATTTTTCCTCAACATCTAGTAAAACAATTTGTAATATTACATAGCATCTACTAAGTTCTAAGGCTATCAAAATAACAAGGGTAAAAGAGATGGCTACACACTACTAGGATAATAGCATAGCATAGTATAACTTAGTAAAATTTCCTATCATGCATGCTACTCAAAATCAACTAATGCATATAGAAAATAATGGGTAGTTGATGGTGTGTTACTTGCCTTGTTGAAGTTGGTGAAGATATCACACTCTCTTCACAAAAGATCGTTGCTCTCCATACAATCTATTCATTGAAAGAACAATATACAATAAACAAGAATTTCACCAAACACATGAATAAAGCATACGAGACAAACAAGCATATCAATGTGTTCACAATGTATTGAGTTATATTATTTCTTATCTGGCCAGGGATTTTCGCATAATTCAATATGCAAGAGGAATTATGATGACTTGATTTATTGGTGGACAAGGTTACCACATAATTCACTTCACAAAAGGAATTAAAGTGACGCGGCTTAGGGTTTACCATTTGGGATGAAGGTAAGATGAGTTAAATTTTAAGATTTCCAACTTGATTGAGTTGAAGTGGTTTTCCAAGGTTTCAAATAGTTGGACTTGATCTAATTATCACAAGGATTTCACCCAAAATGGTTTAACACATTTAAAATCATTATTTACTATTTAAAATCATTCAACAATTTTAACTCAAGTTCACATGTTTGTGGTTCACGTGAACTAAATAAAGCAGGTGATGCTCTGGTTAATTTTGCAAACAGAATCAATCAAAAAGAATGTTTCAAAGTATTGCAATTACCTCAAAATTACCTAAATAGAGTCTCTGATGTTTAAGTGGATTTACGTAACATAAATGTTTATTTAATAGTGATATTATATTCTACCAATAATAGGGTTTCTAGAAAAATTTAGTTGCAGTTTTTGCATTTATGAATGTTAATCTATGCCCAAAATTATTCAAATCGCTCGATTGCAACATGAATAATTTGTAGTAGGTAAACATGGTAACTAGTGATGTGGAAGTGTTCTAGTTGTTTTGGCGTTTTCAGGGACATCTTATTTGTTAACTTTGGATGAACCCCATAACTTAAACTATACATTTTTCTGAAGTTTCTATGCCCTTGTGTACAAAGAAAGAAATCAGGAAAAAAATAGATAATATATGTCACGTTACAGGTCCTGGTTGGAGTGTACTGATATCAACGGACGATCAAAGTTGGCCATTTGCTAGAAAAATAATAATTAAGGCCTGGACCTAAATCTCCTCTTGTTTCTCTAACATAATTAATTGTATGATCTGGTGCACGTATATGTGATGAGCATGGACAAAACTGACTAGTCAACAAGTATGCATGGATTGGTCTGATGTGTGCGTGCCTTCATGGAATGAATGTGGCGTCTTGGCAGGGACAAACTCGTTAATACTGCTGAAAAAGAAATCTATGCCATCGGACACACCTAGCTGCAACAACCTGTTAGGAAGAAAAGGCACGAGCAGCTTACTGAGATTAGCCGACGGCCCTCCGGTGTGGACGAGACGGTCTCAACTGAGGTTCCTCGGCCTAGGGAAGACAGCGACGAGATGCAGATCCTCATAGCGAAGACTATGGGCAGTTGTCATGCTCAGACGCATATTTCGCCGGCCATGTAGAGCGAGTGAAGACGATGCGACGTCGGCGACCTTCGGGCGAACTCGGCTACTCGGGGCCGAGCTTGTGCTGCTCGTTCTGCTGAAGCAAAAATTCGAGAAATAGTATGAAGAGGTGCTCCAGGTCAAGAGGGAGTACAGAGGCACAAATTAGAGGTGGAGACTTCCCTACCGTGATCGGAAATCGCGAAGAACGGCGTCTGCAGTGCGGAGCGCCAACGGTGGCGCGGGAAATGATTTTGTTTTGATTCGAGACTATGTCCTGGAAGTCCGTCTTGAAGAGGAGAATCTATTGGTTCAAGGGATTGACGAGATAGTCACCGTGAACGACAAGATCTGAGGATGAACTCACGTTCGGGGCTGAAATGGGCACGGATGGTACGGGATCTAGATGAATCCTTTGGAGAAAGTATGAGAACAGAAATTGGAGAGGAGGAACAGGGGAACACAGTGGACAAATTGTTTCGGGTTCTTATGGTGTGAGATGGGAGATCGGGAGAGGCAATGCCAATGGGTGGCATTCGGTTCACGACGTCGACTTGGGCAATTCTGTCAACCAAGGGGGTTACTAATTGCCTGAATGAAACCGAAACTTCATTATGATCATAATTCGTGTTGATGGAAAGTTGAAACGGCGGCCATAATTACCACTAAAGGGAGAGGAAGAGGTGGAGGTTACAGCCATGAACGTACGTAAGTTCATGTATACGTGCTCTCGAGGTAGAAGGTGACCGATCGATGTTGGCCTAGCTAGGCCCATTGGGCTTGCCTTTTTTTTCATTTTCTATTTCTATTTGAATGTCTTCTAAATGTCTCTAAAAACCAATCAAACATTAAAAGAAAAAATCATTACAATATAATTTGAAAAGCTTAATCGAAATATAGTATTTTGGCACTATTATTGGCAACAAAATAGAAAAATGTATTTGAAAACTTGGCAAGGGTTTAAAATGCCATTTATGCCGTTTGAAAGGAAAGTCAAATAAATAGAAACGTGACTTAATAAAATTAAGGAAAATACCACAACTGATTTTAGTTCCCAAAATAAATTATTAAGATCATCTTATGACATAATGTTTCGATAGATTATTTAAGAAAGCATAGAAATATAATTTTGGGTTTATAAAACACTTTTAGAAGATAAAAATTACTAAGGTTGTTAATCTTCATTCATTTGAATGATTTCACAAATCAGAAATTTGTAGGTAAACCATTTTATGAAGTTGGGCTTGATATAAAAATAATTATGTTGGAAATTATTTAATTGGAAACAACCTTAAGGTTTTGAAAGAGAGGCATATTTGGATTTCCAATTCCAATAACAGTGGAATAGGACATAATATTTCCTTTGTGTTCGAGTTTTATTTATGTTTGGTGACTTGCATTAACAAGAAAACTAAAGTTTCAATTTTTAGTTATTTTTTTAACTTTCCAAAAATCAGGGATGTTACAGACTACCACCCTAAAAAAAAAATCTCGTCCCGAGATTTGGGAAGGTTAAAAAGAAAGATTGGTCTCGGTAACTGGGTTCCAAAACAATTGGGTGGGCTACCACCCTTAAAAGAAACTTCTGTAGGTAGTCTAATTCCATTAGCTTGGAGTGTATCTTGATTCCAGATTGGTTTGAGTAGAACTTTCCCTTGCAGTAGAGCTGCATACCAACATAAGTGTGTTGGACTACCTTTGATACTGAGGTGCCACTCTTTGGGTGAAACAAAAATTCTCGTTGAGAGGATTTCACAACATCATCTCATTTAAAATGGGAACACATTTCTCAGACATTCATCGTGGTTTATTACACTGGAAGAACTTCTAAGGAAAATGAATTTACTTTCAACATAAAACTTTGCCTAAGATTACTTCTTGGTGATATACTTCTTCATGCCTTATCTTCCTTCCTTCAGAGAGTCATATTTCCTTCCTTCTCCTTTTGAGGGCAATTATTGGCATAGTGTCCTTTTTCTCTGCATTTGAAGCATGTCACTTGGCTGATGTAGTTGGGGTTTTGAAGTCCCTTTTCAGGGCAGTCATTGGCATAATGTCCTGTATCTCTGCACTGAAAACAAGTGACTTTGCTTAGGTCCTTCCTTTTTATTGGTGTAATATTGGCCATGATGTCTTCATACTGCTGTCCAGTATACTCAACTATGTTGGTTGAAGGTCTGGGTTTCTTGTTGGGACAATTTCTAGATAAATGTCCATCTTCTTCACAAGAATAGCAATTCTTGGTGGAGTGTTTGGATGAATATGGATGTGGTGTAGTTTTGGCTCCAGTATCCATCTTGACATGGTCCATCTGAAAAGTATCCAGCTTGCGTTTTCCCTTCACTTCTGGTTTTCCTAAGTTCTCTTGGATTGCACTAAGCATTCCCATTTTGGCTTGTTGTCCAACTTGTTGTACCATGGGGTAAAGTGGACATTGTGTTGGAACATGTGTTGTTCCTTCACACAGAAAACAAGTAACTTGAGTGAAGTATCCTTCAGTTGAGTTGTTTGCATCACCATGGGGCCACTCATCTGGACAATCTTTGGAATAGTGTCCTATCTCTCCACAAGCTTTGCAGGCTTTGAGTGTTGAAAACATTTCTTCTTCTGTCTCCTGGTTATCCCTAGATACCAAGGGTTTATGGTTTCCACTATTGGTCATGTTTTGGGACATCATGTGCACTATCTGGGATTGGGTATCTAACACTTGTTGCATTCCTGGTGCTAACTCCATATTCGAGTTGCTTGCTTGGTTCTGGGTCATCAGTTGTATCAGCTGAGTTTGAGCTTCTAGCAGCATCTGCATTGCTATTGAGTTCTCCGGGTTGTTGGCATTCTGGCTAGACATCTGTTTTGAGGTTTTAGGGAGGATGAGTAGAGGTTAGAAAGGATCTAAGAAGGTTCCTATCCAAACACAGCAGATCAAGGAAACTCATCTTACACACAACACATAACAAACACAAAGCAACACATTCATCACACCAAACCACATAGTTTTTAGAAAACACTAATATTGTCATACCACACTCATTGGTATGATCAATACACTAACACATTAACGTTGTTCTAACCAAGTAACTAGATTGGTGGTCTCATCTATATCTTCTTGAACTTTTCTTCATATTCTTCTCTCCATGTCTTGAGGTGTTCTTGATTGTTGGGAAGTCTATGTTTTTCTTCAAATTCTTCAAAAATCTTGAGTGTAGGGCTTCATGTTGTGAAAATACTCCTCGCACTTCTTGGTATGGTCATCAACATTCCCGTCTTGATGGTATTGAAGAGGTAGGTCATCTAGAAATTTTTGAAGGCGAATAGTAGATGAGAGAATATGAGAAAAATTAAGATGATTGTTTTGTTTATAAAAAGTTTGAACATAGAAAGTTTTCAATCCTAGGTTGATCAATGGGTTATTAACAACTTGTTGCAAATTGGATATTCACTATAGTGAGAGATACTGGCACCCGCAAGCCAATCAGGGAACGGTCTCGTGTCCGTGGACACGTAAAGTAGTCCGGGCCGCTTCATCTCACTATGCCGCTAGGATCCAAAATACTCTAAGGAGATAATAACATGATCAAAAATGGCTTCCAAACCTAAGGGTCTCGAATTCTACAGGCAACACAATGCTCTGATACCATTTTGTAGTGTTCCCACATTTAAATAATGTAAGGACACCTGTGTTATTGTGCTAGTCCCTGGATCATTTGCTAGCACCACAGTACAAAATGAAATATCATGCAAATGCATCAAATTCTATTACATCGCATGATCCAGTCTTTACAAAATAGTATTACAACTTGCATAGTCTTAGAAGACTAGTAGAAAACAAGAATTACAGCGGAAAACATAGTACAACATTGAGCCCATCTTCTTCATGTGCCACAGGCAAAACATGTTGGCGATAGTCTCGAGATCCTAAACGAAATCCTCACTCGTCTTCAGAAACATCTGCAATATGGAATATGCAGCCACAAGGGAGTCAATACAATTTAATGTATTGGCAAGTAACACTATGGTGGATATAAATGGCAAGACTAATACTACATGCTTATTTGGCTGAGTGGAGTTTTTGGCTGAGTTTTGCATAAAGCCAGTTTTCTCCTATCACTTTTGTAAAACCAACTTTTCTTTTCAAAAGGGTGGCAACATTGGATTAAGATCCAAGCACCACAATACTGCTCACTTGGTCAAAATTTTACTTATTGAAATTGATGATGAGATTCTTCCGTCAATCCTTGTCCAGTTGCTCATAGTTGTCCATAACCGGGGACACGGCTAAGATCTTAGTTTGTTGACTCTGCAGAGGTTGTGCACTTTCACCCTTTGTCTTCAATTAGCCCATACATCCTATACACCCGGAGTGCATCATGGAAAGGAGAGAATTGAGACGAGATCTTTCAGAAGAAGAAGTCCAAACCCACCGGCAAGACCCGTTCCACCTATAATTTTGCTACATCTGCTTGTCAAGCCTGGGCTGAACCCTCACAACTTAATTGATCAAGACAGAGCCCATATTGTCAAAAGGCTGCACGGGAAGCTACTAGATTTAGAGGGACATAGTAATCTCTTTGTTCCTGGGTGGCCATCCGCAAGTGACAACCTCAAGTGGAATAACCCTTAGATAAGGGCCCTGAGGAAACACTCAACATAATCCAGTCTTACCACTTCCACCCAGGTGGTTCATTTATTAGTTATACTTAGAATTTTTCCTCAACATCTAGTAAAACAATTTGTAATATTGCATAGCATCTACTAAGTTCTAAGGCTATCAAAATAACAAGGGTAAAAGAGATGGCTACACACTACTAGGATAATAGCATAGCATAGTATAACTTAGTAAAATTTCCTATCATGCATGCTACTCAAAATCAACTAATGCATATAGAAAATAATGGGTAGTTGATGGTGTGTTACTTGCCTTGTTGAAGTTGGTGAAGATATCACGCTCTCTTCACAAAAGATCGTTGCTCTCCGTACAATCTATTCATTGAAAGAACAATATACAATAAACAAGAATTTCACCAAACACATGAATAAAGCATACGAGACAAACAAGCATATCAATGTGTTCACAATGTATTGAGTTATATTATTTCTTATCTGGCCAGGATTTTCGCATAATTCAATATGCAAGAGGAATTATGATGACTTGATTTATTGGTGGACAAGGTTACCACATAATTCACTTCACAAAAGGAATTAAAGTGACGCGGCTTAGGGTTTACCATTTGGGATGAAGGTAAGATGAGTTAAATTTTAAGATTTCCAACTTGATTGAGTTGAAGTGGTTTTCCAAGGTTTCAAATAGTTGGACTTGATCTAATTATCACAAGGATTTCACCCAAAATGGTTTAACACATTTAAAATCATTATTTACTATTTAAAATCATTCAACAATTTTAACTCAAGTTCACATGTTTGTGGTTCACGTGACCTAAATAAAGCAGGTGATGCTCTGGTTAATTTTGCAAACAGAATCAATCAAAAAGAATGTTTCAAAGTATTGCAATTACCTCAAAATTACCTAAATAGAGTCTCTGATGTTTAAGTGGATTTACGTAACATAAATGTTTATTTAATAGTGATATTATATTCTACCAATAATAGGGTTTCTAGAAAAATTTAGTTGCAGTTTTTGCATTTATGAATGTTAATCTATGCCCAAAATTATTCAAATCGCTCGATTGCAACATGAATAATTTGTAGTAGGTAAACATGGTAACTAGTGATGTGGAAGTGTTCTAGTTGTTTTGGCGTTTTCAGGGACATCTTATTTGTTAACTTTGGATGAACCCCATAACTTAAACTATACATTTTTCTGAAGTTTCTATGCCCTTGTGTACAAAGAAAGAAATCAGGAAAAAAATAGATAATATATGTCACGTTACAGGTCCTGGTTGGAGTGTACTGATATCAACGGACGATCAAAGCTGGCCATTTGCTAGAAAAATAATAATTAAGGCCTGGACCTAAATCTCCTCTTGTTTCTCTAACATAATTAATTGTATGATCTGGTGCACGTATATGTGATGAGCATGGACAAAACTGACTAGTCAACAAGTATGCATGGATTGGTCTGATGTGTGCGTGCCTTCATGGAATGAATGTGGCGTTTTGGCAGGGACAAACTCGTTAATACTGCTGAAAAAGAAATCTATGCCATCGGACACACCTAGCTGCAACAACCTGTTAGGAAGAAAAGGCACGAGCAGCTTACTGAGATTAGCCGACGGCCCTCCGGTGTGGACGAGACGGTCTCAACTGAGGTTCCTCGGCCTAGGGAAGACAGCGACGAGATGCAGATCCTCATAGCGAAGACTATGGGCAGTTGTCATGCTCAGACGCATATTTCGCCGGCCATGTAGAGCGAGTGAAGACGATGCGACGTCGGCGACCTTCGGGCGAACTCGGCTACTCGGGGCCGAGCTTGTGCTGCTCGTTCTGCTGAAGCAAAAATTCGAGAAATAGTATGAAGAGGTGCTCCAGGTCAAGAGGGAGTACAGAGGCACAAATTAGAGGTGGAGACTTCCCTACCGTGATCGGAAATCGCGAAGAACGGCGTCTGCAGTGCGGAGCGCCAACGGCGGCGCGGGAAATGATTTTGTTTTGATTCGAGACTATGTCCTGGAAGTCCGTCTTGAAGAGGAGAATCTACCGGTTCAAGGGATTGACGAGATAGTCACCGTGAACGACAAGATCTGAGGATGAACTCACGTTCGGGGCTGAAATGGGCACGGATGGTACGGGATCTAGATGAATCCTTTGGAGAAAGTATGAGAACAGAAATTGGAGAGGAGGAACAGGGGAACACAGTGGACAAATTGTTTCGGGTTCTTATGGTGTGAGATGGGAGATCAGGAGAGGCAATGCCAATGGGTGGCATTCGGTTCACGACGTCGACTTGGGCAATTCTGTCAACCAAGGGGGTTACTAATTGCCTGAATGAAACCGAAACTTCATTATGATCATAATTCGTGTTGATGGAAAGTTGAAACGGTGGCCATAATTACCACTAAAGGGAGAGGAAGAGGTGGAGGTTACAGCCATGAACGTACGTAAGTTCATGTATACGTGCTCTCGAGGTAGAAGGTGACCGATCGATGTTGGCCTAGCTAGGCCCATTGGGCTTGCCTTTTTTTTTTCATTTTCTATTTCTATTTGAATGTCTTCTAAATGTCTCTAAAAACCAATCAAACATTAAAAGAAAAAAATCATTACACTATAATTTGAAAAGCTTAATCGAAATATAGTATTTTGGCACTATTATTGGCAACAAAATAGAAAAATGTATTTGAAAACTTGGCAAGGGTTTAAAATGCCATTTATGCCGTTTGAAAGGAAAGTCAAATAAATAGAAATGTGACTTAATAAAATTAAGGAAAATACCACAACTGATTTTAGTTCCCAAAATAAATTATTAAGATCATCTTATGACATAATGTTTCGATAGATTATTTAAGAAAGCATAGAAATATAATTTTGGGTTTATAAAACACTTTTAGAAGATAAAAATTACTAAGGTTGTTAATCTTCATTCATTTGAATGATTTCACAAATCAGAAATTTGTAGGTAAACCATTTTATGAAGTTGGGCTTGATATAAAAATAATTATGTTGGAAATTATTTAATTGGAAACAACCTTAAGGTTTTGAAAGAGAGGCATATTTGGATTTCCAATTCCAATAACAGTGGAATAGGACATAATATTTCCTTTGTGTTCGAGTTTTATTTATGTTTGGTGACTTGCATTAACAAGAAAACTAAAGTTTCAATTTTTAGTTATTTTTTTAACTTTCCAAAAATCAGGGATGTTACAGACTACCACCCTAAAAAAAAATCTCGTCCCGAGATTTGGGAAGGTTAAAAAGAAAGATTGGTCTCGGTAACTGGGTTCCAAAACAATTGGGTGGGCTACCACCCTTAAAAGAAACTTCTGTAGGTAGTCTAATTCCATTAGCTTGGAGTGTATCTTGATTCCAGATTGGTTTGAGTAGAACTTTCCCTTGCAGTAGAGCTGCATACCAACATAAGTGTGTTGGACTACCTTTGATACTGAGGTGCCACTCTTTGGGTGAAACAAAAATTCTTGTTGAGAGGATTTCACAACATCATCTCATTTAAAATGGGAACACATTTCTCAGACATTCATCGTGGTTTATTACACTGGAAGAACTTCTAAGGAAAATGAATTTACTTTCAACATAAAACTTTGCCTAAGATTACTTCTTGGTGATATACTTCTTCATGCCTTATCTTCCTTCCTTCAGAGAGTCATATTTCCATCCTTCTCCTTTTGAGGGCAATTATTTGCATAGTGTCCTTTTTCTCTGCATTTGAAGCATGTCACTTGGCTGATGTAGTTGGGGTTTTGAAGTCCCTTTTCAGGACAGTCATTGGCATAATGTCCTGTATCTCTGCACTGAAAACAAGTGACTTTGCTTAGGTCCTTCCTTTTTATTGGTGTAATATTGGCCATGATGTCTTCATACTGCTGTCGAGTATACTCAACTATGTTGGTTGAAGGTCTGGGTTTCTTGTTGGGACAATTTCTAGATAAATGTCCATCTTCTTCACAAGAATAGCAATTCTTGGTGGAGTGTTTGGATGAATATGGATGTGGTGTAGTTTTGGCTCCAGTATCCATCTTGACATGGTCCATCTGAAAAGTATCCAGCTTGCGTTTTCCCTTCACTTCTGGTTTTCCTAAGTTCTCTTGGATTGCACTAGGCATTCCCATTTTGGCTTGTTGTCCAACTTGTTGTACCATGGGGTAAAGTGGACATTGTGTTGGAACATGTGTTGTTCCTTCACACAGAAAACAAGTAACTTGAGTGAAGTATCCTTCAGTTGAGTTGTTTGCATCACCATGGGGCCACTCATCTGGACAATCTTTGGAATAGTGTCCTATCTCTCCACAAGCTTTGCAGGCTTTGAGTGTTGAATACATTTCTTCTTCTGTCTCCTGGTTATCCCTAGATGATGCGGAGGGTTACTCCTAGATTGGCCCGATCTTCACGAATCGACGGAGAACACGAAGAACACGAAGAACTCGATGAACACACGAGGGGGAAACGAGGGGGAAATCGAGGGCAACACAAACAAACACAAGGATAACTAGTAAGAACCGAAGAACCCCAAATCTTCCGTCAACTAACCCCGAGGGCCGCCTACGGAATGATCGATTCAACTGAGCTCACCTTGATTGAAACCGCTTTACACCCGTAGCCGGTCCACTAAGCCAATAGAACCTCAAGATAATCGAGAGGAAGATTGGTCAAGTACTTGATAGAAACCCAAAGGGAGAGATCAAGTAGTTGGATGTGCCTTGATACAATCCTCGACGATGTCGGAGGGATGGTTCCTCAAAGAGGGATACAAGAGAGCTGAGCTCCAAATGTTCTAAATTCAACTCTAAACCCTAGATCTCGCTTGGGGGTCTCCTTATATAGCCGGGGGTCGAAGTAGGTGGAAACTGGAGCGAAAACAGCACATTTCCGGGCATTTTCGGGTCCACCCCGGCCTAGGGGCCGGCCTGGCCGGCCTGGGACCCGGCCTGGGGCCAGGGTGGGCGCCTGGAGGGGCTGGCCGGCCTGGGGCCGGGGTGGGATGGAGGCAGGCCGGCTGGCTCTGTGTGGTGCCCGGCCTGGGGCCGGGGTGGGAGGAGGGGAGGCCGGGTTGGAGGCCGGCCTCCTCTGTTGGGGGTCCGGCCTAGGGGGGGGATGAGGCCGGCCTGGCCGGCCCCCGAGGCCGGGAGGGACTCCTTCCCCCCCATCTTCTCCGTCGGGACTCCGAATTGGACGCCGTCTTCACCGTTGTTCTCCGTATCTTCTTGCGCATCGTCTCGGGTACTTTTCGGTGACTCCGTGGTGGGTTTGAACCTGAGCACGCAAAGTGTGGAAACATGAGGTAGCGCACCATCCTCCATGTGATCGAAAGTATAGAGCGAGAGGAGCGAGTTCACCTTATCCTTGATGGCCTTTGCGCGTGATCTTGTCATCGGTCCACTTGGAGTAGATGGTTGGGCTACATCATCTCCCCCCCCTTGAAAAAGAGTCGACCTCGACTCGGCGTCGTCTTCATCACTTGGGTATCCATGGAAGGGAGAGAGGTCCTTGACATTGAAGGAGTTGTGGACGAGGTACTTGGATTGCGGTAAGTCGAGCTTGTAGGCGTTGTTGTTGATGCGCTTGAGGACCTTGAAGGGACCGTCACCTCTTGGCTTGAGCTTGGAGTTGCGCTCGTCGGGGAACCGGTCCTTGCGCAAGTGTAGCCACACGAGGTCACCTTCTTGGAACACCATGGGTTTCTTGTTCTTGTTCATGATAGAGGCTCGGTGCTCGGAATGCTTCTCAAGCGTAGCCCTTGTGGAGTCGTGGAGCTTCTTGATGTAGTCGGTGCGCTTGTCGATGTCCATGTTTGCTCGCTCGCGTAGAGGCAAAGGGAGTATGTCGAGGGCGGTGTTGGGGTTGAAGCCGTAGACGATCTCGAAGGGACTCTTCTTGGTAGCTTGATGGAGAGCACGGTTGTAGGCGAACTCGGCGTGTGGGATGCATTCCTCCCAATTCTTCAAGTTGGGCTTGATCAATGCTCGAAGTAGTGAAGAGAGTGTGCGGTTGACGACCTCGGTTTGTCCATCCGTTTGTGGGTGATAGGCGGTGGAGAATAGTAGCTTGACGCCGAGCTTGGCCATCAATGTCTTCCAAAAGTAGGAGGTGAACTTGACGTCGCGGTCCGAGACAATTGAAGTAGGTACACCATGTAGACGCACAATTTCCCTGAAAAACAAAGTAGCAACATGTGAAGCATCGTCGGTTCGGTTACAAGGAATGAAATGTGCCATCTTAGAGAAACGATCCACAACTACAAAGATTGAATCCATGTTGGTTTTAGTTCGTGGAAGGCCTAACACAATGTCCATGCTAATATCACTCCAAGGTGCATGTGGGATAGGTAATGGCATGTAAAGACCATGAGGGTTGGAAGTGGACTTAGCTCGAAGGCATGTGGAACATCTCTTGACGTGTCTCTCAACGTGATGCTTCATCTTGGGCCAATAGTAGTTGGTGGAGAGCATGGCATAGGTCTTGTCGCGTCCAAAGTGTCCCATGAGCCCTCCTTCATGTGATTCCTTCAATAACAACAAACGAAGAGAAGACTCGGGGATACACAATTTGTTAGCCTTAAACAAGAAACCTTGGTGAAGATAGTAATCATCGAAACCGCGGTTAGGCAAGCACTTCTCAAATATAGGACCAAAGAAAGCATCGGAAGCATATAAGTTTTTGATTTCATCCAAACCAATCACATTGATGTCAAGACGTGTAAGAAGGCATTCTTTCCTAGACAAGGCATCGGCTACCACATTCTCTTTACCTTTCTTGTACTTAATGACATAAGGAAAAGATTCAATGAATTCAACCCACTTAGCATGCCTTTTGTTCAAATTGGTTTGGCTTTTCAAGTATTTCAATGATTCGTGATCGGAATGAATGACAAATTCTTTTGGCCAAAGGTAGTGTTGCCAAACTTCTAGCACTCTAACCAAAGCAAAGAGTTCCTTATCATAGATGGGGTAATTGAGTTTAGCACCATCAAGTTTTTCACTATGGTAAGCAACGGGGCGTCCGTTTTGCATGAGAACGCCACCAATTCCTATACCACTAGCATCACATTCAATCTCAAAAGTTTTCTCGAAATCCGGTAAGACAAGCAAAGGAGCTTCGGTTAGGCATTTCTTAAGTGTATCGAAAGCTTTTTGTTGCGCATTGCCCCAAACAAAAGGTACATTCTTTTTGGTAAGTTCATTCAAAGGGCAAGCAATAGTTGAAAAATCTTTGACAAAGCGGCGATAGAAACCGGCAAGGCCATGAAAGCGCCTTATCTCACCCACGGAAGTAGGGTTGGGCCAATTCCTAATTGCCTCAATCTTCTTGTTATCTACTTCAATACCATTGGACGAGATCACAAAACCCAAGAAAACAAGCTTGTTGGTGCAAAAATTGCATTTGGAAAGATTGGCGAAAAGTTTTGCATTGCGAAGAGCCAACAATACTTGTGAAACATGATCAAGGTGATCTTCCAAAGATTTGCTATAAATGAGAATATCGTCGAAGTAAACCACAACAAATTTACCAATGAAAGGACGTAGAACTTCATTCATGAGACGCATGAAGGTAGATGGGGCATTCGAAAGACCAAAGGGCATAACAAGCCATTCATACAAACCAAGTTTTGTTTTGAAAGCCGTTTTCCATTCATCACCTATACTCATACGAATTTGATGGTAACCACTTTTAAGATCAATTTTTGAAAAGATAGTAGCACCACTCAATTCATCAAGCATGTCATCGAGCCTAGGAATAGGATGTCGATATCTAACGGTGATAGCATTGATAGGGCGACAATCCATACACATGCGGGAAGTAGAATCTTGCTTTGGAACAAGGATAACCGGCACGGCACAAGGACTAAGGGATTCTCGAATAAAACCTTTTTCGAGTAGCTCTTGGATTTGGCGCTCAATCTCCTTAGTCTCCTCGGGATTGGTGCGGTAAGGAGCGCGGTTTGGAAGGGGCGCGCCCGGAATGAGAGTCAATACGGTGCTCGATTCCTCGAAGGGGAGGAAGGCCCGGAGGGAGCTCATCGGGAAAGACGTCTTCAAATTCCTGCAACAAAGGCAACAAAGAGGAGGTAGATTTGTCATGTCGTTAGTTTCAAGTGCTTCCCCTTTGCACAATAGGACAAGTGAAGTATGGTTGGGTCCTCTCTTAGCGCTCGCATCTCTCTTTTGGTGGCAAGTAAGGCAAAGCCTTTGGCATCACTCGTAATTTTTCCACTCATATTTGGCTTGTGGCTCTCACTCACTTTTTGGTGGATCACTCTCTCACCACTCATCTCACGAGATTTGAGCTCTTCTTGTCGACGTTGCAAGAGTCTTGGCGTTGTCGGGCGATCACTTGGCTAGGAGACATGGACGAAGAACAAATGTCTTGTTGTTCCACTTGAAGCTATAGTGATTGGTACGCCCATCATGGATAGCACTCTTGTCGTATTGCCACGGTCGGCCAAGAAGAAGATGACACACGGTCATAGGAACAACATCACACTCTACCGTGTCTTCATAAGGACCAATCTTGAAAGTCACGGAGACCATGTGTTGAATCTTGAAGGTGCCGGAGTCACTAAGCATTGGACATGGTATGGGTGAGGGTGTTGCTTGTAGGCAATTTGAGCTTTGTCGCAAAGTTCTTGCTAGCTAAGTTGTGACAACTTCCACCGACGATGATGACCTTGATTGACTTGCCATCAATACCGCTCTTGTTTGAAAGAGATTGCACCGTTGATCTTGCTCATCTTGAGGAGAAGAAGTGAGGACTCTTGTGACCACTAGGATGGGTTCTTGTCCTCATCGCAATACACCACTTTCTTCATCATCGTTGGAGACGTCCAAAGGGTTGAGAGCAACTTGATGCAAGGCATAGTATTCGACTTCGCTCATAGAATCACGTTCACCATCTTGGTTGACAATCATGATCATCTTGTTGGAACATTCAAAGGACTCGTGTCCACTACCACCACACTTGAAGCAAGTAATAGTGCTTGACTTGACTTGAGGAGCACTTGAGGATGAGGTTGGAGTAGCTTGCTTCTTGAATGGTTGGGAAGACTTGTTGGGAGCACTAGAGGCTCGCGGGTTGCTCTTGGTGGTAGTTGGAGGAGGGGCTTGTGTCATTGGAGTAGAGGATGATGGTCTTGAGTTGAAGAAAGCCTTTTGCTTGCTATATTTGAGATCTTCCGCAATTTGACGTTCCGCCTTAAGAGCTTGGTGGACAAGGGCCACAATGTTGTCATACGGTTGATACTCGACGATCTTCCTTATAGGATAGTTGAGGCCATTGAGGAAGCGGGCCATTGTTTGCTCTTGAGATTCTATCACATGAGCGCGGATCAAAGATGTCTCCATTTCCTTGTAGTACTCATCAACGGACTTCACACCTTGACGAAGTTCTTGAAGCTTCTTGAAGAGGTCACGCTTGTAGTGAGGAGGAACGAAGCGAGCATGCATGAATTGCTTCATCTCATTCCAAGTGGCAATAGGAGCAACGCGATTGCGGACTCGTTCGGCTTGTAGACGATCCCACCATAAGAGTGCATAGCCTTCGAATTCCAAAGATGCTAGAGCAACCATTTTCTTGTCGGTGAAGTTGTGAATGCCGAAGATCTTGTCAACCTTGAGAGCCCAAGCAAGATAGTCTTCGGGATCATTCTCACCATTGAACTTGGGGACATTGAAACGAAGAGCACTCATGTTGTTGTCCTCTTGCGGACGATGGAGGCGCGCATGTTGGCGCTCATGGGGGTCTTCATCATACATGGGAGGTGAATCATCATAGGGGTCATCCTCATTGTCTTGGCGGTGGCGATCATGGTGGGGAGGATGACGCCGGTGGTCATTAGGTGGTGGTGGTTGGTGGTGACGGAGCCTAGCTTCACGGCGTTCACTATCATCATGGCCATTGTGATGTTGTTGAGGACGTTCTTGTTCTTGGAGAGGTTGTTGAGGATGATCATGTTCTTGGCGGTCATTGTTGTTGGGACGCGCATGGCGCCTTGGTGGCCTTCGATGTTGACGAGCATCTTCCACGAAATCGTTGTGGCCATAGTCTTGAGCGTGGCCTTGTGGAGGTGGAGGATGATGGTGTTGTCGAAGGTCCGGGCGTTGCGGTTGTTGAAGAGGGTCACCACGGCCTTGGCGATGTCGAGGTGGTGGTGATGGCGAGCTATCCTCATACCGATTGCGTCGCGGAGGTTGTTGATGTTGTGGAGGAGGTGGTGGTGCTTGTTGAGGTTGTCCACCCTCCTCCACGTTGTGGCGATCATGGCGATCATGGCGACGAGGTTGGTGAGGATCTTGATTGCGGTGGCTTGAGCGGCGAGACCTTGAGGACGATGATGAATGACGGCGATTGGCAAGATTAGCCAAGTTGATGTTGATGCGCGTCATTTGATCATTCATTCGAGCCTCTTGCTCTTGGAGTCGACGCTCATAGCGTTGCAACCCGTCCTTGACGAGTTCGCGGAGTTGAAAGTGGTCATTGTGGGTGACGAAGTTGGCGTAATCATTGTCGTTGTAGAATGGGTTGCCTTCGTCTTCCGAGCTCGGACTTGTGAATACTCCTTCCCTAGCCATCTCAAAAACACACACAAGGGTGATATTGAAGAAATGGACGCCTCACTTACCCAACGTTACCTTTCTTGGTCGTATTGAGGCTAGTGGACGAGCCTAGGTGTAGGGCGGTATGTCAAGAGCGAAACCAAAAGATCGAAAGAAACCGCAAACGGCAACACACACACTTTATATGGAAGGCAAATAGGTTAGGAAAGTGGCGAGGAAAAATCGACCAAAACCGAAGAAAAGTTTGTTGTCAATCGTGGAGAAAATTCAAAGAAAAGTTAGCACAAAAACCAAACCTATAGGATGGAAATATGGTGGAACACACACACGCAAGGGAAAAATGGGGTTAGTGCGACCAATGGACGAGCGAAGAACGAAATGGCCCTAACGTAGACTAATGCTCAATGCCACACTAACACAAGGAGGACGCTAGCTCAAACCGCAACGTTGAAAAGGCAACAAGATTCGCACCGTGGCAATCGGTCACTCTTTCTCTTTTGCGACGCAATGCTACACGTTCCTACAATGGAAAGCAATTGGCACCGATCCTTTTGCTTCTTTTTTTTTTCTATTTTCTCTTTTTCTCTTTTTTTTGATTTTCTCTTTTTGATGGATTCCAAAGTGCCAATGCCTACTCGGTAGCTAATCTCTCACAAGCGCTAACTTCGCACTCTCGATGCCACAAATGCGATGCCAAGCGGTGTAAAAAGAACTAGTCCGATAGGTAAGTAACACAATGGGATGGGGTGGTGCAAGCGGAAGCAAGTTATACCTCTCTTATTTTGATGATCACGGACTTGCGGCCGTGGGGGAGTCGATGTCGTGGCGATCCGATGATGTGGAAGCGTAGGTGATGTCGTGGGCGTCGCGTAGCAACTCGTTGCACTCAATTTGGATCACAAACGACAAAGAAAAACAAGTTCCAAAATCTGCCGGAGAATCGAAGAGCTGAAATTTTCTGAGTTTTTGGCTCAAAGTCGAAATTCCCACAAAATCAAGAAAAATTTTGGGCGAAATTGGAAAAATTGGCTGAATGGAAAGATGTGGAAAGGTGTTTGGCAACTAATCTCTGAAGAAAAACCACGAAAAACGCAACGAGTCAACAGATCGGTCAAATTCCCTTTTGGCTATTTTTTGAGGATTTTCGAAATTCTTGGTGGAAAAAGAAAAATTGGTGGATGGGGAGGGGTATGGGTGTCGGATTCGTGTCAATCTAGCTCTGGATACCAGATGATGCGGAGGGTTACTCCTAGATTGGCCCGATCTTCACGAATCGACGGAGAACACGAAGAACACGAAGAACTCGATGAACACACGAGGGGGAAACGAGGGGGAAATCGAGGGCAACACAAACAAACACAAGGATAACTAGTAAGAACCGAAGAACCCCAAATCTTCCGTCAACTAACCCCGAGGGCCGCCTACGGAATGATCGATTCAACTGAGCTCACCTTGATTGAAACCGCTTTACACCCGTAGCCGGTCCACTACGCCAATAGAACCTCAAGATAATCGAGAGGAAGATTGGTCAAGTACTTGATAGAAACCCAAAGGGAGAGATCAAGTAGTTGGATGTGCCTTGATACAATCCTCGACGATGTCGGAGGGATGGTTCCTCAAAGAGGGATACAAGAGAGCTGAGCTCCAAATGTTCTAAATTCAACTCTAAACCCTAGATCTCGCTTGGGGGTCTCCTTATATAGCCGGGGGTCGAAGTAGGTGGAAACTGGAGCGAAAACAGCACATTTCCGGGCATTTTCGGGTCCACCCCGGCCTAGGGGCCGGCCTGGCCGGCCTGGGACCCGGCCTGGGGCCAGGGTGGGCGCCTGGAGGGGCTGGCCGGCCTGGGGCCGGGGTGGGATGGAGGCAGGCCGGCCCCCAGGCCGGCTGGCTCTGTGTGGTGCCCGGCCTGGGGCCGGGGTGGGAGGAGGGGAGGCCGGGTTGGAGGCCGGCCTCCTCTGTTGGGGGTCCGGCCTAGGGGGGGGATGAGGCCGGCCTGGCCGGCCCCCGAGGCCGGGAGGGACTCCTTCCCCCCCATCTTCTCCGTCGGGACTCCGAATTGGACGCCGTCTTCACCGTTGTTCTCCGTATCTTCTTGCGCATCGTCTCGGGTACTTTTCGGTGACTCCGTGGTGGGTTTGAACCTGAGCACGCAAAGTGTGGAAACATGAGGTAGCGCACCATCCTCCATGTGATCGAAAGTATAGAGCGAGAGGAGCGAGTTCACCTTATCCTTGATGGCCTTTGCGCGTGATCTTGTCATCGGTCCACTTGGAGTAGATGGTTGGGCTACATCACTAGATACCAAGGGTTTATGGTTTCCACTATTGGTCATGTTTTGGGACATCATGTGCACTATCTGGGATTGGGTATCTAACACTTGTTGCATTCCTGGTGCTAACTCCATATTCGAGTTGCTTGCTTGGTTCTGGGTCATCAGTTGTATCAGCTGAGTTTGAGCTTCTAGCAACATCTGCATTGCTATTTAGTTCTCCGGGTTGTTGGCATTCTGGCTAGACATCTGTTTTGAGGTTTTAGGGAGGATGAGTAGAGGTTAGAAAGGATCTAAGAAGGTTCCTATCCAAACACAGCAGATCAAGGAAACTCATCTTACACACAACACATAACAAACACAAAGCAACACATTCATCACACCAAACCACATAGTTTTTAGAAAACACTAATATTGTCATACCACACTCATTGGTATGATCAATACACTAACACGTTAACATTGTTCTAACCAAGTAACTAGATTGGTGGTCTCATCTATATCTTCTTGAACTTTTCTTCATATTCTTCTCTCCATGTCTTGAGGTGTTCTTGATTGTTGGGAAGTCTATGTTTTTCTTCAAATTCTTCAAAAATCTTGAGTGTAGGGCTTCATGTTGTGAAAATACTCCTTGCACTTCTTGGTATGGTCATCAACATTCCCGTCTTGATGGTATTGAAGAGGTAGGTCATCTAGAAATTTTTGAAGGTGAATAGTAGATGAGAGAATATGAGAAAAATTAAGATGATTGTTTTGTTTATAAAAAGTTTGAACATAGAAAGTTTTCAATCCTAGGTTGATCAATGGGTTATTAACAACTTGTTGCAAATTGGATATTCACTATAGTGAGAGATACTGGCACCCGCAAGCCAATCAGGGAACGGTCTCGTGTCCGTGGACACGTAAAGTTGTCCGGGCCGCTTCATCTCACTATGCCGCTAGGATCCAAAATACTCTAAGGAGATAATAACATGATCAAAAATGGCTTCCAAACCTAAGGGTCTCGAATTCTACAGGCAACACAATGCTCTGATACCATTTTGTAGCGTTCCTACATTTAAATAATGTAAGGACACATGTGTTATTGTGCTAGTCCCTGGATCAATTGCTAGCACCACAGTACAAAATGAAATATCATGCAAATGCATCAAATTCTATTACATCGCATGATCCAGTCTTTACAAAATAATATTACAACTTGCATAGTCTTAAAAGACTAGTAGAAAACAAAGATATACAGCGGAAAACATGAATAACATTGAGCCCATCTTCTTCATGTGCCACAGGCAAAACATGTTGGCGATAGTCTCGAGATCCTAAACGAAATCCTCACTCGTCTTCAGAAATATCTGCAATATGGAATATGCAGCCACAAGGGAGTCAATACAATTTAATGTATTGGCAAGTAACACTATGGTGGATATAAATGGCAAGACTAATACTACATGCTTATTTGGCTGAGTGGAGTTTTTGGCTGAGTTTTGCATAAAGCCAGTTTTCTCCTATCACTTTTGTAAAACCAACTTTTCTTTTCAAAAGGGTGGCAACATTGGATTAAGATCCAAGCACCACAATACTGTTCACTTGGTCAAAATTTTACTTATTGAAATTGATGATGAGATTCTTCCGTCAATCCTTGTCCAGCTGCTCATAGTTGTCCATAACCGGGGACACGGCTAAGATCTTAGTTTGTTGACTCTGCAGAGGTTGTGCACTTTCACCCTTTGTCTTCAATTAGCCCAAACATCCTATACACCCGGAGTGCATCATGGAAAGGAGAGAATTGAGACAAGATCTTTCAGAAGAAGAAGTCCAAGCCCACCGGCAAGACCCGTTCCACCTATAATTTTGCTACATCTGCTTGTCAAGCCTGGGCTGAACCCTCACAACTTAATTGATCAAGACAGAGCCCATATTGTCAAAAGGCTGCACGGGAAGCTACTAGATTTAGAGGGACATAGTAATCTCTTTGTTCCTGGGTGGCCATCCGCAAGTGACAACCTCAAGTGGAATAACCCTTAGATAAGGGCCCTGAGGAAACACTCAACATAATCCAGTCTTACCACTTCCACCCAGGTGGTTCATTTATTAGTTATACTTAGAATTTTTCCTCAACATCTAGTAAAACAATTTGTAATATTACATAGCATCTACTAAGTTCTAAGGCTATCAAAATAACAAGGGTAAAAGAGATGGCTACACACTACTAGGATAATAGCATAGCATAGTATAACTTAGTAAAATTTCCTATCATGCATGCTACTCAAAATCAACTAATGCATATAGAAAATAATGGGTAGTTGATGGTGTGTTACTTGCCTTGTTGAAGTTGGTGAAGATATCACACTCTCTTCACAAAAGATCGTTGCTCTCCATACAATCTATTCATTGAAAGAACAATAACAATAAACAAGAATTTCACCAAACACATGAATAAAGCATACGAGACAAACAAGCATATCAATGTGTTCACAATGTATTGAGTTATATTATTTCTTATCTGGCCAGGAATTTTCGCATAATTCAATATGCAAGAGGAATTATGATGACTTGATTTATTGGTGGACAAGGTTACCACATAATTCACTTCACAAAAGGAATTAAAGTGACGCGGCTTAGGGTTTACCATTTGGGATGAAGGTAAGATGAGTTAAATTTTAAGATTTCCAACTTGATTGAGTTGAAGTGGTTTTCCAAGGTTTCAAATAGTTGGACTTGATCTAATTATCACAAGGATTTCACCCAAAATGGTTTAACACATTTAAAATCATTATTTGCTATTTAAAATCATTCAACAATTTTAACTCAAGTTCACATGTTTGTGGTTCACGTGAACTAAATAAAGCAGGTGATGCTCTGGTTAATTTTGCAAACAGAATCAATCAAAAAGAATGTTTCAAAGTATTGCAATTACCTCAAAATTACCTAAATAGAGTCTCTGATGTTTAAGTGGATTTACGTAACATAAATGTTTATTTAATAGTGATATTATATTCTACCAATAATAGGGTTTCCAGAAAATTTTAGTTGCAGTTTTTGCATTTATGAATGTTAATCTATGCCCAAAATTATTCAAATCGCTCGATTGCAACATGAATAATTTGTAGTAGGTAAACATGGTAACTAGTGATGTGGAAGTGTTCTAGTTGTTTTGGCGTTTTCAGGGACATCTTATTTGTTAACTTTGGATGAACCCCATAACTTAAACTATACATTTTTCTGAAGTTTCTATGCCCTTGTGTACAAAGAAAGAAATCAGGAAAAAAATAGATAATATATGTCACGTTACAGGTCCTGGTTGGAGTGTACTGATATCAACGGATGATCAAAGCTGGCCATTTGCTAGAAAAATAATAATTAAGGCCTGGACCTAAATCTCCTCTTGTTTCTCTAACATAATTAATTGTATGATCTGGTGCACGTATATGTGATGAGCATGGACAAAACTGACTAGTCAACAAGTATGCATGGATTGGTCTGATGTGTGCGTGCCTTCATGGAATGAATGTGGCGTTTTGGCAGGGACAAACTCGTTAATACTGCTGAAAAAGAAATCTATGCCATCGGACACACCTAGCTGCAACAACCTGTTAGGAAGAAAAGGCACGAGCAGCTTACTGAGATTAGCCGACGGCCCTCCGGTGTGGACGAGACGGTCTCAACTGAGGTTCCTCGGCCTAGGGAAGACAGCGACGAGATGCAGATCCTCATAGCGAAGACTATGGGCAGTTGTCATGCTCAGACGCATATTTCGCCGGCCATGTAGAGCGAGTGAAGACGATGCGACGTCGGCGACCTTCGGGCGAACTCGGCTACTCGGGGCCGAGCTTGTGCTGCTCGTTCTGCTGAAGCAAAAATTCGAGAAATAGTATGAAGAGGTGCTCCAGGTCAAGAGGGAGTACAGAGGCACAAATTAGAGGTGGAGACTTCCCTACCGTGATCAGAAATCGCGAAGAACGGCGTCTGCAGTGCGGAGCGCCAACGGCGGCGCGGGAAATGATTTGGTTTTGATTCGAGACTATGTCCTGGAAGTCCGTCTTGAAGAGGAGAATCTACTGGTTCAAGGGATTGACGAGATAGTCACCGTGAACGACAAGATCTGAGGATGAACTCACGTTCGGGGCTGAAATGGGCACGGATGGTACGGGATCTAGATGAATCCTTTGGAGAAAGTATGAGAACAGAAATTGGAGAGGAGGAACAGGGGAACACAGTGGACAAATTGTTTCGGGTTCTTATGGTGTGAGATGGGAGATCAGGAGAGGCAATGCCAATGGGTGGCATTCGGTTCACGACGTCGACTTGGGCAATTCTGTCAACCAAGGGGGTTACTAATTGCCTGAATGAAACCGAAACTTCATTATGATCATAATTCGTGTTGATGGAAAGTTGAAACGGTGGCCATAATTACCACTGAAGGGAGAGGAAGAGGTGGAGGTTACAGCCATGAACGTACGTAAGTTCATGTATACGTGCTCTCGAGGTAGAAGGTGACCGATCGATGTTGGCCTAGCTAGGCCCATTGGGCTTGCCTTTTTTTTCATTTTCTATTTCTATTTGAATGTCTTCTAAATGTCTCTAAAAACCAATCAAACATTAAAAGAAAAAAAATCATTACACTATAATTTGAAAAGCTTAATCGAAATATAGTATTTTGGCACTATTATTGGCAACAAAATAGAAAAATGTATTTGAAAACTTGGCAAGGGTTTAAAATGCCATTTATGCCGTTTGAAAGGAAAGTCAAATAAATAGAAATGTGACTTAATAAAATTAAGGAAAATACCACAACTGATTTTAGTTCCCAAAATAAATTATTAAGATCATCTTATGACATAATGTTTCGATAGATTATTTAAGAAAGCATAGAAATATAATTTTGGGTTTATAAAACACTTTTAGAAGATAAAAATTACTAAGGTTGTTAATCTTCATTCATTTGAATGATTTCACAAATCAGAAATTTGTAGGTAAACCATTTTATGAAGTTGGGCTTGATATAAAAATAATTATGTTGGAAATTATTTAATTGGAAACAACCTTAAGGTTTTGAAAGAGAGGCATATTTGGATTTCCAATTCCAATAACAGTGGAATAGGACATAATATTTCCTTTGTGTTCGAGTTTTATTTATGTTTGGTGACTTGCATTAACAAGAAAACTAAAGTTTCAATTTTTAGTTATTTTTTTAACTTTCCAAAAATCAGGGATGTTACACATTCAGATAGCATGGAGGTGTGTTAGTATGCTCTCTCTCTCTCTTTCGCACGATTACATCTTTTATGATGGTTGGTCTAGGGGCGAAAAAAGGTTGCTCTTTCCCCTCTCGTAGCGGATAAGGAGGCGAAAAGGGGAGTCCCGTTCTCGGGCCCGGCCTGATCCCGGATCTCCGCCGCCGGCGTCGCCGGAGGAGGATGAGAAGGGTGAGGAGCTCGGTGCGCCGCTGTATATAGTAGGCTTAGCTCGTAGTTTGGAGGTTAGGTTTTGTAGTTCTTCCTATGTGGTGCTTGGCGTGCTGCCGTGGGGAAGACCACCGCCGGAGCTCACGAGCGCTCGTCGGCGTTGGGAGGCAGCTGATCTGTTGCTGCTCAAGCTCCCGAGGAGGGAGATGTCAGCTGCTGCGGCTCCCTCTTCCCCCTTTCCCCCTCTAAATAAGCTCGTTTTTTCCTGGATTCAGCACGGCGGCCACCTTCTTGCTCTGCCTCCTCTGTTCCGTGGCAGGTTACAGAGTTTTGACGGCGGCCTGGTTATCATGGAGTCGCGGTGGTGGATCCTGTCTGCTTTGGTTCTCGGCTTTGTTGTGTGCTGCGATCTGCTAGCTGTTGTGGTGGTGGCGGGAGATCGTGGTGTTGCAGCAGAGTTTGGGGCAGAGCAGACTTGGAGATCGGAAGCTTCCTTCGATTCGAGTGCATCCATGGTCTTCGATGACCAGGTACTGCTTGTATGCTCCAGCTCTTCTTCAACCTCTGTGAGACCCTTTCAAGAGTCAGCTGATGCTGCGGTGCACGCCGGAGTCGACGCAAGTGGTGTAGTCCCCGCGGCGGCGACGAGCGACGGCAAGCTCGACTTCTCTGTCCTGCTCGACGGTGGGGAAAGGGATGGACCCATTTGTAATTGCAAATATTGTAGTAGGGTCTTTTCTACTATTTCTAGGAACCTATGTGTTAATTCATATGTTCTGAGGTCCCTTGTAATTTTCATTGTACACCCGCTGCTGGTTATAATGCGAAGCTTCTAGCCCCCTCGGGGGCACTCCTTGTTCAAAAAAAATGATTGTTGGTCTAGAAGAGAGATAAAAAAAATCAGATATTCTATGCTAATGAAAAATTGTATTCTCTCCGTCCATTTTTATAAGCCAATTCAATTTTGGTCACATACATTCTAAAAATGAGTGACTTTTGACTTATTTTATACATAAATTCACTCATTTCATTACGTACGTGGATAAAATTGAAATTATAAGTAGTGTGTCTTATAAAAGTGTACGGAGAGAGTATATTTTTAAAACCTATATAGTTCTATCCATTCATGTGATCGACATTTTCTCCATCGAGTTCGCCGGGGCCTCCGAAAACCTAGAACCGGCCCTGTATACGACCAGCGCGTACACCTAATCAACAAAACAGGGTGTCAGTCGGGTGTAGACACAGTAGACCGCAGCCGTCCACGAACAGAAGAGCCCACAGCCTTTCGGAACTTTGTTGAAAGGTTTTAAATTACTGGAAAACAAGTGTAGATAACCTAAATCAACTGCTAAATATCTGGTACACATTTGTAACCATCAGTAGATTAGACTGTAAAGCGAGGATCTCTGATACAGAACATGCGCATGGCTTCTATCACATCCAGAATGCTGGAGGATCATTAAAGCCGCGGAGGTTTGATGCTCTAGGCAGCCGGTAGCATACAACCCGGCAGGGTGTTTCAGTGCACAGGTCTCCTTCGTCGTCATACTTGAGAGAGAACGTCGTTAATCGAAGCCGTGGCAGTTCCTCCATGTCCTCCGAGCTGCTCGCATCGTCCGTGTCATCAGCAGAGCTGCTCACGCCGTCCGTGCCATCGTCTTCAATAGAGAAGTAGTGCACAAGACAGTAGCCTCCGACTCCCATGTACACAAGGTTTGCTCCAATGTGGTGTTCCTCATCCAGGTTAACACAGAAGAGTTTCTTCTTACTAAGCTTCCATGCTGGGGGTTGGCTTTTCTCGCAGGGGTCAGGATCCGTGGGCACGACAGCACAGGAGCAAAGGTAGCCTGCAGGGTCGTCAGAGAGCCCAACCCAGGAGTCGAGAGCGTGGTCAAAGTGGCCACGTCCAGCGAAAGGCAGCCTCCAGTAGCCATGAAACCTCCACTGTGGATCGTCGGAGTCTGTATCGAGGGAGTAAGTGAAGGTCTGGGCACTGACAAAAATAGTCTGCCCGTCGGGGTGCACGGCGTAGGAGGTGATGTTTAGAAACATGAAGAGTTCACGAGGAAGCTCGACCCAAGCCCAGTCGTTAAATCCCGCAAAAAAAGGGGGATAAAGCAGCCCCGCGCAGTCGTACTTGTCCAAGATAACAAGCTTGTCTCCCACGGCCAGATATACGGGTTCACAAGGGGATAGATTTTGCTGCCACCAAGGACCGAGGGTGAGACACTGGGTGCGGACATCGAAGACAGGGACGACGTGGATCGGGTACGTAGAATCCATGGCCATGATCTTGGTGCCAATACCCGCGAAGAATCCTCTGAACGAAGAATCGAAGCGGAAGATGGCAGGTGGTAGACGGTGCACAATTGTGGGGTCATTGTCGTCATGAGAATCCGCCGATAGATCGAACTTACGGATGGCGTATCCTTCTACCGCCCCGTCGTTCATGGCGAGATAAAGGTTAGGATGGCGAGCCTTGGACTTCGGGCAAACGCCCCCATCGGAGTAACGCTTTGGCATCCTCCCTTCCCCTGTTGGTGTCCCTCCTCCGCTTGTACCTGCAACTCGCACCCGAATCAACTCAATCGAACGCCCTCGAGCGTAAATTTGGATCTGAATTAGAGGAGGAGAGGAGAGGCCCGCATGTAAATTTTACAACGCACCTCCGGACCCAAGATGACGAGCGAAGAAGACAACCCTCAAATTGGGCGTAGGCGATTATGTGGCGAGTTAGCACTGGTGGCTCTTGCGCGAGAAGGAGAGGTGCACCGAAGCAAGGTGAAAGGCCTAGGCGGCGAGGACGGAGTGCATCTCTCGGCGGCTAAGGTTTATGGCTATATGTGCACGCACACGGAGGAACCCTACAAAGCGAGGAAATTCACCACAAATTAACCCTATCTTGAAAAGAATTTCGAAAATAACTTGTGTGAGGACCGCCCCCTTGAAGTCATGCCCTACGACATGATGCCCTGAGCCAAGGAGTGACTCAGTGGGCAACAGAGTCATGGTCTCAACATACATAGTTGTTGTCACCGGGCAAATAGCCCCTATCACTGGTAGAAAATAGGCCTACAGTCCCGGTTCGGCAGGACCATTAATCCCGTCCGAGCAACCGGGACTAGCTATGCGCGACTAAATGCCCCCCCCCCCCCCTTTAGTCCCGCCACTTACGGACCGGGACTAAAAACCCGTCCACGTGGGCGCTAGGGGTCCGTTGCGGCGGAGGACCTTTAGTCCCGGTTCTTGTGGTTAACCGGGACTGAAAACCTGCGCAGGTTTAGGGTTTTAGGCCCCCTAAACCTGTTTCCTTTTTAATTTGTTTTGTTTTAATTTCAGTACACATATACATGCATATATATATATATATGAAATATCAAACAAGGAGAATTCAATAGGAATATATAATATATATTCAATATCGGGTGACCATATATACAACCTCGAACAAGTTTCCATATTACACAATTAAGATGGACGAGCATACACAAATTCGCACAAGTTTCAAAGTACTTAGGGCTTATACATGCGGATAAAAGTCATCGTCGGTGGACGCATGGAACTCTCCTTTCTTCTGGATGACATGCCTAAGGAAAAATCCTGCTATTTCCTCTTGAATTGGTCGGAAGCGAGCTTCTGGAGTAAGCGCCCTTCGCAAGTTATTGAGACCCTTCCGCGTTTCCTCGTCTTTCTTCCTCTCAGATATTTCTTTCCGTATGTTCTCACAGACATAGTATCCACATAGACCGGTCCCCGGTGGCTGCTTATCCACACCTTTGACCACATTTTTAAATCGTAGCGCATCTTTGAATTCACTGACATGTTGAAGTGAGAGCCGTCTCCAAACTCTACAATGCAAATAAAATTAAATGAACAAGGGAGTTATTAGCTTAGAAAATGAACAAAAGAGACCGATCGATATAGAGCGCAAATGATTGAAAAATAATTACTTTTGCATCATTTTTCTCATGTTGACCCAAAGATCTGTATTTGAATTCATAGAGTCAATGATGAAAACTATGGACTTGTGAAGATCAATTTTTAGCAGAATCCAGTGGTACCTGCGGACACATTAGATGCAGAGTCATGCATAATTTATCGATTGGACATACCATGCATGGAGTAAACAAAAGAGAATGGGAACATGAGAGAAACACTCACCCAAAATGGTAAGGAAATAGAATATATCTTTTGGATTCATGCTTTTTAAAAAATTGTACAAGTCTTTCTCCACGTCTATGGGGTGACGTTCTAACATAGTTCCATTAATGATTTGTGGGTCAATGAACCCAACATCATGGATGAGTCTTACTTTGCATTCCCAAATCTTCAATCTGCATAATAGCGTACGGAACAATATAGTTAGGACAATATATATATATAGTGTAGGCAATGAAGAACGAGATGAGGTAGAAATAAATCACTTACAGAACGTAGCAACTCAGGATAGATTTGTCGAGCTCACGCATATTGAACAGCTGGAACAATTCACTCAACTCAACTGTTACAGAGTACTTTTTGGTGTGATGCTCCTCTGTATAATCCACATACACATATTCTTTGTCGGTAAATGCTATGAAATCTTTGTACCAACGTAGCAGACTTTGCATTAGTGGTGGTAGATCCTTTTCCTTCGCAGGCTCGACGAGAGGCCCTTTCTTCACATATTTTAATGCTACATCAGCCATTGGCATATCGTCCATGTCTAAAAAGGCACGAAGAGACATACCGGCCTCGGACGCATTTTGCATGGCAGTAGCTACAGTCAATCCCATTGCTGTCACAGCATTTATGACCTCGGGGTCCTGTTCCGGAGCGGCTTTCACTATGAGGGGGGATATCGATTGTTTACTCTGCATCCCGAGCTGGGCAACTTGTTTCCCGCTTTGTATCATTTTTGCTTTTTTTTTCTCCTCCTCCAATATTCCTGCTTGCTTACGAAGTTCAATATCATAGTCTTTAGGCAAATTCTTCACGGATTGGGACACTGTCGATAAAAAATCCGTAGCCCAATAGTCTACAATCGGAGGGAATACTTCCTTGGGCTCAGGCTCCTTTAGCGCCTTCAGTTTGCCCTTCCATTTCTCAACGTCAGCCTTCACGACCAATTTGGTTTCAGCATCACTAAGTTCCCAAGGCCTTGGGGGGAGAGGCTTCAGTGATGGCTCCGGTACCCGTGTGGTCTTAGGTACATAAGGGTCCGGGTTAATAGACCAAGAGCGGGTTCCCTTGCTGGCCGCCTGCTTCTGTTTCTTCGCTGGAGGAGGAATGGGGGGCGACATCTGCTTATCCTCCGGAGGAGGAATGGGGGGCGACGTCCGCTTATCCTCCGGAGGAGGAATGGGGGGCGACGACGTCTGCTTTTCCTCCGGAGGAGGAATAGTGGGAGACGTCTGCTTTTCCTCCGGAGGAGGAATGGGGGGCGACGTCTGCTTAACCGCCGGAGGAGGAATCGTGGGCGACGGCTGCTTAACCGCCGGAGGAGGAAGATCGGGGGACGGCGTCGAATGGCGTGAAGGAGGCGTAGGTGAACCAGCACCACCACCACCACCACCAGCACCTGCACCATCGTGGGGGGGGGGGGTGGACTTGTTAGCCTTGGCGTCTCGCCTGGAAACACTATGTACTTCTTTTTCCATAGAATGAACTGGCGCTTGACATCTCCAAGTCTTCTCTCCCCTTCGGGTGTAGCTATGTCAATCTCCAGGTCCTCAAACGCTTGGACTATGTCTTCCACCGTGACACGAGCATAGCCATATGGAATGGGGTTGTTGTGATGGAGTGCTCCAGGTGTATAGGGTAAAGCACTGCCGGTAGCCACCTTCATGGAATGTTCCCCACGGGATAATGCAGATCACATTCTTTCATCTCCTTTACGTCATCCACGGGGTAGTGAGGCTCCGGTGCACGACTCTCGATCATCGGTGCATTAGCACCTGCAGTCGGGGCCTCCGTGGAAGCCACGCTGCTTCTCCGCTGCTGGCTTCCGAGATCCGTTGCATGTTCTTGATGCGGCCCTGCAGCCGACGCTTTTTCTTTCTCAAGTATTCCCGCCACGACCTTCTTCAGGTCAGAAACTTCCATTGCAAGATTCGCCAGTTCATCTGCAGCCCGGTCCGTACCTCTCCTACGGCTTCTGTAACAGTACGGGTCACCCTCTTGGGAAAACCCTACTTTCCACGGCAATCTGCCTTTGCCTCGTATATGTCCTCCGTGTTCAGGATTTCCGAGGGCAACTGTCAGTTGGTCTCTCTCTCTGTTGAACGTGATCTTGCCCTGTTGAGCTTTGGTCATTGCGTCAACAAGGTCTTTTGTGGGAGCAAACTTTTTCTGCCGGTGAACACACTCCCCTGTCTCCGGGTCTAGCGATCCCCCATGCCCGTACCACCACATTTTGGCTCTTTCGTCCCATCCCTCTGTACCTAGACGGATTCCTCTTGCCCTTAGGCCGTCCTCCATTGCCTGCCACTTAGGCGCCGAAACGCGGTATCCTCCTGGCCCCATAACATGATGGTACTGTTTTTTTTCCGCATTAGCCTTATTTTTTGCCGACATTTCCTTGAAATGCTCCGATTTATGTTGCGTCACAAATTCTGTCCAATCATCTCTCAGTTTCTCATATTGTCCAGTGAAAATCGGAGTCTTGCCCTGGCTGACATATTCACGGAACAATTTTTTCTTGAAGTTCCGGAATGCTTCGGCCATCTTCTGAAGAGCGAACTCTTTGACTATCCTCCTCCTCTCACGTCCACCCGGAACGTCCTGACCGAATTCATCTTTTTTGTTGTATTCCGGAGGTAGAATGAAATGTGCAATAAGCTTTCTAAACATAATCTTTTTCGTTCTCTTGTCGACATACCTGAAACCAATACGTGCTTTCTTTGGCTCCTTCCATTCCTGGACGGTGATCGGGACGATGTCTCTAACAATGACTCCGCATTGGTTGATAAACTTTGTGGTGTGCTGTAGGGGCTTGCCGATTTCACTGACTGATTCGATGGTATATATTTCGGAATCTTTCATCGCCTTAGATTTGCCACGCTTTGCCATACTAGATCCGACCGAGGGCTAAAATAAGAAAGAGAGTCGCGCGCGTTAGTCTTTGCAATTGGACCGAGGGCTAAAATAAGACCGAGGGCTAAAATATATACCTCGCCGGAGGTGGTTGTTCTTTGCAATTGGAGATCGTCGTTTGTCGACGGTTGACCTCCGTCATCAATGTCCATTCCTTCACCTCCTTGATCATCGACAATGTCTGTTCCTTCTTCACCTCCTTGATCATCGACAATGTCTGTTCCTCCTTCACCTTCTTGATCCTCAAGGTTCAGATAAGAAGAGATTACATCATCGACAATGTCTGTTCCTCCTCCGGCTATGATATCTAATATATAACCTTCAGCCACCTGTTCCGCCGTCAGGTCTCTATTGTCTGCCATATGTCACTCATGCAGACATGCATGTAGTAAAAATTAATTAAGTATATAGGAGACTTAGCAAATATTGTCGTAGAAAGAGGGAAAACAGATTGGTAGGGTCGCTCAAATGATTTGGAGAACCCCATAGCTAGGTTGCATTTGCTTTTCTGGTCATTTTGGTATATTACACTTAATATTCTGAATTTATTGAATTAAAACTTACTTTCATTATTTTAATGAATTTAACTCAAATTCAAATATGGTCTCATTTTAAACTTTGTCAAACATGAATGATAATGATATAAACAGATAGCTTACATTTTTGTGAACATTTTGCATATTTTTCCATAATTTTTGGAATTATAAATTAAAAGTTATTTAATTTAGAAGATTTAATTATGTTCTGTAATTCCATATACAGTGGGCCCCACGTGTCATGATGACGTCATTAAAAAAAACTCGTCAACACGTGGCCAGGTGACGTCATGATGACGTCACCCCTGGCGTCACACGGTGGCCGGCGGTGGCAGTTTAGGCTCTCGGGTCTCCGGCGATTCCGACGATTCCGGCCACGGGGGAGGGAACGGAGATGGGGAGGAGGCCACTGTGGTGATCGCCACGGGGGAGGGGACGGAGATGGGGACGAGGCCACGGCCACTGTTGTCTCGCCGGCGGCGAATCTGGCCGCGGTAGCGAGCGCGAGGGCGGCGCGTTCTCAGTTCGTGGTCGCCGTTCGAGGGCGGCGCGTTCGCGCGTGATTCGTGGTCTCCGTTCGATGGCGTTGGATCTAGGGCGACGGCGACGGCCCGCGGGGAACCTACCGGAGAGACGGCGACGGGACGGGGGCGGAGCAGGGTGGAGGCGGTGGAGAGAAGGGCTCGACGACGGCGACGGCGACGGCGATGGAGACGGCGCGGTCCTCTGCGCGGGCGACGGCGACGGGGCAGAAGACGAGCAGGCGCCGGCGCGAGGGAAGAAGAGGGTTTGTGACTTAGAAAATTTTGGGGCAGGAAGGCATCGCACATATATAGGTCCAGCCTTTAGTCCCGGTTCGTGACAGCAACCGGGACTAAAGGTCCCCTGGGGTACCCTCCGCGGGCCTTTAGTCCCGGTTGGTGTCACGAACCGGGACTAAAGGTGAAAATTTTCGCGGCGTTCTCGTTCCCGCGCAGAACGAGCCTTTAGTCCCGGTTCGTGACACCAACCGCGACTAAAGGTGGTTATTCGAATAGAAATAATAGATGCGTGCAACCTTAAAAATACAAATAATATATCAGAAAATTCAGAAAAATAAAACTAATTCTTTTTCCAATCTTAAAAATACAAATAATATATCAGAAAAATAGAACTAATTCTTTTTCCAATCTTAAAAATTCCCATAGATAAAAAAGGCAGTACATAATGGCAAGAGTGGATCTAAACCTAAACGGAGAGCATAGATGCATGCATGATCTGATATCTGCTGCTAGTCATACTCCTGCCTAGGCCTACGACATGAGAAAATTCAGAGCCCAGGACTGGGCCTGAGGGTAGCGCAGGCGGGGGTTATCGCCGGCCCTGATGTAGTCCATGACGCTCTGTAGAGTCCGGCCGGACCACCATAGCCGACGACCGGCCTCGTGAAAGTTCCCAGGAGGCAGGCCGTCCTCCTCATACCTGGCGAGCGCCCTCTCACGCCGATTGATGAAGAAGGCATCCCAAGTATGCTGGTTATCGGGATGCCAACTGGGATTCCTCCGCTGCTCCGGCGTGAGCTCGTGATAGTAGTGGTTCGTGATGGCCGCCCGACGCGCCACACCTTGAGGAAGAGGAGGGACCGGCACTCCTCCGGCGCTCAGCATCCAACCGGCGGGAACGTTGTAGCCGCACGGGCAGGGGTAGTTCGAGGCGGAAAGTGCCTCCGCCTGGATGAATGTTAGAGTGGGTACGGTAGAAGCCATGAGAGAGTGGTGAGTTTGTATGTGTTTATGCCAATGGTGTGGCAATGCATACATATATATAGCGAGAAGAAAACATCCCTTTAGTCCCGGTTGGGGACACCAACCGGGACTAAATGGGTTAGGGTTTCGTTTGGACCAATCAGATAGAATCACACGGATCGTGTGTTTCTTTAAAGCGCTTGTGAGTCGTTGGATCCGGGGTGTGTTTCTTTCGAGCTGTTGTGAGCCGTTCGATCAGGGCTACGGTGTGTTTCTTTCGAGCTGTTGTGAGCCGTTGGATGAGGTGGTTTCTTAACCGTTGGATCAAAACCCTAGCAAAACACTTTGTGAGCCAGAGGACCCTATATATAGACCACCTTCATACACCGGTCAGTTCATCGAGCAAATACAAAACATCCGGATTCGCCATCATACGTCCTGCCGTGCATTTGGTATGCATATTGCACCCAGTAGCCACGGTGGGGCTGTATGATGGCGATACCGATTGTTTTGTTCTACATCCCCTTTAAGGTTTGATACATCATATATTCAGTTTATCGAGCAAATACAAAACATCCGGATTCGCCATCATACGTCCTACCGTGCATTTGGTATGCATATTGCACCGAGTAGCCACGGTAGGGCTGTATGATGGTGATACCGATTGTTTTGTTCTACACCCCCCTTTAACACATCCATCCATGCTTGGGTCAGTGTTCACTTTGAGCTCGGGTAGTAATGTGCAACTATTTGCTTGGTTGTGTTAGGGTGGCGCGTGGCGCGGGAATTGTGACGCGTGGCGCGGGAGTTGCGACGCGTGGCGCGGTAGTTTGTGACGCGTGGCCAGGAGGGCGCGGTATAAACTGTCGCGCCTCGAGCGCGTCTTCTCCTCTCCACGCACCGTCGCGCTTCCACCATGCCTCCGAGGAGGAACAGCACCACCGGCTTCCGCGGCGTCCGAGCACGGCAGAACGGAATGTTCAGCGCAGATATCCGCTGGGGGGACGACCGCATCCCCCTCGGCACCTTTGCGACGGCGGCGGAGGCAGCCCGCGCCTGGGACGCGGCGGCCTGGCGCCTCAACCGCCCGCGGTCGCTAATGAACTTCAACGACTGCCACACCGTCTGGGAAGCGGAGGCCAGGGCGCCGAAGCCGCAGATCATCACTGCCGCCGACCACCTCCACCTCCGCCACCGCGCGTTTCAGGGCCTAGTCGACGCCAGGGAAGACCGCGTCGTCCGCGAGTATTACCGGAACAACCCGGGGGAGGAGAGCGCCGACGAGGAGCTCTGGCAGACCCGCGCGGCTCAGCGGGCGGAGCGCCGCCTCGAACGCCACCTCGCGTTAGATGCCGCTCGGGAGGCGAGGACGAGGGCGCTGCAGGAGCTTCGTCGGGCCGACCGCGCCGGCGAAGTCTGGGCCTCCGACGATCCGAGGTGGGGGCCTATCTCGGACATACCATCATGCACCTCCGACGACGACGAGGAGGTCACGGACGAGTTCGGCGACGATGATGACCCGGAGGAGGTCACCGACGAGTTCCCCGACGACGACGGCGAGGAGTAGTGTTCGTCTGTTTTCTCTTTTTAATAAAAGAATTTGCATTCCGGCGACACTGCGGCGCGCTAGCGCGTCTGTTTTCTGTTTTTAGTAAAAGTTTGGTACAATAAATTAATTAGAGATAATATAATTCAAAATGATCCATTAAACATGATCCATTCAACAAAGTTTGGTACAATAAATTATTACACATCAATTCTTCCCTTGTGTCCCCGCTTTCTTACGATTTGGACGTATCCATGGAGCATCCTCATCATTTAACTTAATGCTTGGGTCAGAGTTCACTTTGAAGGGCGGAATTTCACCAAACATATTATAATCTTCTGACATGTCTGTCTTGTCCTCCACTCCCACGATGTTTCTTTTCCCTGAAAGAACAATGTGACGCTTTGGATCATCGCATGATGCACTGATCGTTTTCTTATCTTTCCGTTTCCTCGGTTTGCTACTCATGTCCTTCAAATAGAAAACCTGAGCGACATCTTTGGCTAGGACGAATGGTTCGTCAAGGTAACCAAGATTGTCGAAATCCACCATTGTCATTCCGTATTTCTCGTCCACCTTTACCCCACCTCCTGTTAGCTTGAACCATTTGCACCGGAACAAAGGGACCTTAAAATAGGGTCCATAGTCAAGTTCCCATATCTCCTCTATGTAACCATAATATGTGACCTTTTGCCCAATCTCGGTTGCTGCATCAAAGCGGACACCACTGTTTTGGTTGGTGCTCTTTTTATCTTGGGAGATCGTGTAAAATGTATTCCCATTAATCTCGTACCCTTGGAAAGTTGTGATAGTCGAAGATGGTGTCTTGGCCAACATGTACAGCTGATCTTCAACATCAGTGTCATTCATTAAATGTTTTCGCAACCAACTGCCGAAAGTCTCCATGTGGGCCTTTCTAATCCATGATTCAGGCTTCCCCGGGTTGTTCGAGCGTAAAATATTCTTGTGTTGCTCAAAGTACGGAGCCACCAAGCTCGAATTTTGCAGAACTGTGTAGTGTGCTTCAGTCATAGAATGACCGTCCATACATATCGTTGATTTCCTTCCGATCGTGCCTCTTCCACTTAGTCTCCCCTCGTGCCGCGATTGAGGAATACCAATCGGCTTAAGGTCAGGAACATAGTCAATACAGAACTCAATTACCTCCTCATTTCCATAGCCCTTTACGATGCTTCCTTCTGGCCTAGCACGATTACGAACATATTTCTTTAATACTCCCATAGACCTCTCGAAGGGGAACATATTGTGTAGAAATACAGGACCGAGAATGGAAATCTCTTCGACTAGGTGGACCAGGAGGTGCGTCATAATATCGAAGAAGGATGGTGGAAACAGCAACTCAAAACTGACAAGACATTGGACCACATCGTTCTGTAACCGTGGTAGATCTTCTGGACTGATTACCTTCTGAGAGATTGCATTGAGGAATGCACACAGCTTCACAATGGCTACTCGAACATTTTCCTGTAGGAGGCCCCTCAAAGCAATCGGAAGCAATTGCGTCATAATCACGTGGCAGTCGTGAGACTTCAGGTTTTGGAACTTTTTGTCCGCCATGTTTATTATTCCCTTTATATTCGACGAGAAGCCAGACGGGACCTTCATACTGCTCAGGCATTCAAAAAAAATGACCTTCTCTTCTTTCGTAAGAGCGTAGCTGGCACGACCTTGAAACCATTCCGCATGCCGGTCATCTGGGTCTTTCAAAAGTTGTTGATCCCGCCGTGCTTCCTTTGTATCCTTTGTCTTCCCATACACGCCCAAGAAGCTTAGCAGGTTCACGCAAACATTCTTCGTAACATGCATCACGTCGATTGCAGAGCGGACATCTAGGACTTTCCAATACTGTAGCTCCCAAAATATCGATTTCTTTTTCCACATGGGTACGTGCCCGTCAACTCCCTGCGGAACTGATTGTCCGCCAGGACCCTTTCCAAAGATGACATTCAAATCCTTGACCATATCAAATATCTCAGCTCCAGTACGTTCGGCAGGCTTCGGCCGGTGATCTGCCTTGCCGTTGAAATGCTTGCCTTTCTTTCTTACGTTATGATTTCGGGGAAGAAATCGACGATGACCCAGGTACACGTTCTTCCTACAGTTATCCAAAAATACACTTTCAGTCTCATGTAAGCAGTGCGTGCATGCTTTGTATCCCTTATTTGACTGTCCAGAAAGGTTACTGAGAGCAGGCCAATCGTTGATGGTTACAAAAAGCAACGCTCGTAGGTTAAATTCCTCTTCTTTGTGCTCATCCCACACAGGTACACCAGGTTTGCCCCACAATTGTAAAAGTTCATCAACTAATGGCCTTAGGTACACATCGATGTCGTTGCCGGGTTGCTTCGGACCTTGGATGAGCACTGGCATCATAATGAACTTCCGCTTCATGCACAACCAAGGAGGAAGGTTGTAGATGCATAGAGTCACGGGCCAGGTGCTATGGCTGGAGCTCTGCTCGCCAAAAGGATTCATGCCATCAGTACTTAGACCAAATCTTATGTTCCTTGCGTCAGCTGCAAAATCTTTGAACTCTCTGTCGATCTTTCTCCATTGTGTTCCATCAGCGGGGTGTCTCAACTCCCCGTCGGACTTACGGTCCTCTTTGTGCCATCGCAACAACTTGGCATGATCTTTGTTCCTGAACAGGCGTTTCAACCGAGGTATTATAGGAGCATACCACATCACCTTGGCGGGAACCCTCTTCCTGGGTTTCTCGCCCTCAACATCGTCACCAGGGTCATCGCCTCTGATCTTATAACGCAATGCAGTGCATACATGGCATTCATTCAAATCCTCGTATGCACCGCGGTAGAGGACGCAGTCGTTAATGCATGCATGTATCTTCAGAATCTCTAAACCTAGAGGGCACACAACCTTCTTTGCTTCGTACGTACTGGTGGGCAACTCGTTATTCTTCGGAAACATATTCTTCAACATTTTCAGCAAATTTTCAAATGATGAGTCAGCTACACCTTCCCGTGCCTTCCATTTCAGCAAATCCAGTGTGCAGCCCAGCTTTTTCAGACTATTGTCGCATCCTGGGTACAGTGACTTCGTGTGATCCTCTAACATGCGATCCAAATTCTCCCTCTCCTTGTCAGTTTCGCAGCGTCTCCGTGCATCAGCAATGGTCCGACCAAGATCATCAGCGGGCTCATCATGTGCCTCTTCTTCACCTTCACCAAACCCTTCCCCACCTTCAGCATCATCCTCCATGAAAGTATCACCGAAAAGGTCATGATAGTTGAAATCGATATCATCCTCTTCTTCATCTTCTTCCATTCTAACCCCTCTTTCTCCATGCTTGGTCCAACAATTATAGCTTGGCATGAAACCGTGCCGAAGCAGGTGCATGTGAACGACTCTTGAGGAGGAGTGACCCTTCTCATTCTTACATTCAGCACATGGACACATAATAAAACCTCGCTGTTTGTTCGCATTTGCCACTACGAGGAAATCTTTCAAACCCGTAGTGAACTCACCGGAGAGTCGGTTACCGTACATCCATTGCCGATTCATCTGCATTATTATTATATAAAGTATATAATTAACCATCATGCATCTGTTAAACTAACTAGCTAGCTGGAAATAATACAAATCATGAAAGGTTCAAGTTGCTAACCGTGATCACGGAGGTAAAATAAATGAAAACGCTCAAGTGTGTTTCATGCTATGGGGCATTTCATCGAACACCTTGTGTGCATAGTAGGAACCAAAAGCATACCCACCACCCCCTTGTGAATATTGTGAGCAAATGTGGCCAAGTGCAGCGAGGTGAGTCCTATATATAGGGATGGGCCTTTAGTCCCGGTTCACCTGGACAACCGCGGCTAAAGGCCGTGGGGCCGGCCCGAGGACCTATTAGTCCCCGTTGGTCTGGCCAACCGGGACTAAAGCCCCTCCCCTCCGCCAGCTGTGGGCCGAGCGCACTGGGCCCAGACTATTGGTCGCGGGTCTCGTCCCGAACCGTGACTAAAGACCCCTATGGTCGTGGGTCCATTATTTTGGGGACTAATGGGGGCGTACCGAAGGCCTATTTTCTACCAGTGTATGCGATGTCGTTGAGGTGAATTGGAAGGATAGTGACGTCGTTGGCTGAAATCGCTCTTCTGCGACGTTTCGCCGAGTGGGAATAGCTCAGACGCGAATAACTGATAAAACGGTTGTCTGGCTCTTTAACGCGGGCTCGGTTTAGGTTAGGACAGCCCGCTAGGAGAGGGTGTAGACGATTGAATAGACATTTCTTGATGCCAGCCGAAACTAATCCGTTGGTTCTCTCGACTTGGCCGTTGGTTTGTGGATGGGCAACTGAAGCGAATTTGAAAATGATGCCCTTTTCTTCGCAGAACTGCTGTGTTTCCTTTGCTGTAAAGTTGCTACCATTGTCAGTAATGATGTCGTGTGGTACTCCAAATCTGCATACGATGGAGTTGAGGAATTTGACGGCGCATTGGGCGCTAGCCGAGGTTACTGGCATGGCTTCGATCCACTTGGTAAATTTGTCGACTGCGACCAGCAAGTGTATGTATCCACCTGGCGTGGACTTGCGTAGTGGTCCTACCATGTCCAACCCCCATTGTGCAAAGGGCCAGGCGATGGGTATCAAATGTAATTCAGTAGCGGGTGCGTGTGGTTTTGGTGCGAATCGCTGGCAAGCGTTGCACCTGTCGACCAGTGCCTTTGCGTCTCTGGCAGTTGTAAGCCAGTAGAATCCTGCTCGGAAGGCTTTTCCCATGATTGCTTTCCAGCTAGCATGATGTCCACAATCTCCTTGGTGGATGTCTCGCAGTAATTCCTTGCCATCTTCGGGTGCTATGCATCGTTGCAGTATGTCTGAGAAGCTTTGTTTGTACAATTCTCCGTTGAGCACTCGAAAGGATTTGCTGCGTCTGATTATCTGTCGAGCCTCGCGAGGGTCTGCTGGGAGCTGTTTGGCGGACAGGTAGTCGAGGTATTTCTGCGTCCAGACTGGCTCGACCAGAAAAATTTGTCGCGAAATATTATGAATGAGCTCGATAATAGCAATTTGCGGGCTGGCCTCTGTTTCCAATGATGCGGGTGCTCCTGCAGTTTTCTTGACTTTGACTGGTCGTCTAGTCATCCGCTCGAAATATATCCCTGGCGGTATGGGTGTGTTTGTGGAACCCATGTTTGCCAGCCTGTCTGCTTCTTCGTTGCTGGATCTCGCAATGTGCTTCAGCTCGCATCCTTTGAAACTTCCTTCGAGTAGGTTGTACATGTCACGATAGGCGACCATGTTTTCAGCGATAGCGTCACACTCTTTCATTGTTTGTTGCACGATGAGATTGGAATCGCCGTAGATCAACAGTCGGGTGGCTCCGCACGCAACTGCCATCTTCATCCCATTCAACAGGGCCTCGTATTCTGCGTCGTTGTTTGATGCTGGATCATCGGGTGGAAAATCCAGTCGTAGGACGTACTGCCGGTTGTCTCCTCTGGGTGATATTACGACGATCCCAGCTCCTGCTCCTTCGTTTCTCTTGGATCCGTCGAACTACATGATCCAGTTACTCGTGTATTCCGGTGGCCCGGGTGTTTGTAGTTCTGTCCACTCGCTCAGAAATTCCACGAGTACCTGGGACTTCACGGAATTGCGCCCTGCATAGATGATGTCCCAAGCGCCCAGCTCAATGCTCCATTTCGTTATTCTTCCGGATGCCATTGGGTTGTTCATGATTGTACCGAGTGATGCATCATTAACCACTGTTATGGTATGTTCCTGAAAGTAGTGCTTGAGCTTTCGAGCTGTGAGGACAACTCCATATGCGAGCTTCTGGTAGTGAGGATATCGTTGTTTGCATGACGAGAGAACCTCACTGATGTAGTAGATCGGTCTTTGAACTCCATATGCCTTGCCTTCCTCAGGTCGTTCGACCACGATGGCTGTGCTGATGACCTGGTTTGTTGCGGCTAGGTATAGGTAAAGTGCCTCCCTCTCTTGCGGTGTTGCAAGAATGCGCCTGCTCTGCATGGATCGTTTCAGGTCTGCGAATGCATGCTTAGCTTCTGGTGTCCATTCGAACTTGTCCGTCTTTTTCAGCAGCTTGTAGAAGGGTAACACCTGCTCACCCAATCATGCGATAAATCTGCTCAAGGCGGCTAGTCGCCCCGCGAGCTGTTGAACTCCGCGTAGATTGGTTGGCTCCTTCATTGTCGAGATTGCTTGTATCTTCTCTGGGTTGGCTTCGATCCCTCTGGAGGATACCAGGTACCCGAGAAGTTGTCCTGCTGGGACGCCGAAGACGCATTTTGTCGGATTGAGCTTGATCCTGTATGCGTTTAGGGCGTCAAATGTTTCTCTGATGTCCTCGAGGAGTGTATCCTCTACTCGAGTCTTGATGACGATGTCGTCAACGTACACTTGTACGTTCTTGCCAATGAGCTTGGCGAGGCATTTTTGCATGCAAGGCTGATATGTTGCGCCTGCGTTCTTGAGCCCGAAGGGCATTGTCGTGTAGCAATACACACCGTGGGGTGTGATGAATGTTGTCTTCTCCTCGTCTTCCTGCTTCATCCGGATCTGATTATATCCCGAGTAGGCGTACAGGAAGGAGAGGCGTTGACAGCCTGCGGTGGAGTCCACGATCTGGTCGATTCGCGGGAGGGGAAAGTTATCCTTGGGGCAGTGCTTATTTAATGACGTGTAGTCAATGCACACTCGAAGGATGTTGGTGTTCTTCTTTGGGACCAGCACCGGGTTTGCTAACCAAGTGGATATTTTGATCTCCCTGATGAATTTTGCTGCTGGCAATCTGTTTATTTCTTCTCCAAGCGCTTTCTGCTTGGGTTCTGAGAACCGTCGAGTGGTCTGCTTGATGGGTTTTGCATCTTTGAAGACTTCGAGTGAGTGCTCGGCGAACTCCCTGGGTATTCCTGGCATATCTGAGGGCTGCCAGGCGAAAATTTCCCAGTACTCACGGAGGAGTTCCACGAGCGCGCTTTCCTATGCTGGCGAGGGGGTAGTTGAAACCATCGCTGTCTTCGCAGAATCTGTCAGGTGCACCTGATGTTTTCGAATGTCGTTGTTGGCGCTGAATTCCAATTCTGGCGCGTTTTTCTTTGTGAGGGGCATCACGGAGTGGTCCGTGGTCTTTGCTATCTCCTCCAGTTCTTCTTGCATCCCGAAAGATTTTGCGATCTCGTTGAACTCGATGTCGCACTTGTTGGACTTCTGGAAATCTCCGTCGATGGTGATTACACCATATTCCCCGGGTAGCTTGAGCTTTAGGTACGCGTAATGTGGTACTGCCATGAATCCGGCGAACGTTGTTCGACCAAGAATGGCGTGGTACTGTGAGGGCCAGTCGACTACTTCAAAGTCGAGGAATTCTCTTCTGTAATTGCGTCGATTGCCCAACACAACCTCTAGGTTGATTGTTCCGAGTGGATGGATCGCGTTTCCTGGAACTATCCCGTGGAAGGATGTTTCTGATTCCGCAAGTCCATCCAGGTTCATGTTCATCCGGCGGAGCGTATCCGCATAGATAATGTTGATGCCGCTGCCTCCGTCCATAAATACGCGAGCCAGTTCGTAATTACCAATTTGCGCATGGATTACTAGGGCGGCGTGTCCTGGTTGATAGACTCGTGGTGGGTGGTCTTCCATCGAGAAGGTGATCTATTGGTCCGCCATCTTCAGGTACTTGGGCCTTGTCGGTGGGGTTTGCACAGCCATGCACAGCTGCCGCGTATTTGTCTTCTGAGCTCTGCGGGATGGGCAGACTTTTTGTATCATCCCTAGCTGTCCAGTCGGGTTCGGGTACGCGTTAGCTCCGGGGTTTGGGACGGGTGGCGCAGGTAGTGCGGCTAGCGCCATGTTTGGATTTCCTGGTGGAGGTAGGGGTTGTGGCGGCTGGAATCCTTGGTGTCCTCCTCCTAGAAGTGGCGGGTAACTTTGATTAGCTGTTGATCTGCTTTTCTTCGAGAAGGCCTCGGTGATGTCGATGAATTTTCGGCAATCCTTGAGGAGGTGCGTTGCCTTAGTTTTGCCCGTGCGCTTATCTGTAAATAGATGTAGCGAGCAGTATGCGTCAAGGTCCTCCTCGGGAGTTTTGTCCTCAGCTTTCGGTTTCCATTCGCGACTTCCTCGGCGTCCACTATCGCGATTTCGCGTGAATTCGGCCTTACCATCTCTCCCCGATCGTCGTGATCGTAGTATTTCCTCCTTTTCTTTCGACCATGGCGGTCGTCCTCGGGCGCGGGCGATGATGTTCTCTCGTTGCGCACTGCGTCTTCTCCATTAGCCCATTTGTCGGCTATGATCATCAGCTCCCCAATAGTTTTGGGTGCGACTCGGCCCAGCTCTTCTCTGAAAGCAGTTCGTCGGGCGCCTTTCACGAAGGCCTCAACCGCTACTTTCTCCGAGATGTTTCCTGCGGTGTTCCTGAGTGTGGTCCATCGCTGGATATACTCGCGAGTATATTCTCCGCTCTTCTGTTTGCAGGCCCGCGGTTCTTCAATGGTTGTCGGTCTCTTGTAGGTGGCCTAGAAGTTCTTGCAGAAGTCGAAGTGCAGGTCGTCCCACGAGGCGTAGCAGGATTTTCGGTCTTGCTTCCAGCCAACTACGTGCCGCTCCAACCAAGTGCAGGTTGAGGTACTACATAGCTGTGTTCTTGTTCCCACGTTGGCATTTTACTGCTGTGAGGTAGTCGTTTAGCCACGACGAAGATTCGAGTGAACCATCGTATTTTGTTACTTCTGTGCTGAGCTTGAATCTCCTGGGTAGAGGTGCTTCGCGGATGCTGAGGATGAAGCACAGCGCGCTGATGGTCTCGTCATCCGAAGAACCGGACTAGGAGGGCCCGCGGTTCCTCGCTGCTCTCGCTCTGTCCACCCTATTTTGCGCGATATCTGACCGCGCGTTGTATCCCGGCTGGTCGCGATCAGTCTCCTTCCTTGGCTCCTTGCTGCGTTTTCGCGAGCGGCTGTTGTGATGTCGCGAGCTTTTATCTCTCGGGCTACCTTCGCTGCTGCTCCGACTGTCATCGCGGCGTTGAGCTTCCTTTCCTCGACCGCGGCGGGGTGATTTGTCTCTTCTAGGCGAAGTGCTCCTATGCTTGCGTGATGGCTCTTTCTCCTTTTCCTTCTCCTTCTCCTGTTGTTCGGCGGCCTTCCTGCGATCGTAGGAGGCAACCCTTCCGGCTGCCATGCCTAGTCCCTTGCGCACTTGCTTGAATTGCTCCGCTCGAGGGTCGTTTTCCCCCGGCTGATTCATTTGCATGTAGGTTGCAGCGGCTAGGACCGCGGCGGCAGGAGTCTGCGGGATGACGTTTCCATCCTCGTCTACCCGCATAAGGGAAGGTGCGAGGGATCTGCTGATCCTGCCTAAAGACTCGGCGTCCATGGTCGCAGTTCTCGATGCGTGTCCCTTCCTTGCGGGTCGGTTTCCGACGGAAGGTGTTAGGGGACAGCTCGGCTCGGCGTTGACTTGATTCATCCGCCAATCTTCTCCGTCGGTCTAGATCTATCCGAGCTTCTTTAATCACGGTGGCCGCTCTCACTATGTGATAGTGGTAGGCGACCATGTCTTCGTGTGGGGCAGTGGCCGCAGGTGGCTTGCTCGTTCGAATGGCCTCTTTTGCCCGATCCCAAGCTTCACGTGAGACTCCGATTGCGGCGCGTTCCTCCGTGATGTTTTCTCTTTCTGGGGGTTGTTTCGATCCTGCCATGCAGACCTGAGCCAGTCGTGGCTCGTGAGTCCTAGGCGTAACTTGGAAAGCTCTCTAGACTTGAGAGGGTTCTCTTCTGTCGAGAGGGTATGGTAGTTGCTGGTGTTGAAGCGGATGGACTCGCCACTTTTCTCCAGATAAGGGCGCGAGTCGACGGCTCCTGACTCAGATCCCGATTCTTCAGGGAAGTGGAGGATCCCGTCCTTGTTGGTGTAGAACTTCAAGCTCCCGAACGTCAAGGTGACACTCTTCTCCAGATTGTTGAATAATGGGCGTGATTCCAGCGAGTGAGGGGTGACCACGACAGATCCTATCCGAATAGGGTTGGCCGAAGTCGAAGTCGAATGTTTCCAACGCGAGTTGGATGATGAAGCCGAAGATGCCGGAGATCGAGCGCCCGTCGTTCCCACAGACGGCGCTAATTGTCGAATTTGTGACTCAACAAATCCCTCGGGTGAACCCATAGGGTTTTGAATAGGAGAACCCATGAGCGCTGGTGACGATCGTCGGCTAGACAGGGGGCACGATTTACCCAGGTTCGGGGCCCTCGTAGAGGTAAAACCCTTACTCCTACCTCTGTCGATCTGTATTATCGAATAGAACTGTTACAATGGTGGTTGCTCAAGTCGAGAGTACGATCTCGAGCTCAAGGCTTTGGTGGTGCGGTATTACTTGGTCCTCTTCCGGTGGTTCTCCTGGCCTTATATAGGTGGCCAGGTCTCAAACCCTACCCGGAGAGGACTCGAACTCTAACCCTATGTCGGTTACAAGTTTCCTATCTTAGCCCGCAAGGCATTGCAGGGTGGGCTTCAAGTGGGCCTTCGAGAATACTCCAAGGGCTTCCCCTCTTGGGCCTTAACCTTGGGCCTAAGACGGGGTGTCCTTACCCGCAGGGTCCAAGGTCCATCCCTTCGTCAGGGGTTACTTGCGCTGACAGGTGGGACCCACTTCGGTTGCTACGACATCGTCACCAGCCCCTTCCCCCTCCCGTGCTCGACGGTGCCACCTTGTTCTTCTTCTCCGGCAGCGGCAGCAGGTTCTTCTCGGGGACGGTGGAGTGCCTTTCTGCGTGGTGGCAGAGCTGTCGCTGGTGAGTAATTTCTCAACCCTAGCCCCGTTCCCACATGTGGCCCGGCCTCATGCTCTGTTTTCCCCGCCGATTTGAAAATCTAGATCGTGGTGTACCCGTGAATGAGCTTAATGGAGGGAGGAGACAGTACTTCTAATCGGTAATGCATGTCCCCCTTCTCTAGCTGTTATTTAACTCGAATTGGGCATGGCCCCTGCAGTACCTCACTGCCGCTTCCCGCCATTGACAAACAAGGGAGATTCTGCGCGGGCGCCTACCTTCTACTTTACAGTAGAATTCTTTCCTTGTAAAACCAAGCTAGATGATGGTAGCGTCCAAGACATTGAGACAGATACATGTATTCGTTGGGATGTCAAGTGTACAGATGTTGATCCACGAAATTACAGAGCATGGAGGAGAGGGTCGTGAAGAATTTTATGGACCGAATTTGGGAGAGTATTGTTTGGGGTCCAAATCAAGAGGTAGCACTGCTACGGCTCGACAATGGGAAGGGTTGTTATGTGAGAATTGAGGATGGGGAAGATCTGGTTGATGAAATTGATCGACAAGATGGTTGGACAAGGAAAGCTATAACTTTTTAGGCAGAGTTAATTGATCTGAAACATGATTCCAAAGTTGGTTATGTGCAATCGAAGAAGACTTCACAGATGGCGGATGATGAGTGGGTTGTAGAAAAGCAAATGTTGTTGCCGATGATATCTGAACTGACAGTAATAGGTGAAGAAAGGGCTGATGAAGAAGAGGGAAGCAATGGTGCTGGAGAGGTTGTTTCTATTGATTGGAATTTAGTATAATTAGAGGAACATACAGATTTGATCATTGCACCAATAGCTGACACTAAGATGGCCAAATTATTTGGCATTCCAGTTGAAGACAGAGATAAGGAGAAAGATGACACTACTTTTCTTGCTCGTGATAACACAAGTTCAAACCCTCAAGATGGTGTTGATATCCTGAAAATATGATGCAAATTGTTACAGATGATGTGGATAATGCAGATGACAATGAGCTGTTAAATTTGTATGATAAAGAGAACCTTGTTATTGAAGTGGGAACATTGTGGCCAAACATGGATGAGTTTAGGATGTGTTTCAGGACCAATGCAGTAAATCATGTGTTTGAGGTCAAGACATTATGGACTGATCGAAAGAAATTTTATGCTAGGTGCCAAGGTTATGATGGACGTATCAATCCTTGTAAGTTGTACATATCTGCTAGAAGACAACCTGATGGAAGTACAATCAGGGTAAATCAAATCCCAAATTGGCATATTTGTATTACCAGCTCACTGACAGTTTTAAGGATGACATCACAGCTTTGGATTACAGAAAATATTACTCCTATTTTAGCCAAGACACGAAACACTACAACAACGACTTAAAGTTGACTTGGAAAACTTATACCCTATTGTGATGAAATATACCATAGTGTGGAACGAAAAATAAAGGGCAATGAAATCATTATATGGTGATTGGGCAAACACATTTAGGATGTTGTATAACTTTAAAGCAGAAGTTGAGAAGAGGCCACCTGGCAGTGTGATGGAGATAGATACGGAGGTAAAAGAGGATGGCAAGTTTTAGTTCAGCAAGTTTTTTATGTGTTTACAGCCTTGCATCGATGGATTTAAAGCGGGGTGTCGTCCATATTTGAGCATAGACTCGTCTTTTTTGACTGGAAAGTGGAATGGTCAGTTGGCAGCATGGAATGCTCTAGATGGGCACACCTAGATGTTTACTATTGCCATTGGAATGTTCCAATCAGAGACAGAGGCACCATGGACATGGTTCATCATGGAGCTCAAAAGATTGATGGAGTGTAGACACACGCTCGTTGGGAGACCCCAAGCGCAAGGTGTGAAGAGTGCAGCAGAAAGTTTTCCCTCAGAGAAGAAACAAAAGTTGAATCGACCCGTAGGTGGACAAGCAACTTCCAAAGGTTGATGCAGTTGATGTGGTAGGGCGCACTGCCGGTTCAGCAGCAACGTGGAACCTACACAACACAACCAGTTCACTAGTGTTGTCTCTCCATAAAATATAGCTAACATGTGTGGTGAACAAATTACAGCCGGGCAATTGATAGATAATGAAACATGCATGACATGATGATTACTATGTGATTCATGCAGGCCTTACAACAAGACTCGTAGATCGTCATCCAACTACATCTATGACTAATAATCCACCCTCAGAATATCATCCGAACAAACCTTGGTTATTAAGTTTTAAGCAACAGATAATCGCAGTATGTAATGTAAACATTGTTATTTTCTACCTAATGGAAACATCACATGCTCCATCCGTCACGTTTCTGTCGCTCGAGCACAGATGCAAAGGAGGCATGAACCCACTATCGAGCGTAAATACTCCCTCTTGGAGTCACTAGTATCTACTTGGCCAGAGCATCTACTAACAACAGAGAGCATGCAAGATCATAAATAACATACACATGAAGACAACATGATAGATTGATAATCAAGAGACATAGAATTCGATAAATCATCGGATCCCAGCAAACACAACATGTAGCATTTAAATAAGATGATCTCGATCATGTAGGGCAGTTCACGAGATCTAAACATGAGGCGAAAAGAGGAGAGAACAACCATCTAGCTACTACTATGGACCCGTAGTCCAAGGATGAACTACTCACGCATCACTCTGGAGGCGGGCATAGTGGTTTAGAGCCCTCCGGTGATAATTTCCCCTCCCGGCAGGGTGCAAGGGAGAACTTCAGAACCCTCCCGATCTCGGGTTGACGATGACGGCGGTCTCGGGTGTGTTTTGTGGAAAAGTAGTATCTCTTTAGGGTTCATGCATCGGGGGGAATAAATAGGAGAAAGGGCGATGGCGGTGGGCACCCAAGGGGCCCGCACCACCCCATGGCGCGGCCAGGGGCGCGCCGCCCTATGGTGTGGCCCCCCTCCGGGCCTCTTCGGGACTCCGTGAAACCTTCATAAAATCTAAGACTTCCGGGCTTCGAATTTTCCAATTCCGAGAATATTTCCAGAACAACTTTTCTGAAGCTAAAAACAATAGAAAACATGAACTCGCTCTGTGGCATCTTGTGAATAGGTTAGTCCCTGGAAATTGATAAAAATGACATAAAGTGTAAGGAAAACATGTAGCATATGGCATGAAAACAACATGGAACATCAGAAATTAAGGATACGGTTATGACGTATCAACACCCCCAAGCTTGGTTCCTAATCGTCCTCGAGTAGGTAAACGATAAAAACACATAATTTTTGAGGTGACATGCTACCAACATAAACTTGATCATCTAAATTGTAAAAGCATAAGTGTAGTTGAGATCATAGTACTTTGAACACAAGCATGATTGTCGAGACATCGTAGTAGTTTTCATAGACTCGGGTGCCATGAGACTACGGTAGAGACGTGGGGTAACGGGATAGCGTAGTAACACAGAACACGGGATTTTACCCAGGTTCGGTACGTTGCGACAGTACGGCGTACCTACTCCTGCACTTCTCACTAATTGGGACTAAAGCCCGTATAACAGGGTTACAGTGTGAGGGAATAGATCTAGCTACTCGACGAGGATGAGCTTCTCGGCGAGTTGCGTAGAGCTTTAGCTGGTGAAACTTGAACCTATCTAATCTATCTCCCGTCCGGCTTTATATAATAGCCGGATTAGGGCTTACAGAACAAGAAACCTAGAAGACTACGTTTAACTTGTAACTTGGAAAGTAAGGAATCCGTCTTCTCCTCCAAGCCAGATCACGTGGGCCGTGATCCGGGTTCTTCTAGAATCCGGCTTCTGCGCGTCGGACTACTGGGCCGCCCAATGGACCCAAGCCCATTACCATGTAGGCCACCCTGGTAGTCCGGCTCTTTTGTCTACCATCTTCTATACCCCTATTCAGTATATATCCGACAGTAGCCCCCAGGAAGGATCAAAACTCTGATTCTCCGTCTTCTGTCAAATAATTTTGTCCGGGAAAACTTGATTCAGCAGTCTTGATTCTTTCTTCTTTCTTTTTGAAGGAGATGGTAACATATAACTCGGAACTATGAAAATCCGGCTTTTCTTCTCGCGATCCTTCGCGGAAAAGGAACTTATGACATCAGCGCTTTAATCATGCTGACGCAAGCGCCGCTTGGTTTCACGCGGGAAACCCTGCAACGTATCTCTGACAGATTCTCACGAGAAACGAGGAGATAGCCATCATTCCCCTGTCGTTTCGTTTCCCGGATTTTCCGGCGAGCGACACGCGTCGAACATCCAACGGTCAAAAGAGCCGTTGGCACGTATCTAAACGGATATCTGGCTATAAATAGCCATCATCGTCCTCCTCCGTAACTTTCCTCACTCCCACACTGCCCACGCCATTGACGCGAGCTCGAGAGCAAGTTTCCTGCCCCAAGCGCACTTAGCTTCCAAGCACGCAGAACGCACCAAAACGCACCACCAAAGGATGGCATCCTCGCCGCCTTCACCGACCCGCGCCGCCATCGACGAGCTCGTCAACGACCTAGATCCGCAATCGGGAGCGCAAAAGCCCACCGGCGGTGAGCCGGAGAAGACCACGGCTTCCGCGGCGGGCGGAGAGAACACTTCCGCCGTCGCGGACATAGCATCATCAAGCGCCGCGACAACCCCACCGTTTGCACCAACAACGGCGAGGGTCAAGATCCCTTCCCGTGGCGATGAGCGCTTCGCTACCGGAACCAACAGCAGAACAGAATTTGTCGGCAATTGGAATCCGAGTAATACTTCTCTCGTTCTTCTTCGTCGGATGACAAAAGAAGGTTACATAGTTAAAGGCAAATGGCGGATCTCGAAAGATGAACCCGAGCCCAAGCCAAAAGTCGGAGAATGCGTCATCCTTACTTCTCACATCACGAGAGGTATGGGTTTTCCCCCTTCCGCCTTTTTTCTAGACATCCTTAACTTATATGGCGTCCAACCACACAATATTTCTCCGAATTCCATCCTCTACTTAGCCAGTTTCCAAGCCCTTTTCGAAGGATATCTCGGGATGACACCTGACCTAGGTTTCTGGCAGTATTGTTTTGAGGTAAAGCATAATATCACGCATGGCATATCGCCTATTTGCGGGACTATATCTTTTACCCTTAGAAAATTTAGGGAGGAATGGTATCCAAAAATAGAAATGCCGGAACCAGACCAATCTTGGCTAGGTTCTTTCTTTTATCATCAGGATATTCCATTCCCAGGCAAGACAACCGGGTTTCCTCCCTTTGTTAACTCTGCTGCTATTCCTCGCGAGAGTTGGACAACCACAGCAGTAGAAAATTTGCCAGAAAACCTGATGAAGATAAAGCGGCGCATCGCCAAACTTTCTTCCTCTCAACCTTCTTTGATTGGGAAGGATACCGTTATGTGCTGGTTCGGACGCCGCATCCAACCTCTCTCTTTTCGTTCCCAACTCCTTTGTGAATACCAAGGGCCAGAAGATAGCATGAGAGGAACAGATAAGGCCTTTACCAAAAAGGATTTTATAGGACGACTTCACCAACTGGTTGCCGCCAGTAGTCAGGTTGAGGAAAATCTGGCGATCTATCACGTGGAAAACCCGGTCCCTAAGGTATTTATCTTTCCTTGTTTCCGAGTTTTTCCTCAGATTATCTTCTCTCTCTGCTTTTTAACATACTATTAACTCCTTCCTAGTTTGATGAACTTGGAGAAAATGATCTTGCTTCCGATGCTGAGCTCAACAATCGAAAGCGCAAAAGGCAATCAGCTATTAAAGAGGAATCTATTCCCATTCTGGACGATACCCGGATAAAAGAAGAACCATTCGACGAACTCGGATATATTCGTCCAGAAGCAAAGAAATTCTTTGCTCCTGCGCCTCTAATTTGCCCTTGGCCACAAAATGGGTTAGTTATTCGCAATGACATTGCTTTTTCACCTCGTCAAGTTATACACGATGGCCTTCATCACGTTGGGATTCTCTTTGCGGAATATGCCAAAGAATTCCACGAGGTTTTGACCGACTTGCGGGAAATGAGCCAGGTAATACTTCTAGCCCCCAAGCATTAAGTTGAAATATGAATTCTTCTTAATGTTTCTTCAAATGCCTGTTCAAACCTAAGCATCTGGCTTTCATTTCCATGTTATAGCATTCCGCAGACGCCATAAACTTAGAAGTTTTGAAGAAGCTTAGTCTCAAGAGCAAAGAAGTAAAAACCCTTCAATCTGTTATTGAGACGAAAAGCAACGAACTAGCGTCAACTCAACGGCAACTATCAAAAGCCACCGGTATTTTGTTTTGTACCATTTGTTTTCTCTGGAGAATGCTTGCTGAATTGTTTTGTAAACTCAAATTGATTATTGCCTTCCAGCTGCTTTAAACAAAGCCAACAAATTAGCAGAAAACAATGTCTATGTTTCTCGGCTTCGTGAGGAAAACTCGAATCTCCGAAAGGAACTTCTGAAAGTTCAAGAAGACCTGGAAGCCAGTAATCTGGCCCTTGGGATTGCTCAATCCAAGGCTTCTTTACAAGCAGCGGAAGATAAATCTGTTATCAATGATTTGGAAAGTATGCTACTCCCGCGCATGAAAGAAAGCGACGAAATTGACAAGGTTCTTGGTAAGTTAATTTCTTTTTACCAATATCTTCCTGTCTTATCTATTATATTTTTTCATGTAACCTTTGCTTTTGTCAAAAAAGCAGGAAATTTTCCAGGAATTTCTCGGACTGAAAAGATCCGGGCCTTTGGGGAAGTGTGGAATTCAATCAGGAATGCAGGAATGCAGCTGATTAGTAAATTCCTTCCCACAAGCACTGTACAATTTTCGGAAGTTTACCGGCTTCCGGGTGCCATCACAGAGGTAGCAGAGTCGAGAGAATCTATCCTTCGCTCTGCCGCACGAGGTGGTGCACGCATGGCACTTGGCCTTATGCGTCTACATTACCCTAATGCTAGATCTTGGCGCGTAGCATCCGGTATCCCTCAAGGATATACAGAAGCGCAATGCAATGCAATTTTTGACGAAGTTAAAGGGCATGCTTCCAAGATTGCCTCTATGGTTAATATTTCTATTACTTATCCGGAAGAAGAAGTGCCCGCAGCCCCCGAGAATGATAGCAGCGATGAAGACTCGGATGCTTGAGGGAATACACTTAACCCGAATGATGGATGTGTATAGGAGCTTTTTTTTTTACAATGTAATTCATATTGTAATGCTTCTATGTCATTTGTCGAAACAAGAACTCCGCCTTTTGCAATTTCAAGCTTCTTGCAAGGTTTTTCCGGGTTTGACTGTTCCTTTATCTTCTAAGTAATCTGGCATCTGTGTTTTAACTGCTCTAGTGTTTAAAAATTGCTCAATTAGCAATATGTATCGTCATGTCGAGTAACTGGGGACGAACCAAACAGTTTTTAAAACTCAGAAACATGGATTATGCTAGAAGCATTTTTACTGACTAGTTTCAGTAACCCAACACATACACAATCAGATAAAACTTAGAGAAAACAAGGAACTGCTCTGAAACTTGGGCACGCAGGCACAATCCGAGTTTCCTTTAACCTTTAACAGGCCGAATCATTCAGCATTTAAACACCGAGCACGCAGGCACAATTCGGGTCAACATTGAGTATTTGTAAGATCATTGGGAAATAGATAAGGCGGAAATATTTTGTGCTTATAATGAATATGAATTCCAACAACTTTATTTCATGATCTCAAAGATGTTTACATAGAAATTGAACTAAGTATAGAAGGGACGTAATTGCTGGATACTCCAAGGCCTCTTTGTCTCTCCTAGTTCATCATCTATTTTTCTCTTTCTTTTGCGATTCGGCTTCTCGGGATCGTCTTCCGTATCTCGAATGTCGACAAGATAATATGATCCATTCTTCATGGCTTTACTGATGACAAATGGTCCTTCCCATACAGGGGCCAATTTGTGCTTCCTTTGCTGCACCAACCTCAGCACTAAGTCACCTTCTTTAAAAGAACGATGTCTGATTTTCCGACTGTGATAACGTCGTAAACCTTGCTGGTAGATGGCGGATCTTTGAAGCACAAGTTCTCGTTCCTCTTCTAGGAGATCAACGGCGTCTTGTCGTGCTTCCTCGGCGTCCGAGTCGTCAAAATTCTGCACTCTCGGGCTATCATGGATCATGTCCGTTGGAAGAATAGCTTCCGCACCATAAACCAGGAAAAACGAGGTTTGCTCGGTTGACCTATTTGGCGTCGTTCGAATACTCCACAACACGGAAGGTAGCTCTTCTACCCACGCTCCAGCTGCTCTATGGAGAGGAGTTTCGAGTCTTGGGCGTATTCCTTGCAGGATTGAACTGTTCATTCTTTCAACCTGTCCATTAGATTGCGGGTGCGCCACAGATGCAAGATCTAAGCGGATTCCCGTTTGTTGGCAATATTTTGCCAACTCTCCAATGGAGAAATTTGTCCCGTTATCAGTTATTATGCTGTGTGGGACGCCATACCTCATTACTAAATCAATAATGAAATTTCTGGCAGTTGCGCCATCCAGCTTTTTGATGGGTTTAGCCTCCACCCATTTTGTGTACTTATCTACTGCTACGAGTAGATGCGTAAGTCCACCTCTTGCAGTTTTGAACGGTCCCATCATATCTAGCCCCCAGACCGCAAATGGCCATGTGATAGGGATAGTTTTAAGTGCTTGGGCCGGCAAATTGGTCTGCTTGGCGTAATATTGACATCCTTCGCACGTATTCACTATGCGCTCGGCGTCTGTCTTGGCTGTTAGCCAGAAAAAACCCCGCCCGGAATGCTTTTTTGACTATGCTTTTTGATTGAGCATGATGTCCGCAATCGCCGGCATGGATTTCTTCCAGTATTTCTCTTCCTTCTTCTGGTGAAATACACCGTTGAAATATTCCGGAAGTACTGCGTTTATACAAGTGGTCATTGATCACCACGTATCCTTTGCACCGACGCTGTATTTGCCTTTGCAATACTTCGTCTGCTCCTTCCGGGTACTTCTGATTGACTAAGAAGTTTAAATATGGAATTGTCCAATCCGGTTTAACGAGCATGACCTCAATTGTTTCAGATGCCAGAGGGTAATCAACGTCTCCACCCTTTATGGATGGTTCATGCAAATGCTGGACGAACACTCCTGGTGGTAAAGTTTTTATTCTTTCTGATCCCATGCGGGCTAACGCATCCGCGTTCCAATTTTCCTCCCTTTTTATGTGAAGGACTTCGAACCCGAAGAAACAGATGGCGAACTCATCCACCGTCCTCCGATATTCGGCCATTATAGGGCTTTTCGCGTCCCAGGTTTGGTTGAGCTGATGCTGTACCAAATCCGAGTCTCCATAGCACAAGATGCGTTTTACCCCTATTTCTTTTGCGATATGCAAGCCATGAAGCAGAGCTTCGTATTCTGCCACATTATTACTGGCGTTGAAGTGTATTTGTAATACATACTCCATTGTGTCTCCCTTGGGAGATTTTAGAACTACGCCGGCCCCAGCTCCTTCCTTCATCTTGGATCCGTCAAAGTGCATGATCCAGTACTCGGATTCTGGCATCGGTGTATTTTCCATTGCCTCTGTCCAGTCGGCGACGAAATCTGCCAAAACTTGGGATTTTATTGCCGTCCTTGGCTGGTACTTAATGTCGAAGGCTGCCAACTCGATGCCCCATTTGGCTACTCGGCCGGTTGCCTCCGCATTGTTTATAATATCCCCTAGTGGCGCTTTACATACCACTGTTATGGAATGCCCTTGGAAGTAATGGCGCAGTTTTCTGGATGCAAAAAATACGCCATATGCCAGTTTCTGGTAGTGCGGGTATCTTTGTTTGGATTCGGAGAAAACTTCGCTTATGTAATATACCGGATGTTGATCTGGTATGCTTTGCTCTTCCTTTGTCCGTTCCACAACGATTACCGCACTAATAACCCGATTTGTAGCCGTAAGGTATAGTAACATGGGTTCTTCATCTTTTGGAGATGCCAAGATGGGAGCGTTCATCAAGGTTTCCTTCAACTGAGCCAACGCTGCATCAGCTTCTTCTGTCCATTCGAACTTGTCGGATTTCTTCAATAGTTTGTAGAGTGGTAAGGCTTTATCCCCCAGCCGACTAATAAACCTGCTGACGGCTGCAGCGGAACCCGTCAATCTTTGGACATCTTTTACACATGTAGGCTTTGAGATATTCAAGATTGCCTTGATCTTTTCCGGGTTAACTTCTATTCCTCTGTGAGAAACGATGAAACCCAGAAGTTTTCCTGAGGGAACCCCGAATACGCACTTAGATGGATTCAACTTCATCTTGTAAGTGCGCAAGTTTTCGAAAGTTTCTCGCAAATCCTCAAGGAGTGTATCTTTTTCCTTGGTTATGACAGCGATATCGTCCACGTAAACATGGACGTTTCTGCCAATTTGACTATGCAAACAGCGTTGCATGCAACGCTGGTAGGTTGCACCTGCGTTCTTCAGGCCAAAAGGCATGGTTACGTAATAGTACGTCCCATATGGGGTTATAAAAGAAGTCTTGATTTGATCTTCCTTTTTCATGCGTATTTGGTGGTACCCGGAGTATGCATCCAAAAAGCATAAAAGCTCAGAGCCTGCAGTGGCGTCTATTATTTGATCGATTCGTGGTAATGCAAACCTATCTTTCGGACACAACTTGTTCAATCCTGTGTAATCTATACACATTCTAAGAGCAGTGGTGTCTTTCTTCGGCACTAATACCGGATTTGCGGACCAATCAGTATGGATTACTTCCTTGATAAAATCCGCTGCTAAAAGCCGGATAATTTCCTTGCCAATAGCCTTCCGTCTTCTTCCGTCAAATCGACGGAGACCTTGTTTGACGGGTTTTGATCCGGGAATAACCTTGAGTTGGTGCTCAGCAAGTTCCCTGGGTACGCCTGGCATGTCAGCTGGACACCAGGCAAAAATATCCCAGTTCTCACGGAGGAACTTGATGAGCTCGCCTTCCTATTTGTCGGTCATCCCAGTCCCTACGACGACAAATTTTGTCGGATCTTTGGGATCTAGGATTACCTGTCTTGTATTCTCGGACGCCTTGAAGCTATCTGTTGGCTTTCGAGTTTCTTTTCCTGCCGGCATTTCTTTCGGCGATACCTCCTTGGCTAATTCCTTCAGTTCCTCCTTTTCTATAACTCTCTGAGCGCAAAGGGCGTTTTCTTTCTCCAACTCGTTTGCCAGCCTGAAATCACCGGCAATGGTGATTACTCCTCCTTTGGGTCCTGGCATCTTCAGCTTGTTGTAGATATAGCAAGATCTTGCCATAAATTTGGCGAAAGCCGGACGTCCGAGTATTGCGTGATACACGCTTTCGAACGGCACTACTTCGAAGGATACTTTTTCCTGCCGGAAGTGATCTTTATCTCCGAAGGTGACATCTAGGGAAATCTCTCCTAGGGATCGTGCTTGCCTGCCTGGGACAATGCCGTGGAAGCGTATATTGCTGTAGTTGAGCTGTGACTCGGAGATCTTCAAGTGCTTCAGTGTATCCAGGTACATTATATTGATGCTGGATCCTCCGTCCATCAGCACTCTTCTTAGCCTAGTGTTTTGAACAATAGGGCTTACAACAAGAGCTTGTGTGCCGGGTTCAGGGATATTTCCGGGATGATCTGACTGATCCCAGATTATCGGTGTGTTGGAGTACTTCAAGAATTTCGGGGTCGCAGGAACAACCGCGTTTATTTCTCGAAGTGTCCTTTTGGCCACCTTTGCTGACGGGGTTGCTAGGAAAGTTAACATTGCTTCTCCGTCAACTCTCGGAAATTTGGGTTCGCCTTTTCGCTGTTGTTCCTGGATTTTGTCATCAGTGTCCGATTCACTGTCTTCTTTTTCAGCTTCTGGCTTTTGTTTGGCAGGTTTCCTCTTGGAACCCTTCCCTTTATTTCCGGATCCTGCATTGCCTTCCATATGCTTGTTTAGCCGGCATTGCGCATTTGTGTGGGTTGGTTTCCCAAACTGAGAATGGTGGACGCAGGGTTCCGACTTAATTCTCTCCCATTCTTCGGGAGTGTAATTGATTGGATCTGGACTGCGGCCTTTCCACTTATTCACCTTTTCTCCTCCAAAGGCTATGTTGACCTCCTTGGGCTTTGTTGTTGACTCCGGAGTTCCTTTTTTTATCAGAACGAGGTGTTTTCTTGGCCAGTATCAGTGACTCAATATTGCCTCCTCTTGCTCTGATATCATCTTTGGCTGCAGCATGCTCATTAGCGGTTGTAAGCATAGATCCGAGATCTTTGTGCTTTTTAGAACCAACCATGAACGGTACAAGTCCGGGTTTTAGGCCATTGACGAAAGCATGCATTGCTTGTACGTCAGTTACTCCAGAGCAACTATTCTTCATTGCAGTCCATCTGGAGATGAAATCCACGTATGGTTCGTCTTCAAATTGGGTGCAACGGTTCAGCTGGTTGATGCTATTTGGGCGTTTGTATGTTCCCCGAAAATGCTGAGTAAATACTCTCGCCATATCATCCCAACTATCGACAGTTCTTGATGGGAAACCATTGATCCAATCTCTGGCTCCGTCTAGCAACATTAGGGGAAGAAACTTGACAGCTTCCAGGTCTGTCCCGTTGTTGATTTGGACGGCTGTGTAATAATCTGAGAGCCAGGTATCCGGGTTTGTACTGCCGGTATACTTTTGGTAGGTTGGACCAATATTGGCGAAGCCAGAATGCAGGGTTATCCTTCGGATCCTGTCAGTAAAACACTTAGGACCAAAGTATAGATCATCCTTTTCTGCTCTATCAATATGTGCAGAATATCTCCCGGCTGAATGGACAGAAGGGGATCTGCTCCTTTCTTTTCCATTGTTACGCGGACGCGCTTTTCCGAGGTTATCTCTATCTCTTCCGTTGTCACGCCCCCTGGGATTAGGTGGAGTCCTGCTCCTGTACCTTTCCTTATCTTTAGGCGGTGTCCGAGATCTTTCACGTCTGTGAGGTGTATCGTATCTTCCAGCTTTTTCAGCTGGGTTTCTCGGAGGTGGCATTATTTTGCCGTCATTCCGGTGTTTGTCTTCCCGATCGTGTGGTTTATATCCATCTTTCGGGAGATGAGGTCCGGTTCTAGACGCTGCGTCCCGGTTGTCGGGGTTTTTCTTGTCTTTTCTCGGATCCTCTTTTTTATCCGAATCTCCGGGTTCTTCCGGTCCAGGTGCTCCAGCAGCGCAAGTAACTGTTTTGCAGAGGGCGGAATTATCATGCAGCCTCCCTGATCGCTCTTGTCCTCGCTGTTGCTGCTGTAATGCTTTTCCTAGGAAAGCATACACCCCTTGGAGTTTTTCCCCGTTGGAGTACAGATCGTTATTTAGGATGGCAAACGCTGCTTCCGCGTTTTCCGCTGCGGTTTTGTATATTGGTTCGCCCTTGGCATCTTTGCCGTTTAACTGCTTTTGCCAAGATGGGTTATAAAACCTTTCTTTTGGCGGCAGTTCTTCCGGTTTTGCGATTCCGGGTAACCTAGTAGGTTTTAAGGCAGATCTATGCTTTCTCTCGTACTCCTTTATTTCTTCCTTCATGACTTTGATGTCATTATGGGTTTGTTGGAGATGTTGCCGAGATCTAAGCAGATGTTGCTGTTGCCGTTGGAAAGCTTGTCTCCTGGCTTCCAGCATCTCAGGGGGTTCATCTGGTCCCACTGGTGCTTGTAATAGTTCTTGCTCTTCCAGTTCTGTCATTGGCGGAGCAGTGATTTCCTTAGATTTCTTTTCCGCGGGCTTTGTGCCACTAATATCTCCAACTTCCAGGTTTTCATCAGCGAGATCAGCTGACTTTTTCTTCCGGAGTTTGTACTGGAGTTTTTTAGAAGCACGGTGCTTTTTCTTGGAAGACGGAGGTTTTTTGACAGGTTCATCCTCTGTCATCTCCTTGACATTAGGGAATATCGGAGAAGTTTCTCCGTCTTCTCTCTCTTCCACTGGCGGAGGGGTTTTAGGGCTTTCCTGGCTGTCGGCACCCGTTGTATCAGCTGGTTTTGCCATTAGCACTTCATGGAATCCCTCTTGAAAGGACTTAACCTTTCTTACGAAGGCATCCTCGTCTTCGTCTTCGGAGTCGAAGTTATCCGATCCAGTTTCCGACTCCAATCTCGCCTCAATGGCGGCAAGCACGGATTCTGCTTCCGAGTTCATCGTCTGGTTGACGGATGTCGGATCTTCCGTCTCTGTGAAGGGTATTGGTTCTTCCGTCTCTATGACGGGTAGGTTGTTATCTGCTTCTAGCACGGGATTTCCGTCATCCGTGTTTTCAGCGATTTCGGATTGCACCATGCCGATGAAGTGTGTATCACTGTTTTGTCGGCGATCTGAGCAGAATCCGGCATCATAGTCGTCTTCGACTGGGTATAGGGCGGGTGGGATAAATTTGCTTCCACCGCAAAACCCCATTGCCTCTGCGGTTAGTCCGATAAAGATGTTAGCAGATCCAATCGGTAACACGCAGGCACTTACCAGGTGGTTTTGCGCCGGTATGTAGGATCCGTTGTCGAGGAAGCGCCCGACGTCGTCGTCGAATTCCAAGCTTCCGACAGTGATCGATCTTCCAATTCCGCCGAGTATCCAAGATCGGAATTTCACGCCTGACGTCGTTTGCCCCACGGTGGGCGCCAACTGTCGAGACATCGTAGTAGTTTTCATAGACTGGGGTGCCATGAGACTACGGTAGAGACGTGGGGTAACGGGATAGCGTAGTAACACAGAACACGGGATTTTACCCAGGTTCGGTACGTCGCGACAGTACGGCGTACCTACTCCTGCACTTCTCACTAATTGGGACTAAAGCCCGTATAACAGGGTTACAGTGTGAGGGAATAGATCTAGCTACTCGACGAGGATGAGCTTCTCGGCGAGTTGCGTAGAGCTTTAGCTGGTGAAACTTGAACCTATCTAATCTATCTCCCGTCCGGCTTTATATAATAGCCGGATTAGGGCTTACAGAACAAGAAACCTAGAAGACTATGTTTAACTTGTAACTTGGAAAGTAAGGAATCCGTCTTCTCCTCCAAGCCAGATCACGTGGGCCGTGATCCGGGTTCTTCTAGAATCCGGCTTCTGCGCGTCGGACTACTGGGCCGCCCAATGGACCCAAGCCCATTACCATGTAGGCCACCCTGGTAGTCCGGCTCTTTTGTCTACCATCTTCTATACCCCTATTCAGTATATATCCGACAATGATAGATATAAGTTTAACAATGAAACATAGCAATCACTTTGCATCATGAAAAGTAACACAAATAAAAGATCATGAATCATAATGCACTTGAAAGTTATACGTTTGTTTCAAGCATAGAGAAAACATAGCAAAGTGATATTTTGCTTATCCTTCAGAGTGGGGCAAAATATAAATGCCAGGACACCTTCAAAGTTTAAGAGGAAGACTAGAACAAATAATTCGAGGAAAAATAATAACACATCATGAATCAATTAATAATGTTTCTGAGACAAATGCACATTAAAATCAGAATGACAACTATGCTCTATCAACTATGCATAAAGTTAGAAGATGGAGACTCAACATAAAAGTAAAATAAAGGCCCTTTGCAAAGGGAAGCAGGGATCAACTCATGTGCTAGAGCTTTTTATTTTATTAAACAGAGATATTTAAAACATTTTTTAGAGAGGTGTATGCTTATGTCAACGAATGGTAAACATAAAAATACAGTACGTCACAAGACAACTAGACTTCACAAGAGAGGCTCCTATAGAAGGACGCATCTGGGTAGAAGGTCATCCCTCTTTCTCTTTTGTTTACGCAATTATCCTTTGACTGATAAATCAGGGGCAAAATAGTGAAGAGAATTTGTTGTATTAAGTTTGGGGCTGGGCACCCTGCTGCCAGCTCTTCTATCAATTGGACAAGCGGATGAAGCCACTAGTCCAGGATGTGAAAGTCCAATCAACAAGTGAGACTCTATTTACGTCCTCATGACCTAAAACAGGAGCACAAAACAGGAGTAATTTTGAAAGTTTTAAAGGTAACACATGAGCAATTTACTTTGGAGTGGCCGTTAAATACCACGTGTAGGTAGGTATGGTGGACACATTTGGAAAACTTTGGTTTTTGGGAGTTGGATGCACGAGTAGAGCTCATACACAGTACATGTGGAGGCTAGAAAAAGACTGGGAGCGACAATTCAAGAGAACAATAATGGCCATAATCATGCATAGCGACCAAAACATCATTAATCAAAGCATAAGTGGTACTAAGAGTTAAAAAATAAATGATCATGGAGGCTATAAGTGACTTTTTTGTATTCATAAACATGGTGTAAGCATGCACCAAGTCAACCAAATAAAACATTCAAAGGAGAAGACCACAAATTTATGCTTCAACATGACAACAACAACTCATGATTCTTTCAATGGCACATTAAACACTCTCAACTATTTGAGACAAGTCATGCTACAAAAATAACCATTAGGATTAAGAATTAAAATAACATCTAGCATGACATGAAAAAGTCTAGCCACAGTCTATACAAGCTTCTACTTGCACCGTTATAAGCACGAAAACTGTACAACTGCTTTCCAACACCAAGCAATTTACACTAAAAAAAACTCTCCACGAGATACAACAATAAAACAAGAGAGTAATAACACAACTCTGCTAAAACTAACAGATCTTAATAAGACATGCAAGAGAAACAGAGGCTAAAATAGAAATTTGCAGCAACTAGAAGAAAAACTAAGAATACGAGCATAACGAGTATTCATATGAAAAAGCGGAGCGTGTATCTCTCCCACACAAACAATGCTAGGTTACAACAATATTATTGAAGAAAGGAAAACAAAATAAAACAAACGAAAAAAAAATACGCTCCACGTAAATTTCATATGATGTGACCGAATAAAAATATAGTTTCCCTAGAAGTGGCCTGATAATTTGTTGATGAAGAAGAGGATGCCTTGGGCATCCCCAAGCTTATACGCTTGAGTCTTCTTAGAATTTTCTGGGATGAACCACGGGGGCATCCTCAAGTTTTGTCCTTGCACTCTTCTTGATCACATTATATCACCCTCTTCTCTTGACCCTTGAAAACTTCCTTCACACCACACTCAAAGTAATTCGCATTAGAGGGTTAGTGCAACAATAAAAAAATCCATGGGTTCTGCATGGGCACAAGTGCTATTGATAATTTTAAACATTAGCTACGTACACTGATGTTTTGTGAAGCAAAGAAATCCACTTGCATAGCAAAAAAGCAAATGCAAGAAAAATGGCAGAATCTGCCAAAACCAGAACAGTCTGTAATGACAAAAAACTTTGGGGCACTTAAGTTGATCAGATCAAAAAACATAAAGAACGAAAAAGTTTAAGAATTAGCTGAGAAATAATCACAAAAGGTTTCAGGTCATTTTGATCTTTCTGTAAGTTATACAATTTTTTACGGTGGACAGTTAAAATCTAATTTCTGCGCATAAATCCAAAACCAACTCTAACTTTCGCTAGAAACTTTACTTGGCACAGCTAATAAATGAAAATAAAGATACAAAGGAGTTGCTACAGAAGTATACAACCCCTTGACTCAAAGAAAACATAGAAAAACAAAGCAAAAAATAAAACCATGGGTTATCTCCCAAGAAGTGCTTTTCTTTAACGCCTTTTAGCTAGGCCCAGAAAAATTGAACGAGTGTTTTCAAGAGAAGAGGCATTCAAGTCAAGATAAGTAAATTCCTCAATAATGCATTGTATTTTATCTAAATGTGTTTCAGATGTTCCTCTCTTAGAACTTTTAGGTTTACTGCTTTCATCAAATAAATTCTCAGGAACGATCTAATCAAAATTCTTTTCTTGAGTTTCATGCAATGCTACCAATTTAAAGGGGATTGGTATTTTCATCTCCTTTTCACTTTTAGGTTCATATTTTTCAAGAGCACCAACAACATTTACACATGAGCCTAGCATATTAAAACGATAAAAAAAACTTTTCTAGCTTCTATAGCAACATCTCCAAAAAATTTAAGCATGGTTTTTAAGATAAAATTTATTTTTTCAATATGTTAAATATTATTCAAGTTGAGGAACATTTTCTGCAGCATGGGGTGAAGGTTAACAGATCTAGCTTCTAACATATGAATTAAAGAAGTTGCAGCCGTTTCATAATTTGGAGCAAGTTCTACTATGGATTTTTCCTCAAAATTATCATGCTTACTAACATGGTTAAAGAATTCTTTAATGGTATCCTTACCAAGTATAGAACCACTAGCAACTGGAAGATCTTTCAGGGTAAACTTAGGGAGCAACATGATAAAAAATAATAACTGGGAAACAAAAATAACAACTAGAATAAAAACTATTTTTTTATGTTTTTGATAAAGAGAAGCAAACAAGACAAATAAAATAAACTAAGAAAAACTAAAACAAAGTAAAGAGATTGGAAGTGAGAGACTCCCCTTGCAGAAATTCTCTTCCTCCCCGGCAACGGCGCCAGAAAATCTTGATGGAGTGTAGACACACGCTCGTTGGGAGACCCCAAGTGCAAGGTGTGAAGAGTGCAGCAGCAAGTTTTCCCTCGGAGAAGAAAACAAGGTTGAATCGACCAATAGGACGACAAGCAACTTCTAAAGGTTGATACAGTTGATGTGGTAGGGTGCACTACCGGTTCAGCAACAAAGTGGAACCTACACAACACAAGCAATTCACTTTGCCCCAACGAAGCAGTGAGATTGTCAATCTCACCGGTTTTGCTGATAACAAAGAGGTTAAATGTATGGTGTGGAAAACAGTATGAGAACAATGTGAAAACAACAATAGCAGTGTAAAAACAGTGGAAGAAGTGTGAAAACAGTCATTGCAGCAGTTGTATTATCAGTATGAAAAAATGGACCAGGGTCCATAGTTCACTAGTGGTGTCTCTCCATAAAAGATTGCTAACATGTGTGGCGAACAAATTACAGTAGGGAAATTGATAGATAATGAAACATTCATGACATGATGATTAGTATGTGATTTCTACGGGCCTTACAACAAGACTCATAGACTGTCATTCAACTGCATCTATGACTAATAATCCACCCTCAAAATATCATCTGAACAAACCTTGGGTTTAAGTTACAAGCAACAGATAATCTCAGTAAGCAAAGTGTGTAATGTAAACAATGTAAACATCGTTGTTTTCTCCCTAATGGAAACATCACATCCTCCATCGGTCACGTTTCTGTCACTCGAGCACATATGCAAAGGAGGCATGAACCCACTATCGAGCATAAATACTCCCTCTTGGAGTCACTAGTATCTACTTGGCCAGAGCATCTACTAACAACGAAGAGCATGTAAGATCATAAATAACATACACATGAAGACAACATGATAGATTGATAATCAAGAGACATAGCACTCAATAATCATCGAATCCCAGCAAACACAACATGTAGCATTACAATAAGACGATCTCGATCATGTAGGGCATCTCACGAGATCTAAACATGAGGCATAAAGAGGAGAGAACAACCACCTAGCTACTACTATGGACCCGTATTTCAAGGATGAACTACTCACGCATCACTCCGTCGGCGGGCATGGTGGTGTAGAGCCCTCCGGTGATGATTTCCCCTCCCGGCAGAGTGCCGGGGAGAACTCCAAAACCCTCCCGATCTTGGGTTGACGATGACAGCGGCCTAGGGTGTTTTTCATGGAAAAGTGGTATCTCTTTAGGGTTCACGCATCGTGGGGAATAAATAGGCGAAATGGCGATGGTGGTGGGCGCTCGAGGGGCCCACAACACCCCATGGCGCGGCCAGAGGGCGTGCCGCCCTATGGTGTGGCCCCCATGTGGCCCCTTCCGGGCCTCTTCGGGACTTCATGGAACCTTCGGGAATTCTAAGACTTTCGGGCTTCGAATTTTCCAATTTCGAGAATATTCCCAGAACAACTTTTCTGAAACAAAAAACAGCAGAAAACATGAACTTGCTCTGTGGCATCTTGTCAATAGGTTAGTCCTAGAAAATTGATAAAAATGACATAAAGTGTAAGGAAAACATGTAGCATATGGCATGTAAACAACATGGAACATCATAAATTAAGGATACGTTTATGACGTATCAAAGATGCATAGGGCTAGTATCACCTTTGGCCATCCACACAGATGCATGCAAAGGGCTAGAAAATGCAGTCAAAACTGTTTTACCCCATGCTGAGCAGAGGGAGTGCTTTGGCCATATGTGGATTAATTTGATAAAAAAAATCAGAGGAGAACAATTTGGGCGCATGTGGTCAGCCGCAAGATTTTACACCACACAGACATATTCCTATCACCTTGGTAAGATAATAGAAGCATGTGGTGAGAATGATTTTTCTACATGGTTGAACACCTACCATTCTCTTTTATGGCATACGTCAGGTTTTAATACTGCCATCAAGTGTGATCATATCAACAATAACTTGGCAGAAAGTTTCAAAAACAAGGTGAAGGAGTTGAAAGACTTGCTTGTGCGTGACATGGTGGACCAAATAAGGATCATGATCATGCGTTTGTGGGAATAGAGAAGAAGAATTGGTGGTGTTTTACAAGGGGATAAGCTACCAGCCGTGGTACAACAGGTGGTCAACAGGAGCCGAAAGCTTTCACATCTATCTGTTGAGAAATCTTCATTGTGGGGTGCTGAATTTAGAGATACAAAGACTAGCAAGAGGCATGTTGTCAACACTGATTTGCATGAATGCACTTTCCAAGAGTGGCAACACACTGGGAAACCATGTGAGCACGCCATACTTTTTTTGGCATCTAGACCCAAGTTAAATATGCACCCATACTTGCATGACTATTACTCAGCACAAAGATTCAGGGATGCATATGCTACTCCTATTCCAGCATTAACAGACCAACCGCAGTGGCCCGAGGTGGACTTTCAATTTTCTACGTGTCCACCCATCACTAGAAGAAAGGCTGGGAGACCCAAACACATCAGGTTCAAAGCATGGTTTGAGAAAGGTGGGAGTAGTAAGTGTTGGGAATATGCCCTAGAGGCAATCATGTATGATGTATTCCCAATGTATTCATAAAGTTATTAAGTCGTCCTTGTTTTGAACATCTGATATATGTCATTGAATATGTGATTCGATTGTGGAACTATATATTCATGTTGTTCATACTAGATTGTCCTTGGTCATTAAGGTTGTGCTGGACACACACCCTAGACTAATGTGAGTGTTGGCTGATGACACGGTTCCACTTGTCATGGGCATGGTGATGCCATTCCAACGTTCACAGACTTGACTAAAGAGTTTAGCAAGGAGGACTGACCCATATTGAGATGCAACGAGCAAGTCGTCATTTGCATGTCTCAATCAATGTAATCCTTAGACCCGAGGTTGTCGCACAATCCGAGTTGTGGATCACCGACTTAGGTTCTGTCAAATGTTGTTCAGTGACAAGGCAGTCATAAAGGCAGAGTTCGGGTCGAATGAGAAGCAATATGCGTGATGTGGATAATCAAGATGGGATTTTGCCCCTCCGAATGGAGAGATATTATCTGGGCCCTCTCGAGTGATATGATTCAGGAAGCATGGCCCTGCGTGACTCAGTTAAGTGTTAACTGTGTCTGTTGACTAAGTGTTAGTCAGATGAATCATATATCACGGACCGAGAAGAGAGTTGAGCTATTTAAGGGATGACGATAAATCGCCTATAGTTCGACAAGGTATATCGTGAGGCAAAAGGGACTAAGATGAATATCACATTGAAATGTATGTCGTCATGACTCAATGGGACTTGGGAGTCGGCACGTTCTGCTAGGAGCCGCTACCGATTGATCGATTGGGAGTTAGACTCCAATCGTGTCCAAGTCGCCATGAGCCTGCAGCGTCGCACACTTAAGAGCGGGATCAAGTATTGGTCGGGTTGGACCCGAACCAGAAATGGACTGAGTTTGTGAGTCGGACTCACAGAGGGAATGGGTCACAAGTGTTGTGAACCCCACTACCATTTGCTATATAAAGAGGGGCGCAGGTTGCCCAGCGGGCACGTTAGTCCACTCCCATGCGTTGGGAACCCTATCCCAACTCAGTCTAGCCGTCGCACCGGACCTAGCAATCCGCCGTCGGACCTCCTCCTCGTACGTGTGGATACCAGCAGAGGTGTTGTACGTTCAGCACTTCGACGATCGCGGGATTGGATCGGCTGGATCGGATCGTGGGACTACACTGCCCCGACGCGCTGCATCGATAATCCGCACCTGCGCGTCTAGTGGTAATATTCGTGGCCTTCTACCTCGGCTAGATCTTGGAAGTATCGCGTAGAAAAGTTTTTGTTTATCTCTACGCGTTCCAACAGTGGAAGGACCGCCGACTTCGCCCTGTCGTAGCGCCTTAGATATCGTTACGAGTTTCACAACGCCGGTAGATATCGTATCTATGCATAACTTGTTTTTGCAGGAAGTTGTGAACAGTATGGCTTATGTGCATGTGATGTGTGTAATCCATACATGATCTGCGTATCATGTTTTTGTCAGCCGGCTGGAGCCTAGGTGCTGTCATTTTATTGTATACCGTCCTACGTGTCGGGTTCTCTATGTAATTTTCATTTACTAGCTAGTGTAGCTTGTTGGAGAATCCGGAAGACATGCAAGTCGATGTACAAGTCGGCTACATGGAGTAAGATGGCACGTGACAAGAGTTGGCACGAGTCGACTTACAAGCTTTGTGGAGATGGAGATCGCCACGAAGAGAGCCATACAATTTCACATTATAATTGCTTTATTTGTGTTATTGTTATGTATCTATTTACCTCTATTTATATAGTTGGTAGATTTTTAATCCCTCAAAGAAGGTCTAGTCGGTCGCCCCACCAGTGCTGCACCATCACAAGTCGGACATTCTTGGTAGTGGGCTCATAAAATTGAGGTGCTACCAATTCTTTTAGATTAGGTGGGTTTGAGTCGGACTCTTACAAGCGGAAGCACTTGGTAATCTAGACGAGTCCATCACAACGGTTGTGGGGCTCGGGGCTCGGTAGGTTGGGAGCCGGGGCATGTGATGTCACCCAACTAACATGAGTCGTATTGGATACGATTGGCAAGGTGTTGCCTACCTAGATCACTTGACGGCTAGCGGTGATGCTAAAGCTCACTAGTCGGCTTGTTTATTTAGGATCTTGAATCACTTAGCAACCATCGGAGGGGTGTTGGTTCTAGTGGGAGCATAAGTATTAAAGCGTTTAATATGCCTGCTCTTTTATGAATACATGTCTTAAGTGTTCTGTATATTTTCTGTTGTAGATCGATGGCACCTAGCAACCTTTCTCAGTTGTCCGCTTTTGCGTTGATATCAATCCTAAAGAAAGATAACCTTAATGGAACTAATTTCACCAAGTGGTATCGTAATCTGAGGATAGTCCTCAAGCATGACAAGAAAGAACATGTTCTAGAAACTCCACTTCCAGAAGAGCCTGATGATGATGCGACTGTCGCAGTCATGAATGCCTACCGTAATACTAGAGATGAGTCTACGGAAATTAGCTGCTTATGCTTGCACACATGGAACCGTACTTGCAGCAGCAGTTTGAGAATGTTGAGGCCTACGATATGATCGAAAGCCTCAAAAGTATGTTACAGGCTCAAGCAAAGACCGAGAGGTATCAAGTCTCTCAAGCTTTGCTAGGCTGTAAGCTGAAAGACGGCGATCCACTGGCTCCGCATGTAATCAAGATGGTTGGTTACATACAGTCTCTGGATCGGCTGGGCTTCCCAATTAACGAAGAGTTCGCTATTGATATAATTCTGAACTCTCTTCCTAGTGCGTATGGTCCGTTCATCTCGAACTACCATATGCATGGTATGGATAAGAAGATCACTGAATTACATGGGATGCTCAAAATGGCAGAGGTTGATCTCAAGAAAGGCGTCAGTCAAGTGTTGATTGTGCAGAAAAAGGCTAAGTTCAAGAAGAGTTCTTAGACTAAGAAGAAGGATAAGTCAGGAGGTAGCGCCCATGGCCCTGTCCAGAGTGCTTCCTCAAAGACTAAGACTTCCCCTATGGCTGGAGCCAATTGCTTCTATTGCAAGCAGGAAGGCCACTGGAAGAGGAACTGCACCATGTATTTGGGTGACAGAGCCAAGAGTGGAGGTATGACTTCCGACTCAGGTACACTTGTGTGCAATGTTATAGACATTTATCTTGCTGATGCACCTAACAGTTCTTGGGTATATGATACCGGATCAGTCATTCACATTTGCAACTCGTTGCAGGGACTGGTAAGAACTAGGAGCTTGGCAAGAGGAGAAGTTGATATTCGGGTCGGCAACAAGGCGAGAGTCGCTGCGTTGGAAGACGGCACGATGCAACTTCATTTACCTTCAGGATTTTTATTGGAACTGAATAATTGTTATTATGTTCTAGCGCTTAGTCGAAACATTATTTCCGCCTCATGTTTGATGAGACAAGGTTATGAGTCGAATATTAAGAATAATGGCTGTTCTTTATATTTGAAAGATATGTTTCATGGCTTTGCACCCGTTCAGAACGGGTTATTTATTTTAAATCTTGATAGTGAATCGGTCTATAACATAAATGTTAAAAGGTTGAAACCAAATGATTTGAATATGACTTAATTTTGGCACTGTCGGCTTTGTCATATAAGTTGAAAGCGCATGAAGAAGCTCCATGATGATGGACTTCTAACTTCGTTCGACTTAGAGTCATTCGAGACATGCGAATCATGCCTACTAGGCAAAATGACCAAGACAACTTTTGCAAGGAGTTGTGAAAGGGCGTCCGACTTGTTGGAACTAATACATAGTGATGTATGTGGACCAATTAGCACGACGGCCAGAGGTGGTTATGAGTACTTCATTACCTTTACTGATGATTTGAGTAGGTATGGATATATCTATTTAATGAAACACAAGTCGGAAGCCTTTGAAAAGTTTAAGGAATTCTAAAGTGAGGTACAAAATCAACTCGGCAAGAAAATAAAATTTCTACGGTCGGACCGTGGAGGCGAGTACATGAGCAATGAGTTTGATGACCATCTAAAGAGTTGTGGAATAGTTCCTCAACTCACTCCGCCGGGTACACCGCAGAGAAACGGTGTACCGGAACGGAGAAATCGGACCTTGTTGGACATGGTACGATCAATGATGAGTCAGACAGATCTACCTTTATCATTTTGGGATTCTTGTCTAGAAAATGCAGCGTTCGCACTAAACAGAGTATCATCGAAGTCAGTAGAGAAGACACCGCATGAGATGTGGACTGGGAAGAGGCCAGGTTTGTCTTTTCTTAAGATTTGGGGTTGTGAAGCATTTGTCAAGCGACTTCAGTCGGACAAGCTTACGCCCAAGTTGGATAAGTGTTTTTTCGTGGGTATCGAGGGAAACCTTGGGGTACTACTTCTACAACCGGGAAGAGGGCAAAGTGTTTGTCGCTCGAAATGGTGTCTTCCTTGAGAAAGAGTTTCTCGGTCGGGAAGTCAGTGGGAGCATAGTGCAACTCGAAGAAATTCGAGAGGAACCGGCTAGGGGTGAGTCGGCGAACGCCTTGGAGGCTGAGCCGGTCGTGGTACCTACACCGGTAATAGCACCTGAACCACGGAGATCTGCCAGATTACAAACTGCTCATGATGTTTTACTGTTAGACAGTAATGAGCCGGCAACTTATTCGGAAGCGATGGTGGGATCCGATTCCAAGTCATGGCTTGGAGCCATGAGATCGGAGTTAAAGTCCATGGATGAAAACCAAGTTTGGAATTTGGTTGATCTTCCTGACGGTGCAAGACCCGTCGAGTGCAAATGGGTCTTTAAGAAGAACACTGATATGGATGGAAATGTTTCGGTCTATAAAGCACGAGTTGTCGCGAAGGGGTTCCGACGGGTTTAAGGAGTTGACTACGACGAGACCTTCTCGCCCGTAGCGATGCTTAAATCAGTTCGGATCATGTTAGCCTAGCAGCCTATTTCGACTATGAGATATGGCAGATGGATGTCAAGACGGCTTTCCTTAATGGAAATTTAACTGAGGACGTGTATGTGATACAGCCGAAAGGTTTTGTCGATCCAGCTAATGCTGACAAGGTATGCAAACTTCAGAAATCCATTTATGGGTTGAAGCAAGCATCTCGGAGTTGGAACATTCGCTTTGATGAGGTAGTCAAATCGTTTGGCTTCATCAAGAGTGATCATGATTCTTGTTTATACAAGAAGTTTAGTGGGAGCAAAGTAAATTTTCTAATCTTATGTGGACGACATATTACTGATTGGAAATGGTGTCATGATGTTGAAAGAAACCAAAGAGTCATTGGAAAGGAGTTTCTCAATGAAGGATTTGGGTGAGGCGACTTACATATTAGGAATCGGGATCTATATAGATAGATCAAGGAGGCTCATTGGATTGAGTCAGAGTACATATCTGGAGAAAGTTTTGAAGAAATTCAAAATGGAAGAGTCCAAGAAGGGATTCTTACCGATGTCCCATGGCATAAAACTTAGAAAGACTCAGTGTCCTTCGACGACTGATGAGCGAAGTCGGATGAGTGTGATCCTGTATGCTTCGGCAATCGGATCCATCATGTATGCCATGATTTGTACTAGGCCAGATGTTTTCTATGCTCTTAGTGTAACGAGCAGATACCAGGCTGACCATGGCGAAGCCCACTGGGCAGCGGTTAAAAATATCCTTAAGTACTTGAGAAGGACTAAGGAAATGTTCCTAGTTTATGGAGGTGATGAGGAATTCAGTGTAAAGGGTTACACGGATGCGAGTTATCTCACCGACTCAGATGATTCTCGTTCGCAATCTGGATACGTGTTCGTAATGAACGGAGGGGTTGTGAGCTGGAAGAGTTCCAAGCAAGATACGGTGTCTGCATATACAACAGAGGCTGAGTATATTGCTGCCTCGGAGGCTGCAAAGGAAGCTGTTTGGATCAGGAACCTCCTGATAGATCTTGGTGTGGTTCAGGGCGCATCCAATCCTTTGGACGTGTATTGTGACAAAAATGGTGCTATCGCACAAACCAAGGAACCTAGACAACACCAGAAGAACAAACATATACTCATGCGTTACCACCTCATTCGTCAGTTTGTCGAACAAGGTGATATCAAGTTATGCAAAGTACACACGGATGCAAACATCCGTAATCCAATCTACTACTGTTCAACGGAACGGCGAGTATCCTTTAGAAGTCCGGGTGCGACAAATGGTATCAGAGCCTGTCTGCCTGTAGGATCCCTCTTTACTGGTCGCAGTTGAGTCTAGAAACTATTTTGTAGCTATATAGGAAAAATGAAACGTGAGGGTAGGAATTCTGTTCTTTTATTTCTTTCCCCACCCACCCTCCCTTTTCTGGTAAGGAAGTGCAACGTTGTTTTCCATTCTCATCTAAACTTTCAAGTTAGGATTTCACGAATTCTGGTTTCTCTAGGATGGTTATATCTACTAGACCATAGGAATGGAGGTGGTTGTGACATGATTTATCATGTTGCCTACTCATGATTGAGAACGGAGGCGTGTAAGCCCCGGAAGCAAATCCTCTATTCCTTAAGCAGTAGATAATGATCCTTTAGAAGCCCGGATGGGTTTTTCCGTAGTACCTCAGGAGTTTTGATCTCGTTTTCCCGGAGTTGCTTCATTATCCTGTTCTTCTCAACATCCTTTTCGTCCGTTGAAATCTTGTTGTTGTTTTCCACTTCAATTCTTCTACCGGCGTCTAATCAAACTTCCCAAATATCAAGTCTATCTGGCCAGAAAGGTTGTTGTTGTTTCGAAAACTTCCAGGCTATGAGAGCTGGCATTCCTATCACCTGGGGTTGTTTCGAGAAAGCATTCCTGAATCACCACATTCCAGATAGTCTATTCTACAAATGAGTCAAATTCTATCCAGCTATACACCCTCAATACAAAACCTCTCCCTTTACTTGAAAATGTTCCGGTGGTTTCCAAATTCCCTGACATCTTTCCAGAAGAGTTGCCAGGAATTCCTATCGTTTTGAACTTCCAGAAAAACTATCCAAGGTGCACGATGTGTTTCACGTGTCACAGCTCAAGAGGATCTTCCCAAGAAGTTTCCGGACCTTTTCTTTTCTCAGTAGGAATCTCGGGGCGCGATTCCTTCAAGGGGGGCGTTTTGTAACATCCCAAGTCTGAAAACCTACCATTTAGAATGTTTGATTTCTTGTTATTAAAGTATTGCATCATGGCATCATTTTACTCCCTTGTTTGCATTTGTTTACATTTTGTTTGCACCTGTTTTTATTTGTTTTCACAATGAAACTCAAACAATTTCAAATGCCTTGTTTTCATACTTGCTCTGTTACAACCTTTGAAATAAAAATCACAAATAAAAACAACCAAATTGTTTTCTTTTTAATCCATAATGATCACTTATTAAATTGTTGGTTTCAACCAAACAATTAATTCAATCAATTAATTCCAAATCTTTTCAAACTCAAATAAAATCTCCCAATCAGCACCTCATTTGAAAGTTATAAAAGTACCAAACAATTTATAATCACATTGTTCTATTTAATCAATAAGGTTCACCCTATTAAGTTGTTGTTTTCTATATTAATTAACAAATGATTCCAATTCAAACCAAATGTATCCAAACTAACTCCAATTTGAAACCTATGCAAACAGCACCAATTTCCAAGTCATTAAAACTACCAAACTATTCTAATAATTTTGATCACATTAATCAATAGGGTTCACCCCATTAAAACCTTTGTTTTCAATATTATTTTATTTAATAAGAAAATACCTCTAAATTTGAATTAATTTCAAACAGCACTTTAAATTTGAAAGTTTGGAAAAACAAAGTTGTCAATTAATTGACATTATAAAAACCTAATCTAACCATAATTTTCCCTAAATTTTCCTAGCACTAAAACCTATCTATCTCTTCCATTTTCTAGTTGCTACAAAAAAAACTGCAGAAAAATAATAAAAGAGCAGAGAGGGGTGGGCAGGCCAGCCAGGTGGGCTGCGCCCACCAGCCCACCACACCCCAGGGCCTGCTTACCGTTTCGTTCATCATCTTCCTGGAGTACGGCAGGAGATCGGTGCCTCCACGTCGATGACAGTGGCCATGGACGGCCCCCCGTCGCCCCTGCACCCTACAAAGCCCCCTAGGGTTCCCCCTAGAGGCCCTACCCTTCTCCCTCCTCTCTCCATCGCCCACCGCCGCCAATTCATCCATCTCCCCCACCCGAGCCCTCTCTCTGTATCTCTGAAAACCGAAGGCGACCACCTCTTCTCTCCGGTGATCGCCGGCGACGAGGGCATCCTCCGCGCAAGCCAACGCCGGGAATTGGTTCCCCTCGCAGCCGGCTACCTCCTCGACACCGCAGCTGCCGCCGGGAGCCACTACGTCGTCCGCGCCGTCGGGAGTTGGTCGCAGCTGCCCACTGATGTTTCTCTCTGTCGGGTTCATCTACGTCCGCGGTCGCCTGCTCCTCCTCGCCTCCCTCGCTCGGTGAGCGCTACCCCTCCTCCCTCATCTCCCTTCCCTCCTTCCCCACGGCACCACGCACCAGCATCGCTCCTCCTCTCCGGCGAGCGCAGCCAAGGTCGCTGCCATCGCTGACGTTTGATCCCTGTCGTACCTGTTCAGTTCAGTTAGTTTCAGAAACCAAGCCCGCAGCTGAAGCCTTTACCCCCTGCTGCCCCTTCCTGTTACAACCGAGCAACACCAGCCCACTGGTTCAGGTCCTCTGTGCGCAATCCAGAGGGGTGGGTTCGAATCCCACCCCCTGCAGATTAAAATCTCCTTTTGTTTTATTTTTTTCCAGGCCCAACAACTTCATAGAAATCACAACCAAGCCCCTGTATCTTTAATTCTAATCCCTGTATATTCTTTTTAGGCCCTGCTTAATTATTTTCCAAGTCCATGGTTCACTAAAAATGGCAGATTTGCACCCAATCTTCTAAAATGCATAAGAAATTCATCCCAACTCCAAATTCAACATTTTTAATATGTTTTCAATAACAAATTAAATGCTCTATCCAAATATAAAATTTATTTCCTGTTTTGAATATTTTAAATTGGTGCAATATTTGAAAACCTGTTAAATTCACTTAATTTTGCAAAAATCATAACTTGGTCATAAAAATTCCAAATTCCACAAACTAAATATGTTTTCCAATCAACTTTTCACGTACTTTCCAAATATAATTTTTTTTTGCTGTTTGGAATAATTTAAATTGCTGAAAACAACTGTTTCTTGTTTATTGCATTCAAAATTGCCAAAATAATAACTTGCTCATTTTAAATCCAATTTCCACAAATGAAATATGTTTTCCATGCAAAATTAAACCACCTTTCCAAATATAAAATTTGTTTCATGTTTTGAATAATTAAAATTGGTTAAATGCTATAAACCTTGTTTAAATCATTTAATATTGTTAAATTCATAACTTGATCAAAACAAATTCTTTTGGGTCATATAAAATATGTTTTCAAACCCTAAAAGTATAAACTTTTGAAATATGAATTTGGTTTAATGTTTTGAACAAATAAAAATTCAAATAAGTTCATGTTTGAATTAAATTCAATTAAATCTTGTTTAACTTGTTTAATTCATAAGTAATTCATCCTAAATCCTTTTTCAACAAGTGAAACATGTATTCCAACTAAAATCTTGTTTTCTTTTCAAATATGAACTTTGTTATCTATTTTGAACAATTTAACTTGATGAAAACAACAAATGCTTGTGTGACACCTTTAAGTAACCAAAAATCCCAAACTTAACAAATGAATTTCCAAACTTGTTAAACCTTATTTCCAATTGGTTCTATTGTTGTTATTTTGTTGTTTTCCTCATCCATGCATCATGCTAATCCACTTTCACCTATTGGTTAGTTGTAAAACAATTAATTCAACCATAATTCATGGGCTTTCCATATGCAATCCAAAATTGCATGTGGGTCCATTTAATCATGTTGTTACCGCATCAACTAGTTTATTTTGATGCATCAAATAAATGGTCATGCATCATCCCATGTTTGTGAACTATGCCCTGATATTGATTGTTTATCTTTCTGCATTGTTTGTTTGCTTCTTCTCGGATAAACGACGACGTTGATACCGACGATACTTACGACACCCCTTCTAAGGATTTTAGCTCAGTACCAGGCTACTGGGTTTGCAGGCAAGTTATCACTCACATGAACCACTGTGTTCCTTTCAACATTGGTTACCGATACTTTCCGTTGTTCTTTTCTGCTAGCCTTAGTAGTAGTTGTTTCCGTTACGAACCCATCACATGAATCCCTTAACCCTGATATTGCCTCACCTCCACACCTAAAACCATTGCTTGTGCCCGTGTCTTACTAGCATGCTTAGGTTGTTTTGCTCGAGTCTGTTACCCGTTACTTTCTGTTACTATTACTTCTATGTTCTGGGGGCTCGATGTTAATCAATCAATCATGCTAATGTTACTGTTAAATAATAATTTGATGATAAGGCACCGGCAGGAGGCCCTGTGTGGTTTTGAGGCCTGCTAGTGTCGACCCTAATAGGAAAAGGGTCTTGTCTACTGATCCATGATGAGCGCACTAACCGCATGTGGGAAGCGAGTATGGGCGCCCCCCTCAATTTGATTCGATTCGCATCTCGTCCAAATCGCCTCATTTAGTTCGTGTTTTCCATTTGCCGCATGCATGTTTTTGCGAGCCCAGGCCAGGGTGGAACTTTCGTAGTCGGCATATAGGGGGACACGTTCTTAGAGTGCTATGAGGGTCCATTTTCTTCTGGGCTCGATTAGCCGTGTGCCCAAGGTTCTTTGGGCTTGATGCGAAGAAGAGTTGAGTTGTGTTGAGTGCCCCGCTTGGTGGAAGGGCCTTTCCATCTGGCGGGTTATTCATGCGTGTACGGCCAAATTGGTGCAACCCTGCAGGGATAATCTTCTCGAGAAGCCGTGTTTTCCGCGGTTATGGATTACTTGGTGAAAGTACTGGCTAACAAGTACTCAGGACAACTTAAACCTAATGATTAACAACTTTACACCCAATGATTAATAACTTGACTAGTAATAGGCTTATTGACACAATAATTTGAACCATCATTATTTTCAACTGTGTGAGTTATCCTCGGATTGCTTCTTTGGATAAGGGGCGAGATCCAGGATGGGTTTGTTTGAAGTTATCTTTCAGTTGGTTACAATACTCGATCTTATCTCCTTTCTGTTAGCCGGAAGTGGTAGAATCTCTGTAGTTGGTTAGTGCAGCCAGTTGCAGCATCTTTTATATCCCCCTTTTCCTTCCGTTGAACCCAAAGCATCTGTGCTTGGTGTTGACGGGTTACACTTTGGTGAACTGTGAGTCTTGCTTGCCAGTACGTTTATGTACTGACCCCTTTGGGGCTGTGGTTTCCGCAGACCTACGTTCCCGAGGATCTACATGGTGGCTACTACGTGGAGTATGACGAGACTGCTGACGAGTAGATAGCGGACCCGGGCAGGATCCGAGACTTCGTGGATGGGCTCCGTCTTTTCGTTTCCGGCCTCTTAGGCCCATTTGGTTCTTGTCTGTACTCAGACATGTTGAATGCTTCCGCTGTGATGTAATGATGTATTGTTGGGACATGTGTCCTCTGGATGATTGTATTTGCTATCTCTACTCTAATGAGAGCTATTTGCACCTTATTCCAATCTTTTGTGTCGTAGAGATCTGTTGTGATATCACTTGTTCAAACGCCGTTGACGTACCATGTGTGTATGTTTTGAAGTACGTCAATGGAAGTATCCTGATTTCTATGGGATAGTTTACGTCGACGCTGAACAGATAGGGGTTGGTTGTCACACATACGTGTGTTGGCCTACTCGTAAGAGGACGCGGGTGCCGGTAAGCTCCGTAATCCAATCTACTACTGTTCAACGGAACGGCGAGTATCCTTTAGAAGTCCGGGTGCGACAAATGGTATCAGAGCCTGTCTGCCTGTAGGATCCCTTTTTACTGGTCGCAGTTGAGTCCAGAAACTATTTTGTAGCTATATAGGAAAAATGAAACGTGAGGGTAGGAATTCTGTTCTTTTATTTCTTTCCCCACCCACCCTCCCTTTTCTGGTAAGGAAGTGCAACGTTGTTTTCCATTCTCATCTAAACTTTCAAGTTAGGATTTCACGAATTCTGGTTTCTCTAGGATGGTTATATCTACTAGACCATAGGAATGGAGGTGGTTGTGACATGATTTATCATGTTGCCTACTCATGATTGAGAACGGAGGCGTGTAAGCCCCGGAAGCAAATCCTCTATTCCTTAAGCAGTAGATAATGATCCTTTAGAAGCCCGGATGGGTTTTTCCGTAGTACCTCAGGAGTTTTGATCTCGTTTTCCCGGAGTTGCTTCATTATCCTGTTCTTCTCAACATCCTTTTCGTCCGTTGAAATCTTGTTGTTGTTTTCCACTTCAATTCTTCTACCGGCGTCTAATCAAACTTCCCAAATATCAAGTCTATCTGGCCAGAAAGGTTGTTGTTGTTTCGAAAACTTCCAGGCTATGAGAGCTGGCATTCCTATCACCTGGGGTTGTTTCGAGAAAGCATTCCTGAATCACCACATTCCAGATAGTCTATTCTACAAATGAGTCAAATTCTATCCAGCTATACACCCTCAATACAAAACTTCTCCCTTTACTTGAAAATGTTCCGGTGGTTTCCAAATTCCCTGACATCTTTCCAGAAGAGTTGCCAGGAATTCCTATCGTTTTGAACTTCCAGAAAAACTATCCAAGGTGCACGATGTGTTTCACGTGTCACAGCTCAAGAGGATCTTCCCAAGAAGTTTCCGGACCTTTTCTTTTCTCAGTAGGAATCTCGGGGCGCGATTCCTTCAAGGGGGGGCGTTTTGTAACATCCCAAGTCTGAAAACCTACCATTTAGAATGTTTGATTTCTTGTTATTAAAGTATTGCATCATGGCATCATTTTACTCCCTTGTTTGCATTTGTTTACATTTTGTTTGCACCTGTTTTTATTTGTTTTCACAATGAAACTCAAACAATTTCAAATGCCTTGTTTTCATACTTGCTCTGTTACAACCTTTGAAATAAAAATCACAAATAAAAACAACCAAATTGTTTTCTTTTTAATCCATAATGATCACTTATTAAATTGTTGGTTTCAACCAAACAATTAATTCAATCAATTAATTCCAAATCTTTTCAAACTCAAATAAAATCTCCCAATCAGCACCTCATTTGAAAGTTATAAAAGTACCAAACAATTTATAATCACATTGTTCTATTTAATCAATAAGGTTCACCCTATTAAGTTGTTGTTTTCTATATTAATTAACAAATGATTCCAATTCAAACCAAATGTATCCAAACTAACTCCAATTTGAAACCTATGCAAACAGCACCAATTTCCAAGTCATTAAAACTACCAAACTATTCTAATAATTTTGATCACATTAATCAATAGGGTTCACCCCATTACAACCTTTGTTTTCAATATTATTTTATTTAATAACAAAATACCTCTAAATTTGAATTAATTTCAAACAGCACTTTAAATTTGAAAGTTTGGAAAAACAAAGTTGTCAATTAATTGACATTATAAAAACCTAATCTAACCATAATTTTCCCTAAATTTTCCTAGCACTAAAACCTATCTATCTCTTCCATTTTCTAGTTGCTACAAAAAAAACTGCAGAAAAATAATAAAAGAGCAGAGAGGGGTGGGCAGGCCAGCCAGGTGGGCTGCGCCCACCAGCCCACCACACCCCAGGGCCTGCTTACCGTTTTGTTCATCATCTTCCTGGAGTACGGCAGGAGATCGGTGCCTCCACGTCGATGACAGTGGCCATGGACGGCCCCCCGTCGCCCCTGCACCCTACAAAGCCCCCTAGGGTTCCCCCTAGAGGCCCTACCCTTCTCCCTCCTCTCTCCATCGCCCACCGCCGCCAATTCATCCATCTCCCCCACCCGAGCCCTCTCTCTGTATCTCTGAAAACCGAAGGCGACCACCTCTTCTCTCCGGTGATCGCCAGCGACGAGGGCATCCTCCGCGCAAGCCAACGCCGGGAATTGGTTCCCCTCGCAGCCGGCTACCTCCTCGACACCGCAGCTGCCGCCGGGAGCCACTACGTCGTCCGCGCCGTCGGGAGTTGGTCGTAGCTGCCCACTGCTGTTTCTCTCTGTCGGGTTCATCTGAGTCCGCGGTCGCCTGCTCCTCCTCGCCTCCCTCGCTCGGTGAGCGCTACCCCTCCTCCCTCATCTCCCTTCCCTCCTTCCCCACGCCACCACGCACCAGCATCGCTCCTCCTCTCCGGCGAGCGCAGCCAAGGTCGCTGCCATCGCTGACGTTTGATCCCTGTCGTACCTGTTCAGTTCAGTTAGTTTCAGAAACCAAGTCCGCAGCTGAAGCCTTTACCCCCTGCTGCCCCTTCCTGTTACAACCGAGCAACACCAGCCCACTGGTTCAGGTCCTCTGTGCGCAATCCAGAGGGGTGGGTTCGAATCCCACCCCCTGCAGATTAAAATCTCCTTTTGTTTTATTTTTTTCCAGGCCCAACAACTTCATAGAAATCACAACCAAGCCCCTGTATCTTTAATTCTAATCCCTGTATATTCTTTTTAGGCCCTGCTTAATTATTTTCCAAGTCCCTGGTTCACTAAAAATGGCAGATTTGCACCCAATCTTCTAAAATGCATAAGAAATTCATCCCAACTCCAAATTCAACATTTTTAATATGTTTTCAATACCAAATTAAATGCTCTATCCAAATATAAAATTTATTTCCTGTTTTGAATATTTTAAATTGGTGCAATATTTGAAAACCTGTTAAATTCACTTAATTTTGCAAAAATCATAACTTGGTCATAAAAATTCCAAATTCCACAAACTAAATATGTTTTCCAATCAACTTTTCATGTACTTTCCAAATATAATTTTTTTGCTGTTTGGAATAATTTAAATTGCTGAAAACAACTGTTTCTTGTTTATTGCATTCAAAATTGCCAAAATAATAACTTGCTCATTTTAAATCCAATTTCCACAAATGAAATATGTTTTCCATGCAAAATTAAACCACCTTTCCAAATATAAAATTTGTTTCATGTTTTGAATAATTAAAATTGGTTAAATGCTATAAACCTTGTTTAAATCATTTAATATTGTTAAATTCATAACTTGATCAAAACAAATTCTTTTGGGACATATAAAATATGTTTTCAAACCCTAAAAGTATAAACTTTTGAAATATGAATTTGGTTTAATGTTTTGAACAAATAAAAATTCAAATAAGTTCATGTTTGAATTAAATTCAATTAAATCTTGTTTAACTTGTTTAATTCATAAGTAATTCATCCTAAATCCTTTTTCAACAAGTGAAACATGTATTCCAACTAAAATCTTGTTTTCTTTTCAAATATGAACTTTGTTATCTATTTTGAACAATTTAACTTGATGAAAACAACAAATGCTTGTGTGACACCTTTAAGTAACCAAAATTCCCAAACTTAACAAATGAATTTCCAAACTTGTTAAACCTTATTTCCAATTGGTTCTATTGTTGTTATTTTGTTGTTTTCCTCATCCATGCATCATGCTAATCCACTTTCACCTATTGGTTAGTTGTAAAACAATTAATTCAACCATAATTCATGGGCTTTCCATATGCAATCCAAAATTGCATGTGGGTCCATTTAATCATGTTGTTACCGCATCAACTAGTTTATTTTGATGCATCAAATAAATGGTCATGCATCATCCCATGTTTGTGCACTATGCCCTGATATTGATTGTTTATCTTTCTGCATTGTTTGTTTGCTTTTTCTCGGATAAACGACGACGTTGAGACCGCGATACTTACGACACCCCTTCTAAGGATTTTAGCTCAGTACCAGGCTACTGGGTTTGCAGGCAAGTTATCACTCACATGAACCACTGTGTTCCTTTCAACATTGGTTACCGATACTTTCCGTTGTTCTTTTCTGCTAGCCTTAGTAGTTGTTGTTTCCGTTACGAACCCATCACATGAATCCCTTAACCCTGATATTGCCTCACCTCCACACCTATAACCATTGCTTGTGCCCGTGTCTTACTAGCATGCTTAGGTTGTTTTGCTCGAGTCTGTTACCCGTTACTTTCTGTTACTATTACTTCTATGTTCTGGGGGCTCGATGTTAATCAATCAATCATGCTAATGTTACTGTTAAATAATAATTTGATGATAAGGCACCGGCAGGAGGCCCTGTGTGGTTTTGAGGCCTGCTAGTGTCGACCCTAATAGGAAAAGGGTCTTGTCTACTGATCCATGATGAGCGCACTAACCGCATGTGGGAAGCGAGTATGGGCGCCCCCCTCAATTTGATTCGATTCGCATCTCGTCCAAATCGCCTCATTTAGTTCGTGTTTTCCATTTGCCGCATGCATGTTTTTGCGAGCCCAGGCCAGGGTGGAACTTTCGTAGTCGGCATATAGGGGGACACGTTCTTAGAGTGCTATGAGGGTCCATTTTCTTCTGGGCTCGATTAGCCGTGCGCCCAAGGTTCTTTGGGCTTGATGCGAAGAAGAGTTGAGTTGTGTTGAGTGCCCCGCTTGGTGGAAGGGCCTTTCCATCTGGCGGGTTATTCATGCGTGTACGGCCAAATTGGTGCAACCCTGCAGGGATAATCTTCTCGAGAAGCCGTGTTTTCCGCGGTTATGGATTACTTGGTGAAAGTACTGGCTAACAAGTACTCAGGACAACTTAAACCTAATGATTAACAACTTTACACCCAATGATTAATAACTTGACTAGTAATAGGCTTATTGACACAATAATTTGAACCATCATTATTTTCAACTGTGTGAGTTATCCTCGGATTGCTTCTTTGGATAAGGGGCGAGATCCAGGATGGGTTTGTTTGAAGTTATCTTTCAGTTGGTTACAATACTCGATCTTATCTCCTTTCTGTTAGCCGGAAGTGGTAGAATCTCTGTAGTTGGTTAGTGCAGCCAGTTGCAGCATCTTTTATATCCCCCTTTTCCTTCCGTTGAACCCAAAGCATCTGTGCTTGGTGTTGACGGGTTACACTTTGGTGAACTGTGAGTCTTGCTTGCCAGTACGTTTATGTACTGACCCCTTTGGGGCTGTGGTTTCCGCAGACCTACGTTCCCGAGGATCTACATGGTGGCTACTACGTGGAGTATGACGAGACTGCTGACGAGTAGATAGCGGACCCGGGCAGGATCCGAGACTTCGTGGATGGGCTCCGTCTTTTCGTTTCCGACCTCTTAGGCCCATTTGGTTCTTGTCTGTACTCAGACATGTTGAATGCTTCCGCTGTGATGTAATGATGTATTGTTGGGACATGTGTCCTCTGGATGATTGTATTTGCTATCTCTGCTCTAATGAGAGCTATTTGCACCTTATTTCAATCTTTTGTGTCGTAGAGATCTGTTGTGATATCACTTGTTCAAACGCCGTTGACGTACCATGTGTGTATGTTTTGAAGTACGTCAATGGAAGTATCCTGATTTCTATGGGATAGTTTACGTCGACGCTGAACAGATAGGGGTTGGTTGTCACACATACGTGTGTTGGCCTACTCGTAAGAGGACGCGGGTGCCGGTAAGCTCCGTAATCCAATCTACTACTGTTCAACGGAACGGCGAGTATCCTTTAGAAGTCCGGGTGCGACACCGGCCCCGTCGCCGGCGCTGCTCCCTGGCTCCCGCTGCCCGAGCTGCTGCTCTTCTCTGCCTCCAGCCCAAGCTCCACGACCACACCCGATTCGTGTCGCCATGGGCCTAGGTGGCTGCTGCGGTGGTGTTCATGCTGCCTGTATGTATGCGCGCCGGCCGTGGGTCGCTGTCGCCGCCTCCTTGGGAGGAGCAGCACGAAGTGTTGCCCCGTGAGGAGAAGCGCCCGTGGCACGGTGGGAGTAGTAGCGCGCGTGGCGTTGCCTCACGTCGGAGGGAGAAGTCCGAGGTCCGCGGATGCAGGCTCCACCGCACCATCCGCTGTTTCTCGTGCAGGAGGCCGAGGAAGCTCCTGCTCTGCCGTCGGTACCGTCACATCTTGGGCTGTAATTCGTGGCCGTCGTTCGCCCCTGTGGGAGACGCAGCCAGCTTGTCGCAGATCCCGCCGGCGAAGGCGTGCTGCCACCTCTCCATCCACAACAAACCTGCAATGATCCGGGTCTTCGTGCCTCGGGCTTCACGTGTAAGTCCCCGTGTGATGGATTCACACGTCCGAAGACCAACCCCGATGACAATGGGTGGCCGCAATAGTCGACAAGATCTACTTTGAGCCGTGAACGTCTACATACCCCTAACCCTGGACGCGTCAAGTTCTTCTACTCGCAAGACCGACCTTGACAAGTTCTTCGTGTCCGTTCACATCGACAAGAACTGACCACGGTGGCCATGGCGGTTGAACAACTACAATGACCATGCATCGACAACATCAACAAGAACACCCCCGACCCCAAGGACGGGAACCGCCATGATCTCCTACATGGATGCGACGAGTACCTCGACCACGTCTACTTCCTCTTCGGACCTCGATGAAAAGATCGACAACGACCACCGATCACGTGAACGACTACCTCGGCTACGGAACGAGAACGACTACTTCCACTACTTCCTCGACGTCGACTACTTCCTCCACGCACCAAGACACCGGCGTTATCCGAATACCCTCCTTCCAACGTGCGAACTCAAACCCCAACCCTATACCTATATGCCTATTTTTCTAAATACCATCTATTTTATAAATGTCAAATCATCCATGTGTTGCATTGCATATTGTGGGTGCGGGCAATAATAATGTCATCTAATAATTAAATATGGAATGAGTTGGAATAATTAAATATTGTCCTGGTTCCATTTAAATTGTGTATCTCATCTATATCCTTGACACTCCATGTTAAAAAACATTTAATCTTGATGGGTAGATAAATAATGTGAACCTCCTAAATTAAATGTTGGGCTTCCGGCTCAATTTAAATTGATTTAATTGCATAAATCATAACTAATTCATCTTAACTCCAAATTTGAAAAGTAAAATATGTTTTCCAATCAAAATTCTCTAAACTTTGCAAATATAACATTTGTTTTCTGTTTTGGATAAATAAAATTAATAAATTACTTAATGCTTTAATTAAATCATTTAAATGGTGAAATTCATAACTTGCTCAATTAAATTCCAATTTCAACAAATAAAATATGTTTTCCATGCAAAATTGAATAAGCTTTCCAAATATAAACTTTGTTTTCTATTTTGAATAAATTAAATTGCTGAAAACAACTATTTCTTAATTAATGCATTTAAAATTGTCAATTTAATAACTTCCTCATCTAAAATCCAAATTCAACAAATGAAACATGTATTCCATCTAAAATTTTGTGTTCTTTCCAAAAATAAATTTTGTTATCTGTTTTGAACATTTAAAATGGGTGAAAACAAAAAATTCTTGTGTAACTCATTTAAGAAGCCAAATTTCATAACTTGATAAATAAAATTCCAAAATTGGTAAACAACATATCAAACTGAAGCTATTGTTGTTTTATTATTGTTTTCATCATCCATGCATCATTCTAATCAACTTTCACATGATGGTTATTTGTAGATCATTTAATTCAACATTAATTCATGGGTTTTTCCATATGCAATCCAAATTGCATATGGGCCCATTTAAATATGTTTACCATGTCAACTAGTTTATCTTTAATGCATCCTTAAACTCGTCATGCATCCATATCTTGATCATGCTGGATCTTTTGCCGTAGAAGTAATTGTTGCATCCGGTGTTTGTTCTAGTTCGTTGCTTCTTCGCGGATAGGACGTTGAGATGATGTGAGCAACGACAAGTTCTTCGGATGTACCTCTACTTGCTGGATCTCAGGCAAGTATACTCACTTGCTACCTATGGCTGCCTTTCATCACTTGTTACCGATTCTTTCCGTTGTCTTTATTCTAGCCTTATGATTCGATGCTTGTGTCTCGATCCTATCATATGTTTACCTTGCAGCCATGATATAGCCTTTCCTTCCACTTCCTATTAACTGTTCCTTGTTTACCTTGTTGGCCCTCGTGTCGTAGTTGCATGCTTAGTGTTGTTTGCGCTCAAGTCTTGCTGTCCGTCTTGTCATCTGTTTAGTTTGATAGTTGGGTTTCGAATTCAATCAACAACATGTTAATGTTTTGGGTAATATTAATTTGATGATAAGGCACCGGCAGGAGGCCCGGCGTGGTTTTGAGGCCTGCTAGTGTCGACCCTAATTAGGAAAAGGGTCTTGTCCATTGATCCATGATGAGCGCACTAACCGCATGTGGGAAGCGAGTATGGGCGCCCCCCGCAATTCTGATTCGATTCGCATCTCGTCCAAATCGCCTCATTTAGTTCGGGTTTTCCATTTGCCGCATGCATATGGACGTGCGACCCCTTGGCGCTAGGGTGGAACTTTTGTAGTCGGCATTTAGGGAGACACGTTCTTAGAGTGCTATGAGGGTCCCCTTTTCTTCGTGGGGCTTGATTAGCCGTGCGCTCAATTGCACGGGGTTCTTTGGGCTTGATGCGAAGAAGAGTTGGGTTGTGCTGAGTACCTCGCTTGGTGGGTTGATCCCCCGTCTGGCGGGTTATTCTTACGTGTACGGCCAAATTGGTGCACCCCTGCAGGGTTAAATCTTCTCGAGAAGCCGTGTTGTCCGCGGTTATGGATGACTTGGTGAAAGTGCTGGCTAACAAGTACTCAGACAACTTACACTTAACGATGATAACTTGACTAGTAATATAGATTACCTCCACCATAAGAATGAATGTCACCCTAATCAACAGTGTGAGTTTCCTTGGGTTGCTTCCTTAGTAGGGGGTAACATTGGATGGGTATTGTTTGGTGAGTAGTTGTAGTTGGTTCTGATTCGCTATCTTATCCCTTTCTTTTAGCCGGATGTTGTAGCGAGTCTCTGTAGTTAGTTAGTGCAGCCAGCTGCCGCTTCTTTGCAGTAATCCCTTCCTTTCCGTTGTACCCAAAGTATTTGTATCTTGTGATGACTGGTTACGCCGGTATATTGTGATTATAGTTTATCCACTTGCCAGTACTTAATCGTACTGACCCACGAATCCATTTCGTGGCTGCATATTCCACATTGCAGTCAACAGGTTTGAAGTCTGACGACGTTAGCTTGGGAATCCCTCCGGCTTGGCCTGGGCAGGGATTGGACGCCATCGGTTATCTTCAGGACTCTTAGTCCAATTTGTATCTTGTCCGTAGTCGGACGCTATGTTGTTTCTTCCGCTGTTATTTGGATCTTTGTATTGTATCAGTTGTATCCTCGACTCGTTCGAGTCGTCTTGTATATATCTCTTCTGTTGTTGTTGTGGATTATTCGTGAACTGTTGTAATGTTATCACAAGTGGCAACCTGGAATCGGGTATTATGTGGATTTGGCGAAAATGCTGAAATCTGCATAGTGCCTGATCTCGGGGCGTCACAAATGGTATCAGAGCATGGTTTCCGATTCCCGATGATTGTTTCGATACGAATGGTTATCGAAGCAACGGGTCCGCAAAGCCTGTAGGATAACCTCGTTAATGGTCGTTGTTTCTAGAGTGTCAAAAACTATTTCTGCTAAACTATTTTGGAAACATCTCAATAGGATTCTTGTTTTCTCCTTATCTCTATTCTATTTCCCCTCCCATCTTATTTGTTTTGGAGTCTCTCTTCCCTTATCTATCTTTCAAAGTGTTAGGATCCTACGTGGGTTGGACGTTTTCTGAGCCGTTAACCTAATAGGTTCGATCATCGGAAGATTCCTGGTGGAAGAACATCGTCATCAACCCGAGCAAGAATCTCTTGTTAGTGGTGTCGAGAAACTTTTGTTAGTGGTGTCGAGAAGGAGAGATCCACCCACTGACCCCGAGAAATCAACCGCAACACGAAGACTCCGTAGTTGAAACCTCTCTTCCCCTTGCCTTGGGTGGATTGCGAGGGCGCAATCCCCTTGTTAGTGGTGTCGCCTGTAACACCCGGGGTTTTTCTTCCATTAGATTTTGTTTGTTTTGCTTTTTCACATCATACCATCATGCATCACCATTCATTCAAAACTTTCAAACAAATTAAAAATTCATCAAGACTTATTTTCTAAAATCTCCTGCAATTCATTTGATGCCTCAATATATTTTTATTAATGCCCCAAACAATTTCTAGAGCTGAAAACAATGACACAAAAAAGAAAAAGAAAAAAAAAAGATGTTTGGCTGGGTGGCAGCCAATCGGCCAGGCCCTAGTGGCCCAACCGGAGGCCACCAACCGAACCTAGACCTAACCCTAGCCCCACACGCACACAGAACCCACCACGCACACATCGCACACACCCACCCCAGGAAAGCAACGCTCGATCCCCAACCCCTCCCTCGCTCGTCCTGCTCACCATCGAGCGCCGCCAGGGGCGAGCGCCCATCGCTCCCTCCCCTCCCCCTCGCTTGCTCGTCGCCCCGCCTCCCGTCGCCCGCTGCCCTCCTCTGCCTCGTCCCCTTCCTCCCAAGCCCGACCTCCTCGCCCCCCTCCGTTCTTGACTCTCTCTCACACGCACGGGAGGCGCCGCCACAGCGTTTCCGGCCGCTGTTGGCCGGCCCCGTCGCCGGCGCTGCTCCCTGGCTCCCGCTGCCCGAGCTGCTGCTCCTCTCTGCCTCCAGCCCAAGCTCCACGACCACACCCGATTCGTGTCGCCATGGGCCTAGGTGGCTGCTGCGGTGGTGTTCATGCTGCCTGTATGTATGCGCGCCGGCCGTGGGTCGCTGCCGCCGCCTCCTTGGGAGGAGCCGCACGAAGTGTTGCCCCGTGAGGAGAAGCGCCCGTGGCACGGTGGGAGTAGTAGCGCGCGTGGCGTTGCCTCACGTCGGAGGGAGAAGTCCGAGGTCCGCGGATGCAGGCTCCACCGCACCATCCGCTGCTTCTCGTGCAGGAGGCCGAGGAAGCTCCTGCTCTGCCGTCGGTACCATCACATCTTGGGCTGTAATTCGTGGCCGTCGTTCGCCCCTGTGGGAGACGCAGCCAGCTTGTCGCAGATCCCGCCGGCGAAGGCGTGCTGCCACCTCTCCATCCACAACAAACCTGCAATGATCCGGGTCTTCGTGCCTCGGGCTTCACGTGTAAGTCCCCGTGTGATGGATTCACACGTCGGAAGACCAACCCCGATGACAATGGGTGGCCGCAATAGTCGACAAGATCTACTTTGAGTCGTGAACGTCTACATACCCCTAACCCTGGACGCGTCAAGTTCTTCTACTCGCAAGACCGACCTTGACAAGTTCTTCGTGTCCGTTCACATCGACAAGAGCTGACCACGGTGGCCATGGCGGTTGAACAACTACAATGACCATGCATCGACAACATCGACAAGAACACCCCCGACCCCAAGGACGGGAACCGCCATGATCTCCTACATGGATGCGACGAGTACCTCGACCACGTCTACTTCCTCTTCGGACCTCGATGAAAAGATCGACAACGACCACCGATGACGTGAACGACTACCTCGGCTACGGAACGAGAACGACTACTTCCACTACTTCCTCGACGTCGACTACTTCCTCCACGCACCAACGACACCGGCGTTATCCGAATACCCTCCTTCCAACGTGCGAATCCAAACCCCAACCCTATACCTATATGCCTATTTTTCTAAATACCATCTATTTTATAAATGTCAAACCATTCATGTGTTGCATTGCATATTGTGGGTGCGGGCAATAATAATGTCATCTAATAATTAAATATGGAATGAGTTGAAATAATTAAATATTGTCCCGGTTCCATTTAAATTGTGTATCTCATCTATATCCTTGTCACTCCATGTTAAACAACATTTAATCTTGATGGGTAGATAAATAATGTGAACCTCCTAAATTAAATGTTGGGCTTCCGGCTCAATTTAAATTGATTTAATTGCATAAATCATAACTAATTCATCTTAACTCCAAATTTGAAAAGTAAAATATGTTTTCCAATCAAAATTCTCTAAACTTTGCAAATATAACATTTGTTTTCTGTTTTCGATAAATAAAATTAATACAATTACTTAATGCTTTAATTAAATCATTTAAATGGTGAAATTCATAACTTGCTCAATTAAATTCCAATTTCAACAAATAAAATATGTTTTTCATGCAAAATTGAATAAGCTTTCCAAATATAAACTTTGTTTTCTATTTTGAATAAATTAAATTGCTGAAAACAACTATTTCTTAATTAATGCATTTAAAATTGTCAATTTAATAACTTGCTCATCTAAAATTCAAATTCAACAAATGAAATATGTATTCCATCTAAAATTTTGTGTTCTTTCCAAAAATAAATTTTGTTATCTGTTTTGAACATTTAAAATGGGTGAAAACAACAAATGCTTATGTAACTCATTTAAGAAGCCAAATTTCATAACTTGATAAATAAAATTCCAAACTTGGTAAACAACATATCAAACTGAAGCTATTGTTGTTTTCTTATTGTTTTCATCATCCATGCATCATTCTAATCAACTTTCACATGATGGTTATTTGTAGATCATTTAATTCAACATTAATTCATGGGTTTTTCCATATGCAATCCAAATTGCATATGGGCCCATTTAAATATGTTTACCATGTCAACTAGTTTATCTTTAATGCATCCTTAAACTCGTCATGCATCCATATCTTGATCATGCTGGATCTTTTGCCGTAGAAGTAATTGTTGCATCCGGTGTTTGTTCTAGTTCGTTGCTTCTTCGCGGATAGGACGTTGAGATGATGTGAGCAACGACAAGTTCTTCGGATGTACCTCTACTTGCTGGATCTCAGGCAAGTATACTCACTTGCTACCTATGGCTTCCTTTCATCACTTGTTACCGATTCTTTCCGTTGTCTTTATTCTAGCCTTATGATTCGATGCTTGTGTCTCGATCCTATCATATGTTTACCTTGCAGCCATGATATAGCCTTTCCTTCCACTTCCTATTAACTGTTGCTTGTTTACCTTGTTGGCCCTCGTGTCGTAGTTGCATGCTTAGTGTTGTTTGCGCTCAAGTCTTGATGTCCGTCTTATCATCTGTTTAGTTTGATAGTTGGGTTTCGAATTCAATCAACAACATGTTAATGTTTTGGGTAATATTAATTTGATGATAAGGCACCGGCAGGAGGCCCGGCGTGGTTTTGAGGCCTGCTAGTGTCGACCCTAATTAGGAAAAGGGTCTTGTCCATTGATCCATGATGAGCGCACTAACCGCATGTGGGAAGCGAGTATGGGTGCCCCCCGCAATTCTGATTCGATTCGCATCTCGTCCAAATCGCCTCATTTAGTTCGGGTTTTCCATTTGCCGCATGCATATGCAGGTGCGAACCCTTGGCGCCAGGGTGGAACTTTTGTAGTCGGCATTTAGGGAGACACGTTCTTAGAGTGCTATGAGGGTCCCCTTTTCTTCGTGGGGCTTGATTAGCCGTGCGCTCAATTGCACGGGGTTCTTTGGGCTTGATGCGAAGAAGAGTTGGGTTGTGCTGAGTACCTCGCTTGGTGGGTTGATCCCCCGTCTGGCGGGTTATTCTTACGTGTACGGCCAAATTGGTGCACCCCTGCAGGGTTAAATTTTCTCGAGAAGCCGTGTTGTCCGCGGTTATGGATGACTTGGTGAAAGTGCTGGCTAACAAGTACTCATACAACTTACACTTAACGATGATAACTTGACTAGTAATATAGATTACCTCCACCATAAGAATGAATGTCACCCTAATCAACAGTGTGAGTTTCCTTGGGTTGCTTCCTTAGTAGGGGGTAACATTGGATGGGTATTGTTTGGTGAGTAGTTGTAGTTGGTTTTGATTCGCTATCTTATCCCTTTCTTTTAGCCGGATGTTGTAGCGAGTCTCTGTAGTTAGTTAGTGCAGCCAGCTGCCGCTTCTTTGCAGTAATCCCTTCCTTTCCGTTGTACCCAAAGTATTTGTATCTTGTGATGACTGGTTACGCCGGTATATTGTGAGTATGGTTTATCCACTTGCCAGTACTTAATCGTACTGACCCACGAATCCATTTCGTGGCTGCATATTCCACATTGCAGTCAACAGGTTTGAAGTCTGACGACGTTAGCTTGGGAATCCCTCCGGCTTGGCCTGGGCAGGGATTGGACGCCATCGGTTATCTTCAGGACTCTTAGTCCAATTTGTATCTTGTCCGTAGTCGGACGCTATGTTGTTTCTTCCGCTGTTATTTGGATCTTTGTATTGTATCAGTTGTATCCTCGACTCGTTCGAGTCGTCTTGTATATATCTCTTCTGTTGTTGTTGTGGATTATTCGTGAACTGTTGTAATGTTATCACAAGTGGCAACCTGGAATCGGGTATTATGTGGATTTGGCGGAAATGCTGAAATCTGCATAGTGCCCGATCTCGGGGCGTCACATGTGGCGAACAAATTACAGCTGGGCAATTGACAGAAATGAAGGCTGCACCGTAGTGCATATGCAAGACATAAAGATTACTATGTGATTTATGCGGGCATTACAACAAAATACATAGACCGTCATCCAACTGTATCTATGTCTAATAATCCACCCTCCGAATATCATCCGAACAAACATTGGGTATTAAGTTGCAAGCAACACATTATCGCCGTAAGCAAAGTGTGTAATGTAAACATTGTAAACTAGGTAAACACCGTTGTTTTCTCCCTAATGGAAACATCACATCCTCCATCTGTCACGTTTTTTTCACTTGAGCACAGATGAAAAGGAGGCATGAACCCACTATCGAGCATAAATACTCCCTCTTGGAGTTACTAGCATCTACTTGGCCAGAGCATCTACTAATAACGGAGAGCATGCAAGATCATAAATAACATAAGCATGAAGATAACATGATAGATTGATAACCATAAGACATAGCATTCAAAATTCATCAGATCCCAGCAAACACAACATGTACCATTACATAAAGATGATCTTGATCATGATAGACAGCTCACAAGATCTGAACATGAGGTACAAAGTGGATAGAACAACCATCTAGCTATTTCTATAGACCCGTAGTCTAGGGATGAACTACTCATGCATCACTTAGGAGGAGGGCATGATGGTGTAGACCCCTTCGATGATGAATTCCCCCTCCGACCGGGTGCCAGGGAGAGCTCCAGAACCCTCCCGATCTCGGGATGACGATGACTACGGCCTCGGGTGTTTCTCGGAAAAAGGTGGAATATATTTAGGGTTTATGTCTCGGTGGGTAAATAGGCGGTGGAGGCCTGGGGGGCCCACACCACCCCCCGACGCGGCCAAGGAGGGGGCGCACCGCCCTATGGTGTGGGCCCCCTGAGGCCCCCCTTCGGGTCTCTTCGGGACTTCGTGCAACCGTTCGGAATTCTATGACTTCCGGACTTCGAATTTTCCCATTCCAAGAATATTTGCAGAACAACTTTTCTGAAACAAAAAATAGCATAAAATAGGGAACTGGCTCTGTGGCATCTTGTCAATAGGTTAGTCCGGAAAATCGATAAAAACGACATAAAGTGTATAACAAACATGTGGGAAACAATAAGAAAACAACATGGAACATTAGAAATTAAGGATATATTTATGAGTATCATCCCCTGCTGTAGACTTGCATATACAACATATTCTGGACATTGTTGTGCAAACTGAACCTGATCCTAATGTGCAAACTGAAACTGTTGCTGCTGTTGAGGAGGTGCATCAGGTGAAGCATGCACTTGGTCGTGTTGTTGGGAGGCCTACTGATCCTGACAAGAAAATCGGGAGCATCAACAAGTTGGTTGTTGTAGAAGTTGAGAATTCGAAGAAATCGAGCGGTAAGGAGAAGAAAGTGCATGGTAAGAAGAGGCAAAATAAAAAGATTTGGAATTATTTGTGAAAAATTGTTGTTGTAATAATCCGGCAATTGTGTTATGGAGTGGAAACTTGTTAGTGCTATGATGTGTTGCTATTTGTAATAATATGTCGTTTGAATTCTAAATTTCAACCAAATTTGAAAGTTGAACCAAAATTCAAAATTCTTCATTGTTTTTGTGCTATGCTTGGATTTGCAATGTTTCAAACTATTATGCACTTGTTTGCTTCAACTTGGTCATCAATCCTAATAGGGGGGTTTCAGACAGGGTTTAGGGTTTTAGTGAGCTAGAGTTGAGCATAAGTAATTTTTTAAAAATCAAATAAATATGTACATTTCGCTCACTGTCTACTTATGCAACTATGTTGCTAAAAAAATTAAAATTTGTTATAAAACATACAACTAACGCACATTGTCTACTTATGCAACTAAGATAGGAATGAGTTAGGGTTGAGCACAACTAATTCAAAAAAAATCAAAACAACATACAACCAGCGCACATGGTCTAATTGTGCAACTAAGTTGCTATAAAAAAATATAAAACTTGTTATATCCACATTTTAATTCCAACATTCACACGTTCATGATATCGATGTAACGAGGTAGGGTTGACCATAAGTAATTAAAAAAACAAATAAATATAAAACGAGTGCACATTGACGTTTTACGAGACATAGTTATAAAAAATATAAATGTTGATTTCGAGTTGGTCAACGATTTTGTACAAAGTTTGAGCAAACATTCAAATGAGCACAAATAATTCAAAAAAAATATCAAAAACATAAAACCGGCGCACATAGTCATTGTACATGACATAGTTATGAAAAAAATATAAACTTGGTATGCGAGTGTTTTCATGAGAAATCTTGCACACAAATGAGTTACCACGAACGAACATGCAGAGAGTTCAAGGAAGTGAGAGAGGGTTTGATGTTTTAAAAAATTCAAAAAATTGAAAAAAATCACCAAAGATTCATTTTGGTGTGACTAAGAATGACCGAGGCTTACTTTTTCATTTTGGTATTTAAAACTTGTTTAAATGATGGTCAAACTTGTGTTTGACCGGTTTTGAAATAATCATAAAATATTTAAGAAACTTTTTAAAAAAAATATCCAGTGCACATGGTCTTAGTTTGTCGTGTGCTAATAGCTCCAACTGATAAATAAGGTCTAGATATATATTAAACAACAAATGCTTCAGTATGGTGTGAAATCTCACATCTCAAACTATGAACTCTCATGTGTGAAGAGAGTTGGTTTATGTTCTGAGAATTGACTCTATATTGTTGAAGGACACTATATTAGTGTAACATATGTTAACCCTAGAGTTTGAGATTATTTGGAGAAGGTCAAAAAAATGACAGGATTAGAAATGGGGTTGTTTGGGCTACCTTTGGGGCTCTTTTGTAGCTCATTTTGGTGCATATTGTTGTTAGTGAAGGCTTCTTCGTTATAATGTATATAAATCATGTTTTTATATTTTTCCTAGACTTGTATTCGACCTATATAGTCTGATTCCAAAGCCTCACTATTTATTGGATGAGTATTCATATTATTTATTTTCTTTTGAACAATAATGGTTTTATTCGAAAAAAGTAAATAAAACAAGTTTAAAACATGAAAATGGGAAAGAAATTGGATCTTTCTTAGTCACTCCAAAATTAAGCTTTGGTGAGGTTTTGACACTTTTCATTTCCAAAATTCTAAAACCCACATCATCACTCTTGAAATCTCTACTACTCTGTTCGAGTTATCACATGTTAGTGAAGGATTATTTGTTATAATGTATATAAATCATGTTTTTATTTTTTATCGTTACTATATGACATAAGAAGACTATGGGGGCCGGTTATACATATTTTTGACTTTTTGAATGAGTTGTGCTCATTTAAAATTTGGTCAACCCTCACAAAACCACGTTGACCCGGTCGGAAACCTTCTAGAAGGTAACCGCATATTCCACCTGGGCTGTTGGATCGAAGCCTTCTAGAAGGAATCTCGTGTGGACGGTTACGATCGGCTGGGCCAGGGCGATCCGCGACACTCGTTTTGCGCTATGATTGGTTGGTCGGAGAGACACCCATTGGCCCGTCATGCAACTAATCCGTGTAGGCTTTGGGCTGCTTTTGTATGCATGTGTGGGCTAGCGACGGTGATGCCATGCATGACCTGGGCCTTCCACGTCGCACCGCTCGATTCATACGTCGCATGCAAAGTTACCCTGCTCTCTCGATTCAGACGTCGCACCGCAGCCAATTAAAACTTGCAACGATTCAGATGGGCGCTCTAAGTAGTCGCATCGGAGCAATTAACCATGTTTCAGACTATGTTGCAAACGGGAAAATCATCCAATCAATTCAGACTTAAAGTACATGGGCCAACACACGCGAAGGCCACGTAGTGAGAACAATCGCATGCCTCTCTTCCTCTTCCTCTTCCACCCGGCTATATAAACGTCCTTGTTCCTCTCCTCTATCCACCAAAGCCACATCCATCCCCTGCCCCTCCAGTTCTAGCACAAGCAAATCAGCATCATCTCGGAGCACTCCAAGCGTGCGCCGGCCAAGATGCAGTTCACCCGAGCGACGTTCCGTCGGCCGGCTACGGTGCCGGAGAGGCGCTTCTCGGTCGGCGTTGTCGTGGAGGACACCCTCCGCGTGTGGGCGATATCAAGGTGGAGGGGACAAGGTCGATCTTGCCGAGGACTTCCTCGCCTCCGGCTTTTCCCATTCAACCTCCAATCGGGCACGCGGCCCATGTTCCGCCTCAACGTGAACTATGCAAACGATGGCGTCACCGTGAGGCTGCTCACGGTCACTTTCACCAACGTGTTCGATGCGTATGTGCTGCTCGGGCAAGTTTTCTGGTATGGTTGCGAGTATATCGCCTTCACAACGTACAACATCTACACCAACTTCGAGTGCATCTTCCCCACTCGTAACCATATGCACTCCGTCCCCTACAACTTCGACGAGGACGAGTGAGCAAGGAGATGGGGAGACCCAAGAAAATGGCGGAGAAGGTGAAGATGTTGGGCGGTGAAGCGAGACCGGGGTGAAGATGGTGCTTATTTAGTTCTAGTTTTAGTTTCATCGTGCTTATTTAGTTTCGTTTCCCCTATCCTCGTGTCGTCTCATGTCATGTATATCGTGTTTCTATGTTAAGAGTGCCCAAGTTATAAGGGATATTGTGCGTCCTAATATATATTATGGTCCCTGGACACATTGACCTTGCCATCTTTTTTTCGTAAACCTCCAAAGAAACGGAGCCATCCATAGTTCGCAAACGGATCCATGCACAAATACACAAATATCTTTTTTATTTTATTATCTTGGTTCATATGGTTTGATCTTCTAGTTTTGCCACTGCTCATGGAACCACATTGTTTTGTGTGGTAGTAACGGGCTCGTAAAATGTTTATGAAGTAAAATGGGTGCTACAAATAATTAAAAAAGTAACTAACAGAAACAAGTAAAAGAAGTAAACTTTCTATCTCTTTGCATTTTCCCGCTTTTTTCGATTAAAAGTGATCGCTCCCCAGTTCCATTTCATTGAAATGAAACCACATCGTTTTTGGAGCACAACACGTGACCAAACGCAGAAACAACACAACAGAACTACTCTCTCCACTAAAACCATCTTTTTTCACTTTTATTCCATTGTACCTATATTTTTTAAAGCATATGGGTGCCTACATACTATAAACAAAAAAATTGGATAGCCCATTATCACAGAGGGATCTTATACACAGGTAGCACGGCCCAGCAATTGAAGTAGAAGAAATCATCACCACGGTGGGCTTTGTTTGGTTATTTCCTAAAGGTCAGCCCATTAACCTTTTTTTTACCACGAGCGGAACTTTGGTCAGCTGTTAAATGAAAAATGGTAAGTGTTGGACTTCAGAGTTCAGACTGGCAGCAACAATCCACGAACTTGGCATGGCTCGTAGATCACGTCCTCTGCCCAAAAACTGACTACAAATTGTGCCAGTGCTTCTCTAGCAATGGATGAACAACAAGTAAAACATAAACAGAGCAACGAGACAACCAATAAAGCCTTCTGCAATTCTATTTGCTTGCTTCTGCAAATCGACTAGCTTCTTTAGATGTTTCTTGATCTTCTTCAGTTCCTCGTTCAGTTCGGACTACGCGGGCAGATCAGCATGGGAATTGCGCGCATTCCTCGTGGTCGGCACGGCTCTGTCCTCCAATTCCTCCCCATCAAGTGGCGGCAACCCCAAATTGAGCTCCTAGGTTGTAGCCCCGTTCGAATCAATGTAGCCCTCAAATTTAAGCCTCTCAATATACACATCCATCCACTCAAAATGGTCACATCTCTTCAAGATCTAAAAACAGCAACATGGACCCTAAATCTCAAATTCGACGAGAAAAAACAAAATGGGGAGAAATTAGAGAAAAAGGTAGCAAATCTAACCTTCCCATCCCGTCCTGCCACTTTCTTGCTCAAGCATCTAACAAACTCGTGCCCAAGATTTTCGTTCAGATTAGTTTTACTGACCCACCGCTTAAGAGGATCTGAGCGTGGGAAATCAGGGCACCTTGTCAGCGGCACTAGACCATATCATCGCCATCTTGACTGCGAGGCGAAGGAAGCGCTAGAGATATCTTGTTGCTGCCCTTCGTCGTTGGAGAAGAGGAAGATTGTGGAAAGGGGAAGCAATGGCACGGGCGGGTGGGCGGGTGCGGGCGCGTCTCTGGTCTAGCTGCGGTGAGGTGGGTTCCGCAGGTGAGTTGGATAAGTGGTGAGGTGGGTCCCAGCTGACGTTGATAAGTGGTGGGTCAAGCTGCGTTGAGGTGGGCCCAGCAGTGCGGTGAGTTGGATATGTCACATACTGACCTAGATAAGTGATGGTTCCATCGTTTTGTCAGCTCACATAATACTAACATCAACGATCAGTTGTGTTTAGATACCATGTCGCTCGTGGGCTATTTGTGCACCCAAAAAAGTCGCAGAAGAGCGATTTCAGCCAACGACGTTGGTGTCCATCCAATTCACCTGAACGACGTCATATAGGGGCTATTTTCCCGTTTTAACCGCGAGTCCTTATATTGTGTGTAAGTACACGCCTCAGTAAGGGACGTCATGCTGTTATGTATGACTCGTTTTGTTGGGACAACATGGCCATTCAGTACAGAAGTTAAAAGGCCACAGAGGGCCCATCCTGTGATCCTTAGTTGTTTTCCTCTCCCCCCCTTCCCGCCTCCCCTTACTCGCCCTCTTTCTTCCCCCAACTCAACTTCCACTTCAATTCAGCAAAATTGGTTGCACATCTTCGTGGATTTCGACTTCCCTTCGTCCCTAGAGATAACCCCCTCTCCCCACACGACCCTTAGTTTGGTCGGAATAATCTTGGATTTTAGTGGTATTTTTTTGTCAAAAATATCGATACCTAGCTTTCGCAGTCAATTTTAGCCGTCTGTGTGCTGGAGGTGAAAACCTAGTAAAGTCTTTGACGTACGCGTCTGAGAGTGAGTCGAATTCAAAATGAGCTGGAGACAGAGCAACACTTGTAAATGGGGAGATGGCGCGAAGACAAGAAGAGACATGTTGAAAAGTACGGTATCCTCAAGTATCCTCTTTTCATGGAAGGTACAGTCGAGCGAAGGCCAAAGGAGGAAGTCAGCTTATCTCTAGAGACCAGGGCAGAGTCAACACTGACTCAGAAGACGAGGTGGATTCATCCCCTACTTGGCTAGGAGTTCAAATCCTTTATGAAGGCTAGTTCAACTCGGATGCTTGGGGTCCACACACGATAGGAGGACGAATGTGACATATACTCTTGGTTACATTCACTACTGCTATGTTCTCTTTATGGGATGACAAAGTGGAAGCGGTCAACTTGCAAGAAAAACATTCGACAAAATCATCTGAGCATATGTATGAATCGGTAGATGAAGAATCATCGGCTCTTCTCTGAACATATGTCTGATTCAAAGGATGCGCCGGAAGAAGAGTCGAGACTTTGGATATGGCGCCGACTAGGACAGGCATGGACATGAACATGGTTTACTATTTCCTGACCGAGTTATGTCCTGCCAATGAAGACATCGGAGGAGGATCCGGTGCCGGAGAGGTCGAGAGGAAAATAGTAGCGGCTGCTGATGGATGATCTGGCAGAGAGTCATGTTAGCTAAGGATCTGGTAGGTTCATAGAATAGCAACGGCCGCACCGGCAAGGGAGAGTTGGGCAAGAGACTCGTGTGGGAGGAGGAACCAAGTCGCTGTGACGATCCAAAGTCAAGGAATTCTCCCCGGACATCGAGAGACGTGGAAATCTTCCCCGAGAAACGGCGCGGATTGGGTCCGGATACCCGGTCATGTAGGCCTCCAATTTGTTGTGTTGATTTCCCGGGTGAGTGGGCCGCGTGGGTTTTTATTCGAGAGATAAATGCGGGATCCATTTGGGATCGATGTCCGGACAAATGGAAGTCGTCTATTTTGAAACGGATGGAGTACCAAACAAGCCCTTAGAGCAACTCCTACGCGCCGACCCATTTATGGTCTGCACGTGCTCCGTTTTCGTCCGTTTGGATCGGGAATTGGAGGGTCATCCAGCTCATGTCCGGTCATTCATGGCACTGGACCCAACGCGCCGACCCATTTGGTCTGGTCTGAGGCTGCTTTTTCCAATTTTGATCATTTCAGAAGTACCACAACTAACAAACATGCAACGTTCGAAATAGATAAAAGTATAATGTTTTACAATCAAATTGTACCAAATAAATGAGTCATTCAAGCAAATAAAATGTATTACAGCCAAATCGGAAAAAATGTTTCAAATAGATTGATGGGGCACTACAGGCTCCCCAAGTGAACCCACATATGCTCCACCAAATCATTTTGGAGCTGCCTATGAAGATTTCTATCACGCGTGTCACGATGAAATTCGACAAATTCTTCAAATGATACCACTCCAGGCTCGGGCTCAACCAGCTCGCCCCCGAACTCGTAATCCTGGTCAAAGAGGTCCTCGTTGCGCTCATCCTCAACGATCATGTTGTGCATGATGACACAACAAGTCATCACGTCCCACGTGACCTGGAGGCTCCATGTCATAGCAGGGTGCCAAACAATAGCCCAGCGGGCTTGGAGTACCCCGGAAGCTTGCTCCACATCCTTCCCTCTTCTCACTGACAGGAGAGGCGATCGTCTTCACAAATATGGACCATTGGGGGTAGATACCATCAGCGAGGTAGTAGCCATTGGTGTACTGGCGGCCATTGATCTCAAAGCTCACCTCCAGTGCATCGCGTTCGGAGAGCCTACCAAAGACCGGTGACCGCTGAAGCACGTTGATGTCATTTTGCGTGTCAGCCATGCCGAAGAACAAGTGCCAAATTCATAGGTCTTGTGATGCCACCGCTTCAAGCACAACCAAGCATTCCCCTGAATGTCCCTTGTACTGACCCTGCCAAGAAAATGGGCAATTCTTCCACTCGCATTGCATGCAATGTATGCTCCCAAGCATGCCAGGGAACCCTAATTCGACAGCTCAACAATCTTCTATGATATCACAACAATTAGGGTGTAATGCTTAAAACTCTTTAAGTAATAAAAACTCCCTTTAGTTAAAAAACAACAACTAGGGCACATCTTACTTATCTTGTGTTGAACAGTTTGATTAGTGTCGTGTCATATATTTTGTGCTACTTCATCTATTCCATACCATAAGACGTTTTGGCAAGCTAATTAAGGTTGTGGTTGTCATTTTAACATGGTTTCCATCTATGCTCTGACATGCTTGACATCTGCTAGGTAATTTGTCATTACAGACACGCTTGTTTGATTGTCATCTGCTATTTTTCAAATATTTTCTATACATTGCTGGCCATCTGTTAGTTTCATCTATTTTCTGTACATTGCTGGTCACCTGCTAGTTTTATCTGTTTTTTGTACGTACTTACATCTATTTTCTTTGCATGCTTGATAGGCAAGCAAGAAAAGGATGATGTCGACACCAGCTTCAGAGGATGAGGATGATACTTTAGGTGTCATGCTAGATCGTGGAAAACATACTTTATCGAATAAATCTCGTGTGGAAACAAGTATTTCAAAGTCTGAACATCAAGTGCAAACTGATGTTGAGAGAGGGGGGCATGCCAATATGCGCAACACAATTGCTGATTTGAGGGCGGCGAATGCAGAATCTCAGTGAATGAGGCTCCGGTTTGGATTTGAAATGAAAGAAATGCGGAAGGAACAAGACGAGTTAAAAACGTGCCAACAAAAAGGAGTTGCCCTTCTTGAGCAGTTAGCTCAGTGCATATGTGGTAATTGAAACTATGGTCGTGTTGCTGAAAGCTGAATTTCTGTATGTTAGTTTGCTTTTCTGTAAAATAAACCACTAGTGTTGCAATTTCTGTATTTGATGACTGCTATGTGGTTTGCTTTTCTGCATATGGAACATGGAAAGGTCAATTCGAACGTTGATTTAAGCACCCATCTCGCACGAAAAAAACGTCGTAGTATCGTAACGTAAAAACAGACCCGGATTAGGACACATGGTGCCGTATGCCATGCCCACGTGTCGTTTTCTGGTTGGACAGTTCCACAACGGAAGAAAAAAAAATGTCGCGAAAAGGTGCCACGTGGCACCGTACACATGGTCCACTTGTCATTTTATGACTAGGTAGTTCCACAACAAAAGAGAAACGTCGCGGAAAAGGACGCCACGGGACACCATGCACTTGGTCCACGTGGCGTCGTTTTGGGTCGGGAAAAAAAATCCGTCACCGCGTAGCCCACGACGACCGAAGATCGTCTCCCAAAAAAAACACGCGGCGACGTACGATTGTTCCATGTTGCGTCATCTCGTTGCGTCATCTCATACCACGACGCTAGCAAGTTCGTCGCAGATGGTGTCCACATGGTTTCACATGATTGGTCGAGGCCGCGACAACAAAAATCGTCGTGAACGGGATCGGCGGTTACGACGTCATGAACGGATTGGTGATGTTATAAACGGGGCCTCAACTGAATCTATTTTTGACGAAAAAGAACGTTGCGATCGTAATGACGTAAGCTTCCTGTACTGTGACGTCAGCTAATTACGCTAACGGCCGTCAGTTAATCCTTTTCCACGTGTCAGCCGTCAGCGACGAAAAACAACGTTGCCGCTTAATGGGCCGGGACCGGACGGACCAGATGCTCGTGACGATTTTCTGAAAGTTGCGGATATCCTCAACGTTCTCCCGTTCAAATTAACGTCACAGAATCTTCCGTGACAGTCGATCAGGGACGTTCTCACTTCGTCGAGCAAACCGTCGCGGATTGCCATTAGCGACGGTTTGAAGCCCATCCGCAACGGTATTGAAACGTCCCAGACCGCGCGGGATTTGGTAGTGCCTCTTGGCTCGTTAATGACCAAGAGCCGAGCTGTGTCTTCAACAGTTGGCTCCCTCAAGTACTCCTCCTCAAACACCTGCAATGATAGCCCCCACATAACGCGTACATTGAGTCAAGGCATGTGACTCGCTCATGCGCATGTACTCGTCAACAAGATCTCCAACAACCCCATATGCAAGCATCCGAATGACTGTCGTGCACATTTGGTACAAGGTGAAACCAAACTTACCAAACGTATCGGGCTTGCAAACGAAATAATCATCGTATGACACCACGCCCAGCCGAATGCGGGTGAACATATGCCTCGCCATCCGGAACTGTCGCTGAAACTTATGAGCTAGGCTTCGTGAGGTGGAAGTAATCTTTTTAGAGCTAGGCATGGCCGCCTTGTCTGTCACGGTCCAACGCCGGGGAACAGCCGGGAACCGAGCCCCTGTACATAGGATGTAGCCTCGAAATGTGCTCATTGATAAGGAGCGTAACAACCAAAGCGTCGGACTCGTCGTCCGATGATTCCGAGGACGAGGATGAGTATTGCAGGCTACCTGTAGCCGTACTCGTCCGAGCTATTCATGGTAGGTGATGGAACCGTACCTTGGGCAATCTGACGAACACCTCGTGGGCGCTGGTCGGTGCTCGTCGACAAGGCTGCGGCGCAAGGATAGACCGACGACGGTGTAGTACGCGAGGACGCCGAACTTGGGGAGGGGTGACTAGATGGGGAGCGGGCACGAGGGGTGGCCAGAGGCGACGGCCGGGAAGGGTGGCGGGACGGTATGACTAAGGCAATAGAGAGGAGGCGGTTTGTGTCCCTAGCGTGCGGGCCATGCGTGTACAAAAGGAGTGCTCCGAACGCGTCCGCGCGCATCGACGCCGACGCATTTCCGTCCCATATTTTGGTCCGGAATGGATCAAAACGGATAGAAAACCTGCCCGGAATCTCGAAATATGCGTGTTTTTACTGGTGCGGATAGAATTGAACCCGAACAGACCAATGGTCGGCGCGTTGGAGTACCTCCTGCTGCGAGAACGTGCACAACATCGGTAAATGGATGGACAGCACTGGGCGTCCCCCGGGGGATAGAAAATTTTCATCCCCCGGGTCCCCTGCTTGACGCGTGTCCCATTTTTTGCCCAAATCCCGCTTTTGCCCCCGTAGCAAAAAAAAGTCCCGCTTTTGCTCCCGTAGCAAAAAACGTTTCACCCCCAAAAAGAACAAGAAAATGTCAGACCTCGCCGGAGTTACTGTAGCATTTTTTTTTGCTACAGTAGCAAAAAGTCGATTTCGCCGGAGCCGTCACCGGAGACTTTTGCTCGCCGGAGAGCAAAAAAATTATACTAAAAAAGAAAAAAATAACCTTATTGTAGCAAAAAAATTATGCTATTAGAGCAAAAAACGGACCTCGCCGGAGTTACAGTAGCAAAAAATTTGTACAAAAAAAGCAAAAAAAAAAGAGGTAAAGTAGTAACTATTTGTACAGAAAAAAAGCACAGAAAATCTGTCCGATGGGCCAGCGTGCACCATCGCGCGGCCTCCATCGTGCCTACAAGCACAACAAGGAGTTCATCGGGTCACGCAGGGCTCCACTCTCCTGGGCGGCGTGGGGGATCTGGATGCAGCCGTTTCCCTCCGCCTCCACGCCCTGTTCCTCCCGGTGCCCCGCCTCCTCCTCGAGGCTCTCGAGGTCGCCGGTGATGGCCGCATCTGGCTCCCCGTCCCCATCTCCCTGCTCCTGATCTCCCTGCTCCCCGTCCCTATCTGGTCTCCCCTCTCCTCGTTGGCCTCGTCGTGGTCCTGGTGCTCGACATCGCCTTCGTCGGCCTCGCCGCCGACATCGCCTATCGTGGTCGTCGGAGCGCTTGCAGCGGAGGTCGTCGTCCATCCCCCCCCCCCCCCCGCCCCGCGGCGGATCACCGGAGGTCGTCGGGAGCTTGCAGCGGAGGTCGTCGTCCATCACCGGGAGCGCGGCGGCGCGGCCTCACCGGAGGCGCGGCGGCGTGGCCTCACCGGGAGGAGGCGCGCGGCCTCGACATGTTTTTGTGGGGAGGATAAGAAAAAAGCAGGGGATGGGATGACCGAACGAGGGAGTGGCTCTGGTGCGTGGGGCCAGCAGGATCATCCTCCGGGGGATTACCTGCCTTTTCCTAAATGGATCCGGGTCTGGACCTCCCGAAGAAGGGCAGGCCTCAAGCACACGCGCCACGCCCATGTCGCCTTCTTTTGATTTCTAGGTGAATTTTTTTTTTATCTCGGCGCCTTCTCTGTCTTCGCGCGCACAATATTTGTTGGCGGCGGAGCTCTGACCTCGCCTCGCCGGAGTTTAATCCCTCACCCCTCACCCCCACCCCCCACCCACCCCACACACACGCCCCCCTTCTCAATCGAAAGCGCCCTAATCGCGGACGGAGGGGGCCTCGGCACGCTCTCACCATTTCTTCTCTCGTTCGTTTCGCGCCGGCGGCGGGTGAGTCCTCCCAGGAGGGCCGCAGCGATGGCGTCTTCGGCGGGGACTCCATCGGACGGCGGAGGGGATAGGCCGTGGCTGTCATACAACAACGCCTACACCAACGCCAAAGCGGGTAAACGCACTTCCCCCTCCTCCTCTCATGATAGCGCAAGTAGGGTTTGGGGCATTTGGCTGGGCGCTGTCGATACGAATCCAACGGCACAAATCAGTTTAATTGTCCTTTAATTTTCTCCATATACTTTGTATTGCTGTGCATTACAACGGCTTTGATACTTATTCTCTTGTTATGTTGCATTAGGAATGGAGGGAGTTGACAAAGAGAAAGTGAAGAGGGTAATCTATGAAATGAGCAAGGGCTCGAAATTTTACGAGAACGAGCAGAAGAAGGAGGCAATTACCAAGCTAAAAGTTGAGCATCTGCGTGCACAGTGTGCAAAGTTAACTGATAATGACATATCCCATTTTCAGAAGGTACGATGCAACAAGTGTGTGTGCTAACCTTTTGTGTCAGGTGGTTACTTTGTTACATTGTACACTATGTTTGAATCCCGATTTTTAGCATTGTAGAGCTTGTACTGAAGGCAGTTTGATAAATCGTATGACTTAATGATTTATGTAGTCGTGTTTCACTCATGTGATCTTGTTTTTCTCTTTGTATGCTGTTATGCCTAGTACTGACATAATGCCTCTCTTTTTTTTTGTGGGTAGCACTAACAAGATCTGTTATGTATGTACTAATACATTTTCAGGTTGCCGAAAAGAAAATTTTAGAGTTGGAAGCTTCACGAGATCTTTCAAAGACATGGCTTCACACTGACATGGACGCCTTCTATGCTGCTGTTGAGACATTGGAAAATCCATCCCTTAAGGGAAAACCTTTGGCAGTAGGTAGCATGTCTATGATAGCTACTGCCAGTTATGAGGTTAGCATATGAAGTTCTTATGACATGTACATTCCTTCTTATCTCTAAAAGATTAGTAATGATGTGCCACTTTTCTGTGGAAGTATGATTGATGAAGTGTCAATCACCTTAAACTGGATTATCTATTTGTCCAAAATGTGCTTGGCTATTCTATGTTTTTCAAAACTACAAGCAATTTCGACATTATCTGGTGTATGGTAATAATTGGTTGAATCATGCAGGCGCGGAAGTTTGGAGTTCGTGCAGCAATGCCTGGTTTTATTGGATGTAAACTGTGTCCCGAGTTGGTTTTTGTCCGTCCAAATTTTGAGAGATACTCGCACTATAGTGAATTAGCAAGAAAAGGTACGCAAAATATTATTCGCTCGGAAACATTTGAACATATATGCTGTATAATATGGCTACAAGAGCTTATTATTCAAGTATTTGTTGCCTTAGTTTTTCAGAGATATGATCCCAACTTCTTTGCAACAAGTCTAGATGAAGCATACCTTGATATTACAGCAGTCTGCATTGAGAGAGGCATTACAGGCGAGGAGGTGAGCTTAAACTTGCCAATAATCACAACTCACTTACTTACCAAGTGCATATGATGATATGGCTCGATTTGCCTTCCATGGTTTCGATTATTCTTTCAGCATGCTAGTACTATATTAATGAAAGCTTGCTGCTCACACCATCTGTGTTTCATACTTCCATTTAAAGGTTGCTTCCGAGCTTAGGGGTGCCGTTCACCAAGAAACTGGTCTAACGTGTAGTGCTGGGGTTGCTCCAAACCGTATGATCGCAAAGGTCAGAGCCTGAGGTTTTTTTGTAATTGTTCTTCTCTTGCCTAAATATTGATCCCTAGAGGATAATGGACTGTTCATATTACGTGTCAGTTTTGTGTCTACCTTTGTGATGCTACATTGGGCTAGATTAAAGTAATAAGCTGAGACTTACTGAATGATACTGGCAAGTAGCTCGCTTTCCATGGTCATTATGGGTTGCAGTTGGAAAGGCTATTTACAGCATGTGACTGGAGATTTTTAGGCTAACTCGTCATATTTACTCATGTGAAATATTCTTTACATCCTTATGACTGTTTTGGAGTTTCTTTGCCAGGTTTGCTCTGATATTAACAAGCCTAACGGACAATTTATTCTGCCAAATGAACGGGATGCTGTGACGACATTTGTATCAACATTACCTATAAGAAAGGTACTTTTTTATATTGAGAAGGGTACTTGTTTGTTTGAGAAGTGTTTATTAGCCTATTATTCTTTCTTCCTTTTCATATTTCACATTCTTTCTTTGGTTAGACCATGACATATTCATACCAGTATAGGGACTCTTCTCACCTTTGTACACATCTTTCTATTAATAAAATTTACTGCTGGGACCTCTCCTACAGTTTTTCAGCTAAAAAGAACTGTTCTCACCTAAGTTCGTAATATAGGCCCTGAGAATATTTATAGTTGTTATTTACATTTATGAATTTCTGTTTTTGCTATTTGGTTAAGTTGGAATGCTATTTACTATCAGACGGTGATATATTCATACCAGTATATAGAGTCCTCGCCTAAGTTCATGATATAGGTCCTAATTATATTTCAGTTGCTATTTACATTCATGGTTTTTTTATTTGGTTAAGTTGGAATGTTATTTGGTATGAGCTGTTAAGTGATGTTTTTCTCTGGACATTCACCAAAAGACAAAAACTGATATGTTATTTGAAGATTTGTGTATGCAGATAGGTGGTATAGGTAAGGTAACAGAACAGATGTTACATCAGGTTCTTGGAATCAGTACGTGCCAGGAGATGCTACAAAAGGCTGCTTTCTTATGTGCTCTTTTCTCTGAAGGCTCAACTGGTCCGTACGTTAACTACACTTTTTAGCTGTTCTATTTCTAGCTTTCAGCAAGCTATATTATATCTATCCAAAGTGGGATATCAGGAATCAATGTTCTGGAACTCAGACATCGTCATCTGCTTATTAGATATGTTCCTTTTCATCTTCTTCAGATTTCTTTCTTTCGGTTGGCCTTGGATTAGGAGGTACAGGAACTCCTGAGCATAGGCCAAGGAAAAGTATGAGTTGCGAGCGAACTTTCTCTGCCACAGATAATTCTTCTTTCTTCTTTGAGAAGTTAGGTGAACATTATGATTCCTTTATAACTAACTGTTGTAGATTTCAATTATTGAAGCTACTCTGGCAAATTTCACATGTTGCCATACATATCTTTGATACTTGAGCAACTTGATTTGGTTACAGAAGACTGATTCTTTATAGAATAAGAGCATATCTCCACATACTATGTTTGCTCAATGATTATATGTGCAGAGCACCAAATCCTCATCTAGGAATGTCATCTTGAATGATATGGTTAATTTCAGTAAGGAAAATTTTATATGTTATACCCTTGAAACCCTTCAGTTCGTCCAGTTTCAACACTGAACTCAAGTGTGTAGCGTTTACCTTTTACTTTCCTTAATTATGGATTTTTTGTAAATTTTAAAAGAATAAGCACCACTGCCCGTTTATTTTCTGCTGATATATTTCGTGCTAAAATAATAGAACAGTTGTGATGACTTGGGGTAAGATTGGCAACACTATTGTTTTGTCTGATTTTGGAACAGTTGCTACCATATTTTGAATGCATGGTTCACCATACTATTTTCTATTTTCAGATAATCTCGCTGAAAATTTAGCCGATGACATGCAAAAGGAGTGCTTGAAGGGAAGGACGCTAACACTCAAACTAAAGACTGCAGCTTTTGAGGTAACATTGACTAGTTTTTGTAATCATTGGATTGAGATTACCAAGATTTTTTTTTCATGGCTGATTTGATTGATGAACCATGTAACCAGGTTAGGACGAGAGCAGCAACTGCACAGAACTATATCAGCTCCAAGGAAGACATTTTGATCTATGCGAAGAAGTTGCTTAAGGCTGAACTGCCTCTTTCTTTGAGATTGATGGGTAGGTGCGAGGATCTAAACTATTTTCTTGTGTCAAGTTTGATGGCTAGCAGTTAACTGGAACTCCTGCCAGTTTTGCTTTGCTGAATCTAATCGCCACTGAAAGTATTCATTACAAACTTGCACTGGTCGGGTCATCTTCAAGTTGGTCTAGCTGCTTTCGCAGCCAAGGACATGTAGTTTTGGCTTGGTGCATGCTTTATTTTTTACCTTGTCAATTGGAGTGCAATGAACATAAAAGGCATACTGCATGCACATTGATCTTTTCTATCTCCATATTTCGATGCATTTTTTTTTATGGTATGCATTCCGTATATACGTTTTTTATTTTTCTGCTCTTGTCGCTCAATGAAGTCAGCATAACTATCATTCTAATGCACTTTTGCAGGGTTGCGAATGTCTCACTTTCATGGCGAGAAGGATGATTCTACCAGCCCAACACAGAAGACACTAGATCGATTTTTTCGTTCGTCAGAAAATTACTCAAACAACAGTGGAACAGATGGTGCAAGTTCCGTTGATGCGACCACGAAGGACGAGTATCCGATACATGATGCTGAGAAAGATGTCTCCATAGATCAAGAGGCAGTCTTCTCACATGATGAGAAATTATCTGTTCCAGAAGGAATGAGCTTGATCAATCAAGATAACGAGACTGCCTCAAGCAATATGAAGGTACTGTCTCGACCTCCGGACTGAATTTGTGTTTTTAACGTGGTTGCAGCCATGGGAAAAGATTAATCAAACTCTGTTTGTTATGCAGATTACACAGACCTGAGAAGCTTGATGAGCCGGCCAGCTCCAAAGCTTCCGCGTCATGGAGTAAACCCGAGCAGCATTTCTGGCGAGATGGCTACATCTGTTCCCTCTGTGGGTTTCGAACTACCTCCGTGCTTCGAGGAGGAAAGGCAAGAACATTCAGATTTCCACTTGGCCGAAATGCTGCAGAAGGAAGATGCGGTAGACAGCGCAGCTCACCTTGCAAAGTCAAAGGAGAGGTATTTCTCTATCGCCGCGTCCTTAATCTTTGTGTTCTGTAATTCTGGCACCATTTAGAGATGAGATGAGATGAGTTGAACAGGATATGTTAACATAACGTTGTCTCCATTATCCCGTACTCTGTTTAGCAGGTTAGGTGATAGGCCGTGCTCCAGTACACCCACACCTAAGAAGAAACTGAAGTCATCCACAAAAGGAAATCATATACCCATTGATTCTTTCTTCCTCAAGCGTAACAAGCAGGTGTAAGATAGCTGCTACACGTTTTTAGGCAAACACTGTAACGATGTAATGTAACCCCCCTCCCTGAGTGGATCGCGCACACAAGCTGCTGTACATGTAAATTTTCCTTGTGTTCCTGAGAATAATATATGTAAATATCACATCGGCAGTTGAGTTATTGGTTGTGGAGGACCTGTAGTTGTCCAGAGGAGAAATGAATTTCAGAGGTGACCCCGCGGTTGTATTTCCAGTGAAATTCCACCAAAAACAAAATGCAACTTCTAAATCTAATGTCCGGTTACTGAATGAATATTTTTCATTGAAAGAAGCAATGGGGAATTTAAAATTCAAAAAAAAAAAGCAATGGGGAATTTATAGAGGAAAGAAATATCTCAGACTGACCGGTGATTGTCGACTCAAATGCGAGAAGCACGTAAAACGAAGATACTTCCAGTAAAAAGATGCACAGCTGCCTCCTTGCTCGGCCCTCCCAGCTCCCCTCTATCTCCGGCGCAGCGTCACCCGCAGCTCTCCCCTTCCGGCGGATCCCATGGGCGCGCGCGGGTTTCGGCGCGGCGACCCTGACGCCACCGCGGAGGCCGTGTCGCCGGAAGCCCTGCGGCGCGGCGGAGAACCTCCGCTTTGCCGCCGCCGGCAAGCACCCCGACTCCAATCGTGCACAACATGTCAGACCCTCTCTCTCTTTCTCTTAGCTAGAAAAATATGACTTACTGATTCGTGAGCTTAGCACAAGAGTATCCATGCCTGAAATTCGCAACTCACACCCTCAGCTGACCAAAATCTTAAAGACTTAGGACGCTTCTGAAATGTCAAATTACCGATACAGTAAAAATGTCTTTTGTTTGTGCAGCACCAATTGACGCCTCACCGACTCGTCCTTAATTTTTTTTTTAACCATTTCATCGTGCATGCGCAGTTGTGGCAGTTTGTACAGCACCAACAATTTTGTTTACTGAAACTGGGAAGAATGTTTGTATCGCAGGAGAAGCCGCAGGTTGCTGTATTCGCATCCAAAGCCGCCGCGCAGTTAGAAAATGGTAACTATATCATGATTCAGTTGCTTTACCTCATAGTGGACCTCAAATTGTGCCACATTCTTTTACTTGAATGCAGCCCTGAGCGCTGCTACTATCTAAGCGTGTTGCCCAAAACATATGTGCCCAGGTCTTTCGCTTCAGAGCAAGCGCGCTGTTCCTGAAGATGTTAAAGCAGCGGGGTTCCAGATCGATGCCGATGAACTGACATCGATCGTCGAAAGCCGTGACACTAAAAGGCTAGCTGTGCATGGCCGATTAGATGGAATTGCAGACAGGTTAGCGACATCGTTGACTGACGGGATAAGTACGCACGAGGACCTCTTGAGACAGAGGCAGGAGATATATGGAGTAAACAAGTTCGCCGAGAGCGAGGTTCGCAGCTTCTGGGAGTTTGTGTGGGAAGCACTGCAAGACACTACTCTTATAATCCTTGCTGCCTGTGCTTTTGTCTCTTTGGCTGTTGGCGTCGCCACGGAAGGTTGGCAGAATGGCTCGCATGATGGCATTGGTATTATTGCGAGTATCCTCTTGGTTGTCTCTGTTACCGCCACAAGCAACTACCAGCAGTCTTTGCAATTCCGGGACCTGGACAAAGAGAAGAGGAAAATTCTTGTTCAGGTTACAAGGAACGGTTTCAGGCAAAAGATTTTAATAGATGATCTTCTTTCTGGTGATGTTGTCCATCTATCGGTTGGAGATCAGGTTCCTGCAGATGGTCTCTTTATTTCAGGATTTTCTGTGTTGGTCGACGAGTCCAGCCTAACTGGAGAGAGTGAGCCTGTGGGTGTAAATGAAGACAAGCCTTTTCTTTTATCAGGGACCAAAGTCCTAGACGGGTCAGGTCAAATGCTGGTTACAGCAGTTGGGATGCGGACACAGTGGGGCAAACTAATGGCTGCTCTCACTGAAGGTGGGAATGATGAGACTCCACTGCAGGTTAAACTTAGTGGAGTTGCAAATATTATTGGGAAAGTTGGTCTATTTTTTGCAGTCTTAACTTTCATTGTCCTCTCCCAAGAGTTAATTGGCCAGAAATATCATGACGGGCTTCTTTTAAGCTGGTCAGGAGATGATGTGCTTGAGATACTGAATCATTTTGCTGTTGCAGTCACAATCGTTGTCGTTGCTGTGCCTGAGGGGTTGCCGTTAGCAGTCACTCTGAGCCTTGCTTATGCAATGGAGAAGATGATGAATGACAAGGCACTGGTTCGGCAGTTGGCTGCCTGCGAAACTATGGGATCAGCCACAGTCATTTGCAGTGATAAGACAGGAACACTAACGTCCAATCGCATGACTGTTGTGAAGGCCTGCATCTGTGGAAACACCGCGGAAGTTAAACACCCGCTGATTTCTTCTAGTTTGTCTTCAAAACTCCCACAGGTTGTGGTAGAAACTCTTCTAGAGTCCATATTTAATAACACAAGTGGTGAGGTGGTAATTAACCAAGATGGGAAGCAAGATATAATCGGTACCCCTACTGAGGCAGCTTTGCTGGATTTTGCGTTGTCATTAGGTGGAAACTGTAAACAAAAACGGCAGGAAACTAAGGTTCTTAAAGTAGAGCCTTTTAGTTCAGCAAAAAAGAGGATGAGCGTTATTCTCGAGCTTCCTGGAGGACGATACCATGCACATTGTAAGGGTGCTTCAGAAATAGTACTGGCTGCCTGTGATAAGTTCATGGATGACACAGGTAGTATTGTTCCCCTTGATACAAAAACTGCAAACAAGTTCAATGGTATAATTGAAACCTTTTCTAGTGAAGCACTTCGAACACTCTGCCTTGCTTATAGGGTATTGGAAGATGGCTCTGCTCATGAGGAAATACCACTACAAGGATACACATTAATTGGCATTGTTGGTATTAAAGACCCTGTGCGTCCCGGAGTCAGGCAGTCTGTGGCAAGTTGCCGATCCGCTGGCATTGCGGTAAAAATGGTAACAGGAGACAATATTAATACAGCAAAGGCAATTGCTCGTGAATGTGGTATACTTACTGATGACGGCCTTGCCATTGAGGGTGCTGAGTTTAGAGAGAAAAGCACCAAAGAACTCCTTGAGCTGATTCCAAAAATGCAGGTTTGTCATGCCCCTCTTTTATCTTGGCTTAGCAAGTGTTTATTCATCGACGGAATTCTCATGTGCTAGCCCTGTCCGCTGAAGGTACTAGCCCGATCATCCCCACTTGATAAGCTTACACTTGTGAAGCACTTGCGCACAACGTTCAACGAAGTTGTTGCTGTGACTGGTGATGGAACTAATGATGCGCCTGCGCTGCGTGAGGCAGATATTGGGCTTGCCATGGGCATTGCAGGGACCGAGGTAATAACACGCCTAGTAATGTGTGCATAGCCTTGAAATATTTGTGGCTTATACTATATATCTTTCCAGTTCTATATGAAATTATGGGGTAATTTGGCCTCAAGATGGGGTGGAACTGTGGAGTGTGGATTATTCATAAGACTACAACAGTATATACTTGGTTTAATTTACTATTGTTCGACTGGCTGTGGTTCACCAACATTATTTGCTGGTAATTTTAAAAATCAAATTGAAATATTTATCTAGTTCCTAGTGGGCGGGGTAACCCGGCAGGGTGGTTCCAGGGGTTTCGTTGTTAAAAATAGTAACTTACGTATTCTCCATAACCTGAATTTTGGTGTTGTTGGTGAAGCATTCTCTAAGTTTGTGCTAGACTTGCTCTCAGAGCCTCTTAAGTTGTGTATGCATTTATGCAGGTGGCTAAAGAGAGCGCTGATGTCATAATTCTGGATGACAATTTCTCCACGATTGTTACTGTTGCAAAATGGGGACGCTCTGTTTATATCAACATCCAAAAGTTTGTGCAGTTCCAGCTGACCGTTAATGTTGTGGCATTACTAGTTAACTTTACCTCCGCATGCTTTACAGGTATGTATTTACTCATGAAATTGTTGGTTTCAACACAACTCCATCTCGGTATCTCACGAACCACAATCTCATGCCAGGTGATGCACCACTGACAGCCGTTCAACTTCTTTGGGTTAACATGATCATGGACACCCTAGGCGCGCTAGCACTTGCAACCGAACCACCTAACGATAACTTGATGGAGAAAGCACCTGTAGGAAGGACAGGGAAATTCATCACAAACGTGATGTGGAGAAATGTTCTGGGGCAGTCGTTATACCAATTCACCGTCCTCTGGTATCTACAATCTCAAGGGAGATTTGTGTTTGGGCTTGAAGGCTCCGAGGCTGATACTGTCCTAAATACAATCATATTCAACACTTTCGTCTTCTGCCAGGTATGTCGGATGTCGTAAAATCCCTCTCTCCTTTCACCATTCTTGCCTCGAAAGTACAAGGGGGCAGGAAGGAGTTAATAGAACAGAAGCAGGTTGAGTTGAAGGAATTGTGATAAAGATTATCTTTTAAATGGTGAGGAGAGTATCTTTATCACCTTTCCTTCCACTCGGTCTGCTTTTGCTAGTTTCAAATGATGATTGTAATTATTAGATATAAATTGCAAAAGGAAGTGGATAATTTCTTTCTAGAGGACAACTGCAATGTGATTTTCTTGATTTGGCGGTTTCCTCTTTTACAGTGTACAAGTGGAATCAAATAATATGTTATTTTTCTCCTGCACGGTTCCCATTTGATGTATTGTATCTCCGTAGGTGTTCAACGAGGTCAGCTCGAGAGAGATGGAGGAGATCAATGTTCTGAAGGGCTTGTCAGAGAACTCCATTTTCGTGGGCGTTCTCACCGGCACAATCATCTTCCAGTTCATCTTGGTCCAGTTCCTGGGCGACTTTGCTAACACCACGCCACTGACCCAGCTCCAGTGGCTCATCTGCGTCCTCTTTGGCTTCCTTGGTATGCCCATTGCTGCTGCGATCAAGCTGATCTCCGTAGCACCCCATGCAGAAGACGACGAGTATGGAACATCATAGGCTACACCAGAATCATGGCAATTTATATATGGTGGTAAGCTAATGCCAGCCTGTGGTCCGTCATGTTCATGGACTCTGAACAGTAATGTTCTGTGACCCAAAGAATACAGGACTGGCACCATGCAGTGAAGAAACGTCCAGTTCAGCCTATGCAGTGCAGATTAACCAACTTTGTGTTACAAGGTTTCAACTGGTGTAGGGCATAAACCTCACGAGACTGTACATATGTAATATACTATTGTTACAGCCAGTGATAGCAGCGATTGATTCTTACTAAAAGTAACATGTTCTAACAAAACAGCAGCCTGATGCTCATACACAAGTGTTCGAGCAACACATTGTTTGCTCTTTACTGATTAAATGGTGCTTATTTTCGATCTGGAATTTATGTAATTAACAGATTCTGTTACAAGATGTCCATATACAGGTTGCGACAAAGGTACATAGGACATGACAACAAAATACTACGCCCACAACACACTCCATAGCGCTCTTCCGAACTGCACTTAGGTGAAAGGATTGGTTCCCGAATGAAGGAACCAAATGCCATATATCTACACAGTTCCTGAGTCAACTAACGCCCCACAGCATCTGTCAGCTCACCAGTGTATGCATCATAGGTCGGAGAGGATCGACTGCATCAATACTTTTGCGCTCTCCAGTTGCTGCCTTGGACCCTCATCAACAACAAGGTTGTCCCTGCAATGCCTGTCGATCTCAAAGAAACTCTCGCGCAGAGAGTCAAGAGTGAGCTGCAGTTTCTCGGTGGCTGAAGAGTTGCTACCAAGCAGCCTCGCACAAATAAACCGTGTCAAGCCTAAGACAACACTGTGCTCCGCTTTCTGCAGTGCCAGCTGAAGGGCGGAGAGCAAGATGCCACCCACAGAATCCATGATCCTTGGGCTTCCTTTCTTCAGCAGGATCACCATCATTTCTGCTAGCTTTCTGGACGACGGAGAGTCCTCGTGCACGCTGCCCTGCTCGCTCTGATCATCCTCTCTAGCTTCTTCGGCATCAAGCAGCTCATTCTTGGCCAGAGCGACAACCCACATTGGCAAGTCAGAGTCACCCAAGTTCCACATGTTGTTAGCCATCTCATTCTCTGGCCCGATCAACCAGCGGCATCCAAGACCCAGTATCAGGACTGGTAGCCATTGTTTTAGAACAGAAAAAAATGTGAGGGTAAATCTGGAGCCTGCAAAGGATTCAACAGCAGGTACAAGATCAAGAAGATTATTGGCAAGGAGGAAAGCCTCCTCCAGGGAACTCGACGACTCGGTTGAGCTTGCCAACACCAAATGAAGCAGCTTGGCTGCATATGTGAAGGAGCTTCTTGTAAGGATCAGTACGTCTTTCAGATCATCCCCGTCGAAAGATGAGCTCTCATGATGCCCTTTCATGGCTGAAACAGCATACTTTGTGTAAGCTGATGCAAATTTCACACATCTTGCTTTACTATCATTCACCAGCTTGATGGTTGTCGTGTCAACAATGAACTTAAGAATTGAAGTGCCAAGCATAATCACACTTACTGTGCCTTTCACTGAATTTTCTGCACAAAATGCATCAATCACTTATTGTGAGGTAATAAGCAAAAAAAATCAGGATTATAACAACGTGAACAGACAACGATGATTGTAAACATGAAATCTTGTTATTAACACTCTTTGCATGCTTTCCGAATATCGGACGATCAATTATGTTGATGAACAGAAGATTCAGTTCAAAGAGGGTTAACCACATAAACAGTTGTATAGGTTTGGTGAAGCCATACCTTCATGGGTGGTGCCATGCTGTGAATGTTTATGTTGTGCAGATTTCTCATCCTTGTTCAATGTTGAGTCAGCGGAAACAGTAACAGGTCCATTTGCTAATTTGTCATAACATTTCAGCAGATGATCCAGTGACTGATTGATAGTTGTCGACTGACACAAGATGGAAGTTACATGAGTGAAAAAATAAAAAATAAAATACTGAAACATTCACACAATGCAGAAAACTATCTAAGATAATACTAGTGCAATCAACAAATCTCTGTTTAGCTCCCTACTGATGCCTAACCAGATGAGCTTGGTTTTTCAACAAGAAAATAGGTGTGGCGGCACTGTGTAAATCGACTCACCTCAGAGCAGCCGATATCTGTTTGATCAACATCCTGAAGAGCATTATATGTAGCCAAACTCGAATAAGCCAACACCGGCGTGAGATCTAAAGATTCAAAATGTAGGCACTGCTCAATGTACACTTGAGAAATGACCTTCAGAGACGAAAACGCAATTTCAGCATACGATTGCAGGAAAGCAGCTCTCATTTCCTCAGCTTTTAGTACTTCATTTATCTGCCATGCTGCTCCCCCTACAGCAGCAAGTTCTTCATTATTCAAGATTACTGATGTGGATGACTTATTTCCAGCCACATCGTCAGACCTTGCTGGTGTTTTCTTAAGCGACTTCCCCTTTTTCCTCTTTAAAGATGCAACAGGGCACAATGGAGGTTCTAGTCCATAGATCTCAGAAAAACAAGAGGCTTTAGATTGCAGAATATTAGTCAGTGCTTCAAATATTTCATCAGAACAGCCACTCAGATGTACCAACTTATGTGCTGCCAGCAATGCTTCATGACATTCTTCCTGCTTGGAAGTCACAGCAGCATTCACAACTATATCCATGCATTCGGCATGCAACACACATAGATCATCAGGTGATACCACTGGAACCATACTGAGAAGAGCAGCCTGGGCACTATCAGAAACTGCAGTTTTAAAGAGTAGCTTCAACTTAGCATTTGCAAAGTACTCTCTCAAAGCAACCAAACTAGAGCCCTCGTCATATAAGCTTTTTATTAGTTTGGCCGAAGCAATTATAAGACCATCAATCTGCTCCGAGTTCAATCCTGATGATGGTGACAATGCCAGAGTAACAGCGCCTTTGATAAACGCAACAAGAGATCGTGGGGATGATCCTTCAGACAGAGCAAATTCACAAAACCTTGCCCCAGCTGCAGGTGATCTTTTTATGAGTGCAATGCAGCGAGCACATGCTTCTGTCAAAGACAACTTAGATGGAAAGTAGGAAGGTATGAGAAGCTTCGTGATTTTCTGAGCAACACGGGGATGGTCGTCTGCAAGTGAAGATAATAAAGTACCCAAACCAACAACCTGAACAGAGAAGTGTGTGTGTTAAAAATCCTACCCAGAAATATCCAAATATAGACTACCACATGCTCAGACCTCAGATTGAAAAATTTATAATGCAAGCAAAGGTCACTCAAGCTGGAGTGTAAATCGAGATATGGATGCAATATCTATGTATCATACCTTATTGTACTGGAAAGATCGAAGATCACGAATAGCTAAAAGGAGATCTACAGCAGCAGCTCTGACAGATAAAGCAGGATCAGAGACCATATCGCTTAATCTTGGAAGTAGAACTTTCAGTATGTCATGACTTTGTGGATTGTCAAGCAGGTATATGAGGCCATTAAGAGTTGATAGACGAACATCATTGCAAGAATCTTTGGACATATCATCAACAATTTTACTCAAGTTTTTTGAAATAGTTTGTGATGGAATAACTTCCCAAAACTGGTTAAGAATACGGCAAAGTCCTTCAACTGTAACTGCCCGTATTTCTGGGCAATCATCCATGAGAAGTTTGTCTAGCAAGAAGAACTGCTTCTCTAACAGAGGATCATTGACATCCTTTGTCACATCTGGGTCTTCAAGGGGAAATACATCTAATAGAAGATGTAACGCATTAAGGCGAACATTAGAGTTCGCGACCTGCCAAAAAGTAGACTCTTGAGATAACCAAAAAATGTTTAAAACTGTAAGTACTCCATACCTATATTATTTCTTGACATTTATATACACATTAAAAGGTGAATACAATTTCGGGGTACAAATTAAACTCAAAGTATGCCATCGAGTTATTTGAAGGTAAAAGTGTGCATGATATTGTGCCTATATAGAATCAGCAAAGTGGGCTGGTACTGCTCAATATTCATATGCGGTGTTTTTTAAGACATGAATATAATACAGTAGGCACAGTTTTATCTCGAGTGTCATAATTGACCAATTTCATTGTGTCCTAATCATGTGAAAACTTAAAAATTATTTCTCATGTCCCTGTTGTGAGAAGTTTAACGAGCTAATAAACAGGTAGAACATACACTAAGAGGCTGAGAGATCATGTGAAAATTCATATGAAACTGTGGATGCTTGTTGTAGTTAAAGTCACGCGGTGAGTTAAACTCCTTCTCTTTCTTTTTTTTAGTATGGCAGTCGGTACTTCAAAGTTCTGTTAACTATTGATTTCGATATTTTCAGATGTTTCTGCAATAAGTTTGACCAATGTATTCGAGAAACCAAGCAGACGTTATTTCCAGAGAATGAAATAGACATAAAGAATATGTTATTTCCAGGATTCTAACCAAGTAAACAACAAGAATATGCTAGTTCTAGAATTCTAGTCAAGTAGCAACATGCCTGTATATGTGAGAATAACACTAAGACCAGGCACTTAGCAGAGTCTACTATTTGCTGGGGGATTTTATTATTTGCCACACTTTTCTTTTCACTTTGCTATTCTTATGCCTTCCCTAAGCACGCCATTGCACAATCATAATGCATCACCAATTCACTTGAATCGTAATTTGATATACTACAGAGCAAGCATTTCCATGCGATTATTAGTATTATATATACTTGCTTCCCTCATTTTTATCATTTACCAATTCGTCTTGACACTAGGCCACATTAGTGTCCACCACCCACCAGAGAAGAACAAGATAATGCACGTACCTGCAATGACCGGAAGACCACCGGCTCGGACAGCCTGAACACCAACTTTTCAACCCCAGCCACCGCCTTCTGCTCCACGAACCCCCAGAGTATCCTCCTGGCAGCCTTGGCCACCTCCTTATTGGAGGCGTGCACGGCTGCCTCGACCATCCCCTGCAGAAAATCGTCTCCAATTTCCCCCCTAACCCACCCTTCATCCTTCCACGCTCTGAACACCACCTCCCCATAGGCGACGACTGCCGCCCGCCTCCCTCGCATCATCCCCACCTGCGCCCTGATGAGCTCCAGCCCCTCCCTAGCGAGCCCCTCGCTGACGCCGAGCACCAGCGCCAGGAGTTTCCTCCCTTCCTCGGCCTTGAGGAAGTGCGGCGAGACGAAGCAGCGCAGCAGGAGCATCTTGAAGTCCGAAATACTCTCGTCGGTGTAGTCGAGTAGAGGGAGCGCTTCGCGGAGCGCAAAGAGGCGGCGGAGGAGAGGCCTGGCATTAGAGCCGGAGGTGAGCGCATGGGAGAAGAGGTAAGGCAGGGTCTGGGCAACGAGCGCATCGCGACCTGGCGCCCCAGCGCGCCAGGCGAGCTCGAAGCAGGATGCGGCGAGCGCGGCGAGGGGCGGGTCGTCGGTGGCAAGTTTTGCTAGGCTGTCGTGGAGGAGCGCGAGCGGGCGGAGGAGGTCGTCCCAGCGCGGCGGGTGAGAGGGATGGGTGAGGAGGAGGTGGAGGAGGACGGCGGCCGCGGCGACGCGGGGGGAACCGGACTCCGAGTCGTGGGAGATGGCTTGAGCTAGGGTTTGTGGGAGGGACAGGAGGACGGGGTCGGAGTCGGGGAGTGAGTGAACGGTGTGCTTGAGGTTGGGAGGGGTCTTGAGAGTCCCGGCGGCGGTGGAGGTGGGGAGGAGGGTCGTGGCGAGTGCGAGGAGGTCGGCGGCGGAGGAGGGGGCAGGATCCTCGTCGCCGGCGGCGGGGGCGGTACGGCGGCGGCGGCGCGCGGGCGGCATTGCGGATTTGCTGTGAGATTTTCTGGCTGGGTTTGAAATTGACCGGAGCGAGGCAGACCGATTTGGGGGGAGAATTCGGGAGGGAGAGCCAGAGGTGTGCACTGAGCAACCACAGAATTTTGGCGGAGAAGGAGAACGGGCGGAGGTGCGGTGCCGCGGTGGGAAGGGTTGGTGTCTTCTGGGCTTGGGCTGCATAATGAAGGCCCATATAGGAATCGGGTCAGCTAAGGAATAGGCGGAAACATGAAACCTCAGTGTGAAAATTGAAATGTCACTCTGCTAAAAAAAATGAATTCCCTAAAAAGATTGCTAAAAAATGAAACCACAAGTGTAATCCATGTCTCTTGTTCATTTCCTTGCATGTTGCATTTTGCAGGCACTATTTACCGCTTAGGCATGCATATTTGCCCTATTAAAAAACTTAGGGCATGTATAATGATTCACGTAAGTCTTATTTGCTGTAAGCCTCTAGCTTATCTAGAAAAGGCAAGAAAAATACGTTAGCTATTTTTTTTAAAGAAAATACGTTATCAATGAATTATCACTCGGTGTTATCTCGTCAATTCGGGCATATTCTAGTCACCATGATTGAGAAACGTAATAATAAATAATAATATAGAAATTTGAAGGGTTGGATGTGCAAAACACATCAAACCTACAGTAATAGTTATTAGATAAAACACATTACAAGTGGCTCAAATCTTACATGAATGAGCATAGATTAATTTTGGAGCATATTTTGAAATTTGGAAGGAATTTTTGTACAAAAAATCAACCCAGGAGAATTTGAGTAGCACAATTCCTTTGATTGAAAAGATAATCATAACAAAAGTCCCTAAGGATTGATACTAAGAAAACCTACAAACTAAATAGTCCTTTAATGTTTGCATTCTCTTCAGTTTAGGTGGTGATTGAAATCAAATTTAAAAACATGTTACTACCAAATGATATTAGGTACGATGAATTAGAAAAGGTCTTATCTTCAGCCACAAGAGATAGTATCATAGAGAATAGACTTTTTTTATTCCGTCCCTTTTACTTCACACTTATCGTACTAACATGGTTAAGAGATGTACTATGCTGAAACGTATCTATTTCCTTTGAATCTTAATTGCGTATTTTTTTTATAAATTTTGTAGAGCTAACTCTATAATATGTGCATAAAGAATTTTCCTTGTTCATGAAAGTGCATTTTCTTTAGCAATTCACTCCTCCACCAATGCTAGACCACACTATAGGCCTTGCATTTAAAACTTGTGTGCGATACATGTCAAACGTATCTATAATTTTTTGTTGTTCCATGCTTGTTTTATAGCATTCCTACGTGCTTCTACTGTATTTTTTATACTCCCTCCGTATTGAAATATAAGATGTTTTAGCATTTCCTAGACAATATGTATCTAGACATGTTTTAGTGTAAGATGCATATGAATCTACACACTAAAACATGTCTAGATACATTATATCTACAAAATGCTAAAACATCTTATATTTTGATACGGAGGGAGTATCATTTTAGGTTATTTTTATGGACTAACCTATAACAAGATACCTAGTGTCAGTTCTTGTTTTTTGCTAATTTTTAGCTTCAGAAAAACTGTTAAAGAAAAGTCCACAGAAAAGTCCATGAAAAATCTGGGGAGGGGGGGGGGGAGGGGGTCCTAATTTGAAAAAACGAAGACGAAGTCCAAACAGGAGCCGGAGATGAGCCAAGAGAGGACCATGTGGGTCCCATGCTCGACCAGAGGGGGGTCGTGCCCGCAGCCCTCGTGCACGCCTCGTGACTCCCTTCGCATCCCCTCTTTGCCTATTTATACCCCTGGCGTGGGGGTACTCGAGAGGCCCCCCACAGTGGGCCTACCGGGTGTGGCCCGCCAGGGGACACCTTGAGAAGGCCTTTGGACAATTGCACCAAGGCCCGCCATGGAATCCAAGCTGAAGCAACCTCAAGGAAGGACTTGCCCAAGATGTTAGGAAAGGTTAGAACCGAATCAGAAACGAGTTCTGCTCATGTACGGCCCGGGGACCCCGGCTACCTATATAAGAGAGGGGAGAGGGTCATAGAACGGACAAGTAACCCTAGTCGATAGCAGCGCCAGATCCAATCTAAGCGACTCCCTGTAATCTGTTTCACCCAATCGAAATAAACAATCAGGCGGGTAGTAACCCGTCTAGCCGAGTAGTCCACTCGTGCATATTTCCCTAACAAAACACCAGGTCCCTCACCATGGAGATTGTTGAGGTACCATCCTCTTCAACCCTCTTGACAAAAAAAAATCAGAGAGCGGGTTATTTTCCATGAAACTTCACCAGAGGCGTCTTCATCTCAAAACCCTAATCCAGGGTTCCCAGAGTCCTGTTCGGCACCCCGCCGGAGAGGGAATTCGTCACCAGAAGCCTTTTAATCACCATGATGGCCTACGAAGTGATGTGTGAGTAGTCATCCTTGGACTTTGGGTCCATGGCAGTAGCTAGATGGTTGTCTCTTCTCCTTGTGCTACCATGTCAAGATATTGTGAGCTGCCTAAAATGATCAAGATCTATATTATGTAATTCCTAAATATTGTGCTTGCTCGGATCCAATGAATTGTGAAGTTATGATCAGATTTTTCATGTTTCTTATATCATATTATTACTATTATTATGTCAATTATTTATCTATGCTCTTGCATGCTCTTCGATTTATGTGGTTACATTGGCCAAGTGATTGTATGAATGTCCAAGAGGGAGTTTGTGATAGATAGTGCGTTCATGTATCCTCCGTACCTAGGCACGAGTGACTGAACGTGTAAGGTCGAGGATGTGTTGTTTCCACTAAGGGTAAAACATCGTTGTTTATGTCTCTTATTGATTGTAAGTATTTCTTACATTATGTATTGTGATTAATGCAATTGTTTGTTGCTTTGCAACTTAATATACTGAGAGGCAAGCATATAAGGGCTCTCAAGGTGGATTATTAGTTATATAGCGGTCGGATAGCGGTCTATATATGTTGATGTAATGCCTACATGAATATTGCCATGAACTTTCTCGTGTCACAATATTGTTGTTCCAATTATGTCATTTTCCAACTGTAATGTGTTTACCTAACATGTTTTCTTCTTTATATGTTGGAGAGACACCACTAATGAAACCATATATGGCCCCCAGTCCATTCTCTTACATTGATTAAAACCTTGTTTACTTGCTTTCAACCATTTCTTGCTCGTTGGTACGTTTTCACTTTCATTACTTCCATCCGTATTTTCCACCATATATGTTTAACCCTTTGTTTTCTGCAAGATGAGAAGCTCGACAAACTTCCTGGAAAGTTGGGGGCAATGAAAAGTTGTGTGTTGTGTGTAGGTCCACTTCAAGCTTTTCCGGAGATATCTAAGCCCTACTAGTTCTATAACATCGGTCTCACCAGAGGGAAAACTTTATGATACGCTACATCACCTTCCTCTTGGGGTCCCCGACGGGTGGTGCTTGTTCATCGCATCAAGGACGTTTTCTGGAGCCGTTGTTGGGGACTTCAGAGCTGCAGCAAGGGAAGCTACACACCTCCACTTTCTTTACTTAGTTTTTTATTTCTTAGTTACCTTTTGTTTTGCTTGTTTGTTTCCTCTAAAAATAAAAAAGACAAAAAATAGAAATTAATTTTTTTGCTTAGTTTTGTCTTTTACATAGTCATTATGTTTCCTCACAAGTTTTCTATGAAATATATTAATGTGGAAAGTGGTGATATCATAGGAAGAAGTAATATCGAATAATTATTTAATCATATTAATGGGCTCTATGATCTTAATGAGAATCCCTTGGTTGAATTAGCCCACAACTATGAAACTTCTATAGTTTCTTGTTGGAGGTATGCCCTAGAGAAAATAATATTCAGTTATTTATTCTATATCCAAGTTTAGAATTAAGTTTATGTCATCATGCTACATCCGCTATAACACTTGAAAAGTGAGTTCTCGAAGAAAAATCTTCGTGCGGATGTGAAGACATAAACAAACAAGAGTTCCTAATCTTTCCTCTAAGATTAGCTTATAGTTTGTGAGCTGATCACATTGTCCTGATCATGGACTTGGTAAAAATTCTAGAAAACATAAGAGTTTATTGTTAGGGTAACAATAGTATTGAACCGACCCAAGTGTATTTTGTTGCTAAAAGAGACTAAAAAATCATGATGTATTTTAGCAAATACATATGAAGTTGACATTGGATATAATTCCTATACTATGAGAATATCGAGTAACTGCATGATCAAAATTTATACTTTGGATATCATCAACCGTCGTGTCGTAACTAGGGATCATAACGGTGATATCTGGGTATGGCCTAGAAAGTGTAATGGAACTGATATCGTTCGAGACTAGTACTTAACTCCTCTAGACGATAGAGACACACTCTGGTCCCTCTTAGTATCAACGATGACATATCTTCTAGCCAAACACAATGTGATTTATCACTAAGTCATCAGGGATATGGATGAGAAAAGAGAACAATATCGATAACGAGCTTTATGTGTTATGAACAAAGAGTTTGATCAGACCAGATCACATAGTCTCACCTCGTGACATTGTGAAGTTAAGTGAATAAGTGCAGTGAGTAAATTATAAGGTTCCCTAATTCTTCGAGAACACACATGATCCATCATGGACGTCCACGGTCCCGCTGTTGGTTATTGTTCGGTAAGTTCCCGAACATGTTTGTGTGTTATCGAGCCTTTACGGGTCACACACTTAAGCCGTGACAAACTTTAATTGAGATAAGTAATATGGTGTTATTGGTTTTATGAACTTTGATGTCGTTACAATGTCACAGAAAAAAGTCTGGTGTCAATCAGAGTGGTTTTGGGGAAGTTACTATAAGAGAGAAATTATGTCGGTGTTAGGCAGAATTTATATGAGAGGTAACGAAGAACATGAGATGTCCCAGGATGTTAGAAATGTGTTTCTAACATCGTTAGATAATATCGATGATTCTATCTATAGGGGTCAAGTGGTGCTGGAGGAATTTTGGGGACTTTCCATATAAGGGGAACTACCGGGAGGGGCAGATTTCCCCCTCATCGTCAAACCCTATTTTAGGGGGCTGCCAGGTGGGCCTGGTGGCTTCACAAGTTGGTACTCATCGTCCTGGTATTTTCCCCGAATCTACTGGATAGAAAAAGAGAAAAGAAAAAAGAGGGAAAAGAAAAAAGGAAGGGAGAGGGAGGTAGAGTTGGACTCCACCCCTCCAATCCGAGTTGAGCTAGGAGGTAGGGGTGTGGACACCTTTGGTGGTGCGGCCATCTCCTCCTAGTTCAACTAGGACTCCCTCTCCCCTATGGAAAGTCTCCTACTCCCTCCCACTATATAAAGCACGACAAGGCTCAAAGCAAACCACACAATTGACCCTCAAGCCTCTCTCTCTCTCTCTATCTATCTATCTATCTATCTCTCTAGTAGAATTAGAGGGTCTAATTAGAGCTTCTAATTAGAGCCCCTCTAATTGAACTAGATCCTCTTATAATTGGGTTTTGATGTGTCCTCTCCCGATTAGACCCGGCTCTAATTCTAGTTTTCTCACATGGGTTGGGAACTTCTAATTTCATGAATAGCTCTAATTACAGTTGATTAGAGCTACCAATTAACAACGCCGGAAGTCTGCCTCTCTTCGTCGGTGTCGATTCCTAGACGGTGGAGCGCTGACGGATTGACATGAGCGTACTCGTGCACACCATAAGAGGGATTAAACACATGATCCTTGATGAGGGAAGACTTAGCGACATCCTTGTAACTAGGCCTAGCTGTGAGGATCTACAATTATTCAGATCTCTTCTATGACTACATAGAATCCGTTGCCCGGTGAGTCGTGATCCTGATCCTCGCATGTATGGCTATGCCTTGTTATCTGCATATTGATCTTGGCGGACTACGTAGGGTAAATTTGTTCAATTCTACAACGTAGACGAGCAGTGGTATCAGAGTGTACTATGCATAGATAAAATTGGATCTGGAGCACAATTTTGTGCAGGAATTGCATAAGCTTGTGTAAGTATTGCATAAGCTTGTGCAAGTATATTAGAAAGCTCTCTAATATTTAGTTTCTTTTTGTTGCTTCCCGATAAGTCATGTTTGTTTTGTTTCTGGTGACATGGTATGACTTTTTTTACAAACTTGATCCGAAGAAGTTCTTCAATAGATTTGGGGTGCACCATAGTTGGTCTCATATAATGACATGGTGGAAGGGGAATGTTGATTGGATCCACACGGGGGTCATGGTTATGAATAAGTTCAGACTGAGGCTCAAGACGTTTTCGTAATGTCTATGTTTCAATAACCCCGCAAAGTTAAACTAGCAATGAAATTAAACATACCTCGAATTGCGTAGGTGATGACGATAGTTAATCGTAGAACCTACAACCACACTAAAACTTGCAATCAAAACGTTAGAGACGTCTAACTTATTTTTGTAGAGTGTGCGTTTGTTTTGATATGGCTATTATGTTCTTGTGTTTTGACATGATGGACAATGCCAAAGGATTGTCATTTTTTAACGTTGACAATCAAGCGTTCATTGCATAGCTCGGAGGAAGTACATGATAGGTGAAAGTGGTCGTTTCTCCATCATGGAAAACTTGAAGCAATTTTCACCGCAGCGGAATTTTCTTGGATTTTCTGCTATGGTGAGAATAGATGGAGATGGAGGATCCTCGTTGGAGATGATTTAGACGTCCATAAAGTTTTGATTGCAAGTTTAGTGTGGCTATAGCTTCTACGATTAACTATTGTCATCACCTACGCAATTCTAGGTATGTTTAATTTAATTGCTAGATTAACTTTGCGGGGTTGAAACACAGTCATTACGAAAACGTCTTGAGCCTCAGTCTGAACTTATTCATAACCATGACCCCCGTGTGGATCCGATCAACATTCCCCTTCCACCCTGTCGTTATATGAGACCAACTATGGTGCAACCCAAAGCTACTGAAGCACTTCTTTGGATCAAGTTTGTAAAAAAAGTCATACCATGTCACCAGAAACAAAACAAACATGACTTATTGGGAAGCAACAAAAAGAAACTAAACATTAGAGAGCTTTCTAATATATTTTCATAAGCTTATGCAATACAATCCCTGAAGAACAAAGGTTATGGAGAATCACACGAATTACAAATTACATGTGATATTTATATTGTTGATTGCACCTTGATTGCATAGTAGTCGTTTACTAGGGTGATTCCTCGCATAGAAATACCAAGGTTGTTCATGTTCTCCCATGCTATGGAAACCGTCATAACAGACTTGGGTTTGTGTCCATCACTTGTATCCAAGGGTCAATGCATTCTTATCGTTAGCAGATGTGTATGGATTGATGACTTGTATCCAAGAATCAATCCATACATGCGATGTCAGATGGTTGTCTTGACGTTTAGGAATAACTAGTTATGAGCTCGGAACACAATCATCGAAAGATGAGCGAGAATAGCATTGTCTGATTGGAGTGGTGGCCTACCCTTTAGGTTATGATTGGTTGAGATGTATCCATCCTTCTAGTCATAATTTATTGGGATCTGATTTCACTGAAAGTTGATTATGAGGAATATCAGTTTCAGCGCGAGCATATATTAATATAAATTTATTGAATTGAGTAGTGCAAATTAATTTTGAACCATTAGAGTCTAAATAAACTTGTTTGATGGTAGAGATGGATCCCTTTGTTAGATATCAATTTAATTTGATGATGAGTCGTGAGCTTTGGCTGCAAATGGAAACAATTTTGGGGAACTGTTTCATTCTCAGATGGAAGGTCTTAGGAACTCCCATATGGATCACTTTGTGGGTCACATGCCTGGAGATGAGGATCATGAAGGACCTCATATCCAATGTGACTTGTGAGTTGTTAAGGAGATCATGCACACATGGATTGATGGTGAGCTGGTTGATTGGTTCTGTAACCATCATTCCTACTACCTTGTAGAGGAACTAAAAGCTCTATTCATACATCAAGTGCACAATGAGCGTTATAATCTGACCAGAGAACTGATGAATAGTAAATTTGGATTGGATGAACCCATAGAGCTGTTTGAAATCGAGATGATAATATTTCATGGTTTTGTACAGCTTTATAATACCATTGCGGAAGAGAGGCCAATTCATATGTTGTTTGCCTTTCTCAAGGAAGTAGAAGCTGACACTGAAGCCATAGATCGTACATTGACTAAGACAGGTATAAGAGTTATACCATCACTATTGACATAGTCCAGCAAAAGCCATTTAGTATGAGATACTGATTGATGATCTTACTTTCACAATGGCAAGTACTTTAGAAGGAGAAAATGCCGGAAAGAAGAAGAGATCCTGGAATGATGTAGCAAATGCACTTGGAGTGTAGCTGGTCATCACATGAAGTCCAAAGTCAATAGAGAAGATCAACACTAGGACTTCGAAATAATTGTTATTTTGAGTTCGATCATTGTGCAATGAATATTTTATGTTTGCGAACCCTGTTGAGTTTGAATTATAAAATATGTATGGGAATTCCAAGCTTGGGAATTCAAAGTTTATGGTCTTCTTTATTGTGTTTTGTCAATTTAGTTTTAACTATTAAGTCTTGAATATTTTAATTCAAGTTATTGCTCAAGTTTGAGTAATAGTTTTATGACTTATTAAATAAATTGGAGATAAGTCTTTTATTTGATTTATCAAGATTGAAAGACTGCTGATACGTCTCAAAGGTATCTACAATTTCTGATGTTCCATGTTGTTTTCATGCCAATTGCTACATGTTTTCTATACACTTTTACATCATTTTTATGGATTTCCCGGGACTAACCTATTAGCAAGATGCCACAGGGCCAGTTCCTGTTCTCTCTGTTTTTGGTTTCAGAAAAGTTGTTCTAGAAATATTCTCAGAATTGGACGAAACAAATCTCAGGGTCTTAGAAGTATGTCACGTACACGGATTCCGGAGGAGACCCGGAGGGGGGCCATAGGGTGGCCACACCCTATAGAGGCGCGCCCCCTAGCCGTGCCACTAGGTTGTGAGGGCCCCCTGGCCACCCACCGACGTTGCCCTTTCGCATATTTAAGCTCCTCTTCGGCAAAACCATAAAGACCCGAGCCCCTTTCCACGAAAAGTTTCATGGCCTCCTGATACGTCTTCAACATATCTATAATTTCTAATGCTCCAGGATAATATTATGCCAATTGCTACATGTTTTCTCCCTTCTTTATAGCATTTTTACACGTTTTACGGGACTAACCTATTAACTAGATGCCAAGTGCCAGTTCCCTGTTTTCTGCTGTTTTTTATTTCAGAAAAGTTGTTCTGGAAATATTCTTGGAATTGGACCCCACAAAGCCCGACGTGCCTATTTTCCCCGGAAGCATCCAGAAGACCGAAGAGGAGTCGAAGACGGGCACCAGGGGCCCACACCATGGGGTGGCGGCCCCCTTGGCCGCACCAGATGGTGGTGTGGGCCCTCCCAGGGATCCACCGCCTCTACCCTTTCGCCTATTTATTCCCCCGGATGGAAAACCCTAGGCACCCGATCAAATATCCCCGAAAATTTTCGCAGCCGCCGTCATCGTCAACCCTAGATCAGGGGGGCTCTGAAGCTGTCTCCCGGCACCCTGCCAGAGAGGGGAGCATCACCGGAGGCTTCTTCATCACCATGCCTGACTCCGGAGTGATGCGTGAGTAGTTCATCCTTGGACTACGGGTCCATAGCAGTAGCTAGATGGTTGTCTTGTCCTCCTATGCCTCCATGTTTAGATCTCGTGAGCTGCCTAACATGATCGAGATTGTTCTTATGTAATTCTATGTGCTGTGTTTGCTGGGATCCGATGAATATTGAACTTATGCCAAGTTGATTATAGTCTTTATTGCATATGTTATTTGTGATCTTGCATGCTTTCTGTTGCTAGTGGTTGCTCTGGCCAAAGTAGTTGCTAGTGACTCCAAGAGGGAGTATTTATGCTCGATAGTGGGTTCATGCCTCCTTTTCGCATGTGCTCGAGTGATAGAAACGTGACGGGGAAGGATGTGCTATTGCCACTAGGGAGAAAACAACGGTGTGAGTGCCCGCATGTACAATCATTGCTTACTTTACACACTTTGTTTAATGCAAATATGTGTTGCTTGCAACTTAATACCTAAGGGGGTTCGGATGATAACCTGAGGGTGGATTATTAGTCATAGATGCAGTTGGATTACGGTCTATGTATATTGTTGTAATACCCGCACTAAATATCATAGTAGTCATCATGTGATGAATGTGCACTACGGTGCAAATTTTATTTTTCAATTGCCCAGCTGTAATTTGTTCACCCAGCATGCTATCTTTTATGGAGAGACACCACTAGTGAACCTATGAACCCCGGTCCATTTTCCTACAGTGTTAAACAAACCACTACAATTTCATGCTTTCTTTACTTACTGCAAGCATACACTATTTTCCACACTATACGTCTAATCTTTGTTTTCAGCAAGACCGGTGAGATTGACAACCTCACTGTACTGTTGGGACAAAGTATTTTGGTTGTGTTGTGTGCAGGTTCCGTGTTGTTGCTGACACCAGTGAGGCGCCATCACCACCGTCAGTGGCATCAACCTTCCAAAGATCCTCTTTCTCCTACTAGATTGATAACCTTGGTTCTTAAGTGAGGGAAATTCTTACCGATGCACTCATCAAACCCTCCTCTTGGGGTTCCCAACACACAGGAATTTCTGCAAAGAATTTCCGTCGCCATTATCAGCATCAAGTAATTTCTGGCGCTGTTGCCGAGGAGGAAGAAGTCTTATAGCAAGGGGAGCCTATCACTCTCAACCTCTTTAATTTGTTTATTGTCTTGTTTTTATTTTTTGTCTTGTTTTGCTTCTCTTTATCAAAAACACAAAAAAAATAGTTTACTTTATAGCTGTTATTTATTTGCTTGCTTTTATTTTGCTAAAATGAGTTCCTCTGAGAATACTAAGTTGTGTGACTTCACTAGCACAAACAACAATGATTTTATTTGCACACCTATTGCTCCACCTGCTCCTACTGCTGCTTTCTATGAAATTAAACCTGCTTTATTAAATCTTGTTATGAAAGAGCAATTCTCTGGTGTTAGTACTGATGATGCTGATGCTCACCTTAATAATTTTGTTGAACTATGTGAAATGCAAACATATAAAGATGTCGATGGAGATATTATTAAACTGAAATTATTCCCTTTCTCTTTGAGAGGAAGAGCTAAAGAATGGTTGCTATCTTTGCCTAGAAATAGTATTGATTCATGGACTAAGTGTAAAGATGCTTTCATTGGAAAATATTATCCTCCTGCTAAGATTATATCCCTGAGAAGTGACATAATGAATTAAACAATTCGATAATGAACATGTTGCTAAAGCTTGGGAAAGAATGAAAACTACGGTGAAGAATTCTCGCACTCATGGACTGACTACTTGGATGATTATACAAACCTTTTATGCAGGACTGAATTTCTCCTCAAGGAACCTATTGGATTCAGCTGCTGGAGGTACCTTTATGTCCATCACTTTGGGCAATGCAGCAAAGCTTCTTGATGATATGATGATAAATTATTAAGAGTGGCACACTGAGAGAGCTCCACAAGGTAAGAAGGTAAATTCTGTTGAGGAAACCTCCTCTTTGAGTGAAAGGCTTGATGATATTATGTCTATGCTTGTTAATGGTAAAGCTCAAGTTGATCCAAATAATGTTCCTTTAGCCTCTTTGGTTGCTCAAGAATAGCATGTTGATGTGAACTTTATTAGAAATAATAATTTTAACAACAATGCTTGTAGAAATAATTTTGGTGGAAACAATTATAAGCCCTATCCTCCTAATAACGGTTATGTTAATTCTTATGGCAATTCCTAAAATAACAATAAAAGCTCTACCTCTGATCTTGAAAACATGCTTAGAGAATTTATTAGCACACAAACAGCTTTTAATAAATCTGTCGAGGAAAAGCTTGGTAAAATAGATGTTCTTGCCTCTAAAGTGGACAGCCTAGCTATTGATGTTGATTTTCTAAAACTGAAGGTTTTGCCACATGATGTTAAAGAAAGTAAAACTTTGAATTTCATCCAAGTTCTAATTGATAATAATGTTAGGTTGATGGCTGAATTACGTGCTAGGTGGGAAAGAGAAGATGAATTGGCTAGAACGAATAATATTGCTAGAGTTTGCACTATCACAACCACTAGTAAAACTGAAGCTCCAAGTGCTAGTAAACCTCCTACTATCAATGGTAAAGTAGTTGGTGTTAACAAAGACTCCACCCCTTCGGTGAAACGTGCTAAATTGCCTCAAATTGCTGAAACTGCTTCTAATAAAAGTGCTGAAATTTTTAGAGATGTAGGGGATAATGGTCCCATTACTTTTGATGATAATAACATTGATTTTTATGATTGCAATATCTCTGAAGTTATTATGTTCCTACAAAATCTTGCTAGAAGTCCCAATGCTAGTGCCATGAATATGGCCTTTACTAAACATATTACCAATGCTCTCATGAAAGTTAGGGAAGAAAAGCTGAAACTTGAAACATCTATCCCTAGGAAATTAGATGATGGTTGGGAGCCTATCATTAAGATAAAAGTAAATGATTTTGATTGCAATTCTTTGTGTGATCTTGGTGCTAGTATCTCTGTTATGCCTCAAAAGCTTTATGATATGCTTGATCTACCAGTGTTGGAACACTGTTATTTGGACGTTCATCTTGCTGATAATGCTAAGAAGAAACCTCTTGTTAGAATTCATGATGTTCTTATTATGGTTAACAATAACCTTGTCCCTGTTGATATTTTTTGTTACGAACATTTAATGCAATGCTTCTTGTCCTATTGTTTTGGGACGACCTTTTCTTAGAACTGTTGGTGCTGCTATTGATATGAAAGAGGAGAGTATTAAATATCAATTTCCACTCAAGAAAGGTATGGAACACTTTCCTAGAAAGAGTATGAAGCTACCTTTTGACTCTATTATTAGAGCAAGTTATGATGTTGATGCTTCTTCACTTGAAAATACTTGAGTTGCTTTCTATGCCTAGCTGAAAGGCGTTAAAGAAAAGCGCTACCGGGAGACAACCCGTTTTCCTTTGTTTTCTTTTGTGTTCTTTGCACCTGGGTGTTGTCTATTTCCTTAAAACCCCGCTGTATCTTTTCTTTTGTGTTTTTGTTGAGCCAAGTAAAGCCTCTAGTGGAAAGTTGAGACTATATTTCGGATTTCTGCGCAGGAACAGATTTCTGCTGTCCACTGTTAAATACGTATAAAATCACAGAAAATTCAAAATGACCTGAGTTGTTTTGTGCGTAATCCTGGGCTATATACGCAACTTTTCTTAGTTTACCACTTTTTTATTTGAGCAACAGAAGATTTTCGAAAAAAAACATCTTTACATGTTGTCCTGTTTTGACAGATTTGTGTCAATAATTGCATTTGCATCTTAATCTCTTTCTTTTGGCGTTCTTTTGAGAAAAAGAGTTTTAAAAGAAGTTGTGACATTATCTAATGTGTTTTTGAGTGTTAGAAATATGTTGAAACTGAACCATGTGAATTTATTATTTCGACTGCACTAACGTTGCTAATGAAGATTGTGAGAAGTTTGGTGTGAAGGAAGTTTTCAAGGGTCAAGAGAAGAGGGTGATATGATGTGATCAAGAAGAGTGAAAAGACTAAGCTTGGGGATTCCCTGGTGTTAGATCCCAGTAAATTCCAAGAAGACTCAAGCTTCTAAGCTTGGGGATGCCCAAGGCATCCCCTTCTTCATCGACAAATTATCAGGTTACTTCTAGTGAAACTATATTTTTATTCGGTCACATATTATGTGCTTTACTTGGAGCGTCTTTTATTTTTGCTTTCAGTTTGTTTTTATTTTTGAAATAAGCTTGGTTGGACCCCAGCATTATTTTATTGGAGAGTGACACGCTCCGCTTTTTCATGGGAATACTATGTATTCTTAATCTTTGTCTGGCTGCTGCATTCATTTAGCTCTTGTTTTGCATGCATCTCTTATCAGAGCTGTTAGTTTTAGTAGTGTTATGTTAGTACTCTCATGTTTGCTTGATGTATCGTAAATAGTATTTTTGTTAAAACATATCTTCTATGGTGCTTATTGGGAAAAGAAACTGCTTCTTGAAGTAGAATTTATAACATTGCAAGTAGAAGCTTGTATAGACTGTAGGTAGAACTTTTTCATGCCATGCTAAATGTTATTTTAGTTTTAAAGCCTTGTGGTTATTGAGTAGCATGAATACCCTCAAATAGCTGAGATTGTTTAATATGCCATTGAAAGATTCATAAGTTGTTCTTGTCATAGTAAAGCATAAATTTATGGTATTCTCTTTCGAATGTTTTATTTGGTTGACTTGGCGCATACTCACACCATGTTTATGACTATGAACCAGTCACGAATAGCCTCCATGACCACTTAGTTTTTGAACTTGTGATACCGCTTATGCTTTAATTAATGATGTTTATGTCGCTATGCATGATTATGGCTCTTATGCTCTCTTGATTTGTCGCTCCCAGTCTTTTGCTAGCCTCCACCTGTACTGAGTATGAGCTCTACTCGTGCATCCAACTCCCTTAAACCAAAGTTTTCCCATTGTTTCCACCATACCTACCTACATGTGGTATTTCACTGCCACTCCAAGTAAATTGCTCATGTGCTACCTTTAAACTTTCAAAATTACTCCTGCTTTATGTTCCTGTTTTTGCACATGAGGACGTCAATGAAGAATCTTTATATCACTTGTTGATTGGATTTCACACCCTGGACTAGTGGCTTCATCCGCTTATCCAAATGATAGAAGAGCTGGCAGCGGGGTGCCTCGCCCCAAATTAATGCAAACAAATTCTCTTCACTATTTTTGCCCCTGATTTATCAGTCAAAGCATAATTGCGTAAACAAAAGAGAAAGAGGGATGACCTTCTACCCAGATGCGTCCTTCACATGGGATCCGCTCTTGTGAATCCAGTTGTCTTGTGACGTATTGTATTTTATGTTTACCATTCGTTGACATTAGCATACATCTCCCAAAATATAGACACTCCTCCATGGTATGTGATTGTTGGCAAGCACCCGAGGATTCGGTTTTCCATGGTTTGTGAAAGATGGATGGGAGGAGTGTCAAACTTTTAATACCTCTGTTTAATAAAATAAAAATCTCTAGCACATGAGTGATCCCTGCTTCCCTCTGCGAAGGGCCTTTCTTTTACTTTTATGTTGAGTCTCCATCTTCTAACTTTATGCATAGTTGGGAGAGCATTTTTTTCCATTCTGAGTTCTATGTGCATTTGTCCCATAAACATCAATAATTGATTCATGATGTGATATTGTTTGTTCTTAAATTATTTGCTCTAGTCTTCCTCATGAACTTTGAAGGTGTCCTGGCATTTATGTTTTGTCCCACTCTTAAGGAGTAGCGAAATACCACTTTGCCATGCTTTCTCTATACTTGAAACAAACGTTTATATTTCTTTGCATTATTATTCACGATCCTTTATTTGAGATACTCTTCATGATGCAAAGTTATTGCTATGCTTTATTATTAAAGTTCTATTTATCATATTTGTGTTTGAAGTTCTATGATCTCAGCTTACATATGCTTTTACATTATAATGATCAAGTTTATGTTAGTAGCATGTCACCTCAGAAATTATTGTGTTTTATCGTTTACCTACTCGAGGACGAGTAGGAACTAAGCTTGGGGATGCTTGATACGTCTCCAACGTATCTATAATTTCTGATGCTCCATGATAATATTATGCCAATTGCTACATGTTTTCTCCCTTCTTTATAGCATTTTTACACGTTTTCCGGGACTAACCTATTAACAAGATGCCAAGTGCCAGTTCCCTGCTTTCTGCTATTTTTTATTTCAGAAAAGTTGTTCTGGAAATATTCTCGGAATTGGACCCCACAAAGCCCGAAGTGCCTATTTTCCCCGGAAGCATCCAGAAGACCGAAGAGGAGTCGAAGATGGGCAACAGGGGGCCCACACCATGGGGTGGCGCCCCCTTGGCCGTGCCAACTGGTGGTGTGGGCCCCCCAGGGCTCCACCGCCTCTGCCCTTTCGCCTATTTATTCCCCCCGGATGGAAAACCCTAGGCACCTGATCAAATATCCCCGAAAAGTTCCACAACCGCCGTCGTCGTCAACCCTAGATCAGGGGGGTTCTGAAGCTGTCTCCCGGCACCCTGCCGGCAAGGAGATCTTCACCGGAGGCTTCTCCATCACCATGCCTACCTCCGAGTGATGCGTGAGTAGTTCATCCTTGGACTACGGGTCCATAGCAGTAGCTAGATGGTTGTCTTCTCCTCCTATGCCTCCATGTTTAGATCTCGTGAGATGCCTAACATGATCGAGATTGTTCTTATGTAATTATATGTGCAGTGTTTGCTGGGATCCGATGAATATTGAACGTATGCCAAGTTGATTATAGTCTTTATTGCATATGCTATTTGTGATCTTGCATGCTTTCCGTTGCTAGTGGTTGCTCTGGCCAAGTAGTTGCTAGTGACTCCAAGAGGGAGTATTTATGCTCGATAGCGGGTTCATGCCTCCTTTTCGCCTGTGCTCGAGTGACAGAAACGTGACGGGGGAGGATGTGTTGTTGCCACTAGGGAGAAAACAGCGGTGTGAGTGCCCGCGTGTACAATCATTGCTTACTTTACACACTTTGTTTAATGCAATTATCTGTTGCTTGCAACTTAATACCTAAGGGGTTCGGATGATAACCTGAGGGTGGATTATTAGTCATAGATGCAGTTGGATTACGGTCTATGTATATTGTTGTAATGCCCGCACTAAATATCATAGTAGTCATCATGTCATGAATGTGCACTACGGTGCAACCCTTATTTGTCAATTGTCCAGCTGTAATTTGTTCACCCAGCATGCTATCTTTTATGGAGAGACACCACTAGTGAACCTATGAACCCCGGTCCATTTTCCTACACTGTTAAACAAACCACTACAATTTCCTGCTTTCTTTACTTACTGCATGTCGGATATATACCAAATAGGGGTATAGAAGATGGTAGGCCAAGTGCCGGATTACCAGGGTGGCCTAAGTGGTAGTGGGCTTAGGTCCATTAGGCGGCCCAGTAATCCGACGCGCAGAAGACGGATTCTAGAAGAACCCGGATCATAGCCCATGTGATCTGGCTTGGAGGAAAAGACGGATTCCTTGCTTTCCAAGTTACAAGTTACAGTAGTTTTCTAGGTTTCCTATTCTGTAAGCCCTAATCCGGCTATTATATAAAGCCGGATGGGAGATAAACAAAAGAGCCAACAAAGGAGAGATACAGAGAAGCTCTACGCCAACTCGCCGAGAAGCTCATCCTCGTCGAGTGGTTTAGATCTAAAACCCTCACATTGTAACCCTATTTACGGGCTTTAGTCCCAATTAGTGAGAAGTGCAGGAGTAGGCACGTCGTACTGTCGCGACGTACCGAACCTGGGTAAAATCCTGTGTTCTGTGTTACTACGCTATCCCGTTACTCCACGTCTCTACCGTAGTCTCATGGCACCCCCGTCTATGAAAACTACTACGATGTCTCGACAGTTGGCGCCCACCGTGGGGCAAACGACGTCAGGCGTGAGATTCCGATCTGGGATACTTGGCGGAATCGGAAGATCAATCACTGTCGGAAGCTTGGAGTTCGACAACGACGTCGGGCGCTTCCTCGACAACGGATCCTACATACCGGCGCAAAACCACCTGGTAAGTGCCTGCGTACTACCGATAGGATCTGCTAACATCTTTATCAGGCTAACTGCAGAAGCAATGGGGTTTTGCGGTGGAAGCAAATTTATCCCACCCGCCCTATACCCAGTCGAAGATGACTATGATGCCGGATTCTGCTCAGATCGCCGACAAAAAAGTGATACACACTTTATCGGCATGGTGCAATCCGAAATCGCCGAAAACACGGATGACGGAAATCCCGTGCAAGAGGCAGACAACAACGCACCCGTCATGGAGACGGAAGACCAAACACCCGTCACAGAAGCGGAAGATCCGACATCCGTCAACAAGACGATGAACTCGGAAGCAGAATCCGTGCTTGCCGCCATTGAGGCGAGGTTGGAGTCGGAAACCGGATCGGATAACTTCGACTCCGAAGACGAAGATGAGGACGCCTTTGTAAGAAAGGTTAAGTCCTTTCAAGAGGGATTCCATGAAGTTCTAATGGCGAAACCGGCTGATACCACAGACGCCGGCAGCCAGGAAAGCCCTAAAACCCCTCCGCCAGAGGAAGAGAGAGAAGACGGAGAAACTTCTCCGATATTCCCCAGTGTCAAGGAGATGACAGAAGATGAGCCTGTCAAAAAACCTCCCTCTTCCAAGAAAAAGCACCGTGCTGCTAAAAAACTCCAATACAAAATCCGGAAGAAAAAGTCAGCTGATCTCGCTGATGAAAACCTGGAAGTTGGAGATATTAGCGGAACAAAGCCTGCGGAAAAGAAATCTAAAGAAATCACTGCTCCGCCAATGACGGAACAGGAAGAGCAAGAGCTATTGCAAACACCAGTGGGGCCAGATGAACCCCCTGAGATGCTGGAAGCCAGGAGACAAGCTTTCCAACGGCAACAGCAACATCTACTCAGATCTCGGCAACATCTCCAACAAACCCATAATGACATCAAAGTCATGAAGGAAGAAATAGAGGAGTACGAGAGAAAGAATAGATCCGCGTTAAAACCTACTAGGTTACCCGGAATCGCAAGACCGGAAGAACTGCCGCCAAAAGAAAGGTTCCATAACCCGTCTTGGCAAAAGCAGGTAAACGGCAAAGATGCCAAGGGCGAACCAATATACAAGACCGCAGCAGAAAACGCGGAAGCAGCGTTCGCGATTCTTAACAATGATCTGTATTCCAACGGGGAAAAACTCCAAGGGGTGTATGCCTTCCTAGGAAAAGCATTGCAACAACAACAGCGCGCCCAAGAGCGATCAGGGAGGCTGCATGATAACTCCGCCCTATGCAAGACGGCTACTTGCGCTGCTGGAGCACCTGGACCGGAAGAACCCGGGGATTCAGACAACTCAAAAGATAAAAAAGAGGATCCGAGAAAAGACAAGAAAAACCCCGACAACCGGGATGCAGCGTCTAGGACCGGATCCCATCTCCCGAAAGAGGGGTATAAACCCCATGATCGGGAAGACAAACACCGGAAAGACGGCAAAATAATGCCACCTCCGAGAAACCCAGCTGAGAAAGCTGGAAGATACGATATACCTCATAGGCGTGAGAGATCCCGGACACCGCCTAAGGACAAAGAAAGGCACAGGAGTAGAACTCCGCCTAATCCAAAAGGGCGTGATCACGGAAGAGATAGAAACAATCCCGGAAAAGCGCGTTCGCGCAACAATGGAAGAGAAAGGAGCAGATCCCCTTCTGTCCATTCAGCCGGAAGATATTCTGCACACATTGACAGAGCAGAAAAGGATGATCTATACTTTGGTCCTAAGTGTTTTACTGACAGGATCCGAAGAATAACGCTGCATTCTGGCTTTGCCAAGGTCGGTCCAACGTACCAGAAATACACTGGCAGCACAAACCCGGATACTTGGCTCTCGGATTACTATACAGCCGTCCAGATCAACAATGGGACAAACTTGGAAGCTGCCAAGTTTCTTCCCCTAATGTTGCTGGACGGAGCCAGAGATTGGATCAATGGATTACCGTCACGAACAGTCGACAGCTGGGACGATATGGCTAGAGTATTTACTCAGCATTTCCGGGGAACATACAAACGCCCGAATAGCATCAACCAGCTAAACCGTTGCACGCAATTTGAGGATGAACCATATGTGGATTTCATCTCCAGATGGACATCAATGAAGAATAGTTGCTCTGGAGTAACTGACGTACAAGCAATGCATGCTTTCATCAATGGCCTAAAACCCAGACTCGTACCGTTCATGGTTGGTTCCAAAAAGCACAAGGATCTCGGATCCATGCTTACAACCGCCAATGAGCATGCCGCAGCCGAGGATGACATCAGAGCAAGAGGAGGCAATATTGAATCATTGATACTTGCCAAGAAAGCCCCTCGTTCTGACAAAAAAGCCACTCCAGAAACAACGACGAAGCCCAAAGAGGTGAACATAGCCTTTGGAGGAGAAAAGGGAAATAAGTGGAAAGGACGCAACCCAGATCCAATCAATTACACTCCAGAGGAGTGGGAAAGGATTAAGTCGGAACCTTGCGTTCACCACTCGCAATTTGGGAAACCCACCCATACAAACGCGCAATGCCGGCTGAATAAGCACATGAAAGGCAGTGCAGGAGCCGGAGGCAAGGGGAAGGGTTCCAAAAGGAAACCCGCCAAACAAAAGCCAGAAGCTGACAAAGAAGACAGTGAATCGGACACTGACGAAAAAATCCAGGAACAACAGCGTAAAGGCGAACCCAAGTTTCCGAGAGTTGATGGAGAAGCAATGCTAACTTTCTTAGCAACCCCGTCAGCAAAGGTGGCAAAAAGAACACTTCGAGAAATAAACGCGGTTGTTCCAGCAACCCCGAAATTCTTGAAGTACTCCAACACACCGATAATCTGGGATCAGTCTGATCATCCCGGAAATATCCCTGAACCCGGCACACAAGCTCTTGTTGTAAGCCCTATTGTTCAAAATACTAGGCTAAGAAGAGTGCTGATGGATGGAGGATCCAGCATTAATATAATGTACCTGGATACACTGAAGCATCTGAAGATTTCCGAGTCTCAGCTCAACTACAGCAACATACGCTTCCATGGTATCGTCCCTGGCAGGCAAGCACGATCCCTAGGAGAAATTTCCCTAGATGTCACCTTCGGAGATAAAGATCACTTCCGGCAGGAAAAAGTATCCTTCGAAGTAGTGCCGTTCGAAAGCGTGTATCACGCAATACTCGGACGTCCAGCTTTCGCCAAATTCATGGCAAGATCCTGTTATATTTATAACAAGCTGAAGATGCCAGGACCCAAGGGAGGAGTAATCACTATAGCTGGTGATTTCAAGCTGGCAAACAAGTTGGAGAAAGAAAACGCCCTTTGCGCTCAGAGAGTCATAGCAAAGGAAGAACTGAAGGAATTAGCCAAAGAGGTATCGCCGTCAGAAATGCCGGCAGGAAAAGAAACTTGGAAGCCAACAGACAGCTTCAAGGCATCCGAGAATACAAGACAGGTAATCCTAGATCCCAAAGATCCGACAAAATTTGTCGTCGTAGGGACTGGGATGACTGACAAATAGGAAGGCGAGCTCATCAAGTTCCTCCGTGAGAACTAGGATATTTTTGCATGGTGTCCAGCTGACATGCCAGGTGTACCCAGGGAACTTGCTGAGCACCAACTTAAGGTTATTCCTGGATCAAAACCCGTCAAACAAGGTCTCCGTCGGTTTGACGGAAGAAGACGGAAGGCTATTGGCAAGGAAATTATCCGGCTTTTAGCAGCGGATTTCATCAAGGAAGTGATCCATACTGACTGGTCCGCAAATCCGGTATTAGTACCGAAGAAAGACACTACTGCTCTTAGAATGTGTATAGATTACACAGGCTTGAACAAATTGTGTCCGAAAGATAGGTTCGCATTACCGCGAATCGATCAAATAATAGACGCCACAGCAGGCTCTGAGCTTTTGTGCTTTTTGGATGCATACTCCGGGTACCACCAAATACGCATGAAAAAGGAAGATCAAATTAAGACTTCTTTCATAACCCCATACGGGACGTATTATTACGTAACCATGCCGTTTGGCCTGAAGAACGCAGGAGCAACCTACCAGCGTTGCATGCAACGTTGTTTGCATAGTCAGATTGGAAAAAATGTCCATGTTTATGTGGACGATATTGCTGTCGTAACCAAGGAAAAAGATACACTCCTTGAGGACTTGCGAGAAACTTTCGAAAACTTACGCACCTACAAGATGAAGTTGAATCCATCTAAGTGCGTATTCGGGGTTCCCTCAGGAAAACTTCTGGGTTTCATCGTTTCTCACAGAGGAATAGAAGTTAACCCGGAAAAGATCAAGGCAATCTTGAACATCACAAAACCTACCTGCGTCAAAGATGTCCAAAGATTGACGGGTTCCGCAGCTGCCATTAGCAGATTTATTAGTCGGCTGGGGGCTAAAATCCTAACACTATACAAGTTGTTGAAGAAATCCGACAAAGTCAAGTGGATAGCAAAGCTTTGGAATACATAGCAGTTATGTCTCTTCTATACTTAGTTCAATATCTATGTAAACATATTTTGAGATCATGAAATAAAGTTGTTGGATTTCTGGTATCCATGTTTTTTACAAGTTCATTATAGTAAAAGCATGTTTCCACCTTCTCTATTTCCCAATGATCTTACAAAATACTCAATGTTAACCCGAATTGTGCCTGCGTACTCGGCGTTAAGAAACTGAATGTTTTTTCAGCCTGCTAACGGCTAAAGGAAACTTGAATTGCCTGCGTGCCCAAGTTTCGGTCAAAAAATTCCTTGTTTCTCTAAGCATTATCTGATTGCGTATGTGTTGGGGTTACTGGAACTAGTTAGTAAAAATGCCTTTAGCATGGTCCATGTTTCCGAGTTTAAACTGATTGGTTACGCCCAGTTACTCGGCATGACGATTCATATTGCTATTTGAGCCATTTCAAACACTAAGGACAGTTAAAACATATATGCCAGAGAACTTAGAAGATAAAGGAATAGTAACATCCGAAAAACCTTGCAAAAAATTTCATAACTAAAAATTGCAAAAGGCAGAATTTTTCATTCATACAAACAGAAGCATTACATTTTGGATTACATTGAAAGAACAGTAATGCTCCTATTGTCTATTTTTACTCTCCAGGTCAAAGGTAGCCCTTCAAGCATCTGATTCCTCCTCGCTGCTGTCGTCCTCGGGGATTGGAGGGATCTCCTCTTCTGGATAATTGACGGAAATATTTACCATGGAGGCAATCTGGGTGGCGTGGCCTTTGATTTCATCAAAGATGGTATTTCGCTGAGTGTCCGTGTATCCTTGAGGGACACCGGACGCCACGCGCCAGGATTTAGCACCGGGGTAGTGCATGCGCATAAGGCCGAGTGCCATACGCGCACCACCCCGTGCAGCGGAACGCAGGATAGAATCCCTGGATTCCGCCACCTCCATGATGGCTCCCGGAAGTTTTTCAACCTCCGAGAACTCCCCAGTCCTTGCAGGAAGAAACTTGTTCACCAGCTGCATTCCAGCAGCACGGATCGAAGTCCACATCTTCCCAAAGGCTTAGATCCCTTCAAGCCGGGTACCATCTGGGATATCTCCTGTTTTTTCCGACAAAACAATCAAAAGTGTTAGGCAAAAAACAGAGAAGAAAAACAAGATATGGAAAAATAAAAAAGGTAACGGAAAATTACCGATAAGCTTGTCGATCTCGGAGATTTCCTCCAGGCGAAGGTTCAGAGCATTTTCTAAATCCTGAATGGTGGATTTATCCTTCTCCGCCTGTTCAGAAGCCTTGGAGTTGGCAACTCCAAGGGCCAAGTTGCTGGCCTCCAGATCCTTTTGAGCCTTCACAAGATGCTTGTGAGGCTCCAAATTCTCCTTCCGGAGATTCTCGGCATTGCCGGCGTCTTCAGCTATTTGCTTGGCCTTAGCCAAAGCAGCTGGAAAGCAAAGAAAATTCCGGGTTTAGTAAATTTCCGGAATAAGTACTTAGACAAAAAATTGAATCGCAAACCTCAGAGGAAAAATGTGTACCTGATGTTTCCGACAAAGCGAGCTAAGACGATGCCAGTTCCGCCTCTCTCTCCTCAAGAATAGAAAGGAGATTTCTAACCTCCTTATTCTTGATGGTGAGTTTGTTGAAAACTTCCATGTTTATGGTTTCGGCGGTTTGCTGCAACATGGCAAGGAAAAGAATGGTTACAAAAAGCATCAAAGCAAAACAGGCATGCAATTTTGTTTAATGCTTGGGGGCTAGAGTTACATACCTGGCTCATTCGGTGCAAACCCGCCAAGTTTTCCTTGAACTCTTTTGCGTATTCCGCAAAAGCAGTTCCGGCCGCGCTTAGGCCGTCATTGATAATCTTGAAGTCCTTGTCAAAGGTGGGAATTTCTTCGTCGAAAGTCCGAGAAAATTTCTCCACCTCTGGAGCCGCCCTTTCCCTCGTGTCTGTGTCCGACACAACGGGCTGGCTGGGCTCTAACGGCCTGGTCGTGGGGGCTGCAGCGTGCTCTTCCGCCATTGAGGACGGTGTGTCCGGGGCAACGGCGGGAGAAGGTTGGCTGCCTCGGCTGGAAACAAATTTGTGTTTCTTGAGCTTCTTCGGCTTCAGGCTGGAGGGAGGTAGGCTAAAAAACAAAAAACCCGGAAAAGTTAAAACATGGAAGAAGGATGAAAAGTTCTCATGAAATAAAAAGAACCCAGATGAAAGAACCTGGAAGTGGCGATGGGGATTCCGTCAAGGTCGATAATTTCCTCAGAGGAAATAATCTTCTTGCGCTTGCGTCCACCTGTAGCGGCGGTGCGCAGCGCGTCCAGCTCAGCCTCGGAGACCAATTCCGAATCTGGAAGATCCGCGAACTGTCGGACAAACAAGATCAGAATCAGAAGCTAGAAAATCCGAGAAAAAATAAAACTGTACCCAAATGACTGAAAAATTACCTTGGGAACCGGATTGTCGGCCGTATACATTGGCCGACTCGCTTCGTATTGGTCGCGTGATGCGACCAACTGGTTGATGCGCCGTCGAAGCTCCTTTGCGGGCCAATCTTTGGTGGTTGTCCGCATTGGATCCTTGACTCCCGTGTATTCGCACAGGAGACGGCCACTGTGGTTGGCCAATGGCTGAATTCGCCTAGTCAGCCAGCATAGAACCGTGTCCATGCCGGTTAGAGGCGGATCCAAGGAGGTGAGCTTGGCGATGCGCCGCTTGATCCTTAGTAGATCAGGCGGCAGGACTTGGACGGCTTCTGTTCCCCAATTCTCTTGGGGAACAGCGGCGGTGTTGGCAAAAGGTGGAACCCCGATGGCCTTTTTTGGAAAAGGCACATCGGGATGATAAAAGAAAGAACCCGTCCAAAATTTGACGGATTCTGATGTCTTGATCTTGGGGAACCAATCTTCCCTAAACCTCCGAAGAGTAAAGGAGATGGTCCCGCAAGTCGGAAGTGCGCCCTCCGAGGAGTTCTGCTTAACTCCGAAACAGTACATCCAGAAGTCTAACCTAGGCTCTAAACCTAAGTAACCCTCGAAAAGGGCCTGGAACCCGGCCAAATAAAGAATGGAGTTGGGTGGCAGGTTGTGGGGTTGGATGTTGTAGTGAGAAAGGACTTGAAGGAAAAAAGCGGAAGGGGGGAGCCCCATACCTCTTAGAAGGTGGGAAGAAAGGAGAACCCTTTCGCCATCCCTTGGCGCCGGCTCGTTCTCGTCTTCGGGGAGCCGCCATTTCCCTTGGAGGATCAGGCCCTCTTTCTCCAAGTTTGGAAGAAGAGCCGGGGGAATGCTGCAGGCAACCCAGTTGCCTGCAGATTCCGCCTCCTCATCTGCTCCGGTGGCGGAGGCGGTGGCCGCTTCTGCGGCGGCGAGCTCGTCACCGACGAGCTGGATCTTCTCCTCCGCCGTTTCAGGAGCGAACGGCGGGGAGGCGGCGGAGCTAGCGCCCGCAACGTCCGCGGTGGCAGAAAGATTTTCTCCGCCCGCCGCAGAGGCCGCGGATTTCTCCGGCTCGTCGCCGGCGTGCTTGGGTGACCCAGTTTGGGGATCTAGGTCGCTGATGATGTCGTTGATGGCGGCGCGAGTGGGCGACGACGGTGAGCCTGCCATTTTCGGGCGGCGCGTTCGTTTCCGGTGCTTGGAGGTGAGGAGTGCGCGGAACAGTGCGTCGCTTGGGAGCTTGTGCGCGTCAATGGCGAGAGCGGTGCGAGTGCGGAAGGTTTTCATTGAGGACGAGGATGGCTATTTATAGCTAGAAATCCGTCAAGATACGCGCCAACGGCTATTTTGACCGTTGGATGTTTGCCGCGTGTCGCCCGCCGGAAAATCCGGGAAATGAAACGACGGGGTAATGATGGTTATCTCCTCGTTTCCCGCGAGAATCTGTCAGAGATATGTTTCTGGGTTTTTCCGAGTAAATCTCAAACGTCGCTTACGTCAGCATGGTTGAGTGCGCTGACGTAGGAAGTTTCTTCTCCGCGAAGGATCGTGAGAGAAAAGCCGGATTTTCAGGATTCCGAGTTTCATGCCACCATCTTTTTCAAAAGAAGGATAAGAAGAATCAAGACTGCTGAATCAATATTTCTCGGACAAAGAATATTTGGCGAACGGCGGAGAATCAGAGTTTTGATCCTTCTTGGGGGCTACTGTCGGATATATACCAAATAGGGGTATAGAAGATGGTAGGCCAAGTGCCGGATTACCAGGGTGGCCTAAGTGGTAGTGGGCTTAGGTCCATTAGGCGGCCCAGTAATCCGACGCGCAGAAGCCGAATTCTAGAAGAACCCGGATCACAGCCCATGTGATCTGGCTTGGAGGAAAAGACGGATTCCTTGCTTTCCAAGTTACAAGTTACAGTAGTTTTCTAGGTTTCCTATTCTGTAAGCCCTAATCCGGCTATTATATAAAGCCGGACGGGAGATAAACAAAAGAGCCAACAAAGGAGAGATACAGAGAAGCTCTACGCCAACTCGCCGAGAAGCTCATCCTCGTCGAGTGGTTTAGATCTAAAACCCTCACATTGTAACCCTGTTTACGGGCTTTAGTCCCAATTAGTGAGAAGTGCAGGAGTAGGCACGTCGTACTGTCGCGACGTACCGAACCTGGGTAAAATCCTGTGTTCTGTGTTACTACGCTATCTCGTTACCCCACGTCTCTACCGTAGTCTCATGGCACCCCCGTCTATGAAAACTACTAAGATGTCTCGACACTGCAAGCATACAGTATTATCCACACTATACGTCTAATCTTTGTTTTCAGCAAGACCGGTGAGATTGACAACCTCACTGTACCGTTGGGACAAAGTATTTTGGTTCTGTTGTGTGCAGGTTCCGCGTTGTGGCTGACACCGGTGAGGCTCCATCACCACCGTCAGTGGCATCAACCTTCCAAAGATCCTCTTTCTCCTACTGGATTGATAACCTTGGTTATTAACTGAGGGAAATTCTTACCGCTGCACTCATCAAACCCTCCTCTTGGGGTTCCCAACACATAGGAATTTTTGCAAGGAATTTCTGTCGCCATTGTCAGCATCACCGCCTTCATCGTCAACCCTAGTTCGGGAGGGTTATGAAGCTCTCCCCGGCAGCCTGCCGGGAGGGGAAATCATCACCAGAGGGCTCTACGTCACCATGCCTGCCTCCAGAGTGATGCGTTAGTAGTTCATCCTTGGACTACGGGTCCATAGCAGTATCTAGATGGTTGTCTTCTCCTCTTTATGCATCATGTTTAGATCTTGTGAGCTACCTAACATGATCAAGATCATCTTATTGTAATGTTACATGTTGTGTTTGTTGGGATCCGATGAATATTGAATGATGTGTCAAGTGATTATCAATCTACCATGTTTATGTTATTTATGATCTTGCATGCTCTCCGTTACTAGTATATGATTTGGCCAAGTTGATGCTTGTAGCTCCAAGAGGGAGTATTTATGCTAGTTATCCACGCTCGAGTGACAGAAACGTAACGGATGGGGGATGTGTTGTTCCCATTAGGGAGAAAACAACAATGTTTACATTACGCACTTTACTTAATGCAATAATATGTTGCTTGCAACTTAATACCCGAGGTTTGATTGGATTACGCTCTGAGGGTGGATTATTAGTCATAGATGCAGTTTGATAGCGGTCTATGAATTATGTTGTAATGCCCGCATGAATCACATAGTAATCACCGTGTCATGCATATGCACTACGGTGCAGCTTTTATATTTGTCAGTTGCCTAGTAGTAATTTGTTTACCCAGCATGTTATCTATCTAATTTGTAGAAACATCACTAGTGAACTGTGGACCCCGGTCCTTTCTTTTACACCGATAATACAACGACTGCAAACACTGTTCTTTTACTTCAAACAATGTTTTCCTTTCATTCAGTGCAATCATTTTTCTCTTTTCATTCACTGCAAGAAAGCCTTGTTTTCCACACTACACGTATAATCCTTTGTTTTCAGCAAAACCGGTAAGATTGAAAAGCTCACTGTTTCGTTGGGGTAAAGTAACTTGGTTATGTTGTGTAGATTCCACGTTGCTACTGAACCGGTAGTGCGCCCTACCAACATCAGCTTCCAACAACCTTCAGAAGTGATTTCTTTCTCCTACTGGTCGATTCAACCTTGGTTTCTTTCTGAGGGAAACCTGCCGCTATGCTCTTCATACCTTCCTCTTGGAGTCTCTCAACGAACGTGTGTCCACACGCATTAACTGCCTCCAAAATATTTAATATAACCCAAATCCATTAAGTGTTAGGCACTTGTGAATTTTGAAATTCACGGAAGATATGGATGTTTTCTCAATTGACTTAATTCCATTGAAGATTTAGTGTGATAAGTTAATCATAGTGATGAAGTTTAATAGATGAAATAACTGAAATTTCAATATTTCATAAAAGTCAGTGGGAGTATTTTTAATCAAAACCGAGATCAACAATATTTGATTGAGGTAGAAAGGACTTAATAAAAATTATAACATGGTTGACAAGAAATATTTTCTTAGTCAAAATTACTCATGATAAATTTTGAGAGATTCAAAATTATCGGGATAATGACATCTTTGTGAGACAAGGATTTAAGAAATGTCATAATTGTCAAATATCTTTGTGTAATAAAGTGATAGCGTGAAACGAAAATAATTCTCAACCCACTAAAGAAAAATATTTTGTTTGTTTGTTTGTTAAGGTTGGAACTATGTCATTAATTAACTTGGAGTTATTTTAATGATAGTTACTAGTAATCAATATTGCTCAAGTGTGTTGCATACTTGATTAAAAGGTTTTTGCATAAAACTAATAAGTATATTGGTAGTAAAATTTCCACCTTGTAACTCAAATTTTTTCAAACACTTGGATTAAGTAGAAAATTTTCCTCTCATGAAAGAGATGTGGAAATTATATTAAGTTAAGATTGAGAATATTTAGAGAAGGATTGAATGAAAAGGGCAACATGCAAATGTTTCCAATTCATCTCTTTATCTAGGAATTTATGTATGAGATACATAAAGTTCAAACTTACTATTAAATAAAGGTCATATGAGGAATTTGATGTAATATCCACTTTGTGATATAGTCATCAAAATTCCAAATAAAATGTCCACAATGCGGAAAACTAAACAAACAAGATAATAGTACTCATAAATATATGATGTTGGATTATCAGATAGATCCATGTTAAAGGAGATATTCATTTTGACTCCAAGGTTACATCTCGAGTGTCAGATATGTGTCAACTAGGGGTGTATCTAACAGATGGACGGAGGCTAAATTACCAGGGTGGCCCGCAGGTAATGGGTCAAGGCCCATTGGGCGGCCCAGTAAGCTGACGCGCAGGAAGCCGGATTCTAGAAGAACCCGGACCACGGCCCAAAGTGGTGCAGCTTGGAGGAGAAGACGGATTCCTTACTTTCCAAGTTAGATGCTTTCCGTAGTCTTCTAGGTTTCCTTTCTGTAAGCCCTAATCCGGCTATCTATATAAAGCCGGACGGGAGAGAAGAACATGGATCGAATCTAAGCTATAAGCCAACTCGCCGAGAAGTTGATCCTCGCCGAGTTAGCGAAACCATACTCACAGTTGTACTTTGTATACTTCAGGCTTCAGCCCTGATTTAGTGAGATTACAGGAGTAGGAACACCGCCATAGTTGCAACATGCCGAACCTAGGTTAAACTCGGTATTCTCGTTACAGTACTTCCACGTTCCCCCCACGACTCTACCTGTAGTCTCATGGCACCCCAGTCTATGAACTCTACTACGATGTCTCGATAGTTGGCGCCCACCGTGGGGCCAACGACGTTGGGAGTTACGTTCTGAGCGGGAATACTCGGCGGAATCGGCAGTACCCTAACTGTCGGAAGTCTGAAATTCGACGGCAACGTCGGACGCTTCCTCGACAACGGATCGTACAGGCCAACACGGAATCACCTGGTAAGTGCCCGCCGTTTTACCGACTGGATCTACTAATATCTTTATCGGATTAACAGCAGAGCAATGGGATTCTGTGGTGGAAGTAAGTTTATCCCACCCGTCCTATACCCAATTGGAGAAAACTATGATACCGGATTTTGCTCAGGTCGCCAAAACACTACTGAATTTGATGCCTCTTCGGAGATGCCCGTAATCAGATCTCACTTTATGGAAGATCCGACATCCGCCGACCAGGCGACGAACTCGGAAGCCGAATCTATATTAGCTGCCATTGAGGCAAGATTAGAATCGAAACCCGGATCTGATGTAGATTCTGAAGATGAGGATGAAGATGCTTTCGAAAGAAAGGTTAAATCCATGCAAGGGACCTTCCACGAAGTACTCATGGCAAAGCCGACTGGAAACTTGGACAGTGAGGAAGAGGAAGACCCCAAAACCCTTCCGCCAGAGGATAGGGATGATGAAGAGGAAGAGGGAGAAGTTAGCCCGACTTATCCCGACGTCAAAGAATTGACGGAAGAAGAGTCCTAACAAAAAAACCAATCTTCCAAGAAAAATAAAAAAAATCCTCCAGGAAGCTGCTATCCAAGTTACAGAAGGAAAAAAGAAAAGCTGGCAGAGACTGCCAATCAGAACCTGGAAACCAGAGGAGGCACCAGTGTAAAATCAACGGAGAAGAGGAAAGAAATCCCTGTTCCCCAAATGCCGGAACAAGACGAGATCGATCTGATCCAAACCCTGGTTGCGCCTCACGAACCACCTGAAGTGTTGGAAGCTAGAAGGTAAGCCCTTATGCGGCAACAACAACATCGATTCCGATCTCAAGAAAACCTCCTCAAAGCCCAAGCTACAGTAAAAGCAAAGCAGGAAGAAATCAAGGAATTTGAGCGACGGAATATGTCCAGGATAAAACCCACGAGATTACCCGGAATTTCAAAACCGGATGTGCTGCCAACAAAAGAACGGCTCCAAAACCCTTCTTGGCAAAGACAGGTTAACATCTTAAATGCTAAGGGCAAACGCATCTACAAGACTGCAGCAGAAAATGCAGAAGCCGCGTTCGCCATCCTTAATAACGATATGTATTCAAAGGAAGAAAAGGTGCAGGGAGTGTATGCTTTCCTAGGAAAAGCATTGCAACAGCAACATCGAGGACAATCACGTTCCGGCAAGTTACATGATGACTCAGCATTATGCAAAACCGCCACGTGTGCTGATGGAGCAGCTGACCCAGGCGAACCCGGAGATTCAGGCGATTCTAAGGAAAAGAAGGGAGACCCTAAGAAGGACAAGAAAATCCCCGATAACAGGGATGCGGCGTCCAAAACAGGATCCCACGTGCCGAAAGGCAGAAACAATCCCCTGTGACAACAAAGAACGGGAGGAACAAAACTGGAAAGATGGCAAAGCAATGCAGCCTCCGAGACGCCCGACTGATAGAGCCGGAAGATATGATAATCCTCACAGACGTGAGATATCCCGAACTCCCCCGAGGAACAAAGAAATGCCAAGGAGCAGGACTCCGCCTAAATCCAAAGGACACGATATCAGACGAAATAGGGATGATCCCAGAAAAGCGCATTCACGCAATAATGGGCCAGAACGGAGTAGACCCCCTTCTGTTCATTCAGCTGGAAGGTATACCGCACACGCCGATAAGGCGGAAAGAGACAATTTGTACTTCGGACCAAAGTGTTTTACTGACAGAATCCAGAGAATAAGTATACATTCTGGCTTTGCCAAAGTTGGTCCAACTTATCAAAAGTATACCTGAAGTACAAACCTGGATACATATACCGGAAGTACAAACCTGGATACATGGCTATCAGATTACTATACGGCCATCCAGATCAACAATGGGACATACCTTAAGGCTGTAAAATTCCTTCCCCTAATGTTGCTGGACGGAGCCAGAGATTGGATCAACGGGCTTCCGTCAAGAACCGTCGATAGCTGGCAGGACATGGCTAGAGTATTCGCTCAGCACTTTCGGGGTACGTATAAATGCCCTAAGAGCATTAACCAGCTAAACCGCAGCGTCCAGTTTGAAGATGAGTCGTATGTCAACTTTATCTCAAGATGGACTGCAATGAAGAACAATTGTTCAGGAGTAAGTGATGTACAAGCATTGCATGCTTTCATCAACGGCCTAAAACCCGACCTTGTACCATTCATGGTTGGTTCGAAAGAGCACAAAGATCTCAGATCTATGCTTACCACCGCCAATGAGCATGCAACGGCTGAAGACGATATCAGAGCAAGAGGCGGCAATATCGATGCTTTGGTTCAGGCCAAAAAGACGTCTCGCTCTGAAAAGAAGGCAAATCCTGAGACACAGCCAAAACCCAAAGAAGTAAGCTTAACCTTTGAAAAGGATAATGGCATATGATGGAAAGGAAGAAACACAGAACCTATCTCCTACTCTAAGGAAGAGTGGGAAAAGATTAAGTCGAAAAACTGTGTCCACCATTCGCAATTTGGGAATCCTACTCACACCAACGCGCAGTGCCGGCTTAATAAGCACATGAAAGGCACTGCAGAATCCGGGAATAAAGGAAAGAACTCCAAAAGGAAGTTCCATAAGCAAAAGCCGGAGTCTGAGAAAGCAGACAGCGAGTCTGATACTGATGACAAAATCTAGGAGCAACAGCAAAAAGGTGAGCCCAAATTTCCGAGAGTTGAAGAAGAATGTAACTTAACTTTTCTGGCAACTCCCTCAGCCAAACAGGCAAAGCGAACACTTCGAGAGATCAATGCGGCGATACCTCCAACACCAAAGTACTTTAAGTATTCAAATACGCCAATTACCTGGGATCAGTCAAATCATCCAAGAAATACCCCAGAACCCGTCACACATGCTTTGGTAGTAAGCCCTATTGTGCAGAACACTAAGCTCAAAAGAGTGCTGATGGATGGAGGATCTAGTATCAATATCCTGTATTTAAGTACATTGAAGTAGTTGCATCTCTCTGAGACTCAGCTCAAACACAGCAACGTGCACTTCCACGACATTGTTCCGGGTAGGAAAGCACAGTCCCTAGGACATATTACCCTAGATGTTACTGTAGAGGCCCCAAACCGGATGGTCCAGAACCCCTCATGTGCATACATTCACGATCCCAAGAAATTCAGTCGTGAACAACATACGAAGTGGTACACAGATACATTATCCATTACACGAATAACAACAGTCTTACAAGCCAATGGTCACATGACCAAGTCTTTGTTAGCTGTCACGCAGGATAGGCAAAGTCTCACAACTCACACACACAGCGGAAAAGAAACACACGTAGGTAGCCCATGTCACGCCGTCACCGACAGGCTGCTCACCGAGAGCCGGGCCTACTTCGCATATTCGCCAGAGTAGTACCCTTCCTCGTATTCCCCCTCCAAAGGCGTCTCCTCAAAGTCTGGCCAAGTAAATATCCAGGGGCGAAACCAATATGAGTACTGTTGATTGTACTCAGCAAGTCATCCTTCATACACTTACAAAATGCATCATGCTTATATGGTGGATAGGTAGGCTATAAATAGGGCTCACTACCCATGGTGTACATCTAAGATAACATCATAGTTGCATTCATTTTTATCTGTATCTTCGTTGAAGAAGATACTTCAGAAGAAAATAATATAAGTTTTGTTTCTCTTTTAGATATCGCATGTACAAGAGGTTTTGATAAAAACTGGTTTTATAAAAGAAAATTTTCTTTTGCAAAACTTCTTGGAACAACATGTCCAGATCCTTCATCGGTACCTCTCAGGTACAAGTCCTTGTTCAAAAACACATTTTTGAAAAAAACTTGACACAATACTAGCTACATGGCCTTTCAACTTCCCATATTCGAGGGCTCGGCTATTCCGAATAGTTTTACTCTGCAGAGGTGTACACATTCCACTAGATCCAATCATCTGCCATGAACCACCCATGGATCGACACAGCGATATGCAAGCATGAGAAGAATGATCCTAAATGTCCACTCTGACAAAGCTAGTATATGCTCATTCCTTCAGTTGGGGTGTTCTCCCCGGCACCAGGTCCCACCCTGCCTTGTCAGGAGACCCAACTGTCGCTTCCGGGGGGTAACTTAATCTCTCACTTTGTATGTCCCGTTACTCCCTCCTGGCGACACTTCGGTTCAGAGAATCACTCTCTCTATAGCATCTTGGAATGAAACACACACTAACAAAGTCAAGTTTCTAGATAGGCCCCGTACCCATGTTGGGTAGAGTGACAGTACTTCTTGGTTGTCCAGCGAAGACTAGGTTATGTGTCTTTTGGAAGACATTTGGAAAACAACTCTATAGCTCCCCCGGTGAACAAGGTCCCGCCTCTTCACCGTGGACCATTCATAAGCCCTTTTGTTTGCAAAAGCACATTTTAAAAGGGTCCACTTAGGGACTCAAGATTATTATCTTAAGAGGTATTTATATACCTTATGGTGGCTAAGGGCTTGGTAACACCAAGTTGACTACTGGCAAAGTGATAGTATAACTATATAATATTAATAGTAATATTCACTCAATAAAATAGTTTTTGGTAATAAAGTTTTTTAAAACTTCAGAAGTAGGACATGCATGATAGATAGGGATAAGTAGGAATAACAGCAAGCTTTAAGGATGGCTTGCCTTGGAGGAAACGAGGGTCTTGCTCGTGATCACAACAGGAGTGGTAGTAATAGCCTCCTGCTCCAACTACCTCTTCTTCGTTTTCTATCGTCGTAAAATAAAAAATAAGGACACTCAATCAGAACCATACCAAGCAAGCAATGGTACTATCTACACCATACAACAAGCAATGCAGACACAAAAATAACACCCAAGTTCACAAAGCAATACTACACAATCATACAGCCCAAAATAATAATATTCATTATTATTACCACAACTACTATGGTTGAGATAAATCATTTCTCAACAAAATGAGATGGAACCAGTGGGTGTTCCACTAAGTTTTCCATGTCATTTAAGAGGTATTTAGCCTCTGGTCCAACTTGTGGAAACAAAATATTTCCCTAGCAAAAATACTACTAGCTATTCTAGTGAAAACAATACTATGGAAAATAAATAATTAAACCTACACATGCATATCCAAAGAACAACATGCATCTTAACAGAGATGAAAACAAGTACTAAACAGTACCAAAATGGTACTGGACTCACCTAAAAATACTCCTACACTTGATAAAAATATAGCTAAGCATTTGCAACACAAGATTAAATAAAAATAAAACTAGAGAATACTCCTATGCTCATACTAGTTTCAAACAAATCCTAAACATGCACAAACTTTCTAATATGCTAGATCTGTGAGAAAACAACATAATAACACTAAGCACAACACCTAACATGCTAGAAAACAAAATAACACTAGCAAGCAATTATTCTAAGATTAAATCTACACACTTTATTTCTAACAGAAAAGTACAAATTCTTAGATCTATTGCCAAAATAAATCTAGAGCTCTAAAAATCACACAAAGCTAGTATATCATAGATCTATCCAATAACTAACAGATACAATTGGATTCACATTAAAAAGTGTTGTAAAATAAATCCTAAAAATCACAGAACATGCTACTGGACTTTTACCAAAGTGGATGCCATTTCCAAATGGCAGCTCACCTTGATGTGACGGTCAAGTTCTACTGGTTGATCTAGTCAAGGGCTACTCAGGGAATTTTAGTTTGCACATTGTTAACATTCCAAGCAAACGTTATTGCATTTTTTCCTTAACAGATAGTGTGCAGTTCATCATTTTTCATTTGTTCATACAAGGTTCAAATCCAGTTATGCAAGTTGCATCCGTTCAAGATTTTGTTCATCTATCACTGGTAATTTTGGTGGATTTTATTTTTCAGTTTAACAATTTTTAACACGATTAAAGCAAAGTGTCAGATTCAGTTCATTTTCAAAAAGGAAAATTAATTGGTTTAACGGGCTGAGCAGCACACGGGCGCGCGGCCTGCTAGCGCTCTATGGCCCACCTCGCTTCCATGGCGCGCGGAGCGCGCGTACCGCTTCGCGGTTCAAACATGGCCGTTAATCTCGCGATCAACGGCGCACGGCCATCGTCCTCTTCCTCTCTCTCTCTTTTCTCTCCCAAACGAACGACGCGCGGCCGGCGGCGAACTCGGAAGCGATTTCTCACCTAGGGGGGTTACAGGCGGGTGGCGAGTGGTCGAGGAAGTCGCAGGGGCTCGGGGCTATGAAGGGGCGCGGAGATCGCGACGTGAGGCAGCTCCAAACGATGGCGCGGTGCAGGTGTCCCGCGGCGGCTCCGACGAGTTCTCCGGTGCTCCTGCAAGCGAGGAACCACGGGAAGGCGTCAAGCTCGATCCACAGAGGGTGGCGACCAAGATGGGAGTGACAGGGAGGGCTGGGGTGGCCTCAGGCGAGCACATCCCACCTCGACTGTCCGCGGTGGCCGCGGTGCTTCTCCGGTGATCTAGGCTAGCTGGGTGTTTCTCGAGCTCATGGTTGAGTCTGGGGTCAGGGAGTGAGCGTGTGCGAGAGTGGTAGCGAAGGTCGTGGCCTTGCTATGGATTTATAGGGGCGGGGCGGCTGTGTGCACGCTCGGGTGGTGATGCATGTAAAATGCATAGATGAATTTTGCATATTTTCACATGGTTTTCTATTACATATTGCATCATATAAGGGTATAATTCAATGTTTTCTAGTATTTTGGGGTTAAATTACAAAGTCCCCCAACTTTTATGGAATTAACCCTGCCTGTCAGAAACCCCGTTTTCTATATTTTTGACGTTTCAGGGGGCAAACTTCCGCGAAATCACCTGAAAATCTGCGGGGGTCAATTTTTTGGAAGGAGAAGACTTGCGGGCGAAGGATCCATGAGACTTGGGCAAGGAGTCCCAAAAGAGGACCCTCCACGCGGCCAGATTCCTTGGCCGCGTGAGAGGCCCCCTTTTGGCCCCTGTGGCCCCAATTCCTTCCATCTTCGACTTACCGACTCCGTCTTGACCTAAAACCGACTATAAAAAGGGTCCCCGTACCCTTACAGAGGGGAGCGCCGCCGAAACACCGAAACAGAGACCAGAAGTTCCAGATTGGAGGGGTAAAAGTCCGACGGGGCGCCGCCGGTGTGATCTCCTACCCCTCCAACGTCATCTCCATCGACATCTCCATGAAGAGGGAGTAGTCCACCCCAGGGCTATGGGTTTGTGGAAGTAGCACTTGTATCTCTCTCTCTATGTGCTTCACTAATTAGATTCGTATGAGCTGCCTCACATGATTACATGCACCGTTGTAATTCCTATGTGGTGGATCTTTTCTATGAGTTATTGAATTTGAGATTGCAATTGTTTCTCTTGAGTTATTTGAGTAGATGTATCTTATGTACCCCGTTCTTATTCGCTAGCTTTGATCAATCTAGTTCTTGAGAGCGTGTGTGGGGTGATGGGTGCATTAGTTGGAGTAACGGGGGGTGGCTAGTGCTGTGAAAGTGACAGAAGTTCAGCGATCCACTTAGGTTTTGTTAAACCTTCCTTAGTTACCTCACTAGGGATAAAAAGGAGTACCTTGTTACCGGGTATTTGAAGTGACACTAATCAATCTCCATGACTAGATCTAGCAAGTTCTTACTTCAACTTCATGTCACATTGCTTAAAGCTATACTCTGGTTTTTCCTTAATTATCGAGGTGTTATGATTTATTTCACATCTTGGTGGAGTATAAGAGGGATCAATATGACCGCAGAGATCTCTATGCTAGGACGTGATGCCCATATGAAAGTACTCAATGTTAAACATGTTATTGTAATCTCACATGTAATTCTTTATGTCCACCGTCTACTACTTTATTTGAGCGAATGCAAGTGTGAAACCATGAACCCCGGTCCTATTTTAAATATAAGAAAACACTATAGTTACTTTTCTGCAATTTACTTTACTTGCACTTTACTTTACTTGCATCTCCAATTCGAATTTACATTATCTCCATCACCACTTGCATCACAAAAATACAAAAACAATCCATTGCATATTTATTTTCTCATTTGCATTTAGTAGTATATTTAATTATTGCACATTTACTTTCAGTTTTGCATTGCAATTTAGAAGTCTCACACCTTGTGCTTGACAACCACTTGGTGAGTTTGAGGGCACAAAATTCTCTACTTGTTTGCAGGATCCTGGAGGAAGCTTGGAAGACAACTGCTGAAATACTGGCTCCCCAAGAGTTCGATATAAACCCTCGAGTCACCCTCGTGGGGAAGAAGGCTTGTCACTAGCTACACACTCTGCACTTGGAGTCTCAACCTAGCCATCAAGCGTTTTTCTGGCGCTGTTGCCGGGGAGCCATAGGTGAAGGAGTTGTCCAAAGGAGCTCACAAGAAGTCTTCATCACCAACAAGGTGTGCAAACACGTAAGCTTGGGGTGGTTGCACCTACGTGAGTACCTTACTTTCTATCTCCACCTTCTTTCAAGTAGATTGTTTTGTTTCTTGTCTTGTTTTTGTTTTTGTTCTTGTTTTTGTTTTGTCTTGCATATTTTATTTTAGTTTGCATTTTAGTTATCTAGTTTATTTTAGTATTTCGAATTTTCCTAGTTACTTTACTTTTCAGTTTTGCATAAAAAATTAAAAAGTACATAAAAACTGTTAAAATGGGTGATAGAACTAAATTAAGTGACTACACAAATACACCCAATGACTAATTCATTGCTAGGCCAATTACTACACCTGAAATACAAGCTGAAAGCTATGAAGTAAGTACTAGTTTATTGAATTTAATTACTAGAGAGAAATTTGGTGGTAGTGCTATGGAGGATGCCTCTATGCATCTTCATGATTTCATGGAAATATGTGATATGCAAAAATTTAAAAATGTGGAAAGTAGTGTTTTAAAACTGAAATTATTTCCTTTTTCACTTAGAGGAAAGGCTAAAGAATGGTTACTTTCACTACCTACAGCTAGTATAAAGTCTTGGGATGATTTAAAAGAAGCTTTCATTAAGAAATATTATCCTCCCGTTAAAATTTTGCAAAATAGGAATAATATCCTCTCATTTAGGCAAAATGATAATGAACATGTAGCCATGGCATGGGATAGAATTAAATTAATGCTTACAACATGCCCATCACATGGAGTAAATGAATGGACCATACTACACTCTTTTTATAATGGTCTAAACTACATGTTTGGAAATATACTTGATTCTGCTGCTGGAGGTGCCTTTATGAGTAAAACTGTAGGTGAGGCTAAGAGCATATTAGAAAGCATATTGCAAAATTATAGTCAATGGAATACTGAAAGAGCACCCAATACCACTAAGAAAATAAACTCAATTGAAGAAACCAATGATTTGTCTTCTAAAATGGACACTATTCTTGCTTTTATTAATAAACAAAATATGGAGAATGTGCCTTTACAGGAGCTAGTTGGTAGTAATCTGAAAGTGTGGATGTTAATTTTGTTAGGAATTATGGTAGAATGGTTTTGGTAATGCTTACAATTCATATAGTAAACCTCCTTATGTGCCAAATAAACCTTTTGTTCCATATCCTAATGCTAATGAAAATAAGTGGAAGCCTTCTAGTGAAATTTCTGAATTTAATAAATTGCTTATGGAACAAGTTGCTAGTCACAATGCTATGATAAATGAGTTAAATAAGTCTATTTCATCCATTAGTAGTGATATTAAAGGATTGCAACTTCAATCTTCTAATTTAGATAAAGCATTGTCAAAATTAGCTGATAATCAAGCAACTCTATTAAGCATGTCAGCAGGAAAGCCACACGCACAACCTAGTGTAGGAATGAATTCTATTACTATTGCTGCTCCTATTATTGAAAATATTGATCATATTGCTGAGAATACAAGTGAGCATGTCCCTACTAGCTTAGAAGAAACTTTGAATGAAATAGTGAAGTACCCTGAATATTTACTTCCATATATGTCTTATCTTGCTAGCAAAGATGAAATTAGTCCTCATGAATCAAGCATGCTAGCTAAATTAGAGAGTAAAGTAGAGGAAATTATGATGCTTACTGAAATTAAGGATCCATTGCTTGATTTAGAAAAAAGTAGCTTGCAAGAACTTATTGCTACTCTACAAAAATTTGCTAGTGATCCCACTATAAATGTTAATCAACCTGACTTTGGATCTTATATTGCTAATCATGTCTTGCAAGAAAAAATTGCTAGGTACAAGAATGAGGCCATGATACCTCCTAAGCTTGGGGATGCATGGATCCCCAAGGTTCTAGTTTCAATTGGAAAAGAAATTCACCATGCTATGTTAGATCTAGGTTCTAGTGTATCAGTACTCTCTAATGAATTATATGAATTGCTAGAACTAGAAAATTTAGAAAAGTGCTCAAGTGAATTTGTCCTTGCTGATAACTCTACTAAACATGCTATAGTACAAGTAAAAGATGTTATGATTGAATTGCACATGACTTTTGTATCCGTTGATTTCATTATTATGGATATGGGGGATAAATCCCCTAGTCCTATTATTTTGGGTAGACCTTTTCTTCGTACTACAGGTGCAATCATAGACTCCAAGGAAGGGAATGTCAAGTTTAAGTTCCCTCACAATAAAAGCATGGAGCACTTCCCAAGGAAGAGGGGCACGCTGAAGAACAAGCTCCCTCATGAGCTTTATCCCTCTTGATTATCAAGTAAGTAAAGCCTAGCTATATGGCTATAAAGAAAGCGCTTTACGGGAGGCAACCCGGTTGTTTTTGTTTGGATTTTCCTAGTGTCCTCTTGCTGTCTCAAGAGATTAGTTTTTTTGTTTTAATTCTGGAGTTTTCAATAAAGAGTCAAGTCAAACCCATTTGGACTTATAAGTTGCTATCCTAGTGCATGAAATTTCTGTTTCAGCATGAGTCTGCTCACCGTATGATTTTACGTTTTCTATTGGTATGTCGGATTGAGCTAATTTTTAGTATGTTCTGCAACTTTTCATCCTCTGTAAGCACAAAAATTGGCTTGATTTTTTGACTAGTCTAACTTAGGGAAAAACGTTCGTTTTGCTGCTGCTGCTTTTCTGGACAGATTCTGCCTTCTTTTGTTTTATGCACTCTTTGGGCTTGGGAATCGAATTTCCATGATTCTTTCAAGAAAGAGAGTGAACATACAACATAATGAACATTATTGTCTATCTACTGGATCATTTGATTTGGAATTTTGCACAGCAAGCATGTGATTTGTTTGTCCTTGCTAATCTCACCCCACAGAAAAAGAATGGGAGAAACATGTTTTGTGAAGTTTTTTCACAGGGAATAGAGGAGCTGCGCCTCAAGACATCCAAGAATGGTGAAAGCCATAATCTTGGGGATGTGATGAACACCCCACTGGAGCTACACTCTTTTGGTTAGCACACGTCTACTTTCTGTTTTTCTAAGCAAAGCATTTATCGTAGAGACTTGAAGCGTCTAGTTTTTATTTTTATTTTTGTTTTGATAAGACCACCACCATCATTTTATATGAGATTGAGCTACTGGAGTTTGGGGTTGGAATGTATTGGATTCTAGTATTATGACTTGGAATAGGGATGCCATGGTTGATTTGAAGAGCTACATATGTTTGCATGATTTATAGGCTTCTTATGTGTAGAAATTTGCAATAATGTTGTCTTGAGCTATCTCTTATTCATGTACTTGATGTTAATTGCTGGTTTATTTAGTTTGTCATGAAATGAGTAGTTCTATGGACACATGCATGCATAGTAGCTGGTCAACTATCTCCCTCTTGCTAGCTCAAAAATTTAAAAATTCCAACAAGTAAAAACTTGTTTCCAACACTCCTTAGCCAAGTATTTCCAGTGAGTCCACCATATCTTCCCATTAGCTTCATTGCTATTCCGAGTATGTTCACCATGTTATTGTGTTATTTATGTTCTAAATTAAGATATTCACTTTATTAATCGTCATGGGTTGAACTTGGGATAGGACTCTCACGAACTTTTGAAGGCACACTTTACTTTTTATGCATCTAATAAACATGACCCAATAATGGGAGCCACAAGTTTTGCGTTTGACAAGTGTGTGGTTGGGAGCTAGCTATAAACGTGTATCACCGGAAAGCTTTCAACATTGCACAAAAAATTTACATTTGGTTGATATCATGTACTTTTGTTTTTGGACTCCCGCCATGCCGAAATGAAATAGAGGAATAGTAAGTTTTGATGAGTAAGTATCTATATGACTAGAGAAACGCATTGGGCCGCTAACCCAAGCCATGCTTTATCATGGTGGAAATTCACTTACAGCTTGAGTGACTCTACAACACATCCTATAATAAAATAAGAAGCTATGCATAATAGTGAATGAAAATAAAAAGGATGATGAGTCTACTCCGTTTGTTCATCTTGTCATTGTAACATGGGCTTGTTTCCATGTCATGGGGCAAGAGGTACCTCTTTGCGGTTCTCTATGATGTCATTAATACTTATTATGATTGTACAAAGCTTATTAGGAATCTTAAGTTGAGTAATCATGGAGTAGGTTTTCACACTCACGGGGCATGAGGCTTTCAACCACCTTGTCATTCTCATTACTTCAATACTCACAATTTTAAGATGCTAGTAATAAAGGGGAAATGAGAGTCCTAGATCAATGGATACCACATTTCAATTAGTAATTTTAGTTGAATAATTTAGAGGCTAAATAAGACTTGATCATGTTTTACCTCTACTCAATTTTCTCCAAAGTGTCCACTATATTTTCTATTCTCCATTATGCTATTCTTTGACCAATATAGGATTTTATTTTTCATTTTGTGTATGCATTTGGTCCATAGTGCTTTTATTTCATTATACACTTTGTGAACTTTCATGAAGCATCTTTGCTTGCATATTTGATATTTCTTACAACATGAATTGTATATTGCTACTCATTTCTAGTATTAATCATTTGATTATATGCAGCATGAATAATCCTCCTTGATATCCCATGATTGTTTCAATATGCAAAACCCATCTTAGTTTTATCACCTTCATACTCGAGGACGAGCATGGGTTAAGCTTGGGGATGTTGATGCATGTAAAATGTATAGATGAATTTTGCATATTTTCACATGGTTTCCTATTACATATTGCATCATATAAGGGTATAATTCAATGTTTTCTAGTATTTTGGGGTTAAATTACAAAGTCCCCCAACTTTTATGGAATTAACCCTGCCTGTCAGAAACCCCGTTTTCTATATTTTTGACGTTTCAGGGGGCAAACTTCCGCGAAATCACCTGAAAATCTGCGGGGGTCATTTTTTTGGAAGGAGAAGACTCGCGGGCGAAGGATCCACGAGAACTGGGCAAGGAGGCCAAAAGAGGACCCTCCACGCGGCGAGATTCCTTGGCCGCGTGAGAGGCCCCCTTTTGGCCCCTGTGGCCCCAATTCCTTCCATCTTCGACTTACCGACTCCGTCTTGACCTAAAACCGACTATAAAAAGGGTCCCCCGTACCCTTACGGAGGGGAGCGCCGCCGAAACACCGAAACAGAGATCAGAAGTTCCAGATTGGAGGGGGAAAACTCTGGCGGGGCGCCGCTGGTGTGATCTCCTACCCCTCCAACGTCATCTCCATCGACATCTCCATGAAGAGGGAGTAGTCCACCCCAGGGATATGGGTTTGTGGAAGTAGCACTTGTATCTCTCTCTCTATGTGCTGCACTAATTAGATCCGTATGAGCTGCCTCACATGATTACGGGCACCGTTGTAATTCCTATGTGGTGGATCTTTTCTATGAGTTATTGAATCTGAGATTGCAATTGTTTCTCTTGAGTTATTTGAGTAGATGTATCTTATGTACCCCGTTCTTATTTGCTAGCTTTGATCAATCTAGTTCTTGAGAGCGTGTGTGGGGTGATGGGTGCATTAGTTGGAGTAACGGGGGGTGGCTAGTGCTGTGAAAGTGACAGAAGTTCAGCGATCCACTTAGGTTTTGTTAAACCTTTCTTAGTTACCTCACTAGGGATAAAAAGGAGTACCTTGTTACCGGGGATTTGAAGTGACACTAATCAATCTCCATGACTAGATCTAGCAAGTTCTTACTTCAACTTCATGTCACATTGCTTAAAGCTATACTCTGGTTTTTCCTTAATTATCGAGGTGTTATGATTTATTTCGCATCTTGGTGGAGTATAAGAGGGATCAATATGACCGTATAGATCTCTATGCTAGGACGTGATGCCCATATGAAAGTACTCAATGTTAAACATGTTATTGTAATCTCACATGTAATTCTTTATGTCCACCGTCTACTACTTTATTTGAGAGAATGCAAGTGTGAAACCATGAACCCCGGTCCTATTTTAAATATAATAAACACTCTAGTTACTTTGCTGCAATTTACTTTACTTGCACTTTACTTTACTTGCATCTCCAATTCGAATTTACATTATCTCCATCACCACTTGCATCACAAAAATACAAAAACAATCCATTGCATATTTATTTTCTCATTTGCATTTAGTAGTAGATTTAATTATTGCACATTTACTTTCAGTTTTGCATTGCAATTTAGAAGTCCCACACCTTGTGCTTGACAACCACTTGGTGAGGTTGAGGGCACAAAATTCTCTACTTGTTTGCAGGATCCTGGAGGAAGCTTGGAAGACAACTGCTGAAATACTAGCTCCCCAAGAGTTCGATATAAACCCTCGAGTCACCCTCGTGGGGAAGAAGGCTTGCCACTAGCTACACACTCTGCACTTGGAGTCTCAACCTAGCCATCAGGTGGCCACAGGTGTCACTGGCATTCCCATGCCATGCCCTTGCCCTTTGGGAGCGCCCAGGGGCGTAACTGTGAGTGGTCAATGGCCAAGGTGGCTAGGAAATGGAAGAAAAACGGCGGGGGCGCACTGTAACTCGCGACAGTGGAAAGTCTGTGAGAGAGCCTATTCCACACGCCCGTGTTTCTCCCTCCGAACCTCACGCTCTCTCTCCCTCTGTGGTCAAAGTGACTTGGTGAATAAGAGATAGAAATGATGGGTGCTGACTAGGCTTCTAGAAGGTCCAAACCTTGCAGCAAATGGATCATCCAATTAAAAGTTACAAGCATTTGAATTTGTGCCATTTCACTGTTTCTGCAGAAAAATTCTGTTTCAGAAATGACTTAGAAATTTTCTAAGTGTTAGTTTTACAGAGTGGATTAGCCATATGTTGCAGTTGTTTTCAAGAACCAAAACATATTCAAATATTTTTTTGCCAAGTATGGTTGTGTTAAGAAACATTATTACTTTCATAAACATCAAAAGAAACCAAATTTGAAATTCAAATGATCAATGAAAACAAGGTGAAAAAACAACTAGTTTGGGTTTTTCTCTGTTTTCTAGAAAACACTAAATCTGTCTTATTTTCTTAGCACAAAAACATCAAGCAATTGATTGTTTCTGTAATTCCAATTTTCAAACAAAGTTAACCAATCTGTAGTCCATATAATAGAGATCACATCCATGCCAAGAAAACACAAAATATGACTCTCTAGCATATAGATAACAAGGGTGAAAAACACCTAAATGGCTTATTTTTCGGAAATGAGTTTTAATAGAAAATCCTAAGGAACACCTTGGATTAATCTTGTGCCAAATTGTTTTCTTGATTTTGATCAAACCAAAAGTTATTAATAAGTTGAATACAACATTGACCCATGAATGTTGATGAACAACTTTGGAAACAACAGGTGGAAAGCAATCCAGAAATCATCAGAAAACAAAGTGAATGGTTTTTGAATCAAATTTGCTTGCATTGCATAGATAACCATGGTTCAATACATATTGTTGGATTACACAAGGGAATTAAAAAGTTTTTATTGGCTCACAAAAATTGTCTCCCTCATGTGTTACAAGTGTCCCAAATCTGGACACAAAGCCAGCAGATAGCTTCAAAGCATCGGAGAACACAAAGCAGATCATCCTGGACCCCCAAGACCCGACAAAGTTTGTCATTGTGGGAACAGGAATGACTGACACATAGGAAAGAGCGCTCATCAAGTTCCTCCTTGAGAAATGGGATATTTTGGCCTGGTGTCCTGCGGGCATGCCGGGTGTGCCCAGGGAACTTGCTGAGCACCAATTGAAGATGATCCCAGGATCAAAACCCGTCAAACAAGATCTCCGGCGTTTTGATGGAAGAAGACAGAAGGCTATTGGCAAGGAAATTATGCGGCTTTTGGCAGCTGATTTTTTCCGGGAAGTTATACATACTGATTGGTCTTCAAACCTAGTATTAGTCCCGAAGAAGGATAGTATTATTCTTAGGATGTGTATATATTACACGGGATTAACAAATTGTGTCCAAAGGATAGGTTCGCGTTACCGCGGATTGATCAAATAATAGATGTCACTGATGGCTCTGAGCTTTATGCTTTTTCGATGTTTATTCCGGGTACCATCAAATACGTATGAAAGAAGAAGACCAAATGAAAACTTCTTCCATAACACCCTATGAAACATACTATTACATAACCATGCCTTTTGGCCTGAAGAACGTAGGTGCAACATACCAGCATTGCATGCAAAGATGTTTGCATAGTCAACTCGGCAATAATGTGCACATTTATGTGGACGATATAGGTGTCGTTTCCAAGGAAAAGGACACACTCCTTGAAGATCTACGAGAAACTTTCGATAATCTGCGCACTTAGAAAATGAAGTTGAATCCATTAAAGTGCGTATTCGGGGTTCCCTCAGGAAAGCTTTTGGGTTTCATTGTTTCTCATAGAGGAATAGAAGTAAACCCGAAAAAGATCAAAGAAAATCTTAAACATCAAAATACCTACGTGTCTAAAAGATGTCCAAAGACTGACGGGTTCTGCAGCCGCCGTAAGAAGGTTTATAAGCCGACTTGGCGATAAAGCTATGCCATTATACACATTGTTGAAGAAATCCAACAAATTTGAATGGTCAGAAGAGGCGGACAAAGCGTTAACCCAGTTAAAAGAAACTTTGATGAAAGCTCCGGTTTTGGCATCGCCAAAAGACGAAGAACCCATGTTACTGTATCATACAACAACTAACAGGGTTATCAGTGCAGTGATAATCATGGAAAGGCGCAAGGATGAACAAAGCATACCAGATCAGTATCCGGTTTACTACGTGATACGTCTCCAACGTATCTATAATTTCTGATGCTCCATGATAATATTATGCCAATTGCTACATGTTTTCTCCCATCTTTATAGCATTTTTACACGTTTTCCGGGAATAACCTATTAACAAGATGCCAAGTGCCAGTTCCCTGTTTTCTGCTGTTTTTTATTTCAAAAATGTTGTCTAGGAAATATTCTCGGAATTGGACCCCACAAATCCCGAAGTGCCTATTTCCCCGGAAGCATCTAGAAGACCGAAGAGGAGTTGAAGACGGGCACCAGGGGGGCCACACCATGGGGTGGCGCGCCCCCTTGGCCGCGCCAGCTGGTGGTGTGGGCCCCCCAGGGCTCCACCGCCTCTGCCCTTTCGCCTATTTATTTCCTCGGATGGAAAACCCTAGGCACCTGATCAATATCCCCGAAAAGTTCCTCAGCCGCTATCGTCATCAACCCTAGATCAGGGGGTTCTGAAGGTGTCTCCCGACACTCTGCCGAAGAGGAGATCATCACCGGAGGCCTCTTCGTCACCATGCCTGCCTCGAGAGTGATGCGTGAGTAGTTCATCCTTGTACTACGGGTCCATAGTAGTAGCTAGATTGTTGTCTCCTCCTCATATGCCTCCATGTTTAGATCTCGTGAGCTGCCTAACATGATCGAGATTGTTCTTATGTAATTCTATGTGCTGTGTTTGCTGGGATCCAATGAATATTGAGCTTATTCCAAGTTGATTATAGTATTTATTGCATATGCTATTTGTGATATTGCATGCTTTCCGTTGCTAGTGGTTGCTCTGGCCAAGTAGTTTCTAGTGACTTCAAGAGGGGGTATTTATGCTCGATAGTGGGTTCATGCCTCCTTTTTGCCTATGCTCGAGTGACAGAAACGTGACGGGGGAGGATGTGTTGTTGCCACTAGGGAGAAAACAGCGGTGTGAGTGCCCGCGTGTACAATCATTGCTTACTTTACACACTTTGTTTAATGCAATTATCTATTTCTTGCAACTTAATACCTAAGGGGGTTCGGATGATAACCTGGGGGTGGATTATTAGTCATAGATGCAGTTAGATTACGGTCTATGTATATTGTTGTAATGCCCGCACTAAATATCATAGTAGTCATCATGTCATGAATGTGCACTACAGTGCAACCTTTATTTGTCAATTGCCCAGCTGTAATTTGTTCACCCAGCATGCTATCTTTTATGGAGAGACACCACTAGTGAACCTATGAACCCCGGTCCATTTTCCTCTACTGTTAAACAAACCACTACAATTTCCTGCTTTCTTTACTTACTGCAGGCATACATTGTTTTCCACACTATACGTCTAATCTTTGTTTTCAGCAAGACCAGTGAGATTGACAGCCTCACTGTACCGTTGGGACAAAGTATTTTGGTTGTGTTGTGTGCAGGTTCCGCGTTGTTGCTGACACCGGTGAGGCGCTATCACCACCGTCAGTGGCATCAACCTTCCAAAGATCCTCTTCCTCCTACTGGATAGATAACCTTGGTTCTTAACTGAGGGAAATTCTTACCGGTTGCTCATCACACCCTCCTCTTGTGGTTCCAAACACATAGGAATTTCTGCCGCCATCACAAGCATCAAGGAATTTCTGGCGCCGTTGCCGGGGAGGAAGAAGTCTTCTGGCAAGGGGAGTCTCTCACTCTCAACCTCTTTATTTTGTTTATTGTCTTGTTTTTATCTTGTTTTTCTTCTCTTTATCAAAAACATAAAAAAATTAGTTTACTTTATAGTTGTTATTTATTTGCTTGCTTTTATTTTGCTAAAATGAGTTCCTATGAGAATACTAAGTTGTGTGACTTCACTAGCACAAACAACAATGATTTTATTTGCACACCTATTGCTCCACCTGCTCCTACTGCTGCTTTCTATGAAATTAAACCTGCTTTATTAAATCTTGTTATGAAAGATCAATTCTGTGGTGTTAGTACTGATGATGCTGCTGCCCACCTTAATAATTTTGTTGAACTATGTGAGATGCAAAAATATAAAGATGTGGATGGAGATATGATTAAACTAAAATTATTTCCTTTCTCTTTGAGAGGAAGAGCTAAAGAATGGTTGTTATCTTTGCGTAGAAATAGTATTGATTCATGGACTAAGTGTAAAGATGCTTTCAGTGGAAAATATTATCCTCCTGCTAAGATTATATCCCTGAGAAGTGACATAATGAATTTTAAACAATTTGATAATGAACATGTTGCTAAAGCTTGGGAAAGAATGAAAACTATGGTGAAGAATTGTCCCACTCATGGACTGACTACTTGGATGATTATACAAAACTTTTATGCAGGACTGAATTTCTCCTCAAGGAACCTACTGGATTCACCTGCTGGAGGTACCTGTATGTCCATCACTTTGGGCAATGCAACAAAGCTTCTTGATGATATGATGATAAATTGTTCAGAGTGGCACACTGAGAGAGCTCCACAAGGTAAGAAGGTAAATTATGTTGAGGAAACCTCCTCTTTGAGTGAAAGGCTTGATGCTATTATGTCTATGCTTGTTAATGGTAAAGCTCAAGTTGATCCAAATAATGTTCCTTTAGCCTCTTTGGTTGCTCAAGGAGAGCATGTTGATGTGAACTTTATTAGAAATAATAATTTTAACAACAATGCTTATAGAAATAATTTTGGTGGAAACAATTATAAGCCCTATCCTCCTAATAATGGTTATGTTAATTCTTATGGAAATTCCTACAATAACAATAAAAGCTCTAACTCTGATCATCAAAATATGCTTAGAGAATTTATTAGCACACAAACTGCTTTTAATAAATCTGTTGAGGAAAAACTTGGTAAAATAGATGGTCTTGCCTCTAAAGTACATAGCCTAGCTATTGATGTTGATTTTCTAAAACTGAATGTTTTGCCACATTATGTTAAAGAAAGTAAAACTTTTAATGCCATCCAAGTTCGAATTGATAATAATGTTAGGTTGATGGCTGAATTACGTGCTAGGTGGGAAAGAGAAGATGGATTGGCTAGAAACAATAATATTGCTAGAGTTTGCACTATCACAACCACTAGTAAAACTGAAGATCCAAGTGCTAGTAAACCTCCTATTATCAATGGTAAAGTAGTTGGTGTTAACAAAGACTCCACCCCTTCGGTGAAACGTGCTAAATTGCCTCAAATTGCTGAAACTGCTTCTAATAAAAGTGCTGAAATTTTTAGAGATGTAGGGGATAATGCTCCCATTACTTTTGATGATAATAACATTGATTTTGGTGATTTCAATATCTCTGAAGTTATTATGTTCCTACAAAATCTTGCTAGAAGTCCCAATGCTAGTGCCATGAATATGGCCTTTACTAAACATATTACCATGCTCTCATGAAAGTTAGGAAAGAAAAGCTGAAACTTGAAACATCTATCGCTAGGAAATTAGATGATGGTTGGGAGCCTATCATTAAGATAAAAGTAAATGATTTTGATTTCAATGCTTTGTGTGATCTTGGTTCTAGTATCTCTATTATGCCTCAAAACCTTTATGATATGCTTGATCTACCACCAATGGAACACTATTATTTGGATGTTCATCTTGGTGATAATGCTAAGAAGAAACCTCTTGGTAGAATTGATGATGTTCTTATTATGGTTAACAATAACATTGTCCCTGTTGATTTTGTTGTTATGAACATTGAATGCAATGCTTCTTGTCCTATTGTTTTGGGAAGACCTTTTCTTAGAACTGTTGGTGCTGTTATTGATATGAAAGAGGGGAGTATTAAATATCAATTCCCACTCAAGAAAGGTATGGAACACTTTCCTAGAAAGAGGATGAAGCTAACTTTTGAATCTATTATTAGAGAAAGTTATGATGTTGATGCTTCTTAACTTGAAAATACTTGAATTGCTTTCTATGCCAAGCTGAAAGGCGTTAAAGAAAAGCGCTACCGGGAGACAACCCGTTTTTTCTCTCTATTTCAACCCGTTTTCCTTTGTTTTCTTTTGTGTGATTTGCACCTGGGTGTTTTCTATTTCCTTAACAACCCCTCTGTATCTTTTCTTTTGTGTTTTTGTTGATCCAAGTAAAGCCTCTAATGGAAAGTTGAGACTATATTTCGGATTTCTCCTGTCCACTGTTAAATACGTATAAAATCACAGAAAATTCAAAATGAAATGAATTTTTGTGTGCATAATCCTGGGCTATATACGCAACTTTTCTTATCTGACCACTTTTTGATTTGAGCAAGATAAAAGTTTCGAAAAAAATCATGTTTACCTGTTGTCCTGTTTTGACAGATTTCTGCGAATAATTGCATTTGCATCTTAATCTCTTTCTTTTGGTGTTCTTTTGAGAAAAAGAGTTTTAAAAGAAGTTGTGACAGTAGCTAATGTGTTTTTGAGTGTTAGGCATGAGTTGAAACTTAACCATGTGGATTTATTATTTCGATTGCACTAACAGTTCTAATGAAGATTGTGAGAAGTTTGGTGTGAAGGAAGTTTTCAAGGGTCAAGAGAAGAGGATGATATGACATGATCAATAAGAGTTAAGGGCCTAAGATTGGGGATGCCCCGGTGGTACATCCCAGCAAATTCCAAGAAGACTCAAGCGTCTAAGCTTGGGGATGCCCAAGGCATCCCCTTCTTCATCGACAAATTATCATGTCACTTCTAGTGAAACTATATTTTTATTCGGTCACATCTTATGTGCTTTACTTGGAGCATCTTTTGTTTTTGCTTTCAGTTTGTTTTTATTTTTGCAATAAGCTTGGTTGGACCCAAGCATTCTTTTATCGGAGAGTGACACGCTCCGCTTTTCATGGGAATACTTTGTATTCTTAATCTTTGTCTGGCTGCTGTATTTATTTAGCTCCTGATTTGCATGCATCTCTTATCAGAGCTATTAGTTTTAGTAGTGTTATGTGAGTACTCACATGTTTGCTTGCTGTATCATAAATAGTATTTTTGTTAAAACATATCTTGTATGGGAGCCGCTCTTGTGAATCCAGTTGGCTTGTGACGTACTGTATTTTCTGTTTACCATTCGTTGACATTAGCATACATCTCCCAAAATATAGACACTCAGTGTCAAAATTTTAATACCTATGTTTAATAAAATAAAAGCTCTAGCACATGAGTGATCCCTGCTTCCCTCCGCGAAGAGCCTTTCTTTTACTTTTATGTTGAGTCTCCATCTTCTAACTTTGTTGAGAGAGCATTTTTGCCATTCTGAGTTATATGTGCATTTGTCCCATAAACATCAATAATTGATTCATGATGTGATATTGTTTGTTCTTAAATTATTTGCTCCAGTCTTCCTCATGAACTTTGAAGGTGTCCTGGCATTTATGTTTTGTCCCACTCTTAAGGACTAGCGAAATACCACTTTGCCATGCTTTCTCTATACTTGAACAAATGTTTATCTTTCTTTGCATTATTATTCATGGTCCTTTATTTGAGATACTCTTCATGATGAAAAGTGATTGCTATGCTTTATTATTAAAGTTCTATTTATCATGTTTGTGTTTGAAGTTCTATGATCTCAGCTTACATATGCTTTTACATTATAATTATCAAGTTTATGTTAGTAGCATGTCACCTCAGAAATTATTGTGTTTTATCGTTTACCTACTCGAGGACGAGTAGGAACTAAGCTTGGGGATGCTTGATACGTCTCCAACGTATTTATAATTTCTGATGCTCCATGATATATTATGCCAATTGCTACATGTTTTCTCCCTTCTTTATAGCATTTTTACACGTTTTCCGGGACTAACCTATTAACAAGATGCCAAGTGCGAGTTCCCTGTTTTCTGCTGTTTTTTATTTCAGAAAAGTTGTTCTGGAAATATTCTCGGAATTGGACCCCACAAAGCCCGAAGTGCCTATTTTCCAAGGAAGCATCCAGAAGACCAAAGAGGAGTCGAAGACGGGCACCAGGGGGCCACACTGTGGGGTGGCGCGCGCCCCCTTGGCCGTGCCAGCTGGTGGTGTGGGGCCCCAGGGCTCCATCTCCTCTGCCCTTTCGCCTATTTATTCCCCCCCGGATGGAAAACCCTAGGCACCTGATCAAACATCCCCGAAAAGTTCCGCAACCGCCATCGTCGTCAACCCTAGATCAGGGGGTTCTGAAGTTGTCTCCCGGCACCCTGCCGGAGAGGAGATCATCACCGGAGGCCTCTTCATCACCATGCCCGACTCCGGAGTGATGCGTGAGTAGTTCATCCTTGTACTACGGGTCCATAGCAGTAGATAGATGGTTGTCTCCCCCTCATATGCCTCCACGTATAGATCTCGTGAGCTGCTTAACATGATCGAGATTGTTCTTATGTAATTCTATGTGATGTGTTTGCTGCGATCCGATGAATATTGAACTTATGCCAAGTTGATTATAGTCTTTATTGCATATGCTATTCGTGATCTTGCATGCTTTCCGTTTCTAGTGGTTGCTCTGGCCAAGTAGTTGCTAGTGACTCCAAGAGAGAGTATTTATGCTCGATAATGAGTTCATGCCTCCTTTTCGCCTGTGCTCGAGTGACAGAAACGTGACGGGGGAGGATGTGTTGTTGCCACTAGGGAGAAAACATCAGTGTGAGTTCCCGCATGTACAATCATTGCTTACTTTACACACTTTGTTTAATGCAATTATCTGTTGCTTGCAACTTAATACCTAAGGGGATTCAGATGATAACCTGAGGGTGGATTATTAGTCATAGATGCAGTTGGATTACGGTCTATGTATATTGTTGTAATGCCCGCACTAAATTTCATAGCACTTATCATGTCATGAATGTGCACTACGATGCAACCTTTATTTGTTAATTGGCCAGCTGTAATTTGTTCACCCAGCATGCTATCTTATATGGAGAGACATCGCTAGTGAACCTATGAACCCCTGTCCATTTTCCTACACTGTTAAACAAACCACTACAATTTCCTACTTTCTTTACTTACTGCAAGCATACACTATTTTTCACACTATACGTCTAATCTTTGTTTTCAGCAAGACCGGTGAGATTGACAACCTCACTGTACCGTTGGGACAAAGTATTTTGGTTGTGTTGTGTGCAGGTTCCGCGTTATTGCTGACACTGGTGAGGCGCCATCACCATCGTCAGTGGCATCAACCTTCCAAAGATCCTGTTCCTCCTATTGGATTGATAACCTTGGTTCTTAACTGAGCGAAATTCTTACCGCTTGCTCATCACACCCTCCTCTTGGGGTTCCCAACACACAGGAATTTCTGCCGCCATCGCAAGCATCACTACGCCAGCGAGGTATTTTGTGAATCAAAACAAAGGTATCCACATTATCAAAAACTGGCATATGGCATGTTTTTCGCATCCCGGAAACTCCGCCAATATTTCCAAGGACATTCCATAACAGTGGTAAGCAAAGCACCACTAGGGGATATCATCAACAATGTGGACGCAAGAGGCCGAGTTGCTAAATGGGGAAGTGAACTGGTTGCGTTTGATATTAAGTACCAACCCATGACGGCAATCAAATCCCAGTCGTTGGCAGATTTTGTTGCCGATTGGACAGAAGCAATAGAAAAGACACCAATGCCGGAGTCGGAATATTGGATCATGCATTTTGATGGATCCAAAATGAAAGAAGGCGCTGGATCTAGTGTAGTGCTGAAATCTCCAAAAGGTGACATAATGGAGTATGTATTACAAATACACGTCAACGCCAGCAACAATGTGGCAGAATACGAAGCATTGCTTCATGGATTGCATATTGCAAAAGAAATAGGCGTTAAGCGTATAATTTGCTATGGTGACTCGGACTTGGTGCATCATCATTTAAACCAAACATGGGATGCCAAAATCCCCATCATGGCCGAATATCGGAGAACAGTTGACGAGTTCGCCATTTGCTTCCTAGGATTTGAGGTACTTCATATCAAAACTGGAACGCGGATGCTCTAGCCCGCATGGGCTCGGAAAGAGTGAAAACTCTACCACCTGGTGTTCGTCCAACATTTGCATGAACCATCAATAAAAGGTGGAGATGTTGACTATCCTCTAGTTTCCGAGTCATTAGAAGTTCTGCTTGTTAACCCGGATTGGACAATTCCATACTTAAACTTCTTAGTTGATCAGAAGTTCCCGGATGGAGCAGATGAAGTCTTGCAAAGGCAGATACAACGCCGATGCAAAGGCTACACGTTAATCAATGGTTGCCTGTATAAACGCAGTACTATAGAAATTTTTCAGCGATGTATTTCTCTAGAAGAAGGACGAGAAAATTTGCAAGAAATCCACGCAGGAGATTGCGGACATCAGGACCAATCAAAAAGCATAGTTAAAAAGGCATTCCGTGCAGGATTTTTCTGACTCACAGCCAAGACAGACGCGGAGCACATAGTGAACACTTGTGCCGGATGTCAGTATTACGCCAAGCAAACTAATATGCCAGCTCAAGCACTCAAAACTATCCCCATAACATGGCCATTTGCGGTCTGGGTGCTAGATATGATGGGACCATTCAAAACTGCAAGAGGCGGACTTACACATCTACTCGTTGAAGTGGATAAGTATACCAAGTGGGTGGAAGCAAAACCCATAAAAAAACTTGATGGTGTAACCGCCAGAATTTTTTTCATTGACATAGTCATGCTATATGGCGTTCCACATAGCATAATCACGGATAACGGGACAAATTTCTCCATTGGGGAGTTGGCAAAATATTGCCGACAAACGGGGATTCGCTTAGATCTCGCATCTGTGGCACACCCACAATCCAATAGACATGTTGAACAAACGAATAGTTCAATCCTGCAAGGAATATGCCCAAGACTCGAATCTCCTCTTCATAGAGCAGCTGGAGCATGGGTAGAAGAATTACCTTCTGTTCTTTGGAGTATTCGAATGACACCAAATAGATCAACAGGGCAAACACCCTTTTTTCTTGTTTACGGCACAAAAGCAGTGCTTCCTACGGACATGATCCATGATAGCCCATGAGTGCAGGCTTACGATGAATCGGATGCCAAAAATGCACGACAGGATGCCGTCGATCTCTTAGAAGAAGAACGAGACCTAGTGTTACAAAGATTCACCATTTATCAACAAGGATTACAACGATACCATAGTAGGAAAATCGAACATCGATCTTTCAAAGAAGGTGATTTAGTGCTAAGACTGGTACAGGACAGAAAATACAAGTTAGCCCCAATCTGTGAAGGACCATTTGTCATCAGTAAAGCTATGAAAAATGGATTATATTACCTTGTAGATATTCGAGATACGGAATATGATCCCAAAAATCCGAATCGCAAGAGAAAGAGAAAGATAGATGTAGAACTAGGAGAGACAAAGAGGCCCTAGAGCATCCAGCGGTTACGTCCCTTCTACATTTAGTTCAAATTCTATGTAAACATCTTTGAGTTCATAATATAAAGTTGTCGGAATTCATGCATTTTGTTTTGTCTTATCATTTATGGTCAAAGCATAAGTCTGTCTTATCTATTTCCAAATGATCTTTCAAAATGCTTCAATGTTAACCCGAATTTTACATGCGTGCACGGAGTTAAAAAACTGAAAGCTGTCATAGCCTAAGGAGGCTTAAGAAACCCAGATTGTGCCTGCGTGCCTGAGTTTCATATTTTTTTTTCAAAATTCCTTATCATTTCCTAAGTATTATTTGATTGTTTGTGTGCTGGGTCACTGGAATTAGTAAGTAAAAGTGCCTAAGTATAATCCATGATTCCGAGTTTTGACTGATAGGTCTGAACCCAGTCACTCGGCGTGAAGATTACATACTTGTGAGCCACTTCAAACATTACAGCAAGTTAAGGCATACAAACCACTTAAAAAACTTAGAACGAAAAGGAATGAAAAACTTGCAAAGAATCAAATTTTACTGCAAAAGGACAAAATACTTGTTTATACAAAAGATAGATAAGCATTACAAAGTGATATTACATTGAAGAATAGTAATGCTTTCTATTATCGTGGCTGGCTACACAGGAATCAGATGGGATCTTCGTAGTCAGTATCATCATCATCATCGTCGTCGCTGTCGCTTAGGTTCTTCGGAGTTGCCAGAATTTCCTCCTCCGGTTAGAACGTGGAGGTTGACACCATCCGAGCTATCTTGGAGGCATACCCCTTGACAGACTCGAAGATATCGGCCCTCTGAGCTTCCGTGTATCCTTGAGGGATACCGGTAGCAACGCGCCAGGACTTCGCGGTGGTGTAATGCATGTGCATCAGCCCAAGGGCCATGCGCACACCACCACGGGCAGCAGAACGGAGCCAAGACCCCCTATGGTTCGCCACCTCCTTGATAGCTGCCGAAAGTTTGCTAACTTTCGAGAAATCACCAATATTGTCGGGAATGCACTTGTTAACAAGTAGCATCCCGACAGTCTTGAGGTTAACAACGATTGTCCCAAGCGCCGGATTCTATCTATCCGGGTAAGCAAGGGATTCCCTTCTGTAGAAAAAATCAACAATGGTTAGAAAAACACAGAAGGAGAAAAAGGAAGCGTACTGAACAAAGTATAAGAAAAAACTTGGTAAAAGAAATGAAAACTTACCAAGAATTATGTCCATCTCGACGCCTTGTTCAAGGTGTTGATTGAGAGCATTATCTAAGCCCCGGATAGTCGTTGCATCCTTCTCAGCTTGAGAAGTAGCGCGATTCTCGGCTATTCCGACAGCCAGTTGGCTGGCCTCTAGGTCTTTCTGGAGCTTTACAGTCATCTTGTAAAGCTCCGAGTTTTCCTTTCGGAGGGTTTCGGCATTGCCAGAATCTTCAGCAATCAGTTTGGCCTTAGCCAAAGAAGCTGAAAATAATGAAAAGTGAAGAGTTCAAAACTCGGAAAAAGACTTAGAAGGAATTCAGGAAGCAACATAAAGATATTTACCTGTTGTATCCTTCAGCTGCTGTTGAACTACGGCAAGTTCCGAATCTTTGTTATTAAGAATACCAATAAGAGATTTTACTTCCCGGTTCTTAATGGTAAGCTTCGAGAAAACCTCCATATTTATGTTCTCGGCGGTTTGCTGAAAAGTATACAAACGAAAAGTTTTATTAGAAGACAATAAGAAAGCAAAAGAGAAAAAGTATTAAGGCAAAAAATATTACTGTATTAACACTTGGGGACTAGAGATATTTACCTGGCTCATCCTTTGCAAGCCTGCGATATTCTCGGAGAATTCCTTAGCGTATTCTACGAAGGTAATTCCCACATGGTGGAGGCCGTCTTGCAAGACCTGGCGAGGCGAGAATACGTAATTATTCCTAACAATAAGTCCACCTGTTGGCCATGGACGGATGAAAGGAGCTCGGGCAAAGTACTTCTTCTCCCACAGATGAATGTATCCGCGTTCGTCGAAGCATGATTCTTGCTTTACCTTGAACTGTTCCTCAAAAGTTGGCATTGCTTCCGATTCAGGAACGTTTGAAGGCCCGCCTTGTTCAGGTTCTGCCCTTTCCCTCGCATCCGTTTCATGTAGAATGGGCTGGCTGGTCTGCAGGGGATATTCCTCCTCCCGTGCAGCTAAGTTTTCTTCTCCGGCCACCACGGGAGTGTCCGGGGCAGTGGCAGGAGATGGCTTTGCTCCTCTGTGGGCAACAACCTTATGCTTCTTTCGGCCTTTTCCCTTCAAAGTAGTAGGGGCAAGGCTAGAAAAGGAAAGGAAAAAAAATCCGAGAATGAGATTCTGAGAAAAAAATAGTATGCAAGAAAATGCATGCAAATGTAAAAACTCTGGGATTTACCTGGAAGTGGCGACGGCTACTCCGTCAAGGTCAATGACTTCCTGGTTGGCAGATGGCTTCTTGCGCTTCCGCCCTCCAGACTGAAAGTTGGCTCGCAGAGCAACCAACTCATCGTTAGTGGCAACCTCGCTTTCAGCAAGCTCAAGGAGCTGAAAAAGAAACAAACCAAGATTCCAGATTAGTATAAAACATCCGAGAAGAAATAGAACTCGAAAATTCCCCCAAATGACAAAAACATACCTTGGGAGCAGGATTCTTCGCGTGGTACATTTATCGGCTCTCCTTGTATTGGTCCCGAGTAGAGACGAGCTGGTTAACACGCTTCTTGAACTCTTTCTTGGTCAAGGCGCTCTTCGTCGCCCTCATCGCATTGTCCGGGCCCGTGTATTCACACATAAGCCGTGTTCCACGATAAGCCAGGAGATGGATCCTCCTTCCAAACCAGCATATGATTGTATCCATGCCGGTTAGCGGAGGGGTGGAAGAGACGAGTTTCGCGATTCGCCTCTTGATCCTCATTAGGTCTGGAAGCAAAACATGGACCGTGTCCAACGCCCAATTGTCTTGGGGCGTGGCCGCGAAATTGACGAAAGGCGTAATGCCCGTCTCCATTCTAGGAAACGGTACATCCGCGTGATAGAAGGACGAACCCGTCCAAAATTTGACGGGCTCGGAAGTTTTCATCTTGGGGAACCAGTCCTCCCTATTTCTACGGAGGTTGAAAGATATGGTTCCGCAAGTCAGAAGTACCCCTTCCGAGGTATTGCGTTTAACATTAAAGAAATACTGGAAGAAGTCCAGGCGGGGTTCTATCCCTAGATAACCCTCAAAAAGGGCCTAGAATCCGGCTAAATATAGGATAGAGTTGGGTGGCAGATTGTATGGCTGAATCTTATAATGATCTAGGATTTGGCAGAAGAACGTGGAAGCCGGGAAAACCCATACCTCGATTGATATGAGAAGCCAGGAGCACGCATTCGCCGGATCGCGGAGACGGCTCGAAGTCTTCATTGTTCACCCGCCATTTGTCTTCTATCACGAAGCCGTCCTTATCCATTCTCGGGTGAAGGGTTTGAACCACGTTGTAGTGGATTCAATTTCTAGGATTCTCTTCTCCTTCGTCCTCGCCTCCGGCGGTGGCAGAAGCAACGACGTCCTCGTCGCCGCGAGAAGTACCTTCCTCCTCCATAGGCTCAGAGAGTGGAGGAGGAGGAGGAAGAGTGGCCGATGGCGGCAGCGTGTCTCCGGTAGATTGAGGCAGCTCTCCGCCCGCCGGCTCGTTGGCGGCCCCCTCTGGCGCGCCCGCAGCGGTGCGCAGCGGAGAGTCGAAGAGGGGGGGGTCTAAGTCGTTGATGATGTCTTCGATTTCCACGACGGCGCTCGCGGAGTCACAAGCGCGGGGGAGCCTCTGGTGACCATTTTCTGGTGGCGCGGTTGTGAGGGAGTTTCTCGATGGTCTCTCTGGAGAGGAGCTCGGGGTTGGGTCTCTGCATTCTCTCGATCTTGGGCTCTGGGTGCTAAGGCTGGTGCTCTGTGTGCTCTAGGAGAAAGAAGCAAGTGGAAGGGAAAAACGGAGCCCCCAAGGCGACTAATTATAGCCAAGAACGCACGGAGATTAGCTCCAACGACTATTTTAGCCGTTGGATGCATGACGCGTGTAACGCCCAAAATTTTCGGGAAATGAGGAGACGGGGTGATTATTGCTATCTCCTCATTTCCTGGGAGAATCTATCACATAATACGTTTTCAGGTTTTGACTGAACCCAAACGTCCGTGACATCAATATCATTTCATCGCTGATGTCATAAGTTTCCTTCTCCACGAAGGCTCGTGGGAGAAAAGCTAGATTCCGAAAAATCCGAGTTTGGCATCGAGAAATTGTTCTAAAAGAAGAATCAAGACCAAAAAGCCGGCATTCATGAAAAAAGAATACAAATCTACGTAGAACGGCAAAAACAAAGTCTTAATCCTTCTTGGGGGCTACTGTCGGATATGTGTCAACTAGGGGTGTATCTGACAGATGGACGGAGGCCAAATTGCCAGGGTGGCCCGCAGGTAATGGGTCAAGGCCCATTGGGCAGCCCAGTAAGCTGACGCGTAGGAAGCCAGATTCTAGAAGAACCCGGACCACAGCCCAAAGTGGTGCGTCTTGGAGGAGAAGACAGATTCCTTACTTTCCAAGTTAGATACTTTCCGCAGTCTTCTCGGTTTCCTTTCTGTAAGCTCTAATCCGACTATCTATATAAAGCCGGACGGGAGAGAAGAACAGGGATCAAATCTAAGCTAGAAGCCAACTCGCCGAGAAGTTGATCCTCGCCGAGTTAGCGAAACCATACTCACAATTGTACTTTGTATACTTCAGGCTTCAACCCTGATTTAGTGAAATTGCAGGAGTAGGAACGCCGCCATAGTTGCGACGTGCCGAACCTGGGTAAAACTCGGTATTGACGTTACCGTACTTCCACGTTCCCCCCATGATTCTACCAGTAGTCTCATGGCACCCCCGTCTATAAACTCTACTACGATGTCTCGACGTTGAGAGTAAGTTGGAGTGATTTTAAAATCACAAGGAAACTGAATATTTTCACAAGAAAAAACATATATGAATATTTTATATTCGTAAAGCTACTATTTATAAAATTGTTTTATCAAGTACAAATAAATGATAATTATGAGTTGAAGACTTATCGTATCAATTGCTTGGTGCTATTATTAGATCAATTAGCAAATTATTTTGCTAAGTTTAATTAACTTTTGTTTACTACTGAAATATTACAAGTATGAGCAGTCGTATTAATGAAACACGAAAAACTTCTTTTTATTATATAAAGCGAAGGGACTTAAAAGTCAGCAGGAGCTGATTATGGTATTTTAATTTGGCTGGGCCTAATTAAAACAAAGATACCTCATGAAAAAGATTTAAAAATGTTTTAGATTCAATATCAGAAAGTGTCTTATTAAATTCAGGATCTATGAGATAGTTTGAGGAATTTAATAAACATGAATATGATGGTTGTGCTAAAATTATTTGTGGAAGAAATTTCGAATTACAATGAGATAAATTATTTTATCTCAAAGATAGAATGACATGATATTTTGCAATAGACATGGCCTTCGTAGTCATCGGTGAGAAAAATATAAAGGGTTGAGATCAAATCATAATATTTTGTGATTTCACCAATCTCCTGGTCATAGAAGTTAGCACACAAGAACCGATAGATTTCTGATGACTAAAATTGTTTTAGCCAATCCGGTATAAAGGAGAAAGACTCAAGAAAAAGTTTTTTTCTTCATGGACCGAGAAATATTGTGGTTAGAAGTTCTCACATAAATATTCACCGGTAATATTACCAAGTATAAAATGACTAAGTGGATTTTTGTATAGCTGCAAATAATATTTTGAGAAGTACTCACATATCTATTAGTGTACGAATATAATCTTTATTGATTTTATTTTAGATTATGGTTCTTCAATTGATAATACTGTATGTTGTATAAATATCAACATTAGAGTATTATGAGTGGACTCTATAGTATTTTGCTATGGATAGTTGCAACTCAATTTTAGACATTATTGATTGCAAGTTATTGGTTACAAGCTGTTTGACTTAGTGAGATGTCAAACGATGGTATGATAATTCATTTGGAAACACTTGAATTATTTTAGATGTCATGGAACCAGGTTCCCACAAATCCAATTCCTAATAGATCCAAACACACGTTTATCACAAGTTGACAAGATCAAAAGGTGAAATACAAAAGTCTAAGGTACCACATGCAAAGTAAGAGTAACACCGGACTTTCATAGGTGTTATGTCATCATAGTAATTAGAATATTAATTGACTGTAGTGCAAGTGGGAGACTGTTGAAGGTATGCACTAGAGACAATAATATTCAGTTATTATTCCATCCAAGTTCAGATTTAAGTTAATGTCATCATGCTACAACCGCTATAACACTTCAAAAGTGAGTTTTCAAAGGAAAATCTTTGTGCGGGTGTGAATATATAAACAAACAAGAGTTCCCAGTATTTTCTCTAAGATTAGCTTATGGTTTGTGAGATGATCACATTTTCCTGATTATGGACTTGGTTAAAAGTTTAGCAAAACATAAGAGTTTATTGTTAGGGTAACAATAGTATTGAACCGACCCAAGTGTATGTTGTTGCTAAAAGAGACTAAACAATCATGATGTATTTTAGCAAATACATATGAATCATGATGTATAGGGGATGTATCGTAGTACTTTCGATAAACAAGAGTGTCTAACCCAACGAGGAGCAGAAGGTGTTGACAAGCAGTTTCGATGAAGGAATAACAATAATACTGAAAAATAAATTTGTAGGGGTTTTTGATATTGCAGATAAATAAAGTGCGAGTAAATAAAATGCATTAATAATAATTGCAACAAGTGGCCCAATCCTTTCTTCAGCAAAGGACAAGCCGGTGGGTTTACTTATGATTAACAAACGTTCTCGAGGACACACGGGAGATTTCTGTCAAGTGCTTTTGTTCCATGCCGCTAAATAATCTTTAGTGTTTTGATGGGTGTTGTGTGGGTGAACCTATGCTAATGTACCGTCCCATACAAGACTAATACATACTTGTTATTATACCCCTTGCAAGTATCCGCAACTACAAGAAAGTAATTAAGAAATAAATCTAACCACAACTTTAAACTATGAAACATCAGATCTTCTGAAATATGGTATCTCGACGGTGCTTTTTCCATCAGATTTCTGGTCCCGGTGTTTATTCTCCAAAAATTATGAAACATGCGAAATAAGATAAAATAACATAAGGGATGCATCATAAAATGAAATATATCGATGAATAACAGAAAAATATGATATAAAATAGTGATACAAAATGGACGTATCAACTCCCGCCAAGCTTAGACCTCGCTTGTCCCCAAGCGAAACTGAACTCAGTAAACATGACCACATGTTTATGGAGTGAAGAGTCGATAAATAAAATACGGACAAGAAGCATCACATTTATCTATGCACCAATCATTATAGACAACAACTTCCTCTCATATAACCTAACTTGAAACGAGTAATGGGAGTCACAAACAAAGATGCAAAAGAGATAATCAAAATTGGTGATGGCAAACTTCATTCTTGGTCAGAGAACATTTAATGATATCATACTTATCTTAGGGGAAAATTGGTGATGGCAAAATTGTAGATCTTAACATGTTTAATTATAACAATCCTTTTACAGTGATTCATAGCTTTCAAAGTAATATTCATTCAGATAATAAAGCATGTTCTAAACAGAGAAGGATAGAAGACATGATTGAATAAATCAACATATAGATGGTGAGATCCAAACAACTCGAATGCTTGCTGGAGCCAGAAAGGAATGGGTTTACTGACTCAACATAAAAGTAAAGCATAGGCCCTTTGCAGAGGGAAACATTGATCACTCATGTGCTAGAGCTTTTATTTTGTAAAACAAAGGTATAAAAGTTTGACACTCCTCCCAACCTTTCTTACACAAACCATGGCTATCCGAATCCTCGGGTGCCTACCAACAATCACAAACCATGGAGGAGTGTCTAATTTTGAGAGAGGTGTATGTTTATGTCAACGAATGGCAAACAGAAAATACAGTACGTCACAAGCCAACTAGACTTCACAAGAGCAGCTCCCATTGAAGTACGCAACTGGTATATAAGGTCATCCATCTTTCTCTTTTGTTTACACAATTATGCTTTGACTGATAAATCAGGGGCAAAAATAGTGAAGAGAATTTTTATTATTATTTGGGGCCGGGAACCCCGCTGCCAGCTCTTCTAACATTTGGATAAGCGGATGAAGCCACTAGTCCAGGTGTGTGAGTCCAATCAACAAGTGAGATAAAGATTCTCTATTTGCGTCCTTATGAGCTAAAACAGGAACACAAAACAAGGATAATTTTGAAGGTTTTAAAGATAACACATGAGTAATTTACTTGGAGTGGCGGTGAAATACCACATGTAGGAAGGTATGGTGGACACAAATGGCAAGGTTTTGGGGCTCAAGGTTTGGATGCATGAGAAGCATTCCCTCTCAGTACAGGGTTTTTGGCTAGCAAGGCTGGGTAGCAAGCATAAGAATTGTGGGAAAACAAAAAATATACATATATGAAACCAATCATCCAATCTTCATTGAAAGCCCAAGTGATCTTAACTTGTGAATACTAAGTTTATGAGCTAATAGGCAAATTCCTCTTTCTTATACTAGCATCTCAAAATATTATTTCTACTCACCCAAGCTAAGTTTGCCAAAACCAACTAGATTAACTTGATGATATCCAGAGTGACACCAAATACTAACAACAAGCTCAACCATATGACACAAATTGAAAACTAAAATAAGGTGTGCAGAAAGTAAATGATGAAACTTCTCATTAATATTTCAAACCGGCAACTCACACCAAGGGATACAACGATAACCAAATAAGGAGAGACACTTCCATACTGCAAACAATTGTATATGATAACTTCTCTACTCATGATATGACTCTACTGAAAAAGTAAAAAAGATGAAAGATAGTGATGTGATACCGCGGCACTCCCCCCAAACTTGGGACAAGCCGAGGGGATGCCAAAACCAATGACGAATTATTTCTTCGGTGGCAATGAAGGTGGAATCATTTGGAGAGGGGTCAGAAAGACTTTGATGATACGACGAAGCTCAAGGTTTTCCGCCTCCAGAATTGCTATCTCGGCCTTGAGAATATGATATTGTTCACAGAATTGATCGACAACCTAGTGTGCTTCAGCTAACATAGGAAATATGTTGGGGTCTTGATCCTGAGGCACGGTCCCCTGCACATTATGAGAGTAGCGACGCTGAGGGTTAATGGATCCCACAAAGGTCGGGTTGCTCATTGGCACTAGTGCAGCCCTTCGGATCTCTTCCCTCAAGTTGTTAACCATGTCTTCCCTCCTTGCATCTATATCTTCTTACGTCGCCCATCCCACGAAAGCACCCTCGTTGATGTCTTGCTGGATTTGTCGAATACGACTTGCAGCATAATCCTCAATGCTAGAGCCGAAGGAGGACATCTTGACCTAGAAACTCCGAACTCCTGACAGGAAAACAGCTCGAAATGAAAACACGACGAGAAAACGATATACGGACCTCGGGGGGACCGGGGGGTTATATAGCAAAAAATTTCATAACGAAAGGAAAGTCCAGGTCAAAAACGAGTCGGAGAGGGGCTCCGGGGCGCCCACACCATAGGCTGGCGCGGCCAAGGGTGGGCCCACGCCACCTCATGGTGTGGTGCCTCCGGGCACCTTCTTCAACTCCTCTTCGGCTCGGTATTTTTCATATTTTCCAAAAATAGTAAAAATAAAAGTTGGAAGATGTTTCACGAACGTTTTCGTACCAAAACTGATACCTATTCAAAAACTGACTCTGCAGTTTCTGAAATATGCTTCTTAATAAATTCCTCCGGGATCATTGCTCGAATACAATCAACATTTTCATTATAAGGATCTCTAGAAATATAATGCTTGAGTCTTTGGCCATTCACCACTTGTGAAGTGTTGTCTTCAAGGGAAACAATTTTAATCGCCCCCGAACGATATACCTCTTCCATAACAAAAGGTCCTTCCCATCTCGAGAGTAATTTTCCTGCAAACAATCTGAGACGAGACCTATACAATAGCACTTTCTCACCAACATGAAATTCTATTTTAATAATTCTCTTATCGTGCCACCTTTTAACTTCTCTTTAAAGAGCTTAGCATTTTCATATGCTTCACTCCTCCATTCATCTAAAGAACTTAAGTCAAGCAACCTTTTCTCACCAGCAAGTTTAAAATCTATATTTAGGTCTTTCACTGCCCAATAAGCTTTGTGTTCTAATTCTAGGGGCAAGTGACAAGCTTTTCCATAAAACATTTTATAAGGAGACATGCACATGGGATTTTTATAAGCAGTTCTATAAGCCCACAGAGCATCATTTAATTTCTTAGCCCAATTTTTTTCTAGATTTCTTAACAGTCTGTTGCAAGATAGATTTGATTTCTCTATTTGATAATTCTACCTGCCCACTAGTTTCAGGATGATAGGGTGAGGCAATTCTATGATTAACATCATATTTAGCAAGAGTCTTTCTAAAACCACCATGAATAAAATGAGAACCCCCATCAGTCATAAGATGTCTAGGCACACCAAACCTAGGGAAAATAATGTCTTTAAGCATTTTTAATGAGGTATCACCATCAACACTTTTAGTAGGTATAGCTTCTACCCATTTAGTCACATAATAAACAACAACAATAATATGAGTGTAGCCTTGTGAAGGAGGGAAAGTACCCATTAATTCAAATCCCAACAATCAAATGGTTCAATAACAAGAGAATAATTCATAGGCATTTCATTACGTCTAGAAATATTTCCAACCCTTTGACATTGATCACAAGATAAAATAAACTTTCTAGCATCTTTAAAGAGAGTAGGCCAATAAGAACCTGATTGTAGAACCTTATGTGCAGTTCTATCTCCAGCGTGATGTCCTCCATAAGCACTACTATGATATTTTATCAATATCTCTCGTTGTTCATTTTTAGGAACACATCTTCGCATAATACCATCAACACCTTCTTTATATAAGTGTGGGTCATCCCAAAAATAATGCCTCAAATCATAGAAGAATTTTCTTCTTTGCTGAGCTGTAAAGGTAGGAGGCAAATACTTGGAAATAATAAATTTAGCATAATCAGCATACCATGGACTCTCTTGAGAGCTCATTTTATTGCAGCCAACTGTTCATTAGGAAAACTATCATTAACAGGAATAGGATCATCAGAGATATTTTCTAATCTAGACAAATTATCAGCAACAGGATTTTCAGCACCCTTCCTATCCATAATATGTAAATCGAACTCTTGTAAGAGAAGCACCCATCTAATAATCCTAGGCTTAGCATCTTTCTTTTCAATAAGGTACTTAATAGCAGCATGATTAGTATGAATAGTAACTTTAGAATCAACAATATACTGCCTAAATTTATCAGAAGCAAAAATTACATCTAGGAACTCTTTCTCAGTGGTAGCATAATTCTTTTGAGTAGCATCAAGAGTTTTACTAGCATAATGAATAACATTTATCTTCTTGTCCAAGAACAACACCTACAACATAATCACTAGCATCGCATATAATTTCAAACGGTAAATTCCAATCAGGGGGTTGAACAATAGGAGCTGATATTAAAGCCTTCTTTAAATTTTCAAAAGCTTCTTTACAATCTTCATAAAAAACAAAAGGTACATCCTTTTGAAGAACATTAGTAAGAGGCTTTGATATTTTAGAGAAATCTTTAATAAACCTTCTATAGAAACCAGCATGACCAAGAATACTACGAATACCTTTGACATCCCTAGGACATGGCATTTTCTCAATGGCTTCAACTTTAGCTCTATCAACTTCAATACCTCTTTCAGAAATTTTATGTCCAAGAACAATTCCTTCATTAACCATAAAATGGAATTTCTCCCAATTAAGAACAAGATTAGTCTCCTCACATCTCTGCAAAACTTTATCAAGATTCTGCAAACAATTATCAAAAGAAGTTCCATAGACGGAGAAATCATCCATGAAGACTTCCACAATTTCTTCACAAAAACCATGAAAGATAGCAGACATGCATGTTTGAAAAGTAGCAGGAGCATTACATAAACCAAAATTCATATGTCTATAAGCATAGGTTCCAAAAGGACAAGTGAAAGTTGTTTTATCTTGATCAGGCTTTCTAACAACAATTTGAGAGAGCCCAGAATAACCACAAGAAAGGAAAAATGAGTTTTCTTAGACAACCTCTCTAACATTTGATCAATAAAAAGCAAATGATAATGATCTTTCTTAGTAACCTTATTAACTTCCCTAAAATCAATACACATACTATAACCAACCACTACTCTTTGAGGAATAAGTTCATTATTTTCATTTGGCACAACAGCCATCCCTCCTTTCTTAGGGACACAATACACATGACTAACCCATCTACTATCAGCAATACGATAAATAATACCAGCATCTAGGAGTTTTAATACCTCATTTCTTACCACATCCTTCATCTTAGGATTTAAACGACCTTGATGTTCAACAACTGGTTTTGCATCAGGTTCAGTATTAATAGCATGCTGACATATAGCAGGAGAAATCCCCTTCAAATCATCAAGAGTATAACCAATAACACCTCTATGTTTCCTCAATATTCCCAATAATCTCTCCTCTTTTTACCAGAAAGTTTAGAACTAATAATAACATGGTATAATTTCTTATCATCAATATGAGCATATTTAAGATTGTCAGGCAAAGGCTTTAAATCAAAAAAAGGATCCTCCTTGGGTGGTAACGTCGTACCCAAGTCTTCCACCGGTAAATTATGATTCAGCATCGCTGGCTGATGTAGGAAAATCTCGTCAATTTCATTTCTTTCTTCCATAAAGACATCACTTTTGTGGTCTTCCATGTAATTCTGCAAAGGATTGTTAGGAGCAAGAGCAATAGCAGCCAATTGTTCAACTCTATAATTCTCATTAGGTAATTCGGCTTCATAAGGTGCTTTAGCAAATTTGGAGAAATTAAATTCATAAGACTCTCCATCAAACTTTGTAAGGATTTTCTCCTTTTTACAATCTATAATAGAACCACAAGTGTTTAAAAAAGGTCTACCAAATATAATAGGACAAATATCACTAGCAGAAGTGCCTAGTACTAGAAAATCAGCATGATATTTAGTTTTACCACATAAGACCTCCACATGTCTAACAATACCAATTGGAGAAATAGTTTCCCTATTAGCAAGTTGAATAATCACATCAATGTCTTCAAGTTCACAAGAACCAATTTCATGCATGATTTCTTTATAAAGCTCATAAGGAATAACACTAGAACTAGCACCAATATCACACAAACCATAATAGAAATGATCACCTATCCTAACAGATAGCACATGAACACTAGGTTTCCTAGATTTACTAGGATGAGAGACAATGTTAGAAGCATCTTCACAAAATATAATGTGTCTGTCTTCTACATTTTCAGAAACAGGGTCCTTTACTATTGCTACTGTAGGTTCTACAGTTATTTGTTCCTCGGGTTCTATAGGTTTCCTTGCACTTTTATTAACCACACTAGCTAACATAGAATGTTCTTTTACCTTAGAAGGGAAAGGCATTTTCTCAATATAAGGTTCAGGCACAATAGAATCAACGGTATGAACTTCTATATCTCTAGCAGGAACACAATCAACAATATCTTTATAAGGTGCATGGTACTTATCCCATTCCTATTTGGGAATATCAATATAAGAAGCAAAATACTTATATAAGTTTGCAGCAACTTGAGAATCAAGACCATAGAAAATACTAACATTATGAAAATCATCGGATGACATAATTTTTTTAATGTATTCATAATCATAATTTATACCTGACTTTATACCTTGGTCATTCTCCCATCCTTCAGTGTTTTCTTGAATACGGTCAAGAAGATCCCATTTAGCTTCATCTTTCATACATGTAAATGATCCAGAATAAGAAGCATCCAGTAAATCCTTATCATGAAGAGAAAGCCTTGCATAGAAATTATTAATAAAAATATTACTGGGGAGCTTATGAATGGGGCATTTGAGCATTAGTAACTTCAATCTCCCCAATGCTTGGCAATACTCTCTCCGTCACGAGGCCAAAAATTATATATACAATTTCGATCTCTATGAATTTCACTGGTAGGATAGAATTTAGAATAAAAGAGAGGCACAATTTCTTCCCATCCAATAGTCTGGCTATTTTTTAGTAGTTTGAACCATTCAGCGGCTCGACCTATCAATGATATAGAGAATAATTTCCTCTTCACTTGGCCCAGTGTAATAGTGAAGAACTCGCACAATTCATGTAAAAAGAGGAAATGATCACCAGGATGGACAGTTCCATCACCTGAATAGCAGTTATTCATAACGTATTTAACAATCTTTATAGGTATTTTATAAGGATCCAAATCATCAGGCGGTGGGTCACTTACTACCCTAGCAGTGGCAGCAGTGCCCGCAAATAAGGACTCAAATGGAGATCCAAACATAGTGTAATAAAGCAGTAGACAATAATAAAAACAACACTTACAACAGAAGCATCCTTTATCAATTCCACTTCCCAATAGCGCTTCACTCCCCGGCAACAGCGCCAGAAAATAGTCTTGATGACCCACAAGTATAGGGGGTGTATCGTAGTACTTTCGATAAATAAGAGTGTCGAACCCAACAAGGAGCAGAGGGTGTTGACAAGCAGTTTCGATGAAGGAATAACTATAAATACTGAAAGATAAATTTATAGGGGTTTTAGATATTGCAGATAAATAAAGTGCGAGTAAATAAAATGCAGTAATAATAATTGCAGCAAGTGGCCCAATCCTTTCTTCAGCAAAGGACAAGCCGGTGGGTTTACTTATGATTAACAAACGTTCTCGAGGACACACGGGAGGTTTCTGTCAAGTGCTTTTGTTCCATGCCACTGAATAATCTTTAGTGTTTTGATGAGTGTTGTGTGGGTGAACCTATGCTAATGTACCGTCCCATCCAAGACTAATACATACTTGTGATTATACCCCTTGCAAGCATCCGCAACTACAAGAAAGTATTAAGAAATAAATCTAACCACAGCTTTAAACTCCGGGATCCTACGCTCCCTCGTGTAATGGTTTCCTAACGGGGGTTTAGGTTTCTGTCACTCCGGCAACCCCACAATTAGTAGCCAAATACATGATGCATTCCCCTAGGCCCATAAATGGTGAATTATCATGTAGTCGATGTTCACATGGCACCACTAGAAGAATAACACCACAACTTAAATATCAAACCATTAAATATTACTCAACATTACTTCACTACTAACAACTTGACTTCTCCCATGTCCTCAAGAACAACACGAACTACTCACAAGACATCATATGGATCATAATCAGAGGTGATATAATGGATGATAACAATCTGGTCATAAAGTGCAAACACCGACAAATCTCACAAGCATCAACTACTAACAAGTAATCCACACTAGGAGAGAGATCTAATGTAAAACAACGATAGAGGCCCCTAATTGTTACATCGGGATGACAGTGGATGATGAGGGTGATGGTGCTGGTGGTGATGATGATGATGATGATGACGATCTTGGTGATGCCCAAAGTGATGACGGTGACGATGGCAATGATTTCCCCTCCCCGGGTTAGAATTTCCCCGACAGATTTCTCCCTGCCAGAGAGCTTTTCTCTCTCGGGTGTTTTCCGCCCCGAGGCGGCAGCGAAATAATTCTTCGATGATGGTATGAGCCTTAGGGTTTCCTAGGGGCCAAGTACGCGAAAGATATCCCCCAGAGGTGGGCCAGGGTGGCCACACCACCTGGTGGCGCGGCCAGAGGGGGGCGCGCCACCTCATGGTGTGGGCCCTTGGTGCCCCCCCTCTGGCTCCCCTTCTGGCTGGACTCCTCCTCTGAACTTCTAAGACACCCCCGGTGTCCCCCTTCTTCTTCCGATCTTCTGAAATATGGTATCTCGACGGTGCTTTTTCCATCAAATTTCTGGTCCCGGTGTTTATTCTCCAAAAATTATGAAACATGCAAAATAAGATAAAATAACATAAGGGATGCATCATAACATGAAATATATCGATGAATAACAGAAACTTATGATATAAAATAGTGATGCAAAATGGACGTATCAATGACCTAGAAAGTGTAACGATGCTGATATCGTTCAGGGCTAGTACTTAACTCCGCTAGACGATAGAGAGATACACACTCTGGACTCTCTCATCACCGATGATATATCGTCTGGCCAGATACGACAAGGTCATCGGAAATATGGATGAGGTAAGAGAACGTTACTCATAACGATTTTTATGTGTTATGATCAAAGAGTTTGATCAGACCAGATCACACAGTCTCACCTCGTGATATCTTTGGTATCGTGAAGTTAAGGGAATAAGTGCAGCGAGTAACTTCTAAGGTTCCCTCGTTCTTCGGAAACACACATGAGCCATCATGGACGTCCATGACCCCGTAGTCGTTTATTGTTCGGTAAGTTCCCGAACATGTATGTGGTATCGAATCTTTACGTGCCAAACTCTTAAGCCGTGCCAACCTTTAATTGAGAGAGGTAATATGTTGTTATTGGTTTTATGAATGTATGATGTCGGTACGATTGAACAAACAACGATGCCGCCTAGAGGGGGTGAATAGGCCGGTAAATATTTTCCCGTTAAGGCTTTGCTAAATGCGGAAATAAATTAGGTGTTTAAAATAAAAATTACACAGTCTTAATAATCTCGTCAGAACTAAGGGCACTGACAATTTATGTTAATCAAGACAAGTAACAAGATGATAGGAAGATCTATGACTTCAAGCATGAAGGCTATCACAATGTAAATTGCATAAGTAAATAGCTCGGGTATAGAAATAACTGAGGCACACAGAGATAATGATGTATTCACGAATTCCTCCTTTTAAGGGGAGTACGTCTAACTGGAGGGGTGTGAGCTCGCCACAAGAGGCCTACTCAACGCCACAAAGGCCTCACCCTATTCTCCGATGAACCTCGCCACAAAGTTCTAGTTCACCTTCCACTATTGGCAATCTTCAATCTCGAGGCACACATCCAAAACATAATTGGAGGCTCTCGAGGTCACCACAATCTTGGGGCACGCATCCACAACTTAATTGGATGCTCCCAAGAACACCACAAGTCGTCTAGGGTCCAAGACCCAAGAGTAACAAGTCCCCAAACTTTCACTTCCACGAATCCTCGTAGAGAGAGCAAACCGATGCAACTAATGCAAATGGCAAGAGCACAAGTGCTCAAATCCTTCACTCTCAAATTCCAAAAAATAAAAAAATTTCTTATGGGGGAACAAGTGAGGACGAACTAAGTAGGAGAAACACTAATAACTCCAAGATAAAGATGTAATAGGTTTCCCTCACTTAGAAGAGAGATGGATTGGTGAAAATGTAGATCTACATCTCTTCTCACTTTTCCCTCAAAGATATGCAAGAATCATGGGGCGGATTGAGAGGGGGAAGCTTTCTCAAGGTAAAAAATGGTGAGATAGAAAGAGGGGAAAACGGGCTAGGAAAAGCTTAGGGTCAACGGGGAAGAAGACCCCTTAAATAGGTCCTAAAAACTAGCCTTTTTTTTTGTCAGAAACGACCATGTCGGATTGAATACGGAATTCCAGAATTTCTAAATAATCTAGCTGCAAACAGACAAGTTTACGTTCATGTCGGATTAAATCCAAATTTCCGGATTACCCTGCATTTGGCTAAACATCGATACGAAAATGTCATAACTTTTACATATGGACTCTGTTTTTTATGTTATTGGGCTTGTTGAAATTGCAACAACAAGCTCTACAAGATCATGCAGAAAAAAATCATTGTCCAACAATGAAAGTTAAAACTAAATGGGGAAAGTTTTGACCTCTCTAAAAGTAACAACCGGTAAAACCTCCAACACCGAAAACACAACAACTTTTTCTTACGAAATCCTTTTTCGGTAAGTCTTGGCTTCTCATGAAGACCATGAAAAGCACCAAAACCCCACAAATAGAAAGGACAAATAAAAACCAAAATGATATGCCAAGTACGCAAAGGTTTGATCTCTCCACAAAAATGCAATCAAGTTACTCACTCGAGATCCCCTCTTGATAGTACGATTGTCGGTCATATAATCCGGTCTCCCCAAAAGCATGAGACCGCTAAAAAAGAAAACCTATCAAGATCATACATTTTCCTTGAGCATTCCACTTGATCTAGATGATGATGATATTGACCTTCTCAATTTTGATCTCCTTTCTTGATTGTGCTTGCTAGCACATGCTCCGCTTGATGAAGACTTGGCAACTCTTCATACGACCATTATCTACAAAAGAGTGACAAGCATCAAGCATAGGATTTGTTTGAGACGCTTATCTCAAGCTTCCACAACAAGGTTGATGACGAATACCACTTGACGTCATTGACCATGGGCTACATGAAATCTTTCTTTTGATGCGCCCATGGAAAGATACCTAACCACACATGGAAATGCCACAAAGGTATATGGACAAATGCTTACCATACCACGAGATACACAATCCCACTTGGTATATCTTGTAGCTTTGTGTATTGATCACAAGCTTGATCAACCTTGTAATTTTTCTTCTTTCTTGATTTGATGATGTCTTGAAGATAATCATGAAAGACCACCTAACACTAGTATACAACCGGACATTGGAGCCAGTTCACGTACACTGGACAGAGTTCGGTTTCGTCAACCGGCTTCGGGACAGGGTCTCTAATAATATTATGCCAGAGCTAGTTCTAGCAATCGACTCTGATGGCTACACCCCTCAGACAGACGTAAATATTACCCGTCTCTAATACTATGTTTTTGGAGACTGTCGTAAATATCGCCCGTCGCTAATAATATGTTTTCTGAGACAGGTTAACTAATTGGCCGTCAGTGATGACATGTTGTGCAGACGGTGTTTGCTTGTGACTGTTTCGGGCGTAGTGCGGGCCTCCGGATTTTTTTCCGAGGGGTCCGAGATGCGGTACTGGCCGCACAGCTGGGATTTTAGTGATTTAATTTTAGTATACATAAAGCAGGATCATACATAATTAGAACTATATAGATAACTATCATATGTAATTAGAGTATAGGTACATACGTCTCCAAACTTAGCATTGTTCGCACAAAAGTAGCTAGCTAGCTACGTAGGCATAGATATAGTAGTTCATAAAATGACAGTACTGGCGGTAGAGGCAGAGGCATAGTAGTTCAACAAACTATATAAACTTCCCTAAATGAGCACCATCTCAATCATAATATGCAAGCTGGGATCATTGCTCCTCCTCAGCATGATCAACATAGGTTGACCAGTCTGAAGATTCTTGACTTGGATGAAGTTCTTCCACCCCAGTTTGTCCAAGTACAGACGGCCATCTGTAGCTCTCTTGCTATACATAATGGTGATGGAGAGGTGGTATGCCTTCTATGTTGGCTACCTGCTTAGGTAGTTTCTGCGTATGAAAAATACTGTCATATATATATACCACATGAAAAATGGAATCTGATAGGTACATAACATATCATGTCTGCTCACATTTGTGCTCGTCAAGCGAGTCGCAAAGATAAGCCCGAGAAAGGGTCCAACCGGCGGCAGAAGCATAGCTAGGAGGTTCTTCTCATGGGTGGTCAGACGAGCTCTTCAGGCAACGAGGATTATGCTGAATTGATCATCATGGTCAGTCTCATCTGCTGAATTGATCATGGCATCATCGTCTTGTGAACTATTCGTGATCTCATCATCACTAGAACTGATCTCCTCATCACTCTCATCATTATGGATGAAGGCAACAAATATTGTAGGAGTTGGTTCCATGTTGAACACAATCATGTCTCCTGGGCTGAGAATGTCGTTGTCCTGGATAAACTTTTTCCACCGCCCGCCGTACAAGAAGGTCCTGGTCCCTCATTTTTTGACACCCATCTTGTAACGGCTCCCGTGGGAAGAAAACACCATCCGCTCGCCTACTAGACCATTGAAATGACACCTGATCTTGTACGGTACAACCTATACAAAATAAACGAATGCAAAGACCTAAATTAGTTACACAATACAAGAAAACGAATGCACAAAACTAAACAGAAGGAAAGAGGGCGGGACTACTGTCTTACAAGTGACTCGCGGTGGCAGTTCAGAAAACGAACATAAAAGTTGTGTGCAGTTTGTTGGCTCTTTTGGCACTCATACTTCTTGCATCGAGGGCAAGCCATATCCTTTGGGATTAAGTTCAAAAGAAGATAGTCGGAATATTTGCATAGTATTTTGTTGCCAATTAATTAAGCAATCTTGCAGTTTTGCAAAATACTTCAGTTTAATTAGAACTACAGTCTCCTCAAAACTGAAGAATATAAAACTACGGCTTTTGCTATAACCAAACAACTGAAATATTCTTGGAATATTTCAAAAATACCGAGTGAGGATGGGGATGCAGGGGGTAAACTGAAGTATATAAAAATACAGTTTTAGAGATCTATTAAGTTTAAAAAATACTGAGTGCAGACGGCGGTGCACAGGTCCCAATATATATTATGTTTCAGGGGTTAAATGACTGCATCCAAAAATAAAATCGGGTTCTCCTGGCGAGAATGACCTGGAGTATTTCCACGATGAAGGAAGGATCTGGAGTATTCGTACCTGGCACACTGCATGCTGACGGCGATGTAGCGGAATGCGCCTTGAAAGTGTAGTTTCACTGGCAGCGGTGCAACGAGTTGGTCGATTTCGACCGGCGGCGCTGCTGCGGGAGGGAGCGACGGCGAGGTCCGACCTTGGAGACGGCGACCACACAATGGATCTAGAGGGGCCACGGATGGGGGAAATGGGGATAATCCGTGGGACGGTGATGTCCAGTTAGAGATTTGAAGGGGAGGCAAATGGGGGAAAGTTAACACAATGTGCATCGGACACAAAATTTCCCCTTCCCGCCAAATGTTCAATGTACGGAGTCTCCGAACAAGTTTGTAGGATCCGGGTATTAATTTGGATAGAAAGTATCACAAATATTCAAAAATATTGAAAACCAAATATAAGTAGATGTGCTTATATGCTTGACAATGTAAAATGTGGTCATTGGAAACACAAAAAAGTTACTTACGACACATTAGTACAAACTTGTTTGTCTATGTTGAAATGTCCATTGCTCTCTCTGGTCGATGATGACGTGCTTGATCTGTGGAATGCAACATCAATGCGAAAATTCAAAAAAACATGAAAATGAGGTATTCGGGACATTCATTTGTTTAAAACTTCTATTATGTTTCATTTGGCCAAAGAAGCAGGCGAAAAAGCGAAGCGAGGACTAGACTGGATAGACACGAAAGTGACTAGGGTAATTTCCACTTGATATCATAGCTTGGTTGTTACCTTTCTCTTTCCTTTAAATTAAACATGTATTTGAGTGTTTGTTCAAATCCGGAACTTTTCCGGACCATCCGGGTACTAGCTCGGAACGCCGCCTCTGATAGTGGGTTCACACAGTCATCGAGAGAAAAGGTGGTAACCAAGATTTATTATGGGCGACGAACGACCGGTATATGGACGTCTTAATGGGGCAGTGGCTCCCATGCATCGGAAACGCGTCCCGTCACCATGCATTCTGGCCACGCGTGTCCCCGATATACATCTAGAATCTTCACGTTGCCGAGGCAGCACCATGCTACAAATATCTTTCTCGCTCTCCACCTGAATCTGGAACCATCCCCGGCGCACCCTCGATCGATCCCCCTCTCTCCACAAAAAAATCCTCATCGGCTCAAATGGCTCACAATGGAGAGGCTGGAGGCAGCAGTGGCGGTGTTGGCTACAAAATCTGCCTCACCATTCACTAGACGGTGTTTTTCGCCGAGAATCACATCCATGTGCCTTCCGGGGTGCACATCCTCTCCTCCGGCGGCTCGGCGCTAAGCGCCATGGGATACGTCGTGCCGCCGTACACCCACACGGAGGAAAGGGTGCAGACGCTCGCTCGAGTGCGGCGGTGCACATTAACGCCGAAGCAGCGGGTATGTCGTGGACGGACCTCTCTGGCCCCACATACTCACACATGAACGGGAAGCCGCGCTCAACGAAGTGCCGCCGGGCTGGACGGCAAGAAGAAATGACGGTGACGGCCGGCGCCGTTGGTGGGGAAATCAGTTGATTGCCAGCATGCTCCGTGAATTCGGGTACGTCCCTCCTACGAGGGGGCACGCGAAGGGCGTCGCCGTTCCATGGCTCCGCCCGGCGGCCACTTCTCTGAAGAGGGAGGGAGGCAGGTCGCCAGCTCCGTCTCAGCGCCGCAAGACGGAGGGAGACTGGCCGACGCTTGCGAGAAGTACAAGAGGCCTTGTGATCGGCGAGACCAGACACGAAGCTTCGTCGCATCGCCGAGCGCCCGTCCATGCCATTGTGCCGCCGCCACCTCCGACCTACGTCGATGACCAGTTCGAGACGAACACGACGTTGGCCATGTCCATCTCGTTCAACGAGGTCCTTCCCGCACCGAAGGAAGTGGCGGAGAAGTGGTTCGCCATCGATCATGCCCACGAGCTGGGGATCCCGTACGTCGGGGAGGACGACGTCAAGGCATCTGATCACCAGGTCGAGGAACCGGTCGTCAAGCAGAGCACGACATGGACGACGGGGATGTGGGCGACGTGTGCGACAACGCATACGACGGGGATGTGTACGATGACAACGCGTACGAGTGGGGCGGCGGGCCACAGAGGAACTGCGCACCTTGTTACTCAACCGTTTTCTAGTTTAATTTTAGGTGTCTCAATGTAAATACTATTTTAACTTTAATGAAATCCTCTTTTATGCTTGAATGAAATCCCCGATCGACTGTTCCACAATTTCACGAGTTCACAGTGTGTACTGCGAGTTGATCATTGGTGTGAGAGATATACCTATAGTTCAAAAAAAATTGGCTACAATTTTAACGCCAAGTACAGATTAGAGTCTGTCTAAACTAACATACGTCTCTAATCAGATATATTTAGAGACGTTCGTTAAATTAGGCCGCCTAAAAAATATTAGGAGACAGTCATATATAGCAACCGACTCTAATGTAAGATTATTGGATACGAGCAATACTGGCAACCGACTCTAATAGTTGGAGAGACGGATCTCAATTATTGACCGTCTGAGATATAGCTTTATAGGCGGTTCCATTTTTCTGCTCTAACCGTCTCTAGATCTCGTCTTGGATGCTTGGTTTGTAGTAGTGTAATCCTTTTTTTTTCAAGACATACTTGAAATATGCACAACTCTATACATGACCATTCTTCATATAAATCCTTTAATATATCAATGGTCATCATGTAAGCTTCTAGAGTCCAACACATGAACTCCACTATTTTCCCATGGACAAGATCTATAAGGATATATAATTGCAAACATTAGTCCATAAGTATTATCATTAATTACCAAAACCACACATGGGGCACCATGCACTTTCAACGATGTCACAGGAATAACTCCGGTGTCAACTAGAGTGGTTTTCCAAAAGTGACTATAAGAGAGAAATTATGCCGGTGTTAGGCAGAATTTATATGAGAGGTAACAGAGGACATGAGATGTCCTGGGATGTTAGAAATGTGTTTCTAACATCGTTAGATAATATCGATTATTCTATCTAGAGGGGTTAAGTGGTTCCGGAGGAGTTTCAGGGACTTTCCATATAAGTGGAGAGTACCGGGAGGGGGCAGATTACCCCCTCATGGCCGAAGCCTGTTTTAGGGGGATACCAGGTGGGCCCCAATGGATTCACAAGTTGGTACCCGTTTTTCAGGTATTTTTTTCTGAATTTATTGGAAAGAAAAAGAGAAAGGAAAAAAAAGAAGGGAGAGGGAGGTGGAGTTGGACTCCACCCCCCAATCCGAGTTGGGATAGGGGAGGTGGTGCGACCACCATGATTGCGCGGCCACCCTCCTCCTAGCATAACTAGGACTCCTCCCTCCATCTTGGGAAGTATCCTCTTCCCTCCCACTATATAAAGCACCCTAAGGCTCAAAGAAAAACACACAATTGGCTCTCAAGTCTCTCTCTCTCTAGTAGAACTAGAGGATCTAATTAGATGTTCTAAATTAGAGCCACTCTAATTTAATTAGAGCCTCTTCTAATTGGTTTTTGAGGTGTCCTCTCCGATTAGACCTAGTTCTAATTCTAGTTTTCTCGGTGGTAGATTTGTCCACAATCATATTCACAAAACATAAGCATGTGGAAAAAGATATAAGTTGAAAAACATGCTTACATAGAGATTCTTGAAGGTTTCAAATAAAACCTGAAAATGCAAATCAACAAGAAACTCTCTTACAAACAAGATACCAATAGAAGAGAGACAAAACACATTTAAGAAAACATGGAACTTGTTTGAGCAACATGCCACATAAGAACAAGATAACTAACAATATCAATTCTAGGTGGCAATATCTCACATGTCCACATTTTATAGGCTTGTAATATGCACATAGCTTATTACTCCCCCATAATGTGATAATCCATTTTTTTAACAAGAGGCAAAGAAAATAAATCCAACTAGAGAAAGTTAATGGACATTAGAATTTGAATTTCTCATGAGAAAGACATACCACATAGAGACAAGATAATATTGATATATCAACACTAAGTGGTTTTCCTCATGTACACACATTTTAGGATAGTAAAGTGCAAAGAGCATATTAGTCCCCCAAAATGGGATAGTCCATTAATCTCTCAAAGATCCAACTAAAATAAGCAATAATTGCAATGAAGGCTCAACACAAATCAAACAAGTACATGGAGCGCAAACCAACAAACTCATACTAGATTAACCAAGATGGGTAAGTAGTAAGCACACCACATACAAACACATGCTAGAAACAAAACTAACATATGCAAGGGAGCAAGCAACTTTCAATGTATATATGAATTAAGTACAAGTTACCGCATGGAGGAACATTGGATAAGAGATATATATAATCCAAGTGACTTGGCTTGAGGAAATATAATTGATGAAGATCCCTTAATTCTTCATGAGATAGCAAAGTCTCCAATGCCCTCCAACAACACCTATTGATCAAGTTTGAGCTTGTTGGTCCCCAACCACGTTGGGTCCTAAGAGGTTAGTCAAAATAGGTTTGGCAACCCAAATGGTTCTTTTCTTGACACCACTTTGAGTACCAACAAACTTGGCAAACACATTGCCCAAAGTATCCTTCCGAATGGAATAAACATCATCAACAAGGATAGGGTTGGATAATGTACCATTAGTGCATGAAGAAGAAAAGTGTCCCTTCTCACGACAAAGGTAGCAACATCGACTCTTTTCTTTCTTCTCAATAGGCTTCTCAACAAGAGGAGCATTGGCTTGAGTCTTCTTAGGAGGTGGCTGTTGTTAAACTCGTGGTTGAGAATGAGATTGAACAAGAGGCCGCTTCCCTAGTTGCTTCTCACTAAGAAGCTTCTTCTTCAAAGGACAAGATCTAACATGGTGCCCTTCAATCTTGCACTTGAAGCAAATAATCTTGGCCGGATCTTTTACTTGCTCTTGGCCCTTCTTCTTGTCAATCTTGGACTTGTTCTTGATATTGGAGTTGAATCCAAGTCCACTCTTGTCATTGGGAAGTCTTTGCACTCTCAACATCTTGTCAAGGGTGGAACTCCCTTCATGACTCTTTTCCAAGTATTTCTTCAAAGAAGTGAATTGGGCATTGAGCTCTTTAATTTCCTCTACATGGTTAGAATCAACACAAGAGCTAGAGGAAGTAGATGCTTCATTATTAGAGCAACAAGTCAAGGAAAGCAATTCATCACAAGATGTAGAAACATTATGAGAGGATGAATTGCTAATACTAGCACACGACAATATAGCATTACTAGAAGATATTGTCCTAGTAACCACATGAGTATCACAAGATGTTACCTTTGTAGTGATAGACTCAAGAGCTAACTTTAGCTTGGTATGGGATGCTAGAAGATCCTAATGAGAGCTAGATAGATTTTCATGACTTTCTTCCAATTTCCCACACTTGCTAGTCATTAACTCAAGTTGAGCCCTTAGCTTAACATTCTCCTTCAAAATAGATGCTTCACAAGATGTGGAGTTAGTATCACAAGCATCATTAGAAATATAAGAAGAAAACTTGGAAAGCTCATTATTCAACCTAGAGTTTTCCTCAATAAGATTAGCATTGCCAACTACCAATTCAACCTTTTCCTTTTTAACAAATTTATATTTATCATTAGTATGGTCACGTGCTTTAGTGAGATAGGCTATTTGTTAATTATAGAGCTCCTCAATAGATTCAAGTTTCTCCTCAAGAGTAACTCGGAGCTCATGCTCTTCCTCAAGAGACATAGTGAGGAATGCCTTCTCATTGGCATCACTTCTTTCAATCTCACCTTTCTTCTCAATGATTTTAGAGCAATAAATAGAAAAGGCCAAAATTTCATCCAAAGGAGTGTTAGATTTACTACCTTTAGGGAGATCAAGAAGAATCAACTCACCCTTCTCCATTAAAGAGACCTCGTCCTCAAGCTCTCCATAAAATATATCCTCATCCTCATAATCACAAGATGTAGTGGGTTCCAAAGGTGGAGATACCTTTGAATCCCTAGCCATAAGGCACATATGAGAAATGGATAACGAAGATAGACTTGAAGCATCAATAGGGTCCATGTATTGTTCCACCAAAAAATGGGATTCCTCTACATTGTTAGCCACACAAGTTCTAGAGGAAATGGAAGCATTATTTTTATGAAAACAAGACATAGGAAGCATATCATCATGAGATTTAGTTAAACAACTATTACATGATATGCAAGGACTATCAACACTAGCATGTATGGAACTTTGAGTGCTAGAAGATATTAAGTCAAAATATAGATCATTGCAATGGGACACAGATGAAGTATAGTCAATAACAAATTCACTATCCACAATGCAATTTCTATCACCACTCACCATATCATTACCTTGTGACAAATCACATGTTGGTGGAGTGGAGAAAGATGTGAACTCATCACGGCCGGAAGTGGATGGAGAACAATCATCCTCAATAATGTTGGACACATCATATATATCTTGAAGTTTTGTCCATAGATCATGAGCGTTTCGAAAAGGAATGATTGATTCAATAACTACATCGCTCAAAACACACAAGAGACCATTAGGTAGAAGAGTATCCAGATAAGAGTTTTCCTCATCCTCCAAAGATAAATCTTGAGAAACCTTTGGAGGAGGAAAATCCATATCTACAATTCTCTTAACATACTTTGGACCCATGTCCGCAAGAAAATTAAGAATGCGAATTTTCCAAACATCATAATTTCTACCATAGAATATAAAAGCGACATCATGCTCTATTTCCCTAAACGACATCGTACTCTCTAGGATGTAAAGCCTAATAAAGAGAGACGAGACTCTGATACCAATTGAACGGACAACGACGTCGCCTAGGGGGGGGGTGAATAGGCGATTAAATTTTTTCCGGTTAAAGCTTGCTAAATGCAGAAATAAACTAGGTGTTTAAATTAACAAGCATACAACCTAAATATTCTAGGGTCAACTAGATGCACCAACAACTTATGCTAAGCAAGACAAGTAACAAGGTGATAGCAAGATATATAACTTCAAGCGCGAAGGCTATCACAATGTAAATTGCATAAGTAAAAAGCTCGGGTATAGAAATAACCGAGGCACACGGAGACGATGATGTATTCCCGAGTTCCTCCCACAAGGGGAGTACGTATCGTTGGAGGGGTGTGAGCTCGCCACAAAGGCCTACTAAACGCCACAAAGGCCTCACCCTATTCTCCGATGAACCCCGCCACAAAGGCCTAGTTCCACTATTGCATAAGTAAAAAGCTCGGGTATAGTGCCTTCCACTATTGGCAACCTTCAAACCCAAGGCACGCATCCACAACTTAATTGGAGGCTCTCGGTGTCACCACAATTTTGGGGCACACATACACAACTCAATTGGAGGCTCCCAAGAACACCACAAGTCGTCTAGGGTCCAAGACCCAAGAGTAACAAGCTCACAATCTTTCACTTCCACGAATCCTCGTGGAGAGACCAAACCGATGCAACCGATGCAAATGGCAAGAGCACAAGTGCTCAAATCCTCCACTCTCAAATTCCAACAAAGCAACAAATTCTTATGGGGGAATAAGAGAGGAAGAACAATGGGGAAACACCAAGAGCTCCAAGATCAAGATCTACAAGGTTTCCCTCACTAAGAAGAAGAATGGATTGGTGGAAATGTAGATCTAGATCTCCTCTAACTTCTCTCTCAAAGATATGCAAGAATCATTGGAGGGATTGAGAGAGGAGAAATCTTTCCAAAGTCAACAATGGTGAAGAGAGAGAGAGCAAAAACGGGCTGGGAAAGACTTGGGGGCTTTGGGGAAGAAAGCCCCTTAAATAGGTGCTAAAAAACTAGCCGTTTTCCACTTTTTCTGTCCATTCCGGAATGGTCCGGAATGATTCTGGAGTGGTCCGGAATGGCCCGGAATGATTCCGGAGCGATTCCGGATTACAACAGAGTTTTTTCGCGACCAAAGTCGGAATAATTCCGGATGGTCCGGAATGGTACGGAAAAATTCCGGATTGCAACAGTGTGACTGTAAACCGATACGAGAAATGCTATAACTTTTGCATATGGACTCCGTTTTCGATGTTCTTGGGCTCATTGAAATCGCAACGACGAGCACTACAAGAATATGAATAGAAACATCATTTTACAGAAATGGAAGATAAAACCAAATGGATAAAGGTTTAGACCTCTCAAATAGGAACACCCGGTAAAACCTCCAACACGAAAACTCACATAACTTTTGCGAATGAACTCCGAATTAGGTGAATCCAAATGGGTTGGAAAGGTAATAACAAGTACTATCCAAAAAAAGGAATGGAGAAGTTACCACACATGGAAGATGTGTAAACATTATCAAAGCTAAACCGGATATTTTCACCACCGAAATTGCAACAAGTTTGTCTTACCAAAACCGTTTTCGATAAACCTTGGCTTGACATGAAGATCACGACAAGCACTAAAACCAAAAGGAGACAAAAGCCAAATAAGAACCAAGAAAGATGATATGCAATTATGCAAAGGTTTGAGCTCTCCACAACAATTCGATCACGTTACTCACTTGAGAGCCCCTCTTGATAGTACGACTATCTATCCTATAACCCGGTCTCCCAAAGACACAAGACCGGTAAAATAGAAAACCTATCAAGATTATACCTTTGACTTGAGCATTCCCCTTGATCTAGATGATGACGATCTTGACTCTCTCAAGTTGGATCTTCTTTCTTGATCGTGCTTGCTAGCACAAGCTCCGCTTGATGAAGACTTGCAAGTTGCTCCCCCATACACCATTATGGGAGAGACCCTTGTTGGAAAATCTTCACAAGGCCACAATCTCCAAAAGGGTGGCAAGCATCAAGTATATGATTTCTTCTAGATGTTTCACTTGAGCTTCCATGTCAAGATAGGTGTCGAACACCGTTTGACGATGACATAGACCATGGGCTATATGAAATCTTCCTTTTGGTTCATGCTCATGGAAAGATACCTAATCACACATAGAGATGCCACACACATATCATGAGTTAGTTCACAAAGCTATATTGACAATTGCTTACCATACCATGAGATACACAATCCCACTTGGTATATCTTGTAGCTTTGTGTTTTGATCACTTGCTTGATCAACCTTGTATCTTTGCTTCTCACTTCAAATGATGATGTCTTGAAGATGATAATGAAAGATCACCTAATCCTTTTCTTCAAGACAAACTAGTAATAAGCTCAACTCAAACCATGACCATTCTTCATATAAATCCTTGAATATAACAATGGCCATCAAGGAAGCTAATAGAGTTCAACACATGAACTCCATTATTTCCTATGGACAAGATCTACAAGGATAACTCAATGCAAACATTAGTCCATAAGGATTGTCATTAATTACCAAAACCACATATGGGGGCACCTCTTCCACTTTGGGATTCTTTAATCTTGATCCAAACATTCATGAACTTGAACGACTTCTTGTTATCCATGTTCAGCTCTACGTACATCTTGTGGGCATCCTTGAGCTACAGAAAGTCCGGTGTCATAATATGCAAAAAACGTATAAAAAGGAGCTAGGAAACAATTTGAAAGGATTTTACTTTGAGGTCGTCAGTGTTGCCACTCTCGTTCCTCATCCACACTTGATCACGACAACCATGAAACTTGTTGCACAGTCCTTGAAGAATTGCCCACCGGTTCTCACATCCTTTGGCATTGCGATCGGGGATGTAGCCGCACTGATGGTATGCCTTCCTTTTGTCGAAGTCAGCTCTTATGCGCATTCAATACACATCACTTGTTTGTTGTGCGCCTTTGCCGGCGTCCAACGCCACAAACATCCATGACTCGGCCAACATTAGGTCCTCCACATCGGACAATGTCTTACCTCGGGTACTCGGCTTCTTGACGATCTCGTCGGTGTCCACATCGTGCACGTCTACTTCGTCACCGTCGGTGTCGGCGTGCCCAAATTGATCGTTGTGAGCTGAAGAAAATCGATCGGTGTCGGCGTTGGCGTGCCCAAAGTTGGTGGTGGAGACGCGGATAAGTTCGTGCATGGACCCCTACATCGGCAGATCGGCGGTCAGCACACAATCCACCTGGGCAACCGGCAGCAATGAATGCACGACAGCGATCAAATACCTCCGCCTGCTCCGTCGTTTGGTTCATCATGTTGGCGCCTTCTTCGGCGAAGAGGTCGCCCCGAGATGCTGTCTGCTCGCCACTTGTGAACCCTGTCCGGCGCAGCGCCCGCGAGGACTCGAAGAGGGCCTCCTTGTTCATATCGATGACAGTGGACTGAGCCAGGTCGCCTGGCGAGATGGAGAAGTGGGATTGTTGTGAGGCCTGTACCTGGCTAGGCTCGGCGTAGTAGCGTGGGGAAGACGACGACGCGCTACACTAGGGGGCGGCAGATGTGGCAGTTTGGCTCAACGCCACCAGCACGTTGGAGGTCTGATTTGTCTCCAACAGCGCATGTTCTCTGACCCGTATGCGGCGCTGTTGACGGAGGGTAGAGGCGACGGTACGCTGCTGCTTCGTCGAGAGCTCCACCACCACATATGTCGGCTTCGGCTTCATCGGCAGCCTCTTCGGCGCCAAAATCGGTGCCGCCGCATGCAGGAGGCCGAGTTTGTTTGGACCTTTTGGCGGCATGGTGTAGGAAATGCGAGGAGGCGGCGACAGCAGTGGGAAGGGGGATGGAGGGAACAATCGCCGTTTCAGCGTTCTGCGCCAAAGTAGTGCCGTGGTGGCGGTTTGTGTCACTGACGGGCGGGGGGGGGGGGGGGGGGGGGGGCGCCTGTCGGGTGGGCTGACCGGACAATGTATGGCACCCCTAGGAATCCTCCCAAGTTTGGCGGGTGGGCTAGGGGGGCCGGACTCAAAATTGGCGGGTGCTCACCTTTGGGGGTGCCGCTGCGGCGGGTTTTTTGGGTCCGGGGCCCCATTGGGCCTTTGTGAGGCCGTTTGGGGGTGCCGACGGAGATTCTCTGAGGTTCATAGCCTTGAAATATTTGTGGCTAATATTTTTCCAGTTCTATAGGAAATCACGGGGAAACTTGGTTTCAAGATATGGTGGAACTGTGGAGTGTGGATCATTCATAAGACTACAACAGTATATACTTTGGTTTACCTTTACTATTTGTTAGACTAGAATGGTTTGCCAATATTATTTGCTGATGACTATATAAATCAAATTGAAAGGATTGGTTCCTGCATCAAGAAACCAGTGACCATATATGATACTAATCGTATACGACGGCACCAAATGTGCACATCACATCTTGGAGCACCCCGTCAACGTCGTGATGGCCCTTCGGGATGACGTTCACCTTTGACAAAGCAGGAAGTCGTTCGGCCGAATCCACTTCTTCCGTTTGAGACACCCTGCAGGGCACGTCAAAAAGCACGTACTAATCCGAGCGTAGAAGCCATTTAATTGGACCCGCCCCGAAGACTCAAAATCGAATCTAGCATCGCAGCCCTGATACGACGATCCTCGTGCAGAACTAGTACCGCAGATTGATCAACTCATGTCCGGGTCCGGCCAGACGAGCACATACAAAAGCTGCAGCCAGCCTGATCGATCAATCGATCTACTACTAGCAGCTACAACAGACGCACGCGGAGGCGAGATCGGTTGATTGTTGAATGCTCTTAATGTGTCTCGTTGATTTTTCTTTATTTCATTTCACGGAATTGTTTACAAGCGCAAGGTACATGTATATCCGCTACTAGGGTGAGGGAAACTAGGACTCGATGAGAGGGTGACCAACTGCTAATCGGACACATAGCTCGTGTGCTAGTCGTATACGACGACACCAAATGTGCACATCATATCTTGGAGCACCCCGTCGACGTCGTGACGGCCCTTCGGGCTGACGTTCACCGTTGACAAAGCGGGAAGTCGTGCGGCGAAAGCCAATTATTCCGTTTGAGACACCGTGTAGGGCATGTAAAAAGCACGTATAAATCCGAGCGTAGAAGCCATTTAATTGGACCCGCTCTGAAGACTCGAAATCGAATCTAGCACCGCAACCCGATATGATGATCCGTCGTACAAAGCTAGTACCGCAGATTGATTAACTCCTGTCCGGTTCCGGCCAGAAGCGCACATACAAAAGTTGCAGCTAGCCTGATTGACCGATCGATCCACTACTAGCAGCTACAACAGACGCACGCGGACGGGAGATCGGTTGATTGATGGATCCTCTTAACGTGTCTCGTTGTTTTTCTTTATTTCATTTCACGGTATTGCTTACTAGCACAAGGTACATGTATATCCACTACTAGGACGTGGGAAACTACGACTCGGTGAGAGGGTGACCAACTACTAATCGGACACATAGCTCGTGTACTAGTCGTATACGACGGCACCAAATGTAAACACCACATCTTGGAGCACCTCGTCGACGTCGTGACGGACCTACAGGGTGACGTTCACCATTGACAAAGAAGGAAGTCTTCTGGCCGATGACACTTCTTCCGTTTGAGACACCCTGCAGGGCACGTAAAAAAACGTACAGATCCGAGCATAGAAGCCATTTAATTGGACCGGCGCCGAAGACTCAAAATCGAATCTAGCACCGCAGCCCTGATACGACGATACATCGTGCAGAGCTAGTACCGCAGATTGATTAACTCCTTTCCGGGTCCGCCCAGACACACACATACAAATTCTGCAACCACCCTGATCGATCGATCAATCTACTACTAGTAGTTACAACAAACGCACACGGACACGAGATCGGTTGATTGCTGGATGCTCTTAACGTGCCTCGTTGCTTTTTCTTTATTTCATTTCACGGAATTGTTTACAAGCACAAGGTACATGTATATCAGCTAGTAGAACATGGGAAACTAGAATTCGGTAAGAGAGTGACCAAATGCTAATCGGACACATAGCTCGTGTACTAGTCGTATACGACGGAACCAAATCTGCACATCAAATCTTGGAGCGCCCCGTCGACGTCGTGACGGCCCTCCGGGCTGACGTTCACTGTTGACAAAGTGGGAAATCGTCCGGTCGAAGCCAGTTGTTCCATTTGAGACATCCCGCAGGGCACGTAAAAAGAACGTACATATCCGAGCATAGAAGCCATTTAATTGGATCCGCGCCGAAGACTCGAAATTGAATCTCGCACCGCAGCCCCGATACGACGATCCATCGTGCAAAGCTAGTACTTCAGATTGATCAACTCCTGTCCGAGTCCGGCCAGACACAAACATACAAAAGCTGCAGCCGGCCTGATCAATCGATCGATCTACTACTAGCAGCTACAACAGACGCACACGGACGGGAGATCGGTTGATTGCTGGATGCTCTTAATGTGCCTCGTTGCTTTTTCTTTATCTCATTTGACGGTATTGTTTACTAGCACAAGGTACATTTAATCCGCTACTAGGACGTGGGAAACTAGGACTCTGTGAGAGGGTGACCAACTGCTAATCGGACACATAGCTCGTGTACTAGTCGTATACGATGGACCAAATGTAAACATCACATCTTGGAGCACCTCGTCAACATCGTGACGGACCTACAGGGCGACATTCACCGTTGACAAAGCGGGAAGTCTTCTGGCCGATGACACTTCTTCCGTTTGAGACACTCTGCAGGGCACGTAAAAAAACGTACATATCCGAGCATATAAGCCATTTAATTAGATCCGCGCTGAAGACTCAAAATCGAATCTAGCACCGCAGCCCCGATACGACGATCTATCGTGCAGAGCTAGTACCGCAGATTGATTAACTCCTTTCCGGGCCCGCCCAAACACGCACATACAAAATCTGCATCCACCCTGATCGATCGATCAATCTACTACTAGTAGCTACTACAAACGCACGCGGACGCGAGATCAGTTGATTGCTGGACGCTTTTAAAGTGCCTCATTGCTTTTTCTTTATTTGATTTCACGGAATTGTTTACAAGCACAAGGTACATGTATATCCGCTAGTAGGACATAGGAAACTAGAACTCGGTGAGAGAGTGATCAAATGCTAATCGGACACATAGCTCGTGTACTAGTCGTATACGACGGCACCAAATGTGCACATCACATCTTGGAGCGCCCCGTCGACGTCGTGACGGCTCTTCAGGCTGACATTCACCGTTGACAAAGTGGGAAGTCGTCCGGCCGAAGCCAGTTGTTCCGTTTGAGACATCCTACAGGGCACGTAAAAAGCGCGTACATATCCGAGCGTAGAAGCCATTTAATTGGATTCGCGCCGAAGACTCGAAATTGAATCTCGCACCGCAGCCCCGATACGACGATCCATCGTGCAGAGCTAGTACTGCAGATTGATCAAATCCTGTCCGAGTCCAGCCAGACACGTACGTACAAAAGCTGCAGCCGGCCTGATTAATCGATCGATCCACTACTAGCAGCTACAGCAGATGCACGCGGACGCGAGATCGGTTGATTGCTGGATTCTCTTAACGTGTCTCGTTGCTTTTTCTTTATCTCATTTCACGGAACAATTTACAATCACAAGGTACATGTATATCCGCTACTAGGACGTGGGAAACTAGGACTCTGTGAGAGGGTGACCAACTGCTAATCGGACACATAACTCGTGTACTAGTCGTATACGACGGCACCAAATGTGCATATCACATCTTGGAGCACCCCGTCGACGTCGTGATGGACCTTCGGACTGACGTTCACCGTTGACGAAGCGGGAAGTCGTCCGACCAAAACCACTTATTCGTTTGAGACACTCTGCAGGGCACGTAAAAAGCACGCACATATCTGAGCGTAGAAGCCATTTAAAGTGACCTGCGCCGAAGACTCGAAATCGAATCTAGCACCACAACCCCGATATGACGATCCGTCGTGCAGAGCTAGTACCGCAGATTGATCAACTCCTGTCCGAAGCCGGCCAGACGCGCACGTACAAAAGCTGCAGCCAGCCTGATCGATCTACGACTAGCAACTACAACAGACACAGGCGAACGCGAGATCGTTTGATTGCTGGATGCTCTTAACGTGTCTCGTTGCTTTTTCTTTATTTCATTTCACGGAATTATTTACAAGCATAAGGTACATGTATATCCGCTAGTAGGACATGAGAAACTAGGACTCGGTGAGAGGGTGACCAACTGCTAATCGGACATAAAGCTCGTGTACTAGTCGTATACGATGGCACCAAATATGCACATAACATCTTGGAGCACCCCGTCAACGTCGTGAAGACCCTTCAGACTGATGTTCATCATTGACAAAGCGGGAAGTCGTCCGACCGAAACCACTTCTTCCGTTTGAGACACTCTGCAGGGCACGTAAAAAGTACGTACAGATCCTAGCGTAGAAGCCATTTAATTGGACTCGCGCCGAAGACTCGAAATCGAATCTAGCACCGCAGCCCCGATACGACGATCCGTCGTGCAGAGCTAGTACCGCAGATTGATCAAATCCTGTCCGGGTCCGACCAGACGCGCACGTACAAAAGCTACAGCCAGCCTTATCGATCGATCGATCTATTATTAACAGCTACAACAGACGCACTTGGACGCGAGATCGGTTGATTGCTGGATGCTCTTAACGTGCCTCGTTTCTTTTTCTTTATTTCATTTCACGGAATTGTTTACAAGCACAAGGTACATGTATATGCGCTACTAGGACGTGGGAAACTAAGACTCGGTGAGAGGGTGACCAACTGTTAATCGGACACATAACTCGTGTAGTAGTCGTATACGACGGTGCCAAAAGTGCACATCACATCTTGGAGCACCCCGTCAACATCGTGACGGCCCTTCGGGCTGACGTTCACCGTTGACAAAGCGGGAAGTCGTCCGGCCGAAGCCACTTCTTCCTTTTGAGACATCTTGCAGGACACGTAAAAAGCACGTACACATCTAAGCGTAGAAGACATTTAGTTGGACCCGCGCCAAAGACTCGAAATCGAATCTAACACCGTAGCCCCGATACGACGATCCTTCGTGCAGAGCTAGTACTTCAGATTGATCAACTCCTGTCGGGTCAGGCCAGACGCGCACGTCCAAAAGCTGCAGCCAGTCTGACCGATCGACTACTAGCAGCTACAACAGACGCACACGGACGCGAGATCGGTTGATTACTGGACGCTCTTAACGTCCCTCGTTGCTTTTTTTTGTTTCATTTCACGGAATTGTTTACAAGCAAAAGGTACATTTATATCCGCTACTAGGACGTGAGAAACTAGGACCCGGTGAGAGGGTGACCAACTGCTAATCGGACACATAGCTCGTGTACTAGTCGTATACGACGACACCAAATGTGCACATCACATCTTGGAGCATCCCGTCGACGGCGTGACGGCCCTTCGGGCTGATGTTCACCGTTGACAAAGCGGGAAGTCGTCCGGTCGAATCCACTTCTTCCGTTTGAGACACCCTGCAGGGCACGTCAAAACACACGTACAAATCCTCTTAAGTAACAGAACTCCAGTCGTCTTGATATACGGCCCCAGACCATCAGTCTTCTTGAAGCAATCATCATCCGCCATACCCAACCGAATACGGACCAAGCCACGCCGACGTAGCGCAAGCATATCCACATCGATGGTAGTGCCAATAAGAGAGCCCGCAGCCCAAAGACCCAAAAAGTGTCTCATCGGTGGCGGGACACCAGTCACATGAACCCATTGCTGATGCAGCTCCATAATGGGCTCAATCACCTCTAGCGACCACTGGCTGAACAATAATCTTGTAGACTGAGAAGGCACGCCTAGGATCATCCAATCAAACCTCAGCAAATCCTCCTTGGTTGGAAAGCCCACAGTGAAAGCATTTTCACCATCAGGAATCGCTTCCCATACCCAAGACGGAGTCGGGCACATCTGAGCCACCTGCGCCTCCACCTAGCAAGCTGTCGCCGCCGTACCCTCCACCGTAACCCGAGCTATCGGAGAAATAGTAGGAACCAACTCTGCCTTATGGGCACTGTCAGGCAACATGCTGAACATAGTTTCCCTGTTACCCTGCCCTGCAACAATCACCGTCGGCCTTGGCAGCTTCAGAACTGGGCACTTCTTCGTCGGATGCACATTGTTGTCACAAACATAGCAATAGTGATGCACGGTGCAGTCCTTAGTTGCATGGGAATCAGTACCACACTTCCAGCACCAAGATTTGACTCTCTTTGCACCCTGATCAGCCTCCGACACCGCTGCAACCACCGGACCAGCTGCCACCTGCGCCCCCTGTGCGACATGCTGTGTCGCCACGTGCACCGAAGACCCAGCCGCACCGTCAGTCACCTGCACCGTCGCCTGCGCAGCACCATTCGCCTTCTTCTTCTTCTTTCGTTTTTGTCCCGGAGCCGGAGCCGGCGCCGCAGCCACTGGTTGAGCCAAGCCGAAAGCGAACCCCGGTGCTCCAGGCTGATGGCCACCACCGCCGTTCGGCATCCCCATCCCGGGAGGGACGGGGGCAAACGTTGGCGGGCCAATCCCCGGAGCAATGGCGGGAACCGCACCTGGCTGCACACCACCATGAGCCGCCGCGTAACCCGCAGCAACACCGAACGGTCCCACCCCACCAGGGTAACCGGGGGCGAACGTCGGAGGCCCCGCGCCCGGTCCGAAGACGACGCCGCGTCCACGCCCCGCCGCAGCAGCCGACGGAAGTCCACCGCCGGGAGGTCTGGGCGCAGCCATGACCACTTCTGCGAAGGACCGTGCCGACGGCGTTGAAGACAGGCCGGAGACGGAAGGCGGCGTAGGCGGAGAGGACCCGGATGGCGGCGTAGGCGGAGAGGGCGCGGAGGGCGGCGTAGGCGGAGAAGGTTGTGCCTGCAATGCCTGTCGATCTCAAAGAAACTCTCACGCAGAGAGTCGAGAGTGAGCTGCAGGTTCTCGGAGGCTGAAGAGTTGCTCCCAAGCAGCCTCGCACAGATAAAGCGTGTCAAGCCTAAGACGACAGCGTGCTCCGCTCTCTGCAGTGCTAACTGAATGGCGGAGAGCAAAATGCCACCTAGAGAATCCAGGATTCTTGGGATTCCTTTCTTCAGCAGGATCACCGTCATTTCTGCTAGCTTTATGGATGACGTTGAGTCCTCGTGCTCGCTGCCCTGCCCACTCTGATCATCTTCTCTACCTTCTTCAGCATCAAGCAGCTCATTCCTGGCCAGAGCGACAACCCACATTGGCAGGCCAGAGTCACCCAAGTTCCACATGTTGTTAGCCATATCGTTCGCTGGCCCGAATCCGATCAACCAGCGGCATCCAAGACCCAGTATCAGGACTGGTAGCCACTGCTTTACAGCAGAAACTAATATGAGAGCAAATCTCGAGCCTGCAAAGGATTCAACAGCAGGCACAAGATCAAGAAGATCATTTTTTTTTAGAAATGGGAGCGTCTGCCCCGGCCTCTGCATCAAAATGATGCACACAGCCTGGCTTTATTAAAGATAAAAAATCCAGATTCAAATTCGGTTACAGTTTACGGATCACTCAAGGTGGCCACAAAGATCAGCCACTCGAAAATAAGCAAAAGTATATTATGCATCTATCCGTCTTGCGTTAAGCCACCCACCCCGGCTGTAGATAGCCCGCACGACCCCCAGCAGCCGGGTACAGCCTGAATCCATAAGTCCTCGCTGATCGACAGGGAGAAGGAAGGACCATGTCTGTAAGGAATATACCGCCTTGTTTACAACCTGCAAAAAGTGAACATTGCTTCGTTTGTTAAAAATAACATCATTACGACAGTTCCAAATCTCCCACAGGAACGCCGCCACACCGACACGAATACGCGCCTTAGTTTTGTTATCAATGCCATTTAGCCAACTACCAAACATATGCGCAATGTTAGTCGGAGGGTAAATGTTGAAAGTGAAGTGAACCAGACGCCAAATATCATGTGCAAAAGGACAAGAGATAAACAAATGCTCCACTGACTCATCTGTATCACAGAAAACACACTTTTTACAACCAATCCAATTCCTCTTTAACAAATTATCTTTGGTGAGCACTACTTTTCTATTCAGAAACCATAAGAAGATCTTAATTTTTAAAGGGACCTTTAATTTCCACAAGTATTTTCGCAAAAATCTTGTAGAACCATGGAGCAAATCAGCATAATACGATTTAACCGAAAACGATCCATCCATCGTTAATTTCCAACGGAAGGCGTCTATTTCGTTATTAAGAGAGACACCCATTAACCTCTCGACCAAGTGTAACCAAAGTCCTCTTCTGTCACCAAAAATAGTCCTCCTGAATCGAACATCCAGAGGATTGTGTGATAATACCTCAGCCACCGTGACATTTTTGTGAACCACTAGATTAAAGAGGGATGGGTATGATTGTGACAACGGTTCATCACCTAACCATGTATCCTCCCAGAACCTAATATTTTGTCCGTTCCCAAGCGTAAACTTACCCCGTGAAAAGAACTCGTGCTTCACCTTCATAATCCCTTTCCAGAACGGAGAATCTAACGGTTTTGCTACTACTTGAGATAACGTTTTATCCCCCAGATATTTGTTAGTTAATAACTCCTGCCAAACTCCCTCCTCATGCATCAACTTAAACAACCATTTGCTCAATAAACACATATTTTTTATTTCTAAAACCTCAATACCAAGACCACCCTGATCTTTTGGTCTACATACAATATTCCATTTCGTAAGGCGATATTTTCGTTTCTTGGTATCACTTTGCCAAAAGAATCTAGAGCGATAAAAATCAAGCCGCTTCCTGACCCCAATCGGTATTTCGAAAAACGAGAGAAGAAACATAGGTAAGCTCGTTAGGATAGAATTAATTAAGATGAGGCGGACCCCATATGATAAAATTTTCCCAGCCCAAGAACTTAGTTTCCTCTCAAACCTATCCTCCACAGGTTTCCACTCCTTATTTAAAAGCTTTCTATAGTGAATTGGGATACCAAGATATTTGAACGGTAAACTGCCAACCTCACAACCGAAAATATGACAGTAATCATCTTGTGCATTCTTTGCCTCCCCAAAAAAAATAATCTCGCTCTTATGAAAGTTAATCTTAAGGCCCGATAATTGCTCAAACAACGCAAGAATGAGTTTCATATTTAAGGCCTTTTGTAAATCATGTTCAAGGAAAAGAATCGTATCATCCGCATACTGAAGGATTGAAACCCCGCCCTCGACAAGGTGTGGTATCAACCCTCCAACTTGGCCATCCTCCTTTGCACGATCAATTAAGATAGCCAACATATCGACGACAAGGTTAAACAGAATAGGAGAGAGAGGATCTCCTTGCCTTAAACCTTTTAGAGTTTGGAAGTAATGACCGATGTCATCATTCACCTTAATACCCACGCTTCCTCCTTGAACGAAGCGAGCCACCCATTCACACCAAACTGTGGAAAAACCTTTCATTCTTAACACTTGCTGTAGGAACGACCAGTTTACCTTATCATATGCCTTTTCAAAATCTATTTTAAACAGAACCCCGTCCATCTTTTTCCGTTGCAACTCATGAATTGTTTCGTGTAAGACAACCACACCCTCTAAAATATTTCGACCTGGTAAGAACGCAGATTGGGTTGGTCGGATAACTCTACTCGCAATCGATGTTACCCGATTAGTTCCTACTTTTGTGAACACTTTGAAACTAACATTTAATAAACAAATTGGCCGATATTGCTCAATACGACTCGCATCCTCTTTTTTTGGAAGCAACGTGATGACTCCAAAATTTAGCTTATAGAGAGGTAGGTTGCCCTCATAGAGCTGACGAAACATAGACATTAAGTCATCCTTGATGACAGTCCAAATTTTTTGATAAAACTCAGCAGGAAACCCGTCTGGTCCCGGAGCTTTATTTTTCTCCATCTGAGAAATAGCCTCGAATACTTCCTTTTCGGTAAAAGGAGATGTAAGAATACTATTTTCCTCAGGAGAAATCTGTGGCATGTCATCAGTCATCTCCTCGATCAAGAAGATCATTGGCAAGGAGGAAAACCTCCTCCAGGGAACTCGACGACTCGGTTGAGCTTGCCAACACCAAATGAAGCAGCTTGGCTGCGTATGTGAAGGAGCTTCTTGTAAGGATCAGTAAGTCTCTCAGATCATCCCCATCGAAAGATGAGCTCTTATGATGCCCTTTCATGGCTGAAACTGCATATTTTGTGTAAGCTGATGCAAATTTGACACATCTTACTTTACTATCATTCACCAGCTTGATGGTTGTTGTGTCGACAATGAACTTAAGAATTGAAGTGCCAAGCATAATCACATTTATTGTGCCTTTCACTGATTTTTCTGCACAAGATGCATCAATCAATTATTATGAGGTAGTAAGCAAAATTGTGCAGGATTTATAACAACATGGATAGATAATGCTGATTGGAAACATGAAATATTGTTATTTACAGTCTTTGCATGCTTTCGGATTATCAGATAATCAATTGTGTTGATGAACAAACAATTCAGATCAAAGAGGGTTAACCACATAAAAAGTTGTATAGATTTGATGAAGCAATACCTTCAAGGGAGCCATGATGCACATGTTTATGTTGTGCAACGTTGCTGTTGAGTCGACGGGAACAGTAACAGATCCATTTGCAAATTTGTTATAACATTTTAGCAGATGATTCAGTGTCTGATTGATAGTTGTCGACTGACACAGGATGAAAGTTACATGAGTGACAAAACAGAACATAAAATAAAATACTGAAACACTGCAGAAAACTATACTAAGATAATACTAGTGCAGTCAACAAATCTCTATTTAGCCCCCTACTGATGCATAAGCAGATGAGCATGGTTTATCAACAAGAAAATAGGCGTGGCGGCACTGTGTAAATTGACTCACCTCAGAGCAACCGATATCTGTTTGATCCACATCATAAAGAGCACTATATGTAGCCAAAGTCGAATAAGCCAAAACTGGTGTGAGATCTAAAAATTCAAAATGTAGGCACTGCTCAATGTAAACTAGAGAAATGACCTTCAGAGAAGAAAATGCAATTTCCGCATATGATGGCAGAAAAGCAGCTCTCATTTCCTCAGCATTTAGTATTTCATTTATCTGCCATGCTGCTCCCCCTACAGCGGCAAGTTCTTCATTATTCAAGATTAATGACATGGATGACTTGTTTCCAGCCACATCGTCAGGCCTTGCTGGTGTTTTCTTAAGCGACTTCCCTTTTTTCCTCTTTGAAGACGCAACAGGGCACAATGGAGGTTCTAGTCCATAGATCCCAGAAAAACAAGAGGCTTTAGATTGCAGAATATTAGTCAGTGCTTCAAACATTTCATCAGAAGAGCCACTCAGATGTACCAACTTATGTGCTGCCAGCAATGTTTCATGACATTCTTCCTGCTTGGAAGTCACAGCAGCATTCACAACTATATCCATGCATTCGTCATGCAACACACATAAATCATCAGGTGATACCACTGGAACCATATTGAGAAGAGCAGCCTGGGCACTATCAGAAACTGCAGTTTTAAAGAGTAGCTTCAACTTAACATGTGCAAAGTACTCTCTCAAAGCTACCAAACTAGAGCCCTCATCAGATAAGCTTTTTATTAGTTTGGCCAAAGCAATTATTAGACCATCAGTCTGCTCTGAATTCAATCCTGATGGTGACAATGCCTCCTTAACCGCGGTTTTGATAAGCTCAACAAGAGACCGCGGGGATGATCCATCAGACAGAGCAAATTCACGAAACCTTGCCCCAGCTGCGGGTGATCCCTTTATGAGTTTAATGCAACAAGGACATGCTTCTTTCGGAGACAACTTAGATGGAAAGTAAGAAGGTATGAGAAGCTTTGTGATTTTCTGCACGGGGATGGTCGTCTGCAAGTGAAGATAATAAGGTCCCCAGTCCAACAACCTGAATAGAGAAGTGTGTGTTAAAATCCTTCCCACAAATATCCAAATATACACTACAACATGTGCTCAGATCGAAATTTTTATAAATACAAAGCAAAGATCACTCAAGCTAGAGTGTAAACTGAGATATCTATGTACCATACCTTATTGTACTGGAAAGAACGAAGATCACGAATAGCTAAAAGGAGATCTATAGCAGCAGCTCTGACAGATAAAGCAGGATCAGAGACCATATCGCTTAATCTTGGAAGTAGAACTTTCAGTATGTCATGACTTTGTGGATTGTCAAGCAGGTATATGAGGCCATTAAGAGTTGATAGACGAACATCGTTGCAAGAATCTTTAGACATGTCGTCAACAATTTTACACAATTTTTTTGAAATAGTTGGTGATGGAATAACTTCCCAAAACTGATTAAGAATACGGCAAAGTCCTTCAACTGTAACTGCCCGTATTTCTGGGCAGTCGTCCATGAGAAGTTTGTCTAGCAAGAAGAACTGCTTCTCTAACAGAGGATCATTGACATCGTTTGTCACATCTGGGTCTTCAAGGAGAAATACATCTAATAGAAGATGTAACGCATTAAGGCGGACATTAGAGTTCGCAACCTGCCAAAAAGTAGACCCTTGAGATAACCAAAAAATGTTTAAAACTTGAAGTTCTCCATACCTATATTATTTCTTGACATTTATATATACATTAAAAAGTGAATACAATTTCCAAGTACAAACTAAACTTGAAGTATTCCATCGAGTTATTTGAAAGCAAAAGTGTATACGATATTTGTAGACCCAAAGATCAGGGTGGATTAGGTGTGGAAGTACTTGAGCTGAAAAATAAATGTTTACTCAGTAAATGGCTGTTTAAACTTCAAAATGAAGAAGGGGTTTGGCAGGAGTTGCTGCAAAACAAATATCTTCATAGCAAATCATTAGCTCATGTTGAGTCACGTCCTACTGATTCACCCTTTTGGAAGGGTCTAATGAGAGTGAAAAATGATTTCTTTCGTAGAGGATCTTTTATTCTCGGGAATGGGGAAACTATAAGGTTTTGGGAGGATACGTGGTTAGGACAGACACCGCTTATGGACCAGTATCCTCTCCTTTATAACATTGTACAACGGAAAAATGTTTCGGTTCATGATGTGTTCCACAATGCTCCACCTATTAATATAGGTTTCAGGAGAAACCTTATTGGTGTAACTTGGGATTTATGGTCGAATTTATGTGTGCGCTCGATGTCAGTAGTCTTTACATCGCTACCGGATAGTTTTCGGTGGAATTTAACTCAGAATGGTTTTTTTTTCGGTTAAGTCCATGTATGAGGATCTCATGAATGGGCATACGATCTTTCTTAAAAAGTACCTGTGGAAATTAAAAATACCGCTAAAGATTAAAATTTTCATGTGGTTCATGGATAAGAAGGTGTTGCTCACTAGAGACAATCTGGCTAAGCGTGGATGGAAGGGTGATACGCATTGTTCCTTTTGTGGGAGCCAAGAATCGGTTGACCATTTATTTATTCACTGTCCTTTTGCTAAACTAGTCTGGCGTGTGGTTTTTTGTACTTATAATATACCTCCCCCCTCGAATGTTTCAAATATGTTTGGGAATTGGTTGAATGTGATTGATATGAGGACTAAAAATAGAATTCAAATTGGAGTTTTGGCTATCTGTTGGTCTATTTGGAATTATAGGAATAATCTTGTTTTTAACAGGAAGGACAATTTTCATGTTTTACAGGTTATTCATATGGCGGTGCATTGGATCAGATCATGGGCACTCCTTTTACCTTCGGATCAGAGGGAGCTCATGGAAGATGGATGCAAGCGCTTACTTATGGTGGCACAGGATTTTTTCTCCCGACATACGTGGCAGCATATTAGTAGACTTTTGTAGTTTGCTTTCAGTTTGTGCCTGGGAGTTTTGTATCTCGAGAGTGCTCTAAGTTTGTAAACTTTTATGATATTCTGAACCCCAAATAATTAATAAAGGCTGTGTGCATCACTCGATGCAGAGGCCGGGGATTTTCCCCATTTCTAAAAAAAAAAATCTATGTAGAATCAGCAAAGTGAACGGGTGCTGCTCAATATTCATATGTGGTGTTTTAAAAGACATGAATATAATCCAATAGGCACACATTCACGTTGAGTATCACAGTACTGACCAATTTCATTTTGTCCGAAGCCTTGTCATGTGAAAACTTTAAGAGTTATTTCTCAGTGCCTGCTGTGAGAAGTTTAACGAGTAGAACATACACTAAAAGGCTGAGAGATCATGTGAAAAGTCATATGAATTTGTGGATGCTTGTTGAAGTTAAAAGTCACGTGGTGAGTTAAACTCTGTCTTTTTTATTATGGCAGTTAGTACTTCAAAGTTCTCACAGCACGTAGGGATCACGACCGCCACGACGCTGGTGCCTGCCCCTCTGCGTTCCTCGACGCCGCTCGGAGGACGCTTCTGGTGCCTCTCTCCAGAAGACTCCGACGAGGAGGAGGTTTCTACGAATCGCAAAGGTAGTTCTTCTGAAAAATGTGCTCGTTATCTGTTGGATTGCAGGACTCCAGAAGAGGATTCGACTCGAGATCTCTGCTCGGCTGGGAAGAAGTCGCGGAAATTTGCCAACCGGCGGTTGAAGACGGCAGCGCGGCAGGAATTTCATTCTTTCGAACTTTCTGTCTCTCCAAAAAGATTCAGAGTACCTAAGCTTCCCATTATGCAACCATCTTTCTTTGTGGAAGAGGAGTTCATCGAGAGTGAGTGGACCACTGTGAGACGCAGACGATCGCCGTTGCCTTCCGTCTCTCGTCGGAGATCCGTCATTAGCGATATTTCAAATTGTCAGTTACCGGTCAACTCGGGCTTTCGGAGGGCCAACGGGTTACAGGGGGCTACTAGGCCTTTCGTGGGCCAGGGACCGCCTAATAATCTTGAGACTAATACTACGGGTGATCGACCAAACAACGCTTTAGGGTTACGCCGTTTGCTGAGGGGTTTTTGGTCGAGGGCTGAAAAGCAGCCGCCGTCGACCATGGCATATAGAGGCGATGAGCGAGGCAATGGCTCTAACCAGGGGGTTTCAACAATTGGAACAACCAAGGGAGATACAATCAAGATGGTTTCAACTCGGGTTTCAACGGTGGTTTTTCTACCTATGAGGAAGGTGGCCTTAGTGGTACTGCGGCTGGATCTTTTGATCAGGGGGCTCAATTCAATGCTGGCAATGGCTTCCCTAATCGGTTCCGAGGAGGTTTCAATGCTGGTCGTGGTCAACGGCCCTTTGAGGGACGTGGCCGTGGTGATCCCAATGCCTTCGTGGCGGGTAGGAATACGGGGGCTGCTTTCAATCAGAATCAGGGGGGCTTTCAGAATCAAGGACCTCGGTATAATGCATATGATCATAGGGGTGTTCGTGGCAGATACGGTGATACTCGGATTTCTGGTAGGGGTGGTGGAAATCCCAACGCTGGTGGCGCTGTACCATCGTCGTTTCCGATCCAGGGAAGTGGTGCTGTGCCGCAGGCTATGACGGGTACATCTGGTGCTTCGAGTTCACAGCAGACAGTGCCTGCTCTGATGCCACAAACCACTAATGCAGCAGTGGTTGCTACACCTGCTGCTATTCCGAGTGTGGCAACGGTGGTGTCAACGGTGGTCGCTGAACCGGTTCCAGTAGCTTCTGTGGTGCGTCCAGAGAGTGGGAATGCTGCTATCTCGGCCACAAATCTTGCTAATGCCCTCGCAAGTGCAGCTCCAAGGAAAACAAAAAAATGCTATAGATGTGGGCTTGCAGGTTATCGATCAAAAGCATGCACTGTTGTTATGTGTCAGATTTGTGAGGGTCCTGATCACGGGGATAGACGGTGTCATTTGTTGACGGCCCCTAAACCTAAGATATTAGTATATGGATACGGTCATGAGGAGCTAATTATTTTCAAATTTCCTTGCACGGAAACATACAAGCCAAAATTGGAGAATCATCATTTGGCCTCGATAGTTGTTTCGGGGGGGGGGGGGATTAACCATTCCGGGGATTATTAGGCAGCTGCAGCGGTTGGTGCCAACGGAAAACTTTGTTTGGAATGTTATTCGTATGGGTCATAACATCTTTCAGGTTGAGTTTCCAAACAGTTCTGAGTTGGAAAGATTGAAGATTTTTGGGAGATGCATTGTGCCCAATAGCTCTTGTGAGATCACTATCGATAGTTGGACTAAAGAACCTGAACCTGCAGATGCTCTTCCAGAGGTATGGCTGCGAGTGGATGGTATTCCTAGTCCACATATTGGTGATTACCTAGCTCTTTGGGTAGTGGGGGACATGTTTGGTATGACTAAAGAAATTGATATGCCCTTCACTAGGAAACACGGAATTTTACGCATCCGTATTGGTTGTATCAACCACCGTAAGATACTTAATCGTTTCCAGATGTTTATCAAGGATGGTTTTTATAGACTCTCTTTCGAGGTGGAGGAAAATGTGTCCCTACCTATTGATGATGTGGACATGGAGGGTGATGAGGGGGATGATGAGAGTGACGATGATTCTGATGGACTTGGTGATGACTTCCAAAATAAAGTGAATGAACTCACAGGCAAAGCACCAGAAACTTCATCTGATCCGAAAACCAATCTTCCTTCTGATGCTGATTATGGTGGTAGTGGTAAGAAGCCTATGTCTACTAATGTTCAATTGGGGTTAGTTTTCTCACCTTCGGTACGACAATTCTTTGATCGTGCTAGGAAGGAGGTGGCTGATTTATTCTGCTAAAAAAAGGTGGTTAATGATGAGATAGTGGCTCAGCATGTTTGTGTTCATAATGAATGTCCCTCTGATTCGGTGGTGGTGGAGGCTGATGGGGTCTCGATGCTCACGGCAGAGATTTTGGCTGCGGCAGAGCCTAGGGCACTCACGGCAGAGGCTACAGATTTTTCACAGAAGCTCACGGCAGAGAGTTTGCCTGCGGCAGAAACTGGGACACCCGCGACAGCGTTTTTGACTGATTTTGCTACCGCGGCAGAGATTTCTGCTACTTTTCCTGCGAAGTGTTGCCCTGATGCGGTTCGGTCTTCCTCTGCCTTCGTGGCTATGGCTGGGAATAATACCTCATCGCCGTCTTCTGCTTGGTGTGTGCGGTCAGAAGGAAAAGTAGCAGGGACTTCTATTCCGGGGGTTTCTGTTGATGCAATCGAGGCTCGGAATTCTATCAATGCTTTTGTTGGAAACGGTTTAGTGCCATTTTCAGAGGGTATGTTTTCTTCTGTTGCATCTAGTTTGGAACCCGTAGATAATAATTCTATTGCTATTGATAATCCTAGCAGTACTCATTTAGGTGGGGTGCAAGGCTCGGTTTCTGTTTCTGATAATGATGCTTGTGTTTCGGTTGGAGCAGGGGTTTCAAGTATGCAAGCTGGGATTAGTTCCCCTCATGTTGTATCTTCCTCGGCTCCACAGATAGCTTTGATCAATAGCCCGACAACTCCATTTCCATCATTTCGTCTGGCTGGTTTTGGTACCCCAAATTTAGATGGCTCAAGGAAGATGATCGAGGAATTTGGAGGTATTCTTGACGCTGCTACTTCAGGTGTGCGGTCGAGTGGTCGTATACGGGCCCAACCTAATGCGGATGACACACAATTGGAAAGGGCGATGTCACTCGCTGCCAGGAGGGACTCGGGGCAGGTATGAAGTCTACGAATTCTTCTAAGAATTTTTTGATTTTGTCTTTCTCCGATTCTGATATTATTGATAGAGCTGCTAGTCTAGGAGTTTCTTTGGGGAATTCTAATGCATCTAAGTTGGAGTCTGCTAAGTTAATTAAAGATGGTGATTTGCATAGGACTTTGTCTTTGCTTCATAATAATTTGGATAATAATCATGACCCTCAGCCTCGTAGTTTAATTCTAAATAAGATTGCTAGTCTCACAGAAGATTTAGTAGATGATGAGTGTTTTCCTACTACTGTTTCTCCAATTGATTTAGTGGTTGATTGCGAGAAAGTTAAGAAAGTTAGGAAAAAGAAAGATTACTCTGTTTCTAACAAGCGTAGAAGTGTAAGAATTAATCGTTTAAATAAAAAACAGGATGCATAATTTATGTGGGATGTTTTGGAACTGCGAGGGTTTTCGTGACCCGGGTAAACATCATTTTATTCAGGAGAATATCAGAGAGAGGAAACTTGATTTTGTGGCTCTGTCTGAGACAGGGAGATCTCATTTTGCACAATCCTTTTTATCTCACCTAGCTTCGGGCTTGGATTTTGTGTGGTTTTGTTTACCACCTAGAGGTAGATCAGGAGGTATGCTCATTGGCATTAACTCTTTATCTATTGAGGTTAGGAGTGTGGATGTAGGAGATTTCTCTGTTAAACTTTATGTTAAGTCAAAGCATGATGGTTTTGAGTGGATTCTAGTGTCTGTTTATGGTGCTGTCCAGGAAGAATTTAAACCAAATTTCTTATCAGGGTTTGTTCGTATTTGTGAAAATGAAACATTACCTTTGTTGGTGGGTGGGGATTTTAATATAATACGAAAACCTGAGGAAAAGAACAATGATAATTATAATTCCAGATGGCCTGTTATGTTTAATGCAATTATTCATAGCTTAGACTTAAAGGAGATTGAATTATCGGGTAGACAATTTACCTGGGCTAGTAGGAGAGCTAATACAACTTTTGAAAAACTAGATAGAATTCTTTCTACCGTGGAGTGGGAGCAAAAATTTCCTCTAGCAACCGTTCAAGCTTTGGCTAGAAATGGTTCGGATCATACTCCTTTGTTTCTGGATTTTGGTGCTCGTGCTCATGTGGGTAATAAGAGTGGTTTCTCTTTTGAGCTTTCGTGGCTCAGAATGGATGGTTTTTTCGAGTTGGTCTCTGCTGAATGGGGAGCGTTTCACAAGGGTGACTCGGCTATTGCGGTTTGGCAAAACAAAATTAGACACCTAAGACGTTTTCTTAAGGGATGGGCTAAAAATATGAGTGGCAAATATAGAATCGAGAGGGATAAGTTGATCAGGGTTATAGAGGAGTTGGATATTAAAGCTGAGAGTGTAGCTCTCTCCTCGGGAGAGAGGGAAACTCTTCGTAATGCTAATGATCGTCTTTGTTTTTTGCGTCGAGAGGAAGAAAGTAAATGGGCGCAGAGGGCTAAGGTTAAGCATGTTTTGGAGGGGGGAGATAATACTAAATATTTCCATCTTATGGCAAATGGGAAACATCGTAGGAAGATGATTTTTCAGTTAGAACAAGAGGAGGGAACTATTGTTGGGGATGAGGACTTGAGAAGGTATATCTCTGAATATTACAAGAAATTATTTGGACCCTCCACACCCAATAATATCTCCTTAGTGGAGAGTAATATTCAGGATATACCTGTAACACCTGGGGTGTTACCTGTTTGTTTTGCTTGCATCATATGCATCACATTGCATTGCACCATGTTTGCATCACAACTGAAAATTTCAAAACAATTTAAACTTTCACCCTTGCTCAAAATTTCCCATTTCAAACTTGCAAACTAAACCCCTCATTTGTTTTTCAATAGTTTGAAACTGATTTAATAAAATTGCCTGTTAATAAATTTCCCCCCTTTTGTTAAAAACCCTAATGGCTAATTCAAAATTTTAAATCAAATCACTCATTAAGTTGTTGGTTTTAATCAAACAATTAATTCAATCAATTAATTCCAAATCATTTCAAATTCAAATCAAATCTTCAAAACATCAATCAACTTGAGTTCATAACAAATCTCCAAACCAATCAAACTCATTTTAATCACTTTAATCAATAGGGTTCATCCTATTAACATCCTTGTTTTCAATATTAATCTATTAATTTCCAAATTACTCAAATTCAAACCAAATGTATTTCAAACAGAACCAATCTGAAACTATCAAAATAATAACCAAAACATTCTTTTATTCCTTGTACCCAACTGAATCTTTTGGGTCACCTTATTAAAAGATTTATTTTATTAATCATTCCAAATATTCAAAAATCATCTAAATTGGTTTATTTTCCAAACAACACCACAATTTAAACCTTTTTGAAATCCAAACTTATCAACTGTTTGAAATTAACATAATAAACTCACCCTAATTTTATAGGATTTTTCCTAACCCTAAAAGCCTTCTTTTCTTCCATTTTTGGTTTCAGCAAAAATAAATAAATAAAAGAAACAGAAATAATAAAAAAGAAAAGCGCGCAGCACCTAACCTACCACCGCCAGCCCACTCTCTCGCGCGGCCCAGCCCAGCTTCTGGGCCCGGTACCCCTTCGCGCGGACGCCCCCGTCGCCTTCGTGTACGGCGTGCATCCGAGGGCGCCACGGCGGCACTGTCGATCGTCGACGGCCTAGCGCGCCCCCTAGCCTCTATAAGAGCTACTCCTAGGGTTCCTGAGCGCGGCCCTAGCCCTACCTCCCTTCCACCTCGAGCTCCGCCGCCACTTTTCCCCTCTCTCGCCGCGATCTCCACCCTCTGTCACTGCTCCCGTCGCCCCGTGGCCTGAATCTCCGGCGAGCACCAGCAATGCCGCGCCCTATCTTCCCTCCAAAACCTCGAAACTAGATCACCACCACCCCCTCTCGCGATTGGACACCGCCGCCAAGCACGCCATCGACGGTAGCCACGCCGCCATCCAAGTCCCTGTCCGCGGCGACCACCTCGTCGGCGTTCTCTCAACTGAATCCGTCCCCGGCACCGCCGCCTTGCACCTCCTCTTTCCTCGTTGACTACGGGAACGCAAACACCGTCCATTCCCCGCGCTATTGGACACCGCAACGAGCACGGGCGCGTCGTGGATCACCGCCGCCGTCTTCTTCCACGCCGCAGCCGCCGTCGTCACGCCATCGTCACCGCCCCTCTGCTCGACTCCAACGGTGGTGAGCCACCGAGACCTCCTCCCTCCCTCTCCTCTCTGTTGCACATCCATGTCTGCACACGCACGCATCCAGCAGCAGCACACTGCGCGAGCACGTCGCCGGCGAACTTTGTTCCTCTGTCAGCGTTCAGGTCGCGAAAGGTTTTGGTCGACAGTTAAAAATTCAGAAAACGCCCTGGCTGAACCTTAACTTTGTTGCTCGTCTGTATCTAGCAAACGAACGCAAGCCAGCGCAGTGGCAACGCCACGCTGCGCGCACACCCGCGCCCACGGTTCGATCCCCGCGGCGCCACCCTTTTTTTGGGGATTTTCCCCTAAGCTGTGGTCCACCTGTCGGTGGGCGTGGTGGCCAGCTGTGCTGCCACCCAGCACCACGTAGGCCAGTGGCCCACGCGCAGTGACTGCGGGTAGGGTACCACGCGGTAACAAACAATTTCTGCACATTTCTTTTAAATCTAAGTCCCTAAAAATAACAAATTGGTCCTCTGTTTTAATCTGTTAATAACTTTTAAAATATGACTCCAAATCAAAAACTCTAAATATGTTTATTGCTCTAAATAAAATTGTCTATCTAATGGTACCATTTGTTCACTGTTTTGAAATTCCAAAATGCAATTTAAATTTGAATTCAAACAAATCAATTGCAATTTGCTAAAATCAATAACTAATTCATACTAACTCCAAATAATGCAAATAAAATATGTTCTCCATACCATTTTTAATAACCTTTTCAAATATAACTTTTGTTTCCTGTTTTGAAATTTCAAAATGCATTTAAAATTCAAATTTGAATAATTCAAATGTAATTTGCAATAATTCATAAATAATTCATACTAATTCCAAATAAGACAAATAAAATATGTTTTTCATACCATTTTGAATATCCTATTCAAATATAAAATTTGTTTCATTGTTTGAATAATTTAAATTGCCTGAATAATTTAATACTTGTTTAATTCATTTAAATTTGATAAAATCATAACTTGCTCAAAATAAAATAACTTTGAACATGCAAAATATGTTTTCAAACCATCAAAGTGTGAACTTTTCAAATGTGAGTTTGAATTTATGTTTTGAACAAATAAAATTCAATTAAAATTCATGCTTATTTTAAATTCAATTAAAACTTGTTTAATATTGCTTAATTCATAATTAAATTATCCTAATTCCAATTTCAATAATTGAAACATGTAATCCAACTAAAATTTGATGTTCTTTTCAAATACAAATTTTGTTAATTGTTTTGAACACTTTAACTTGATGACAACAACATTTGCTTGTGTGACATGTTTAAGTAACCAAACTTTCCAAACTTAACAAATATTTTCCCCACTTGTTAAATTCCTTTTCACTTGCATCTATTATTGTTATTCATTGTTATTTTGTTGTTTTCCTCATCCATGCATCATGCTAATCCACCTTCACCTGTTGATTAGTTGGAAAACAATTGTTTCAACCATAATTCATGGGCTTTTCATATGCAACTCAAATTGCATATGGGTCCATTTAAATTTGTTTATCTTGTCAACTAGTTTACTTTGATGCATCTTTAAACCTGTCATGCATCCATATCTTGATCATGCTGGATCTTTTGCCGTAGTAGTAATTGTTGCATCCGGTGTTTGTTCGAGGTTCGTTTCTTCTTCTCGGATAGGACGTTGAGATGATGTGAGCAACGACAAGTTCTGCTACCTTGCGGGATCTCAGGCAAGTATACTCACTTGCTGCCATATGGCTGCCTTTCATCACTTGTTACCGATTCTTTCCGTTGATTCTTTTCTGCTATCCTTAGTAGTAGTTGTTTCTGTTACGAACCCATCACATGAATCCCTTAACCTTGATATTGCCTCACCTCCATACCTATAACCATTGCCTGTTGCCCGTGCCTTACTATCATGCTTAGGGTTGTTTTGGCTCGAGTCTGTTACCCATTACTTTCTGTTACTACTCTATTACGTTCTGGGGGCTCGATGGTTAATCAATCAATCATGCTACTGTTATTGTTTAATAATGAATTTGATGATAAGGCACCGGCAGGAGGCCCTTTGTGGTTTTGAGGCCTGCTAGTGTCGACCCTAATAGGAAAAGGGTCTTGTCTACTGATCCATGATGAGCGCACTACCCGCATGTGGGAAGCGAGTATGGGCGCCCCCTCAATTTGACTTGATTCGCATCTCGTCCAAATCGCCTCATTTAGTTCGGGTTTTCCATTTGCTGCATGCATGATCTTGCGAGCCCTTGGTACCCGGGTGGAACTTTCGTAGTCGGCATATAGGGGGACACGTTCTTAGAGTGCTATGAGGGTCCATTTTCTTCTGGGCTCGATTAGCCGTGCGCCCAAGGTGCTTTGGGATTGATGCGAAGAAGAGTTGAGTTGTGTAGAGTACCCCGCTTGGTGGGAGGCATCCCCTCTGGCGGGTTATTCTTGCGTGTACGGCCAAATTGGTGCAACCCTGCAGGGATAATCTTCTCGAGAAGCCGTGTTTTCCGCGGTTATGGATTACTTGGTGAAAGTACTGGCTAACAAGTACCCAGGACAACTTAAACCTAATGATTAACAATCTTTCACCCCATGATTAACAACTTGACTAGTAATAGGCTTATTGACACAATAATCTGAACCATCATTAATCCAACTGTGTGAGTTATCCTCGGATTGCTTCTTCGGATAAGGGGCGAGATCCAGGATGGGTTTGTTTGAAGTTATCTTTCAGTTGGTTACAATACTCGATCTTATCTTCTTTCTGTTAGCCGGAAGTTGTAGTATCTCTCTGTAGTTGGTTAGTGCAGCCTGCTGTCGCTTATTTGCAATAACCCCTTCCTTCCCGTTGATCCCAAAGTATTTGTATCTTGTGATGACTGGCTACGCCGGTATCTTGTGAGTATGGGTTTGACCCCCCTTGCTAGTACTTAACCGTACTGACCCACGAATCTTTTTCGTGGCTGCATATTCAATATTGCAGTCAACAGGTTTGAAGTCTGACGATGTTAGCTTGGGAATCCCTCCGGCTTGGCCTGGGCAGGGATTGGACGCTCTCGGTTATCTTCAGGACTCTTAGTCCAATTTGTATCTTGTCCGTAGACGGACGATGTGTTGTTTCTTCCGCTGTTATTTGGATCTTTGTATTTTATTAGTTGTATCCCTGGCTCGTCTGAGTCATCTTGTATCTATCTGTTTCTGTTGTAATTGTGGAATATTCGTGAACTATTGTAATGTTATCACAAGTGGCAACCTGGAATCGGTTATTATGTGGATTTTGGCGGGAATGCTGAAATCTGCATAGTGCCCGATCTCGGGGCGTCACAAAATGGTATCAGAGCCTTGGTTCCGATTCCCGAGATTGTTTCGATACGAATGGTTATCGAAGCAACGGGTCCGCAAAGCCTGTAGGTTAACCTCGCTAACGGTCGTTGTTTCTAGAGTGTCAAAAAACTATTTCTGCTAAGCTATTTTGGAAAAACATCTCGATAGGATTCTTGTTTTCTCCTTATCTCTATTCTATTTCCCCTCCCATCTCATTTGTTTTGGAGTCTCCCCCCCTTGTCTATCTTTCAAAGTGTTAGGATCCTACGTGGGTGGACGTTTTCTGAGCCTTTAACCTAATAGATTCGATCATCGGAAGATTCCTGGTGGAAGAATATCGTCATCACTCCCAGCAAGAATCCCTTGTTAGTGGTGTCGAGAAGCCCTTGTTAGTGGTGTCGAGGAGATCAACTGGAAGCACGAAGAATCGATAGTCGAACTTCTTTCCCCTCCCGGGTTAGCAGGTGGATTGCGAGGGCGCAATCCCTTGTTAGTGGTGTCGTCTGTAACACCTGGGGTGTTACCTGTTTGTTTTGCTTGCATCATATGCATCACATTGCATTGCACCATGTTTGCATCACAACTGAAAATTTCAAAACAATTTAAACTTTCACCCTTGCTCAAAATTTCCCATTTCAAACTTGCAAACTAAACCCCTCATTTGTTTTTCAATAGTTTGAAATTTATTTAATCAAATTGCCTGTTAATAAATTTCCCCCCTTTTGTTAAAAACCCTAATGGCTAATTCAAAAATTTAAATCAAATCACTCATTAAGTTGTTGGTTTTAATCAAACAATTAATTCAATCAATTAATTCCAAATCATTTCAAATTCAAATCAAATCTTCAAAACATCAATCAACTTGAGTTCATAACAAATCTCCAAACCAATCAAACTCATTTTAATCACTTTAATCAATAGGGTTCACCCTATTAACATCCTTGTTTTCAATATTAATCTATTAATTTCCAAATTACTCAAATTCAAACCAAATGTATTTCAAACAGAACCAATCTGAAACTATCAAAATAATAACCAAAACATTCTTTTATTCCTTGTACCCAACTGAATCTTTTGGGTCACCTTATTAAAAGGTTTATTTTATTAATCATTCCAAATATTCAAAAATCATCTAAATTGGTTTATTTTCCAAACAGCACCACAATTTAAACCTTTTTGAAATCCAAACTTATCAACTGTTTGAAATTAACATAATAAACTCACCCTAATTTTATAGGATTTTTCCTAACCCTAAAAGCCTTCTTTTCTTCCATTTTTGGTTTCAGCAAAAAAAAAAAAAGAAACAGAAATAATAAAAAAGAAAAGCGCGCAGCACCTAACCTACCACCGCCAGCCCACTCTCTCGCGCGGCCCAGCCCAGCTTCTGGGCCCGGTACCCCCTTCGCGCGGACGCCCCCGTCGCCTTCGTGTACGGCGTGCATCCGAGGGCGCCACGGCGGCACTGTCGATCGTCGACGGCCTAGCGCGCCCCCTAGCCTCTATAAGAGCTACTCCTAGGGTTCCTGAGCGCGGCCCTAGCCCTACCTCCCTTCCACCTCGAGCTCCGCCGCCACTTTTCCCCTCTCTCGCCGCGATCTCCACCCTCTGTCACTGCTCCCGTCGCCCCGTGGCCTGAATCTCCGGCGAGCACCAGCAATGCCGCGCCCTATCTTCCCTCCAAAACCTCGAAACTAGATCACCACCACCCCCTCTCGCGATTGGACACCGCCGCCAAGCACGCCATCGACGGTAGCCACGCCGCCATCCAACTCCCTGTCCGCGGCGACCACCTCGTCGGCGTTCTCTCAACTGAATCCGTCCCCGGCACCGCCGCCTTGCACCTCCTCTTTCCTCGTTGACTACGGGAACGCAAACACCGTCCATTCCCCGCGCTATTGGACACCGCAACGAGCACGGGCGCGTCGTGGATCACCGCCGCCGTCTTCTTCCACGCCGCAGCCGCCGTCGTCACGCCATCGTCACCGCCCCTCTGCTCGACTCCAACGGTGGTGAGCCACCGAGACCTCCTCCCTCCCTCTCCTCTCTGTTGCACATCCATGTCTGCACACGCACGCATCCAGCAGCAGCACACTGCGCGAGCACGTCGCCGGCGAACTTTGTTCCTCTGTCAGCGTTCAGGTCGCGGAAGGTTTTGGTCGACAGTTAAAAATTCAGAAAACGCCCTGGCTGAACCTTAACTTTGTTGCTCGTCCGTATCTAGCAAACGAACGCAAGCCAGCGCAGTGGCAACGCCACGCTGCGCGCACACCCGCGCCCACGGTTCGATCCCCGCGGCGCCACCCTTTTTTTGGGGATTTTTCCCCTAAGCTGTGGTCCACCTGTCGGTGGGCGTGGTGGCCAGCTGTGCTGCCACGCAGCACCACGTAGGCCAGTGGCCCACGCGCAGTGACTGCGGGTAGGGTACCACGCGGTAACAAACAATTTCTGCACATTTCTTTTAAATCTAAGTCCCTAAAAATAACAAATTGGTCCTCTGTTTTAATCTGTTAATAACTTTTAAAATATGACCCCAAATCAAAAACTCTAAATATGTTTATTGCTCTAAATAAAATTGTCTATCTAATGGTACCATTTGTTCACTGTTTTGAAATTCCAAAATGCAATTTAAATTTGAATTCAAACAAATCAATTGCAATTTGCTAAAATCAATAACTAATTCATACTAACTCCAAATAATGCAAATAAAATATGTTCTCCATACCATTTTTAATAACCTTTTCAAATATAACTTTTGTTTCCTGTTTTGAAATTTCAAAATGCATTTAAAATTCAAATTTGAATAATTCAAATGTAATTTGCAATAATTCATAAATAATTCATACTAATTCCAAATAAGACAAATAAAATATGTTTTTCATACCATTTTGAATATCCTATTCAAATATAAAATTTGTTTCATTGTTTGAATAATTTAAATTGCCTGAATAATTTAATACTTGTTTAATTCATTTAAATTTGATAAAATCATAACTTGCTCAAAATAAAATAACTTTGAACATGCAAAATATGTTTTCAAACCATCAAAGTGTGAACTTTTCAAATGTGAGTTTGAATTTATGTTTTGAACAAATAAAATTCAATTAAAATTCATGCTTATTTTAAATTCAATTAAAACTTGTTTAATATTGCTTAATTCATAATTAAATTATCCTAATTCCAATTTCAATAATTGAAACATGTAATCCAACTAAAATTTGATGTTCTTTTCAAATACAAATTTTGTTAATTGTTTTGAACACTTTAACTTGATGACAACAACATTTGCTTGTGTGACATGTTTAAGTAACCAAACTTTCCAAACTTAACAAATATTTTCCCCACTTGTTAAATTCCTTTTCACTTGCATCTATTATTGTTATTCATTGTTATTTTGTTGTTTTCCTCATCCATGCATCATGCTAATCCACCTTCACCTGTTGATTAGTTGGAAAACAATTATTTCAACCATAATTCATGGGCTTTTCATATGCAACTCAAATTGCATATGGGTCCATTTAAATTTGTTTATCTTGTCAACTAGTTTACTTTGATGCATCTTTAAACCTGTCATGCATCCATATCTTGATCATGCTGGATCTTTTGCCGTAGTAGTAATTGTTGCATCCGGTGTTTGTTCGAGGTTCGTTGCTTCTTCTCGGATAGGACGTTGAGATGATGTGAGCAACGACAAGTTCTGCTACCTTGCGGGATCTCAGGCAAGTATACTCACTTGCTGCCATATGGCTGCCTTTCATCACTTGTTACCGATTCTTTCCGTTGATTCTTTTCTGCTATCCTTAGTAGTAGTTGTTTCTGTTACGAACCCATCACATGAATCCCTTAACCTTGATATTGCCTCACCTCCATACCTATAACCATTGCCTGTTGCCCGTGCCTTACTATCATGCTTAGGGTTGTTTTGGCTCGAGTCTATTACCCGTTACTTTCTGTTACTACTCTATTACGTTCTGGGGGCTCGATGGTTAATCAATCAATCATGCTAGAGTTATTGTTTAATAATAAATTTGATGATAAGGCACCGGCAGGAGGCCCTTTGTGGTTTTGAGGCCTGCTAGTGTCGACCCTAATAGGAAAAGGGTCTTGTCTACTGATCCATGATGAGCGCACTACCCGCATGTGGGAAGCGAGTATGGGCGCCCCCCTCAATTTGACTCGATTCGCATCTCGTCCAAATCGCCTCATTTAGTTCGGGTTTTCCATTTGCTGCATGCATGATCTTGCGAGCCCTTGGTACCCGGGTGGAACTTTCGTAGTCGGCATATAGGGGGACACGTTCTTAGAGTGCTATGAGGGTCCATTTTCTTCTGGGCTCGATTAGCCGTGCGCCCAAGGTGCTTTGGGCTTGATGCGAAGAAGAGTTGAGTTGTGTAGAGTACCCCGCTTGGTGGGAGGCATCCCCTCTGGCGGGTTATTCTTGCGTGTACGACCAAATTGGTGCAACCCTGCAGGGATAATCTTCTCGAGAAGCCGTGTTTTCCGCGGTTATGGATTACTTGGTGAAAGTACTGGCTAACAAGTACTCAGGACAACTTAAACCTAATGATTAACAATCTTTCACCCCATGATTAACAACTTGACTAGTAATAGGCTTATTGACACAATAATCTGAACCATCATTAATCCAACTGTGTGAGTTATCCTCGGATTGCTTCTTCGGATAAGGGGCGAGATCCAGGATGGGTTTGTTTGAAGTTATCTTTCAGTTGGTTACAATACTCGATCTTATCTTCTTTCTGTTAGCCGGAAGTTGTAGTATCTCTCTGTAGTTGGTTAGTGCAGCCTGCTGTCGCTTATTTGCAATAACCCCTTCCTTCCCGTTGATCCCAAAGTATTTGTATCTTGTGATGACTGGCTACGCCGGTATCTTGTGAGTATGGGTTTGATCCCCCTTGCCAGTACTTAACCGTACTGACCCACGAATCTTTTTCGTGGCTGCATATTCAATATTGCAGTCAACAGGTTTGAAGTCTGACGACGTTAGCTTGGGAATCCCTCCGGCTTGGCCTGGGCAGGGATTGGACGCTCTCGGTTATCTTCAGGACTCTTAGTCCAATTTGTATCTTGTCCGTAGACGGACGATGTGTTGTTTCTTTCGCTGTTATTTGGATCTTTGTATTGTATCAGTTGTATCCCTGGCTCGTCTGAGTCATCTTGTATCTATCTGTTTCTGTTGTAATTGTGGAATATTCGTGAACTATTGTAATGTTATCACAAGTGGCAACCTGGAATCGGTTATTATGTGGATTTTGGCGGGAATGCTGAAATCTGCATAGTGCCCGATCTCGGGGCGTCACAATACCCCAGTTATCTCAACAAGAAAATGATATTCTCACTCCTGATTTCTTAGTGGAAGAAGTTTTTGAGGCAATATCACAGATGGAGCCTAATAAATCTCCAGGTCCTGATAGTTTCCCTGCTGAATTTTATAAAACCTTTTGGGAGGTTATTAAAAAGGATTTGATGGCAATGTTTTTAGAGTTTAAGCAAGGTAATCTTCAGTTGTTTAAACTGAACTTTGGGGTGATAACTTTGCTTCCTAAAAATGATAATGCGGTTAAAATCCAGCAATATAGACCTATATGTCTTCTTAATGTGAGTTTTAAAATTTTCACTAAAGTGGGTACTAATCGTATTACCCAGATAGTGCAGAAGGTGGTTAGACCATCTCAATCAGCTTTCATGCCTGGGAGAAACATCTTGGAGGGAGTTGTTATCCTGCATGAAACCATTCATGAACTTCATAGGAAGAAATTGGATGGGGTAATTTTTAAAATTGACTTTGAGAAGGCTTATGATAAGGTTAAGTGGCCTTTTCTTCTTCAGGATTTACGTATGAAAGGGTTTTCTCAGGAATGGTGTGATATGATTTTACAATTTGTTCAGGGTGGAAGTGTAGGTATTCGGGTTAATGATGCAATTGGACATTTTTTTCAAACTAAAAAAGGATTAAGGCAGGGTGATCCTATTTCTCCAATTCTTTTTAACATAGTGGCAGATATGCTTGCTATTTTAATTGCTAGGGCTAAGGAAATTGGACAAATAGGAGGTCTTATTCCAGACCTAGTTGAAGGAGGTTTGTCTATCCTTCAATATGCAGATGATACGGTGCTATTTTTAGAGCATGATTTTGATAAAGTTCTAAATCTTAAATTAATCTTGTGCATCTTTGAGCAATTGTCAGGTCTCAAGATTAATTTTCATAAGAGTGAAGTTTTCTGTTTTGGTAAGGCTAAAGAGGTAGAACACCAGTATAAACAAATATTTGGTTGTGAGTCTGGGTTGTTACCTTTTAAATATTTGGGAATTCCTATTCATCACAGAAAACTTACTAACTCTGAGTGGCATCCAGTGGAGAGTCGTTTTGAGGACAAACTTGGGTGCTGGAAAGGGGAACTTTTATCCTATGGGGATCGATTAGTTCTTGTTAATTCTGTGTTAACAAGTTTACCCATGTTTATGTTATCCTTTTTTGAGATTCCTAAGGGCGTCCATAAGAGACTTGATTTCTATAGATCTCGTTTTTTCTGGCAGAGTGATGACACCAAGCGTAAATATAGATTAACTAAATGGAATATTATTTGTAGACCCAAGGATCAAGGTGGATTAGGTGTGGAAGTGTTAGAGTTAAAAAATAAGTGTTTATTGGCTAAATGGCTGTTTAAGATACTTCATGAGGAGGGTATTTGGCAGGAATTGTTACAGAATAAATACTTACATAGCAAAACTTTAGCTCAAGTTGAGGCACAACCCACTGATTCTCCATTTTGGAAGGGTCTAATGAAAGTTAAGAGGGATTTCTTTAGTAGAGGTTCTTTTAAAATTGGTAATGGTGAAACAACTAGATTTTGGGAGGACATTTGGCTAGGCCAAACCCCTCTCTCTGATCAATATCCTCTTTTATATCATATTGTGCAGTCTAAAAATATATCGATTGCTGATGTATTTCAGAATGCACCACCAATTAATATTTCCTTTCGTAGGAATTTAGTAGGCATTACTTGGGATATGTGGTCTCACTTGTGCTTACGACTCATGAATGTCTCCTTGATTTCGGATTCTGATAAGTTTATTTGGAAACTTACTCAGAATGGGAGCTTCTCTGTGAAATCTATGTATGAGGATATGATGAATGGGCATACTGTTTTTCTCAAAACTTATTTGTGGAAGTTAAAATTACCTCTTAAGATCAAAATATTCATGTGGTTTTTGGATAGGAAGGTGATTTTGACAAAAGATAATTTAGCAAGGAAAGGGTGGAAAGGTGATATGCTTTGTTCCTTTTGTGGGAATAACGAGACAGTAGATCATCTCTTTATTTCTTGTCCTCTGGCTAAACTTATTTGGAGAGTGGTCTTTTGTACTTTTAATATTACTCCTCCCTCCAACGTGACTAATATGTTTGGGAATTGGCTTAATGGGATTGATGTGAGAATTACAAGAAGGATTAGGATTGGTGTTTCGGCCATTTGTTGGGCTATCTGGACATGTAGAAATAATGTTGTTTTTAACAGGAAGAACTCCTTTCATGCTTTACAGGTTATCTACTCAGCAGCTCATTGGATCCAGCTATGGGCTTTATTACTCCCTTCATATCAGAGGAAGCTTATGGTGGTTGGCTGCACTCGTCTCCTTACGGTGGCACAGGATTTTTTTCTCCCCGCATATGTGGCAGCATCATAATAGGATTTCGTAGTTTCCTTTTGGTTTTGCTGTTTTGGTATAAGGGGACTATCCTGTTCTTTGTAAGGTTAAAACTATTGTAGACGGATGGATACTTTGATTTTTAATAAGCAATAAAGGCTGCGTGCATCACTCGATGCAGAGGCCGGGGTTATCCCCATCTCTAAAAAAAAAGTACTTCAAAGTTCTGTTTACTATTGATTTTGTTATTTTCAGATGTAACTGCAATTGTTTGACCAATGTATTCGAGAAACCAAGAAGACGTTATTTCCAGGGACTTAAGTAGTCATCAAGAGTATGTTACTTCCAAGATTCTAACCAAGTAAACAACAGGAATATGCTAGTTCTAGAATTCCAGTTAAGTAGCAACATGCCTGTATGTGCGAATAACACTAGGACTAGGCATTTTAGAACAGTCCATTGTTCGCCATTCTTATACCTTCCCTAAGCCATTGCATATCATAATTCATCGCCAATTGACTTGAATCATAATTTCATATACTACAGAGCAAGCATTTCCAAGTGATTATTACTCCCTCCGTTCCATAATATAAGATGTTTTAGCTATTTCACATGTTGTCTAGATACACACTAAAGTGAGTGTACATATACACTAAAATGTGTCTAGATACATGTGTATGTATGTGAATGTGGAAAAAATCTAAAACATCCTGTATTGTGGAACGGAGGAAGTATTATAGTATTATATATACTTGCTTCCCTCAACTACCAATTCGTATTGATACTAGACACGTATAGTGTCCACCACCCAACAGAGACACGTACCTGCAATGACCGGAAGACCACCGGCTCGGATAGCCTGAACACCAACTTTTCAACCCCAGCCACCGCCTTCTGCTCCACGAACGCCCAGAGTATCCTCCTGGCAGCCTTGGCGACCTCCTTGTTGGCGGCATGCACGGCTGCCTCGACCATCCCCTGCAGAAAATCATCCCCAGTCTCCCCCCTAACCCACCCTCCGTCCTTCCACGCTCTGGACACCACCTCCTTCCACGCTCTGAACACCACCTCCCCATAGGCGCAGGGCCGGTCCGCGGGGGGTGTGTGGGTGTGCCCAATTCAGTTATGCATGTGTTAGTAGGATCGGATTATATGCATGCAAAGGAAAAATTAATTAGATTAATATATTTGTCAGCTCATAGATTTTTTGTGAATATATCAATTAATAGAATAGCTTAATAGGGTCGTCCCAGGTAATTGAAAAGCGCTTCATGAGAAATTAGGTCTGAAAGCTGACTCGTAACTACTCCTACTCAAAGAGCCAGTGGAGCATGGCTGGCCAGGCCAATAGGTGATCGACTCAGGACCTTACGTGCGTGCGTAATCTAATGATTTAGGATTGGATCACATTGACCATCGACTTGTCTGCTTCTGCTATCGTTCGTCCGCTTGCTCGTCCGCCACAACTTAGTTGTTTTTGCGATTCATTGTCGTAGATATGGCAGTTGAAGAGTAGATTTGAAGAATTACAACCGTTCAGAAGTATATTAGGATTTTTAATGAGTTCAACAAATTTGAAATCAATGGATGGTTCTCAAACTAAAGACAGTTGCACTACATTTGCAAATATTTTCACTCTAGATAAGAAATGTGATATCGAGTTAAATGAACCAATTTCTAAGTTAAGTACTATGCAGTTGACCTTGCTAGATAGGACACTGTCCACTATGGAGATGTTTTAGTTTGTTAGAGATTCAGATTGTTCTCCTAATATGTATTTTGCTTATCGAATCTTATTTACTATGCCCGTGACAGTTGCATCAGCTGAAAAAAGCTTTTCAAAGTTGAAATAATTGAAGAGCTATTTAAAATCTATAATATCACAAGAGAGACTAAATTGTTTGGCAACTCTATGCATGGAGAATAACTTATTGGATAAGTTTGACATTGATTCCATCGCTGATGAATTTTTATCTAGAAATGTAAGGAGAAAATATTAGGGTATACCGAAAATTTTAGGTTATATCGAAAATTTTAGGGTATACCAATGTCGTCCGTGGTTTTTTCACGCGAGGGGTTTACACGTAAAAAATGTGTCTTGTTTCTCTTATTTGATTTTTATTTCATCAATATATCAATATATATGTCTATTTGTATTAAGGGGCCCCAAATTTTCGCCTCGCCCCGGGCCCCCAAAATATCAGGACCGGCCCTGCATAGGCGACCACTGCCGCCCGCTTCCCTCGCATCATCCCCACCTGCGCCCTGATGAGATCCAGCCCCTCCCTGGCGACCCCCTTGCTGACCCCGAGCACCAGCGCCAGGAGTTTCCTCCCTTCCTCGGCCTTGAGGAAAGTGCGGCGACATGAAGCAGCACAACAGGAGCATCTTGAAGTCCGAAATGCTCTCATCGGTGTAGTCGAGCAGAGGGAGCGCTTCGCGGAGCGCAAAGAGGCGACGGAGGAGCGGCCTGGCATTAGAGCCAGATATGAGCGCAAGGGAGAAAAGGTAAGGCAGGGTCTGGGCAACGAGTGAATCGCGAACTGGCGCCCCGACGTGCCAGACGAGCTCGAAGCAGGATGAGGCGAGCGCGGCGAGGGGCGGGTCGTCGGTGGCGAGTTTACCTAGGCGGTCGTGGAGGAGCGCAAGCGGGAGGAGGAGGTCGTCCCAGCGTCGCGGGTGGGAGGGATGAGTGAGGAGGAGGCGGATGGGGACAGCAGCGGCGCGGGGGGGGGGGGACCGGGGTCCGAGTCGTTGGATATGTATTGAGTTAGGATTTGTGGGAGGGAGAGGAGGACGGGGTGGGAGTCGGGGAGTGAGTGGACGGTGTGCTTGAGGCGGGGAGGGGTCTTGAGAGTCACAGCGGCGGTGGAGGTGGGGAGGAAGGTGGCGGCGAGTGCGAGGAGGTCGGCGGAGGAGGAGGGGGCGGGCTCCTTTGCCGGCGGCGGGGGCGGTACGACCTCGGCGGCGCGCCAGCGTTGCAGATTTGCTGTGAGATTTTCTTTTTTTCATTTGAAACATTGCTGTGAGATTTTCTGGTTGGGGTTTGAAATGGAGGCAGATCGATTTGAGGGAGAATTCGGGAGGGAGAGACAAAGAACGGGCGGTAGACCGGTACTGCGGTGGTGGCATGGGTTGTTTTGGTTTGAGGTGCGAAATGGAGGCCCAGAGAGGAATCGTGTCCACAAAGGCCTTGTTTGAGGTGGATTTCTGTATCTTTTTCTGGCCCAAAAGAATACCCTCAGAAATACTCTATCACTGTTTAGTGGCCCGGTTATAGTTGGGATGAAACCCCCCAAACTCCAGAAACCGGGTGCGATTAGAAAAAGGCTTCCCTTTCCGAAGCAAACGGAAGGGAAAAACGAGCTCACGCGAGGACGACATGTGGTGGGCTCATGCGCGAGAAACCGGATGGAGTGAGTACACGCGTTTCTTTTTAGATTCCTTTTTTCAAAACAAAATATCTTTAGAATCGTAACTCGAAATTATGAACCGTTTTCTTATTTGAACTCCTCGCGTCGAGATCTTTAAAACTAGATCCCATGTTGATAGGTTTCGAGAAACTTTTTTTTTCGGACTTTGTACACCATATTGTCTATACTTTATGCTTTCGGTAGCACATGCGCGTGTGTATACACCATGTACACCATGTATATCTAGTAGCACGATGCTCGGCTTCGCCTCGATATTTTTGACGGCTCGGCTTCGCCTCGATAACCATTTATAAATATCTTGAAGGGGGTACATATGTCGTTGTTTGCATTGATCGAAGCGTGCATTGGTCGTAGTGCGAGCTACGGCTCGGCGTTGCCTCGTACTACTGCTCGGCTTCGCCTCGAACAAAATGCCTACGGCGTTTCATCTAAAAAGTATACACGTGTTGTATCTGAAAAGTATAAAAAATTAGTTACTAAAAGTACATGTTGTATGTGAAAGTATAAAAAATTGCTACTAAAAGTATACAAATGTTGTTCTGAAAGTTTACATGTTGTATGTGAAAGTATTAAAAATATGCTACTGAAAGTATACAAAAACTGTTCTGGAAAATATACGCACTGTGTAATTGGGTGTACATCCGTCTGGGTGTACACATCCGCCTGGGTGTACATCCGCCTAGGTGTACGCCGGGCCTTCACTGGATGTACAACCGTCTGGGTGTACATTGGCCCTTTACTGGGTGTACAAACGTCTTTGTGTACAACCTCCTGCAACTGGATGTACAACCGCCTGGGCGTACACCCGTGGTGCACGTGGGTGTATGTCTGCACATGCACTTGGGACGTACTTCGTTCACTGCACATGGGCGTACATGTAGAGGCCCCAGACCGGAGGGTCCAGAACCCCTCATATGCATTCATTCACAATCCCAGAATAACCAGTCGTGAACAACATACGTAGTTGGCATACAAAATACATCATCCATTACACGAATATTAGAGTCTTACATAAATGGTCACATGACCAAGTTCTTGACAACTGTCACACAGGACAGGCATTCAAAATAAACACATCGGAAGGCGATAAGCATAGCGTAGTAGAACCCGAGTCACGCCTCATCCTACAGGCTGCTGACTGGGAGACGATCCTAACTCGCAGGGCCATCAGTGTAGAACTCCTCCCCATAGAACTCCTCCTGTGGTGGCTCCTCGTAGTCTGATAAGTAGATACCAGGGGCGAAACCAAATGAGTACATTTGAATGTACTCAACAAGACATCCTTTATGAACTTACAATTATGCATACATGCTTATTTGGTGGAGTGGGTAGGCCATACATATGGTTCAGCTACCCATGACAGATAAAAGATTTATCATGGTTGATTTTTCAGGTTTAGTTCTTTGTGAAAGATCATCTAAAATAATGTAGTTTTTCTCTCGTAGATATCACATATCTCGGAGGTTTTATAAGATTGGTTTTAGAAAAGAAAGTTATCTTTTTAGAAACTTTTAGTAATAGTTTCCTTCTTATCCGTATCTCACAGATACCAAGTCATTCCTCCTTAGTACCTCGCAGGTACAGAGCCATCCTTCAAAAGCCTCTTTTGAAAAGTTGACACAATACTAGCTACATGGCCATTCAACCATCCATATCCGAGGACGCGGCTATTTCGAAATAGTTTTACTCTGCAGAGGTGTACACATTTCCACCAGATCCAGAATCCGCCATGAAACAACCATGAACTGTTCACAACATATGAGAACATCAGATAGCTGATCTTGACTATCCACTATGTACAAGCTAGCACATGACTATCTCTTCAATTGGGGTTAACCTCCCCGGCAAGCCGTGTCACACACCGCCCAAACAGGAGACCCAACTGCTGCATCCGGAGGGAAAATTAATCCCACACTTTAGATGTCCCGTATGCCCACTCCTAGCGACACTTCGGTTCGGAGGATCCAATCCCCTATAGCACTTGAGATAGCACACATACTAACCATAACAAGTTTTTAATCAGCCCCTACCCATATTGGGGTAAAGTGGCAGTACGATAATGGTTGTCCAGCGAAGACTAGGTTATGTGTCTTTTGTAAACTTTTCTCAAAAATTTCCCATCATGACATCCTTCCGGTAGACAGGGTCTCACCCTTTCTCCGGGGTCTTTCTTCCATAAGGCATTTGTTTACAAAAGAACATTTTATTTAGTTCATTTAAGAACCCAAGTTTTAATTTGGTGAATGGTATTTATATACCATTTAGTGGCTAAGGGCTTGGTAATACCAAGTTGACTATTAATATGATCATTTACTTAAATAATATTAATAGTGGTAGTATTCACAACAAAAATAGTTTTGAGAGTATAGTTTTGTGAAAACTTCAGAAGTGAAAAGCATGCATGATAGATAATGATAAGTATTTATACAGCAAGCATTAGGATGGCTTGCCTTGGTACAAGTGATGGTCCTGGTCCTGAAAGTAACAGGAGTTGCAATACCCCTCTTCAGCAAATCCTTCCTCCTCGTTTTCTAACGTCGTAAAAAGAAATAAAGGCACACCTTCAGAACCAACCAAGACAAACAATGCTACAAGTGATACATACAGCAAGCAATTAAAATGTATCACCCAAAGTACTCAATTTTCCCTTAAGAAAAAATTGGCATAAAAACTATAGTGGGAAAATCTGCTTTTTCCTAGTGTTTATGTGTGGCCAAACTCAATGATTTTTAGTTAAGAGCACCATGGACCAGTGGGGTAAAACACATGTTACTAGGCAGTAGGGTGTCACATAAAACACAATTTGATGTCTAAAAACTCCCCCAACATTCTCTATGGCAAGCACCTATAATAAGCTAAACTATGCAAGTGGTGAAAAAGGCTCATGACAACAAGTCAAGCTCATTATCCACCATGATGAAAAAATACCAGTGGGTGTTCCACTAGCAAAATGCTCATATAGAGGTTAGTAAGCCTCTGGTCACATTTCTAAAAGTGCTCAAAACAAACAAACTAGCTCCAAAAACTCCTACTCATACTAGTAGAAACTTTGGAAAAATGCTAGACTAGTTTATACTACACTTGTTAATTTTATGCACAAGTGTGCAAACTAACAGAGGAACAATACTCCTCTAATCAGTACCAAAATGCTACTGGATCCCACAAAACAAAATAAAAAGTCTAGCTATTAACCAAGGAAGAACTAGGCTAAAATGCTACACAAGTGAGAGAATTAATTTCTAGGCACTCAAGTGTTACTCATGCTTTTCTACTACTTAAGGGGAAAAATAACAGAGGTGAAAACACTAAGATAACAATGCCACAAGGACATTCCATCCTATGTTTTCAACCACAAAGATTCATATTTTTCCCTAGTGGAAAACAAGACAAAAAGGCATGCATGGATATTCTAGTATGAAAACTAGACTTAAGCAATGCTATTTAAATCTATTCCAAACACAAGCACCAAGTAACCAGAGGTGCTATAACCAAAATAACAGTACCTAAATGGTACTGGTTCCATGAAAATTAATCTAGCAATAAGCCTAATAAACATTTAGAGATCTACTCAAAAACCTAGGTAGAAAATTAAGCTATGAGCAAGATCTATGCATGTAAAATAATTCTAGAAAATTCTACCACTCAAACCATCTATTCTAACATGTTCATATAACTTGTAAACATCATAAACACACTGGAAAACAACATTACAAGCAAGAAAATATCATTTGCACATCACAAAATGAACATATAAAACAAGATCTAGGAATTAAAAATAGACAGAAGAGTACCCAAACTTGTTCTGTCTCCCTAATTTTTTCTATGGATCCAAAAATTAAATCCTTTTAGGATGTGATAGCCCTTAACATTACAAAGCATCTCCAAATTGTCCCACTCAAAAATAATGCCCCAAACTCCCCCTAAAATTCTTGGAAAAGCTCTCTGGTGTTTCACCAAAATGGATGGAATTTCCAAATGGTAACTCACCTTGGTGCAAACTAAAATTCTACTGGTAGGTATTGACAAGGGCTTTCCAAAACAGTTGAGTTTGCTCAAAAATATTATGTATTTTTTAAGTTCTATTCATTTCAATTTTAAGGGTACTGCCTGGGAAAATAGCTATAGAAAAATAACTAAAAGTCCAAAAATTATTCGGCCAATGGGAGGTGGTTGTGATTTTGTATGGCTATAGGTACAAAAATTAGCAAGGTCAAATAAAATCATTTGCTAACATTCCTAGGCCAAAAGCTAACATCTATCTTTCTGCCAGAAAAATTGCTTCTTTTAAAACTAACAGAGAAATGCCCGAATGGGCCAGATTCGCTACGCACGGCCCAACTAGCGCCTAGGCTGGCCCAGGCACGCGCGCGCGCGGGCGGCGGGCGCGGGAAAACCCCGTTTAAGCGTGGCCGTAGATCTCCCGATCGACGGCGCTGCTTCCCTCTTCTTCCTCTCTTCTCACACGACCTCACTGGCGACGAACAGCTTACAGGCGTGCACGGGACGGGATAGGTGCTCACCTAGGGTTGCTACGAAGCTGCGAGTGGTGGTGGTGGTGTCGTGGGGTGCTGGTGGCGTGACGACGACGATGCCCGAGCCTCCCACGTCGTGCTCCTCTCTGCGACGACGAGACAGACACGGCGGCGATGGCGCGGCTGATCCTGCATGCAAATCGATCGGGGAAGGCGCCAGGGACGCAGCTAAGCTCACGATGGTTGCACGCATGTAGAAATGGCGAGCGCTAAGGCACGGGATAAATCGTTACATCGGGGTAGATCTCTCGGTGGCCGGCGGTGAGATGTGCCCGTGTTGCTCGCACACGGCGAGGCACGGCTTGGCGTCTCGGGTGTGGTGTAGTGGAGGTGTGGGGAGTGGCTTGGCGAAGTGGCGTGGCCTGGAAGGCTTTGTAGCCACGAGGCTAGGGACGTGCTCCTCGGGTGCACATGGTTAAGCCGAGTTGGCATGCAGGGAGGTGGGGGGCCGGTTTCTTCGTGTCTTCCTGAGCCAGGGGCGGTGCAATAGGGCACCCGTGTCAATAGTGCAGCTAGAATAGCTAGGAATATGGAGAAAACGGTTGCAACTAGCTTCTCTCTCTCTCAGCTCACTCACAACCCGAGTCTCTCTTCTCTCCCCTGTTCCTTCCAAGCTAAGGCAACTCTCGGGCAAGCAAGCACATGGGATTACAGAGGGATCCAAGGCAATAACAATAGACACCAATTTCATTTAAAAATATGAAGAAATGGCAGAGAAAAAATCTCCAAAGTTTTGTTCAAAAACAGTTTCAGAAAATTCAGAAAAAGGCATTAGTGAGAATTTCACTAAGTGTTGAAAAACCAGTGATTTGAAGCAAAAGTTTGCTTCTGTTTGAAAGGGCAAATGAACTTGGATTTTCAAGATTCAAGTTGGTAATTGTTCTATGTACTTTCTAGTTTGAGAAAACAACCAGTACACAAAAATTGGAGTTGGTTAACCTTCTGAAAACAACTGTCCAAAAAGCTATGTTTCTGTTTTCCAAATAGAATTGGTTTCGCAATATTTTTATACTAGGAAAACAATCATGGATTAGGTTGTTTTCCAAGTGATAAAAATAAACCAGTGGCATTTAGTTGTATTCCATAACATGGTCAACCATAATACAACAAAAAAACAACAAATCAAATATGTTTACCCCCTGAAAACAAGTGTGGAAAACAGCTAGTTCTGCTGTTTTTCTGCTAAAAGTTTAAATAGGAATTTTTTTTCCAAAGCTATTTAAATACAAACCAAAATGTTTCCTTGGTCAAGACATGACTAAATAATGCTATCATGAGTGAATCAAGCATTCCCCAAAATTTGAGAAGAAAAATCTTAGGGTTTCCAGTTGAAAAACATCAGGCAGGAAATAATAAATCATCAGGGAAAATCCTCAAGTGAGTGAAAAGAAACACACCACTTATATTGCATAGATAAACATGACTACACAAACATGTTGTCCAATTAATTGTCTTACAAAAGTCTTAAGAGGCTTGCTAATTTAATATTAAACAAGTGATTAAAAACAGGGGTGTGACAGTACATCTGTGTGTAACTGGGCGTACATCCGTGTTGATTCTGAATGTACAAAAAAGTTTCTCGAAATTTATCAATATGGGATCTAGTTTTGAAGATCTCGATGCGAGAATCTCAAATATGAAAACGGTTCGTAATTTCAAAAAAGGTTCGCGAGATATTTCATTTTGAAGAAACGGATCTCGAATTAAATTTTTGCCAATCCATCCCCCGTCCGCGCGCGTGGGAAAGGGAAAACCCACCAAAACTATGTGGTGGTGACACTTGTCACGCATGCGGGCACCTTGTGGAGGCTAAGAGGAAGGAGAGCGCGACACTTGTCGCGCCCACAGCGCGCGCGGGGTGCCCTTCCGAAAGGGTTCCCTTTTTCTAGTGATTACCCCAGAAACCATGTCGGGTAGAAGTGAATCCGAGACACGTGGGAACCTGCTGTTTTTTGCTCGTTGTTGTTGTGTGTGAACGCTTGTGTAGCAGCCAATTTCTTCTCTGTCCCCGATTTCTTTTCTACGCGGCCGTTTCGGGGTAGCTCGTCGGTGTTCGCCCGCGCTCCAGCCTCGCCGCTCAGCGCGTCCCTCCGCCTGCGCCGCTACTCGCCCAGTGATGTCTATGCACGTTTTTATTTTTATAGACAGCGTTGGGCCTCCAAGTGCAGAGGTTTGTAGAACATCAGCAAGTTTTCCTTAAGTGGATCACCCAAGGTTTATCGAACTCAGAGAGGTAGAGGTCAAAGGTATCTCTCTCAAGCAACCCTGCAATTACGATACAAGAAGTATCTTGTGTTCCCAACACACCTAATACCATTATCAGTTGTATAGGTGCACTAGTTCGGCAAAGAGATAGTGAAATACAAGTAATATGGATAATAAGTGATAATAGCAATCTGAAATAAATATGGCAGCAAGCAAACATGTAGCAGACCTGGTTGTAAACGGTGTTTCAATGCTTAGAAACAAAGCCTATGTGTCATACTTTCACTAGTGAACACTCTCAACAATAATAACATAATTGAATGCATAAATATCTCTCTTCACTATGCTACTCCGAACCACTATCCGGTCGGATAACAAACACCAATCCATGCGTAGGGCTGTAACAGCACTCCTCAAGTTTGTATTCACTCTCTAGGGTACCTCACGCTGTCACTATGATCGCCCCAAATTAGTACTAAACAAACGCCACAATTTCATAGGGTCATCCAACACGAAATATAAATATCATGCTGATGCATGTAAAATGCATAGATGAATTTTGCATATTTTCACATGGTTTTCTATTACATATTGCATCATATAAGGGTATAATTGAATGTTTTATAGTATTTTGGGGTTAAATTACAAAGTCCCCCAACTCTTATGGAATTAACCCTGCCTGTCAGAAACCCCGTTTTCTATATTTTTGACGTTTCAGGGGCAAACTTCCGCGAAATCACCTGAAAATCTGCGGGGGTCATTTTCTTGGAAGGAGAAGACTTGCGGGCGAAGGATCCACGAGAATTGGGCAAGGAGGCCCAAAAGAGGACCCTCCACGCGGCCAGATTCCTTGGCCGCGTGAGAGGCCCCCTTTTGGCCCATGTGGCCCCAATTCCTTCCATCTTCGACTTACCGACTCCGTCTTGACCTAAAACCGACTATAAAAAGGGTCCCCCGTACCCTTACGGAGAGGAGCGCCGCTGAAACACCGAAACAGAGACCAGAAGTTCCAGATTAGAGGGGGAAAACTCCGGCGAGGCGCCGCCGGTGTGATCTCCTACCCCTCCAACGTCATCACCATCGACATCTCCATGAAGAGGGAGTAGTCCACCCCAGGGCTATGGGTTTGTGGAAGTAGCACTTGTATCTCTCTCTCTATGTGCTTCACTAATTAGATCCGTATGAGCTGCCTCACATGATTACGGGCACCGTTGTAATTCCTATGTGGTGGATCTTTTCTATGAGTTATTGAATCTGAGATTGCAATTGTTTCTCTTGAGTTATTTGAGTAGATGGATCTTATGTACCCCGTTCTTATTTGCTAGCTTTGATCAATCTAGTTCTTGAGAGCGTGTGTGGGGTGATGGGTGCATTAGTTGGAGTAACGGGGGGTGGCTAGTGCTGTGAAAGTGACAGAAGTTCAGCGATCCACTTAGGTTTTGTTAAACCTTTCTTAGTTAGCTCACTAGGGATAAAAAGGAGTACCTTGTTACCGGGGATTTGAAGTGACACTAATCAATCTACATGACTAGATCTAGCAAGTTCTTACTTCAACTTCATGTCACATTGCTTAAAGCTATACTCTGGTTTTTCCTTAATTATCGAGGTGTTATGATTTATTTCGCATCTTGGTGGAGTATAAGAGGGATCAATATGACCGTAGAGATATCTATGCTAGGACGTGATGACCATATGAAAGTACTCAATGTTAAACATGTTATTGTAATCTCACATGTAATTCTTTATGTCCACCGTCTACCACTTTATTTGAGAGAATGCAAGTGTGAAACCATGAACCCCGGTCCTATTTTAAATATAAGAAAACACTCTAGTTACTTTGCTGCAATTTACTTTACTTGCATCTCCAATTCGAATTTACATTATCTCCATCACCACTTGCATCACAAAAATACAAAAACAATCCATTGCATATTTATTTTCTCATTTGCATTTAGTAGTAGATTTAATTATTGCACATTTACTTTCAGTTTTGCATTGCAATTTAGAAGTTTCACACCTTGTGCTTGACAACCACTTGGTGAGGTTGAGGGCACAAAATTCTCTACTTGTTTGCAGGATCCTTGAGAAAGCTTGGAAGACAACTGCTAAAATACTGGCTCCCCAAGAGTTCGATATAAACCCTCGAGTCACCCTCGTGGGGAAGAAGTCTTGCCACTAGCTACACACTCTGCAGTTGGAGTCTCAACCTAGCCATCAAGAGTTTTTCTGGCGCCGTTGCCGGGGAGCCATAGGTGAAGGAGTTGTCCAAGGGAGCTCACAAGAAGTCTTCATCACCAACAAGGTGTCCAAACACCTAAGCTTGGGGAGGTTGCACCTACGTGAGTACCGTCCTTTCTATCTCCACCTTCTTTCAAGTAGATTGTTTTGTTTCTTGTCTTGTTTTTGTTTTTGTTCTTGTTTTTGTTTTGTCTTGCATATTTTATTTTAGTTTGCATTTTAGTTTTGCATTTAGTTATCTAGATTATTTTAGTATTTCTAATTTGCTTAGTTACTTTACTTTTGTTTTGCATAAAAAATTAAAAACTACATAAAACCTTGGAAAATGGAGCAGAGAACTTATTGGCCATTCAGTGTTAGGAATTTCCCTCAAGAGCTAAATATTCCCATTGAAAAATTAGAGGTAGATCCTAGTGTTATTAAAATGGTTTATGAATCTCGTTTCTATGGAAAGCCTAAAGAAGACCCTTTGTTCCATCTTAAGAAATTTGATGAAAGATGTAAAACTTTGAACTTGAATCATGCAAACATCAACACCACTAAAGTTAAACTCTTTCCCTACTCACTAGGGGGCAAAGCATTAGATTGGATATGAAGATGGCCTCCTAGCAATTTTACTACTTGGTTCAACTTAAGGGCTGCATTTATTGAAAGGTTTTGTCATGCTGAAAAGAATTACAATGTTAAACAATTGCTCATTACCTTTAAACAAGAAAAAGATGAATCAATGATACAAGCATGGGAGAGATTTAGAAGTAGAGCATATGGAATAGGGCATGGCTTTAGAGATTGGATACTTATGCATATGTTTTATAAGGGACTTTCTGAAACTTCTAGAGCCTTTTTAGATAATGAATGTGGGGGATCTTTTACTAGTACTAATGCTGCAAATACCCATGTTTTGCTTGAAAGTTTGCTCTTAGAGGTTAAAATTAAAGAGAGCTTAAAAAAGGCTGAAGTACCCGAGGATATTTTTGATGATCGCTATGAGATTTTTAATATGCATAATAGAAAAGGAAAAGTAGAGGAAATTATGATGCTTACTGAAATTAAGGATCCATTGCTTGATTTAGAAAAAAGTAGCTTGCAAGAAGTTATTGCTACTCTACAAAAATTTGCTAGTGATCCCACTATAAATGTTAATCAACCTGGCTTTGGATCTTATATTGCTAATCATGTCTTGCAAGAAAAAATTTCTAGGTACAAGAATGAGGCCATGATACCTCCTAAGCTTGGGGATGCATGGATCCCCAAGGTGCTAGTTTCAATTGGAAAAGAAATTCACCATGCTATGTTAGATCTAGGTTCTAGTGTATCGGTACTCTCTAAAGAATTATATGGATTGCTAGAACTAGAAAATTTAGAAAAGTGCTCAAGTGAATTTGTCCTTGCTGATAACTCTACTAAACATGCTTTAGGACAAGTAAAAGATGTTATGATTGAATTGCACATGACTTTTGTACCCGTTGATTTCATTATTATGGATATGGGGGATAAATCCCCTAGTCCTATTATTTTGGGTAGACCTTTTCTTCGTACTACAGGTGCAATCATAGACTCCAAGGAAGGGAATGTCAAGTTTCAGTTCCCTCACAAGAAAAGCATGGAGCACTTCCGAAGGAAGAGGGGCACGTTGAAGAACAAGCTCCCTCATGAGCTTTATCCCTCTTGATTATCAAGTAAGTAAAGCCTAGCTATATGGCTATAAAGAAAGCGCTTTACAGGAGGCAACCCGGTTGTTTTTGTTTGGATTTTCCTAGTGTCCTCTTGCTGTCTCAAGAGATTAGTTTTTTTGTTTTAATTCTGGATTTTTCAATAAATAGTCAAGTCAAACCCATTTGGACTTATAAGTTGCTATCCTAGTGCATGAAATTTCTGTTTCAGCACAAGTCTGCTCACGGTATGATTTTACGTTTTTTATTGGTATGTCGGATTGAGCTAATTTTTTTGTATGTTCTGCAAACTTTCGTCCTCTGTAAGCACAAAAATTGGCTTAATTTTTTGACGAGTCTAGATTAGGGTAAAACGTTCGTTTTGCTGCTGCTGCTTTTCTGGACAGATTCTGTCTTCTTTTGTTTTATGCACTCTTTGGGCTTGGGAATCGAATTCCATGATTCTTTCAAGCAAAAGAGTGAACATACAACATAATTAACCTTATTGTCTATCTACTGGAGCATTTGATTTGGAATTTTTCGCAGCAAGCATGTGATTTGTTTGTCCTTGCTAATCTCACCCCGGAGAAAAAGAATGAGAGAAACATGTTTTGTGAAGTTTTTTCACAGGGAATAGAGGAGCTGCGCCTCAAGAAATCCAAGAATGGTGAAAGCCATAAACTTGGGGATGTGATGAACACCCCACTGGAGCTACACTCTTTTGGTTAGCACACGTCTACTTTCTGTTTTTCTAAGCAAAGCATTTATCGTAGAGACTTGAAGCGTCTAGTTTTTATTTTTATTTTTGTTTTGATAAGACCACCATCATTTTATATGAGATTGAGCTACTGGAGTTTGGGGTTGGAATGTATTGGATGCTAGTATTATGACTTGGAATAGTGATGCCATGGTTGATTTGAAGAGCTACATATGTTTGCATGATTTAATAGGCTTTTTATGTGTAGAAATTTGCAATAATGTTGTCTTGAGCTATCTCTTATTCATGTCCTTGATGTTAATTTCTGGTTTATTTAGTTTGTCATGAAATGAGTAGTTCTATGGACATATGCATGCATAGTAGCTGGTCAACTATCTCCCTCTTGCTAGCCCAAAAATTTAAAAATTCCAACAAGTAAAAACTTGTTTCCAACACTCCTTAGCCAAGTATTTCCAGTGAGTCCGCCATATCTTCCCATTAGCTTCATTGCTATTCCGAGTATGTTCACCATGTTATTGTGTTATTTATGTTCTAAATTAAGACAATCACTTTATTAATTGTCATGGGTTGAACTTGGGATAGGACTCTCACGAACTTTTGAAGGCACACTTTACTTTTTATGCATCTAATAAACATGACCCAATAATGGGAGCCACAAGTTTTGCGTTTGACATGTGTGGTTGGGAGCTAGCTATAAACGTTTATCACCGGAAAGCTTTCAACATTGCACAAAAAAATTTACATTTGGTTGATATCATGTACTTTTGTTTTTGGACTCCTGCCATGCCGAAATGAAATAGAGGAATAGTAAGTTTTGATGAGTAAGTATCTATATGACTAGAGAAACGCATTGGGCCGCTAACCCAAGCCATGCTTTATCATGGTGGAAATTTACTTACAGCTTGAGTGACTCTACAACAGATCCTATAATAAAATAAGAAGCTATGCATAATAGTGAATGAAAATGAAAAGGATGATGAGTCTACTCCGTTTGTTCATCTTGTCATTGTAACATGGGCTTGTTTCCATGTCATGGGGCAAGAGGTACCTCTTTGCGGTTGTCTATGATGTCATTAATACTTATTATGATTGTACAAAGCTTATTAGGAATCTTAAGTTGAGTAATCAGGGAGTAGGTTTTCACACTCACGGGGCATGAGGCTTTCAACCACCTTGTCATTCTCATTACTTCAATACTCACAATTTTAAGATGCTAGTGATAAAGGGGAAATGAGAGTCCTAGATCAATGGATACCACATTTCAATTAGTAATTTTAGTTGAATAATTTAGAGGCTAAATAAGACTTGATCATGTTTTACCTCTACTCAATTTTCTCCGAAGTGTCCACCATATTTTCTATTCTCCATTATGCTATTCTTTGACCAATATAGGATTTTATTTTTCATTTTGTGTATGCATTTGGTCCATAGTGCTTTTATTTCATTATACACTTTGTGAACTTTCATGAAGCATCTTTGCTTGCATATTTGATATTTCTTACAACATGAATTGTATATTGCTACTCATTTCTAGTATTAATCATTTTATTATATGTAGCATGAATAATCCTCCTTGATATCCCATGATTGTTTCAATATGCAAAACCCATCTTAGTTTTATCACCTTCATACTCGAGGACGAGCATGGGTTAAGCTTGGGGATGTTGATGCATGTAAAATGCATAGATGAGTTTTGCATATTTTCACATGGTTTTCTATTACATATTGCATCATATAAGGGTATAATTCAATGTTTTATAGTATTTTGGGGTTAAATTACAAAGTCCCCCAACTCTTATGGAATTAACCCTGCCTGTCAGAAACCCTCGTTTTCTATATTTTTGACGTTTCAGGGGGCAAACTTCCGCGAAATCACCTGAAAATCTGCGGGGGTCATTTTCTTGGAAGGAGAAGACTTGCGGGCGAAGGATCCACGAGAATTGGGCAAGGAGGCCCAAAAGAGGACCCTCCACGCGGCCAGATTCCTTGGCCGCGTGAGAGGCCCCCTTTTGGCCCCTGTGGCCCCAATTCCTTCCATCTTCGACTTACCGACTCCGTCTTGACCTAAAACCGACTATAAAAAGGGTCCCCCGTACCCTTACGGAGAGGAGCGCCGCCGAAACACCGAAACACCGAAACAGAGACCAGAAGTTCCAGATTGGAGGGGGAAAACTCCGGCGGGGCGCCGCCGGTGTGATCTCCTACCCCTCCAACGTCATCTCCATCGACATCTCCATGAAGAGGGAGTAGTCCACCCCAGGGCTATGGGTTTGTGGAAGTAGCACTTGTATCTCTCTCTCTATGTGCTTCACTAATTAGATCCGTATGAGCTGCCTCACATGATTACGGGCACCGTTGTAATTCCTATGTGGTGGATCTTTTCTATGAGTTATTGAATCTGAGATTGCAATTGTTTCTCTTGAGTTATTTGAGTAGATGTATCTTATGTACCCCGTTCTTATTTGCTAGCTTTGATCAATCTAGTTCTTGAGAGCGTGTGTGGGGTGATGGGTGCATTAGTTGGAGTAACGGGGGGTGGCTAGTGCTGTGAAAGTGACAGAAGTTCAGCGATCCACTTAGGTTTTGTTAAACCTTTCTTAGTTACCTCACTAGGGATAAAAAGGAGTACCTTGTTACCGGGGATTTGAAGTGACACTAATCAATCTCCATGACTAGATCTAGCAAGTTCTTACTTCAACTTCATGTCACATTGCTTAAAGCTATACTCTGGTTTTTCCTTAATTATCGAGGTGTTATGATTTATTTCGCATCTTGGTGGAGTATAAGAGGGATCAATATGACCGTAGAGATCTCTATGCTAGGACGTGATGCCCATATGAAAGTACTCAATGTTAAACATGTTATTGTAATCTCACATGAAATTCTTTATGTCCACCGTCTACCACTTTATTTGAGAGAATGCAAGTGTGAAACCATGAACCCCGGTCCTATTTTAAATATAAGAAAACACTCTAGTTACTTTGCTGCACTTTACTTTACTTGCACTTTACTTTACTTGCATCTCCAATTCGAATTTACATTATCTCCATCACCACTTGCATCACAAAAATACAAAAAAAATCCATTGCATATTTATTTTCTCATTTGCATTTAGTAGTAGATTTAATTATTGCACATTTACTTTCAGTTTTGCATTGCAATTTAGAAGTTTCACACCTTGTGCTTGACAACCACTTGGTGAGGTTGAGGGCACAAAATTCTCTACCTGTTTGCAGGATCTTGGAGGAAGCTTGGAAGACAACTGCTGAAATACTGGCTCCCCAAGAGTTCGATATAAACCCTCGAGTCACCCTCGTGGGGAAGAAGGCTTGCCACTATCTACACACTCTGCACTTGGAGTCTCAACCTAGCCATCACATGCTAAACGACACGGTGCACACACTGTCACCTTTACACCGTGATCAAAGTGTCTACGTATATCTCATAACAAAACTACTTGAGTAGTATAACAGATGAAGAGTAACATCTACTTATTCAACTAGATTACAAAGCACATGATCACATAAAGATCACACCATGGGAGTGAGAGATGAAACACATACCTACCTGTAGAGCCCTCAGCCCTGGGGAAGAACTACTCCCTCCTCTTCATAGGGGACAACAACGGCGATGAAAATGGCGGTGGAGTCGATGGAGATGGATCCGGGGGCACTTCCCCGTCCCGGCGGGGTGCCGGAACAGAGATCTTTGTCCCCCGAAACTTGTAGGCGGAGGAGCTACGTAACTTTTCATGGAAGGAGGCTGATATTTTTAGGGTTTATGTCTCAGGGGAATAAATAGGCGAAAGGGCGATGTCGGTGGGTGGCCAAGGGGCCCACACCACTAGCTGGCGCGGCTAGGGGAGCCCGCGCGAGCCTATGGTGTGGGGGCTCTAGCCCCCCCCCCCTCTGGTTCTCCTTTGGACTTCCTTGACATGTCGGGAATTCTAAGACTTTAGGCTTTTGTTTAGTCCAATTCCGAGAATATATTTCTAGAACAACTTTTCTGAAACTAAAAACAGCAGAAAACAGGAACTTGCTCTGTGGCATCTTGTCAATAGGTTAGTCACAGAAAAATCATAAAAATGACATAAAGTGTATAAGAAACATGTAGCATATAGTATGAAAACAACATCAAACATCAGAAATTATGGATACGTTTATGACGTATCAACATCCACAAGCTTAGTTCCTACTCGTCCTCGAGTAGGTAAACGATAAAAACAAATAATTTTTTAGGTGACATGCTACAAACATAAACTTGATCATCATAGTAATGTAAAGCATATAAACTAGGATAAAATGAATAAAGGTTGTGGTTTATAGTTGATATCAAATAGAATAATGTATGAACCATTAGGAAGAACAAAGTAAAACTTTTCCATGAATCAATACTAAAAGACAATCAACCGTGCAAGGTTTATTAGAGATGATTTAAGCTTCAAGAACAACAATATAATCATCCAAGGCATCAAACTCTCACAACAACTCTTGTTAGGATCAAGTCAAGTGACAACAATATGCACGTAGGAAAATCATTAAAATATTTGTGCACTCAAAACAAGCAAGCGTTCTGTATTGGTCCCCGACACCAGGATGTTATGGCTAAAAGAACATTATGGAGGGTTTGGATGGTCAATGGAAGAAAGTCTTACACAACTGAAAGTGATCATTAGACAAGAGGAAGTCTTATAATCGAAGTTATGCAAGAATTAGTGATTGCCACACAACGGATGCACATAGAGAAATAAGTGTATGAAAGCTCTGCAATGGAACTAGTGGGGGTGCATCCAGCTTGCTTGCTCACGAAGAACTAGAGCTATTTTGAGGAGACTCATCATTGGAATATACAATCCAAGTTCTATAATGTGAGTTCCCCACATAGTTATGCAAGTCATAATTTGAAAACTCTCTCCAAACTGAAATATTTGTGCTAAATAAAGCACAAGTGTGGAATAAATGATAGTAATGTTGCCCCTCTCTCTTTGATTTATAACCTCAGTGGTAGGGGCAACACTCTATTTTACAATGAATCATCACACTTTTAGTACTCATAACTCAAACTGAAATATCTCTGATGTATATAAAACTAAATGCTCCTGGTAGTGTAGCAGTATGCAAAATAACAATGAAGCATGACATCAAGTAACATAATGAGGATGGATTTTGTATGGAAATATATCTCGGAATGACTATGGAAATGCCATGGTAGGTAGGTATGGTGGCTGTTTTGAGGAAGATAATTTTTGGCTTATGTGTAGAAGAACAAAGTTCTCCCACGGGGTTTGGATGCACTGGCAAAGTTTGGACCAACTCTCAGTGTGAGAATGAGCAATGCACAGTACCAAAGAGGCTAGCAAATACGGATGGTGGAAGTGCCAGAAAACCGTAACATAGAACTCACAAGTTAAAAGATTACAACTAAAATCAAGATCTTACAAGGCATAATGAAAATCACTCCAAGAGGGTCCATGGCAGTGACAAGTCACTGTTAGCTACCCCGACCGTAGCACGTAACAAAAAAGCCATTACGATTGCTATCAGCAAAGGAAGTCATATACCATTATCCCATCAACTGGTTATTTGAGTGTGACACAGTTTAAAGCTTTTAGACCAACCATTAATTGTTTTAATTTACTAAACCAACAAGTTTACGATTAATCATATTAATATCTCAAAACAACAGCAAATAATCAAGTGAAACAGTTTAGTGATCTACAAGAATATGCAAGCTTTTTCGTTATGCCATCTACCACATATAGCATTTTCTATTTCCATGAAGCACCATTCAACAAAAATTCTCCAACTAATATAGAAATGAAGCAATAGAGTGCTAACATAACTCTACTAGAACTAACAGCTCTAAATAAGAGATGCATGAAAAACAGGAGCTAACAGGATTTGCAACAGCTAGAAGAAAACTAAGAATACGAGCATAACGAGTATTCATATGAAAAAGCGGAGCGTGTCTCTCTCCCACATAAAGAATGCTAGGTTCCAACAATATTATTGCAGCAGGGAAAAAGAAAACAAAAGAAAAGCAAACATACGCTTCAAATAAAGTGCATATGATGTGACCGAATAAAAATATAGTTTCACTAGAAGTGACCTGATAATTTGTTGATGAAGAAGGAGATGCCTTGGGCATCCCCAAGCTTAGACGCTTGAGTCTTCTTAGAATTTTATGGGATGAACCACGGGAGCATCCCCAAGATTCGTCTTACACTCTTCTTGATCTCACTATATCACCCTCTTCTCTTGACCCTTGAAAACTTCCTTCACACCACACTCAAAGTAATTCGCATTGGAGTGTTAGTGCACAATAAAAAATTCATGGGTTCTGCATGGGAACAAGTGTTATTGATACTTTTAAACATTATCTATAGCCACTGATGTTTCGTGAAGCAAAGAAATCCACTCTACATAGTAAAAGAGCGAATGCAAGAAAAATGACAGAATCTGCCAAAACCAGAACAGTTTGTAATGACAAAAAAATTCAGGGCACTTAAGTTGTTCAAATCGAAAAACATAGAGAACAAAAAAAGTTTCGGATCTAGATGAGGAATAACCACAAAAAGTTTCAGGTCATTTTGATCTTTCTATGAATTATACGCTTTTTTATCGTGGACAGCAGAAATCTGTTTCCTGCGAAGAAATCCAAAACTAACACAAACTTTCGCTAGAAAATTTACTTGGCACAACTAATACATGATAATAAAGATACAAAGGAGTTTCTACATAATAATACAACACCTTGACTCAAAGAAAACAGAGAAAAACAAAGCAAAAAATAAAAACACGGGTTATCTCCCAAGAAGTGCTTTTCTTTAACGCCTTTCAGCTAGGCATGATAATTTGAGAAGATGCTCATAATTGAAGAAAAAGAGAGCACCAAGAAGCAAATGTAAAACAAATTTAAGTCTAACCCACTTCCTATGAAAAATAATCTTGTAGAAAAAGAAGTCATGAAAGCACAAAGCAACAAGCATAGGAAAGCAAAACAAGTGCACCTTCAAAAATTTCAACATAAAGAGGGGAAACTTTCAGTAGCATCATGAATGAAATTAACAATATAACTATCACATAAAACATCCTTATCATGATCCAGGTGCATAAAATAATTATTACTCTCCACATAAGCATAGTCATTCTCACTAATAATAGTGGGAGCAAATGCAACAAAATAGCTATCATTATTATTCTCATCACCATAATCGTCAAATATAGAAGGCATATTATAATCATAACTAACTTTCTCCTCAATAATAGGTAGAACTAGAATACCACAATCATTATAATCATCATATATTGTAAGCAAAGTATCATCAAAGAAAATTTCCTCCTCAAAACTTGGGGAACTAAAAATATCATTTTTCATAAAAACTAGCCTCCCCAAGCTTAGAATTTTCCATAGCATTAGCAATAACGGTGTCCAAAGAATTCATACTAATAACATTGCTACTAGCATGCAAATAAAGCTCCATATGTTTTTTAATTTTCTCTTGAAACACTTCATGTCCTAACTCAAGATAAATATTATAAATCTCTCTCATATTTTTGTTGTTTTCCATTAAGCTTAACTAGTAAAAATAAAAACAAGGATCAAGTAAAGATAAGCCTAACTACTGAAATAAAAACAAGAAACAAAAAGATATAATGGCAGAATCTAAAGGAAATAACTTCGAGCACTCACACCCAAGGATGTGAATACCTTTTACCTTACCTTCCCAGCAATGGCGCCAGAAAAGAGCTTGATTTCTACGCACACATCTATTCTTGTAGACAGTGTTGGGCCTCCAAGTGCAGAGGTTTGTAGAACAGCACCAAGTTTCCCTTAAGTAGATCACCCAAGGTTTATCGAACTCAGGGAGGTAGAGGTCAAAGATATCCCCCTCAAGCAACCCTGCAATTACGATACAAGAAGTTTCTTCTGTCCCCAAGACACCTAATACAATTGTCAGTTGTATAGGTGCACTAGTTCGGCGAAGATATAGTGAAATACAAGTAGTATGGATAATTATAAGTGATAATAGCAATCTGAAATAAAAATGACAGCAAGCAAACATGTAGCAGAACTGGTTGTAAATGGTGTTTCAATGCTTAGAAACAAGACCTAGGGATCATACTTTCACTAGTGAACACTCTCAACAATAATAACATAATTGAATGCATAAATATCTCTCTTCACTATGCTACTTCGAACCACTCTTCGGTCGGATAACAAACACCAATCCATGCGTAGGGCTATAACAACACTCCTCAAGTCTGTATTCCCTATCTAGGGCACCCCACGTTGTCACTATGAGCGCCCCAAATTAGTACTAAACAAACGCCAAAATTTCATAGGGTCATCAAACACAAAATATTAATATCATGCTAAACCACACGGTGCACACACTGTCACCTTTACACCGTGATCAAAGTGTCTATGGAGATCTCATAACAAAACAACTTGAGTAGCATAATAGATGAAGAGTAACATATACTTATTCAACTAGATTACAAAGAACATGATCACATAAAGATCACACCATGGGAGACAGAGATGAAAGATATAGCTACCAGTAGAGCCCTCAGCCCCGGGGAGGAACTACTCCCTCCTCGTCATTGGATACAACAACGGCGATGAAGATAGCGGTGGAGTCGATGGAGATGGATCCGGGGGCACTTCTGAAAGGACATAGTTCCTAAATCCTATTTTCGGTGTTTGATCACAACATATGGAAGGTCTAATGTTTACCCTAAGTTTACTCAGAGCATATCATGGATAAAATGCAACCATACATCCCCGTAGACACTCATACGATGGACAACAAAAATGGAGAAAAGTCTAAGAAAAGAGAGGAGAAGAAAGAAGAAGAAAAGGAGAAAGTGGGGGGACCCGGCCGGCCTGGCCGGGCTCCTAGGCCGTGCTGGTCAGGCTGTGCCCCGGCCTTGCTCCTCTCCACGGCGGCCCCAGGCCAGTCCCTAGGCCGGGTCACACGGGCGGGCGCTCGGCCCCAGCTGCCTCTCCACACCGGCCCCAAGCCGGTCCCTAGGCTGGGTCGCACGGGCGGGTGCCCGACCCCAGCTGCCTCTCCACGCCGGCCTAGGCTGGCCTCCCAGGCCGGGCCAGCGCCACGCCGGCCTCCCCTCGTCGCCCACGCCGGCCCCAAGCCGGGCTGCACCAGGCCGGGGTGGGAAGGGCCATCCGGCCCGTCCCCTGTCCATGCTGGCCCTAGGCCGGGCCCCTAGGCCGGGGTGGGATTGGCCCTTGCCCTGGTCGCCCCAGGCTGGCATGGCCGGCCCCCTAGGCCGGGGTGGGCTGCATAGTGGGGGGAACACCCCCAACGACCGTTTTCTCGCCCCCGGGTATAAAAGAGATGGTTCTTCTACCTTTAGACTTGTCAATCCCACTCACTCACTCTCCACCATTGATTGACCAAGCTCAAGCTCAAGCATCTCCTCAAATCCCCAACCAAAGCTCGTGATACTTTGGGATTTGAAGGAGACACCACCGATCTACAACTCCGCCAAGTCGATTAGAAATCCACCCATTCATCCCTTTGGGATCTTGTCATTCTTAGTTCATTGGAGCCAAGAATCTTGTTTCTCTTAGCTCATCGGAGCTCGGAGCCTTGTTGATATCCCCGGTGATCTTATGCTCGTGGATCTTGCTTCTCGGAGTGTTGGGGGCTCACGGGATTCGGTGAGGACCCTCCAATCTTGTGGAGTGTGCCTCATCCTTGTAAAGGTTCTACTTGTCAACTTCAACGGCAACATAGTGATTCGAGCCTATCCACATTGGTAGAAGGACTCGAAGGAGATACAGTGTGCCATTTGAGGGCTACTCAGTGTTCCACTTTGGTGGCACCGCACCGCTCCAACGGAGATTAGCTTCCATTAGGAAGTGAACTTCGGGATAAATATCCGCGTCATTATGTTCGGTTATTCCTCAACTTACCTTTACTAGTTACTACTAGCTTAGTCATATATTCACCTTGTGCTAGTTGTACTTGCTCAACATATAGGATTGTTCACCTAGTTGCATAATATAGATAATCTATATTTGAGCATTACCTTGTTAACTTGAAAAAGAAGCTAAAATTTGTAGTTAACCTATTCACCCCCCCCTCTAGTTAACCTCTCGATCATTCAATTTCCCCGTCCCGGCAGGGTGCCGGAACAGAGATTTATGTCCCCCGAAACTTGTCGACGACGGTGGCAGAGCTACGTAACTTTTCGTGGAAGGAGGCCGATATTTTTAGGGTCTATGCCTCGGGGGTAATAAATAGGCGAAAGGGCGATGTCGGTGGGTGGACGAGGGGCCCACACCACTAACCGGCGCGACTAGGGGGCGCCCGCGCGAGCCTATGGTGTGGGGGCTCCAGGGCCCCCCTCTGGGTCTCCTTTGGACTTCCTTGACAGGTTGGGAATTCTAAGACTTTTGGCTTTTGTTTCGTCCAATTTCGAGAATATTTCCAGAACAAATTTTCTGAAACTAAAAACAGCAGAAAACAGGAACTAGCTCTGTGGCATCTTGACAATATGTTAGTCCCAGAAAACCCATAAAAATGACATAAAGTGTATAAGAAACATGTAACATATAGTATGAAAACAACATGGAACATCATAAATTATGGATACGTTTATGACGTATCACCCAGCGCCACAACGGGATTGTGTTCCGTGTGCAAGCTCCAGCACTGCGCCATGCGCCGCTTCGTCGTCGTCTCCACAAGGTCGCCCGGTGGTCAACCCAAGCTCCAACTCGACGCCGTTTAGTAGGACCTTGACATTAAGGGTCGATTTTTCTTCTCTACTATGAAAATTGAATTTTTCGTTGCAGATTATTTTGGTTTGTTGAAAATTTTGTTTATAGAATTATTATTGTCTTCCAAACAGATAAATCAAGGGAGAGTACTGTGGTGTGACAAAGTGTTTAGGGTGAGAGGGGTGTTTTCACCTAACCCCCTTTGGAAAATACACCAAAATGCTTTCTAATACCCTCTTGCCAAACAAGGCCTAAGGAATGGACCGACACATACAAATTGTCGTTCCTTAAATTTCTTTTTAAAAGTTGTTATTATTTCCCATTCAAAAATGTAGTTCACCTAAATAAAGAAGTAGGAATACCCTAAAAAATTCAAAAAAATTAAAATCTTCGTATCTCATATTCATTTCTTTTGCATGTTGCATCTAGCAGACACTATTTATTTCTTAGGGTATGTACTTTATCCCTAAAAATAGGGTATGTACCAAGGACGGAGCTAGCGGGGGCAAGCTAGTGCCATGGCTCCCCCATATGCTGGAAAAAAGTGAAATACATCTTCGAATATTTGGATTTTATCTCCAAATTAACCTATGTGGCCTCCTCTAAGCTATAGAACGTTGGATCGCCCCCTAGTATGAATTTCCTGGCTCTGTCACTGTTATGTACAACGGATGGTCGTCTTGTTTGCCCTAAACCTCTTTCTTATCTAGAAATGGCAATAAAGGTATGGTGTACAACAAATTATCGCTCGGTGTTATCTCGTTAATTATGACATCTTCAAGCAAGGACGGAGCCAGGAATGATAGAAAGAGAGGGATAATTAGACACTAGATTGTTTGGACGGGGCATATAGTCAATTTCTTACAAACTTTGGGGTGATCTACATATTTTATAGGGGTTTTCGGAAGAAGAAAAATACTCTCACAGGGGGCCATGGCCCCTAGTTTGCACCCTGGCTCCGTCCCTGTCTTCGGGTTAACATGATTGAGAAACACGGTAATAGGATATAATATAGAAATTTGAAGAATTGGAAGTGCCGAACACACAAAAACCTGTAGTAATAGTTGTTACATAGAACAAATTAAAAGCAGCTCAAATCTTAAATGAATGTTCGTAGATTATGGTTGGAGTACATTTCAAAATTTGGATGATGTATGAAAAATCAATCCATGAGAATGTGGGTAGCACAATTCTTTTGATCGAAAAGACATTCACAACAAAAGTTCCCAAGAAATCCTGCAAACTAAATAGACCATTAATGTCTGCATGCTCGTAAATTTAGATGGTGATTTAAATAAAATTGTGACACATGTTACTATGAGATGACATCAAGTACATTGAAGTAGAAAAGGGCTTATCTTGAGTGCTAAGAGATGGAACCATAGTTAAGAGAATGTGCATACTTTTTCATTTTGTCCCTTTTATTCAACATTATCCTACTTACATGGTTAAGAGATGCGTCATGCTGAAACGTATCTATTTCATTTGAAACTTAATTCCGTATTTTTTTATGAAATTGATTAGTTTTTTAGAGCTAACTCTATAATATATGCACAAAGCATTCTTCTTGTTCATCGAAGAGCATTGATTACCCACAAGTATAGGGGGTGTATCGTATTACTTTCGATAAATAAGAGTGTCGAACCAAATGAGGAGCAGAAGGTGTTGACAAGCAGTTTCGATGAAGGAATAACTGTAAATACTGGAAAACAGATTTGTAGGGTTTTTTGATATTGCAGATAAATAAAGTGCGAGTAAATAAAATGCAGTAATAATAATTGCAGCGAGTGACCCAATCCTTTCTTCAGCAAAGGACAAGCCGATGAGTTTACTTATGATTAACAAACGTTCTCGAGGACACACGGGAGGTTTCTGTCAAGTGCTTTTGTTCCATGCAGCTGAATAATGTTCGGTGTTTTGATAAGTGTTGTGTGGGTGAACCTATGCTAATGTAACGTCCCATCCAAGAATAATACATACTTGTGATTATACCCTTTGCAAGAATCCGCAACTAATAAGAACATAATTAAGAAATAAATCTAACCACAACTTTAAACTCTGGGATCCTACGCTCCCTCGTGTAATGGTTTCCTAACGGGGGGTTAGGTTTCTGTCACTCCGGCAACCCCACAATTAGTAGCCAAATACACGATGCATTCCCCTAGGCCCATAAATGGTGAAGTATCATGTAGTCGACGTTCACATGACACCACTAGAAGAATAACACCACAACTTAAATATCAAACATTAAATATTACTCAACATTACTTCACTACTGACAACTTGAATTCTCCCATGTCCTCAAGTACAACAGGAACTAATCACAAATATCATATGGATCATAATCAGAGGTGGTATAATGGATAATAACAATCTGGTCATAAAGTGCAAACACCAATAAATCTCACAAGCATCAACTACTAACAATTAATCCACACCGGGAGAGAGATCTAATGCAAAACAACAATAGAGGCCCCTAATTGTTACAACGGGATGAAGGTGGATGATGAGGGTGATGGTGTTGGTGGTGATGACGATGATAATGACGATCTTGATGATGCCCGGAGCGATGACGGTGACGATGGCGGTGATTTCCCCTCTCCGGAGAGGAATTTCCCCGACAGATTTGTCCCTGCCAGAGAGCTTTTTTCTCTCTGGTGTTTTCCGCCCCGCAGCGGCTAAGGAATAATTCTTCGAGGATGGAATGTGGCTTAGGGTTCCCTGGGGTCAGGGGGCCAAAGATGACCCCCGGAGGTGGGCCAGGGTGGCCACACCCCTAGGTGGCGCGGCCGGGGGGCGCCACCCCTAGGTGTGGGCCCCTGGTGGCCCCCCTCTGGCTCTCCATCTGGCTGTGTTCCTCCTCGGTACTTTTAGGAACCCCCGGATGTCCCCCTTCTTCTTCTGATCTTCTGAAATATGGTATCTCGACGGTGCTTTTTCCATCAGATTTCTGGTCCCGGTGTTTATTCTCCAAAAATTATAAAACATGCAAAATAAGATAAAATAACATAAGAGATGCATCATAACATGAAATATATCGATGAATAACAGAAAATTATGATATAAAATAATGATGCAAAATGGACGTATCAACTCCCCCAAGCTTAGACCTCGCTTGTCCCCAAGCGAAACTGAACTCAGGAAACATGACCAAAGTTTTATGGAGTGAAGAGTCGATAAATAAAATACGGACAAGAAGCATCACATTTACCTATGCACCAATCATTATAGACATCAACTTCCTCTCATATAACTTAACTTGAAACAAGTAAAGGGAGTCACAAACAAAGATACAAAAGAGAGAATCAAAATTGGTGATGGCAAACTTCGTTCTTGGCCAAAGAACATTTAATGAAATTATACTTATCTTAGGTTAAGTCTTTATAACAAGGTTTATAGTGTAGGGCTTAACATGTTTAATTATAACACTCTTTTATAGTGATTCATAGCTTTCAAAGTAATATTCATTCGGATAATAAAGCATGTGCTAAACAAGGAAGGATAGAAAACATGATTGAATAAATCAACATATAGATGATGAGAACACAACAAATCAAATGCTTGCTGGAGACAGAAGGAAATGGGTTTACTGGCTCAACATAAAAGTAAAAGATAGGCCCTTCGCAGAGGGAAGCATTGACTACTCATGTGCTAGAGCTTTTATTTAATAAAGCGGAGTTATAAAATGCATGACACTCCTCCCATCCATATTACACAAACCATGGCTAACCGAATCCTCGGGTGCCTGCCAACAATCACAAACCGTGGAGGAGTGTCTAAATTTTGAGAGGTGTATATTTATGTCAACGAATGGCAAACAGAAAATACAGTACGTCACAAGCCAACTAGACTCACAAGAGCGGCTCCCATAGAAGGACGCAACTGGTATAGAAGGTCAACCCTCTTTCTCTTTTGTTTACACAATTATGCTTTGACTGATAAATCAGGGGCAAAAAGAGTGAAGAGAATTTGTATTATTATTTGGGGCTGGGAACCCCGCTGCCAGCTCTTCTAGCATTTGGATAAGCGGATGAAGCCACTAGTCCAGGTGTGTGTGAGTCCAATCAACAAGTGAGATAAAGATTCTCTATTTGCGTCCTCATGAGCTAAAACAGGAACACAAAACAAGAGTAATTTGAAAGTTTTAAAGGTAGCACATAAGAAATTTACTTGGAGTGGCGGTGAAATACCACATGTAGGTAGGTATGGTGGACACGAATGGCAAGGTTTTGGGTTTTAAGGTTTGGATGCACGAGAAGCATTCCCTCTCGGTAAAGGGTTTTTGGCTAGCAAGGCTGGGTAACAAGCATAAGAGTTGAAGGAAAATAAACAAATATACATATGATGAAACCAATCATGCAATCTTCATTGAAAGCACAAACGATCTTAACTTGTGAATACTAAGTTTATGAGCTAATAGGCAAATTCCTTTTTCTTATACTAGCAACTCAAATTATTATTTCTGCTGACCCAAGCTAAGTATGCCAAAACCAACTAGATTAACTTGATGATCTCTAGAGTGATACCAAATACTAATAGCAAGCTCAACCATATGAAAGATGTTGAAAACTGAAATAAACTTCATAGAAAGTAAATGTTGAAACTTCTCATTAATAATTCAAACCGGAAACTCACACCAACGGATACAACGATAACCAACTAGGGAGAGACACTTCCATATTGCAAACCATCCTATATGATAAATTCTCTACTAATGATATGACTCTACTGGAAAAAGTAAAAAGATGAAAGATAGTGATTTGATACCGCGGCACTCCCCCCCAAGCTTGGAACAAGCCGAGGGGATGCCAAAACCAATGACGAATCAATTCTTCGGTGATGGTGGTAAATCCTTCTCGATGAGCTTATCAATAGATTTCTTCAGATCTTCAATCGCTAACATAAGCATACACATCACCTCCGTATTGCGATCAATACAGTTTGCATGCTTGTCAGACGATGAATCCCAGCCACCAAGCTTTTTCCCCCACTCTTCCTTAGGTTGAGAGCTTCCTTCATCTGCACGGTTAGAACGATTCATATCCCACATAGAGGGCAAGTCCCTATTGGGCACCTTTTTGCTCTGATAATCATGAATTAATGTGTGGAAGTAGTTCTTGATTCCCGCATCAGGTGTCTTCGAAGCCAGGGAGTAATGTGGAACCTTCCCTCCGGTGCTCATCCGCGCGTTTCTCTTGAGCTTCAAGGGGTTAGCCACCACCCCAATGCTTGCAACGGTGGCGCGTGGACGCACTTGTGGGTTTTGTTCTACATCTCCTTCAGCTCCACTCGCGATCTCCTCCTCCGGCTTTAGGTCTTGGACATCATCTTCCTTGGGTCCCTTCCCCTTGTTGTCGTTGGCGGAGACCATGATGCTTCTAAAACTGAAAAAAGATCCTGGCAGAAACAGCTTGAAACATAAACACGACGAGAAAACTATATACGGACCTCGGGGGGTCCGGGGGATTATATAGCAAAAAGTTTCATAACGAAAGGAAAGTCCAAGTCGAAAACGAGTCGGAGAGGGGCTCCGTGGCACCCACACCATGGGCTGGCGCGGCCAGAGGTAGGCCCGCGCCACCCTATGGTGTGGAGCCTCCGGGCTCCGTCTCCCTCTTGTTTCCGGATTTTTCATATTTTCCAAAAACAGTAAAAATATAAGTTGAAAGATGTTTCCCGGACATTTTCTTACCAAAACTGTTACCTATTTGAAAACTGACTCTGCAATTTCTGAAATATGCTTCCTAATAAACTCCTCCGGGATGATGGCTTGAATACAATCAACATTTTCATTATAAGGATCTCCGGAGATATAATGCTTGAGTCTTTGGCCATTCACCACTTGTGAAGAGTTGTCTTCAAGGGAAACAATTTAAATTGCCCCCGAACGATATACCTCTTCGATAACAAAAGGTCCTTCCCATCTCGAGAGTAATTTTCCTGCAAAAAATCTAAGACGAGACCTATACAATAGCACTTTCTCACCAACATGAAATTCTCTTTTACTTATTCTCTTATCATGCCACCTTTTAACTTTCTCTTTAAATAGCTTAGCATTTTCATATGCTTCACTCCTCCATTCATCTAGAGAACTCAAGTCAAGCAACCTTTTCTCACCAGCAAGTTTAAAATCTCTATTTAGGTCTTCCACTGCCCAATAATCTTTGTGTTCTAATTCTAGGGGAAGTGACAAGCTCTTCCATAAACCATTTTATAAGGACACGTGCCCATGGGATTTTTATAAGCAGTTCTATAAGCCCACAGGGCATCATTTAATTTCTTAGCCCAATTTTTCCTAGATTTGTTAACAGTCTTTTGCAAGATAGATTTGATTTCTCTATTTGATAATTCTACCTGCCCACTAGTTTGAGGATGGTAGGGTGAAGAAATTCTATGATTAACATCATATTTATCAAGGGTTTTTCTAAAACCACCATGAATAAAATGAGAACCCCCATCAATCATAAGATATCTAGGCACACCATACCTAGGGAAAATAATATATTTAAGCATTTTCAATGAGGTTTCACCATCAACACTTTTAGTAGGTATAGCTTCTACCCATTTAGTAACGTAATCAACATCAACAAGAATATGAGTATAGCCTTTTGAAGGAGGGAAAGGACCCATAAAGTCAAAACCCCAACAATCATACATTTCAATAACAAGAGAATAATTCATAGGCATTTCATTACGTCTAGAAATATTTCCAACCCTTTGACATTGTTCACAAGATAAAACAAATTTTCTAGCATCTTTAAAGAGAGTAGGCCAATAAAAAACTGATTGTAGAACTTTATGTGCAGTTCTATCTCCAGCGTGATGTCCTCCATAAGCACTACTATGAAATTTTCTCAATATCTCCTGTTGTTCATTTTCAGGAACACATCTTCTCATAATACCATCAACACCTTCTTTATATAAGTGTGGGTCATCCCAAAAATAACGCCTCAAATAATAGAAGAATTTTCTTATTTGCTGAGCTGTAAAGGTAGGAGGCAAATACTTGGAAACAATAAAGTTAGCATAATCAGCATACCATGGACTCTCTTGAGAGCTTACTTTTATTGCAGCTAACTGTTCATTAGGAAAACTATCATTAATAGGAATAGGGTCATCAGGGATATTTTTTCTAATCTAGACAGATTATCAGCAACAGGATTTTCAGCACCCTTCCTATCCACAATATTTAAATCAAACTCTTGTAAGAGAAGCACCCATCTAATAAGCTTAGGCTTACCATATTTCTTTTCCATAAGGTACTTAATAGCAGCATGATCAGCATGAATAGTAACTTAAGAATCAACTATATACTGCCTAAATTTATCGCAAGCAAAAACTACAGCTAGGAATTCTTTCTCAGTGGAAGCATAATTCTTTTGAGCAACATCAAGAGTTTTACTAGAATAATGAATGACATTTAACTTCTTATCTATCCGCTGTCCAAGAACATCACCTACAACATAATCACTAGCATCACACATAATTTCAAATGGTAAATTCCAATCAGGTGGTTGAAAAATAGGGGCATATATTAAAGCCTTCTTTAAAATTTCAAAAGCTTCTTTACAATCTTCATAAAAAAAATGGTACATCTTTTTGAAGAAGATTATTAAGAGGTTTTGATATTTTCGATAAATCTTTAATAAATCTTCTGTAGAAACCAACATGACCAAGAATACTACAAATACCTTTAACATCCCTGGGACAGGGCATTTTCTCAATAGCTTCAGCTTTAGCTCTATCAACTTCAATACCTCTTTCAGAGATTTTATGTCCAAGAACAATTCCTTGATTAACCATAAAATGGCATTTCTCCCAGTTAAGAACAATATTAGTCTCCTCGGATCTCTGTAAAACTTTATCAAGATTCTGCAAACAATTATCAAAAGAAGTTCCATAGACAGAAAAATCATCCATGAAAACTTCCACAATCTCTTCACAAAAACCATGAAAGATAGCATACATGCATCTTTGAAAAGTAGCAGGAGCATTACATAAACCAAAAGGCATACGTCTATAAGCATTGGTTCCATAAGGACAAGTGAAAGTTGTTTTCTTTTTATCAAGTTTTTTAACAGCAATTTGAGAAAACCCAGAATAACCATCAAGAAAGCAGAAATGAGTTTTCTTAGACAACCTTTCTAACATTTGATCAATAAAAGACAAAGGATAGTGAACTTTCTTAGTAACTTTGTTAACCTTCCTAAAATCAATGCACATCCTATAGCCAACTACTACTCTTTGAGGAATAATTTCATTGTTCTCATTTGGCACAACAGTCATCCCTCCTTTCTTATGGACACAATGCAAAGGACTAAGCCATCTACTATCAACAATATGATAAATATTACTAGAGTCAAGGAGTTTCAATACCTCATTTCTTACCACATCCTTCATCTTAGGATTTAAACGGCGTTGATGCTCAACAACTGGCTTTGCATCAGGTTCAATATTAATAGCATGCTGACAAATAGTAGGAGAAATCCCTTTCAAATCATCAAGAGTATAACCAATAGCAACTCTATGTTTCTTAAATATCCCCAATAATCTCTCTTCTTTTTATCATAAAGTTGAGAACTAATAATAACATGATATAATTTCTTATCATCAATATGAGCTTAGTTAAGATTATCGGGCAAAGGCTTTAAATCAAAAACAGGATCTTCCTTTGGTGGTAATGTTGTACCCAAGTCTTCCACAGGTGAATTATGTTTCAGCATTGCTGGCTGATGTAGGAAAATCTCATCAATTTCACTCATTTCTTCCATAAAGACATCACTTTCGTGGTCTTCCATGTATTGCTGCAAAGGATTGTTAGGAGCAAGATAAATAGCAGCCAATTGTTCAACTTTATAATTTTCATTAGGCAATTCAGCTTCATATGGTGCTTTAGCAAATTTGGAGAAATTAAATTCAAAAGACTCTCCATCAAACTTTGTAAGATTTTTCTCCTTTCTATAATCAATAACAGCACCACAAGTATTTAAGAAAGGTCTACCAAATATAATAGGACAAGTATCACTAGCAGAAGTGCCTAGTACTAGAAAATCAGCAGGATACTTAGTTTTACCACACAAGACCTCCACATCTCTAACAATACCAATTGGAGAAATAGTCTCCCTATTAGCAAGTTGAATAATCACATCAATGTCTTCAAGTTCAGAAGAACCAATTTCATGCATGATTTCTTTATAAAGCTCATAAGGAATAGCACTAGAACTAGCACCAATATCACATAAACCATAATAACAATGATCACCTATCCTAACAGATAGCATAGGAACACTGGGTTTCCTAGGTTTACTAGTATGGGAGACAATATTAGAAGCATCTTCACAAAATATAATGTGTCCCTCTTCTACATTTTCAGAAACAAGGTCCTTTACTATTGCTACTGTAGGTTCTACAGTTATTTGTTCCTCAGGCTCTACAGGTTTCCTTGCATTTTTATTAACCACACTAGCAAACATAGAATGTTCTTTTACCTTAGCAGGGAAAGGCATTTTCTCAGTATAAGGTTCAGGCACAATAGAATCAACAGTATGAACTTCTATATTTCTAGCAGGAACACAATTAACAGTATCTTTATAAGGTGCATGGTACTTGTCCCATTCCTTTTTAGGAATCTCAAAATAAGAAGCAAAAGCCTTATATAAGTTTGCAACAACTTGAGAATCAAGACCATAAGCAGTACTAACATTATGAAAATCATCGGATGACATAAAAGTTTTAATGCATTCATAATCATAATTTATACCTGACTTTCTACCTTTGTCATTCTCCCATGCTTCAGTGTTTTCTTGAATACGGTCAAGAATATCCCATTTAGCTTCATCTTTCATACGTGTAAATGATCCAGAACAAGAAGCATCCAATAAATCCTTATCATGAAGAGGAAGCCTTGCATAGAAATTATTAATAACAATATTACTGGGGAGCTCATGAATGGGGCATTTGAGCATTAGTAACTTAAATCTCCCCCATGCTTGGGCAATACTCTCTCCGTCATGAGGCCAAAAATTATATATATAATTCTGATCTCTATGGATTTCACTTGGAGGATAAAATTTAGAATAAAAGAGAGGTACAATTTCCTCCCATTCAATAGTCTGGCAATTTTTCAGCAGCTTGAACCATTCAGAGGCTCGGCCTGTCAATGATATAGAGAATAATTTCCTCTTCACTTGGCTCATTGTAATACCTGCACACTTCAACAACTCGCATAATTCATGTAAAAAGAGTAAATGATCACCAGGATGGACATTTCCATCACCTGAATAGCAGTTATCCATAACATGTTTAACAATCTTTATAGGTATTTTATAAGGATTCAAATCATCATGCAGTGGGTCACTCACTACCCTAGTAGTGGCAGCAGCGCCCGCAAATAGGGACTCAAAAGGAGTTCCAAACATAGTGTAATAAAGCAGTAAACATAAATAAAAAAGAAAAAAAAACAACACTTACAGCAGAAGCCTCCTTTATCAATTCCACTTTCCAACAACGCTTCACTCCCTAGCAACGGCGCCAGAAAATAGTCTTGATGACCCACAAGTATAGGGGGTGTATCATAGTACTTTCGGTAAATAAGAGTGTCGAACCCAACGAGGAGCAGAAAGTGTTGACAACCAGTTTCGATGAAGGAATAACTGTAAATACTGGAAAACGGATTTGTAGGGGTTTTTGATATTGCAGATAAATAAAGTGCGAGTAAATAAAATACAGTAATAATAATTGCAGCGAGTGGCCCAATCCTTTCTTCAGAAAAGGACAAGCCGGTGAGTTTACTTATGATTAACAAACGTTCTCGAGAACACACGGGAGGTTTCTGTCAAGTGCTTTTGTTCCATGCAGCTGAATAATGTTCGGTGTTTTGATAAGTGTTGTGTGGGTGAACCTATGCTAATGTACCGTCCCATCCAAGACTAATATATACTTGAGATTATAACCCTTGCAAGCATCCGCAACTACAAGAAAGTAATTAAGAAATAAATCTAACCACAGCTTTAAACTCCGGGATCCTACGGTCCCTCGTGTAATGGTTTCCTAAACGGGGGTTTAGGTTTCTGTCACTCCGGCAACCCCACAATTAGTAGTCAAATACACGATGCATTGCCCTAGGCCCATAAATGGTGAAGTATCATGTAGTCGGCGTTCACAAGACACCACTAGAAGAATAACACCACAACTTAAATATCAAACATTAAATATTACTCAACATTACTTAACTACTAAGAACTTGACTTCTCCCATGTCCTCAAGAACAACACGAACTACTCACAACATATCATATGGATCATAATCAGAGGTGATATAATGGATGATAACAATCTGGTCATAAAGTGAAAACACCGATAAATCTCACAAGTATCAACTACTAACAAGTAATCCACACCGGGAGAGAGATCTAACACAAGACAACGATAGAGGCCCCTAATTTTTACAGCGGGATGAAGGTGGACGATGAGGGTGATGGTGCTGGTGGTGATGACGATGATGACGATCTTGATGATGCCCGGAGCGATGACGGTGACGATGGAGGTGATTTCCCCTCTCCGGAGAGGAATTTCCCCGACAGATTTCTCCCTACCAGAGAGCTTTTTTCTCTCGAGTGTTTTCCGCGGGTCCCCTCGGGGTTAGGAGGGCCAAAGATGACCCCCGGAGGTGGGCCAGGGTGGCCACACCCCTAGGTGGCCCGACCAGGGGGCGCGCCACCCCTAGGTGTGGGCCCCTGGTGGCCCCCTCTGGCTCTCCTTCTGGTTGTGTTCCTCCTCGGGACTTTTAGGAACTCCCGGATGTCCCCCTTCTTCTTCTGATCTTCTGAAATATGGTATCTCGATGGTGCGTTTTCCATCAGATTTCTGGTCCCGGTGTTTATTCTCCAAAAATCATAAAACATGCAAAATAAGATAAAATAACATAAGAGATGCATCATAAAATGAAATATATCGATGAATAATAGAAAATTATGATATAAAATAGTGATGCAAAATGGACGTATCATGCATTTTAACAATATTTTTCTAAAAATAAAAACCAAAAAAAATGCGGCTAGGTCACACTCTAGGCCCTGTTTGCATGGCAACCTGTGTGGAACCTCTAGGATTTTCCCAAAGGCACTTTTCGTATGGAAGCACCAAAGTAGGGTACCGACATTCCAATCATGCAGGGTTGTTTCCTTAGATATTTTTTTTGGATATGTGACTGGTAATTGGTAAAAAGGTTTTGGGGAATCGGGATAAGGCTCCCCAAAAGTCACGATTCAAACTAGAGGGAGGCTCTTCGCATGCATCTCCATAGCAAAAAAAAAAATAGAGTAGAGACACCTCTCCTTATGGGGGGAAATAATGGGGAGGAGGAACTTTCCCCTTGCTTTCGGCAACATCAGATAGCCATCAGGGGCACCTCCATTAGCACCATTGTCTCATCGATGTCATCACACTTCATCTGGTGCTGTCCCCATGGTGATACCTTTGTAATCCATTGTCATGTATCCATCGATGTTTTGTATTGTGAATTACTTCTCCATGCTTTGTTGCATCTTTACATCGAAGTTTGAATAGTACTTTGATCTATGGTATTTGTGAAACAATATGAAAATTTGTTTCTTATATGTATTTTAATTTCCATGCAATCCTTAGTGCTAGTGTATGAGTGTTTGATAGATGGATAAGGAACTACAAAGTGATGAATGGAGTATTAAACGATACCTAAATAGATACTATCTTAGACATAGTAACATAGACATTGAAAGTGCACATGAAGTTATATAACTGACGAATATAACTTGAATAAGTAAGAGTCCTACCTATTACCTCTCAAAGGTTTTACACTTATCACTTACAAATTTGAACATGCTACGATCTATCTCTTACACTCGTGGGTATCACATACAAATTCGATAAGTTATCCTTCAAGAAGGCCACGTAGGCTAACATGTGCCTCTAGGTGGTGTAAAGGAGCGTGGACATGAATGTTTCTGCATGAGTGGTAGGGTTAGTTTTATTTTTTCTTTTGGACAAAGGAGGTAAAAATAAAATAGCTTTGAACGTAGCATCAAACTTAAGAATCATCCTTTTTCTCACAAAATCTTCAAAAATAGTGAGTGTAATGTGTTTTGGCGAAAACAATACCCGTGTTTCGATAATGTATACAACAAGATCTAGACTCTGAGAAGGCATTCCTCTTTGTACATACCTTCATGCATAAAAAAGAAAAAGAAAATGAACAACACTAGCCCTTTTATCAAAAGAAAATAAAATGGAAATATAAATTGCTGTGTCTGACAAAGAAGCCATGTCGCAAGTGGTAGTAGATTCTATGCCAAATGCCGTCTTCAGAGAACGTGCCTTTTTTCCTATATCTCTGTTTCGTTGTTTTTATGAATGTATGTGTGCCAATGACCATGAATTGGCATAGTCGGTAGAGGGGGCACGACATGATTTGCCCTTTTGGAGTAAATAACGATAAAATTATGCACAAAAATATGAAAACTCAAAGTAGCCTCTATGTCAGGCTACTCACGCGGGCGGAGGGGCATGAACATCCGAAGAGGTAACCCTCCCGACAGTTTCATTTTTTAGTTATGGTATTTAATGTTTCTACTGATTAAGGATATTTCAGGCAATATTTATTATTTTGGCATCATGAATAATATATCTACTTTGAAAAAAATGAAGCATCAAAACAAGACATTGATTGGGTATATTGAGAATTTATTGTGTAAAATTTCCACTTGTTGCTATGGTTTTGTCCAACAATGAGGAATACCTTATTGTTCAACACAAAGGTACAACATGGAAAAAAGCTTTCAACCTCCACTTATATTTGGTCTCTACACACTTTTTATTTATTTAGAGGATAATTTGTACTAGCCGTTATAATATTTGTTTAAAAAATAGGACTTTCGTTTAACTAGAAAAAACACACACTGTTTCACAAGAGGTGAACATTTATGTTGCGGTACACACACTCTTCTCATAGGGTGAAACATTTTAAAAAAAGATTGTCATTTCGTATTAAATATTTTATGCAAATTATGGGAGAGTAAAAACATTTTTCTAAAAAAATTACTTATTTTCAGGGTATATTTCACAAAGGAAAAATATTTTATAAAATTAAACCAGTTGACAAAAAAAATACACGTTGATTTGAGGGAATCATGTTTTTTTTAATCTAACCATGATTAAAATTATTTGCATAACATATATAAAGTACTAACATTTAGTGTTGAAATTTCAAAGTACGCACACTACAAACAATAACAATCACTAATTTTGGCTAAAACTCGAAATGTGCTCTATTATTCACTTAGAAGAAGAGAGGTGTCTAGTTTATTAAGCATGAGTGAGCGAAAACTAAATAAAAGGACATAAAATCTCCACTGCTTACAAAAGCAATGGAACCCAATGACATACACACCATCAAACTCATCGACGCGCTAGAGGATATTATAAACGCACCGCGCCACCATACCGGCAGCACAGAGAGAAACCAAGTCGTTCCCTAATATGAGTTAATCCTTTTTCTCATACTACTCTCCTAGACCACTCAATGGCTGCTAAAACAACTTTGTAGTTAGAGGGGCTTGTTATTACCAATCAGACCATCCCTCTCATATACCGCCAAACTCCATAGATATATCTGAAAGCATTAAGACAATGGTGTGATTCTAGATAAATTTGAATGAAATCATAATGCAATGATGTTGTTTGTTCTACCTAGGATAGAGGCTAGTTTAATAATCAAATAGACTTCCATAGCAAGATTCTACTTTAAAAAATAAATCTTGTGTGGTACCTATTTAACATTTGCTTACTTCTAGTGTATTTGAATTGTATTTTAGAAGATTTGAGAGGATTATACTGGATCCCGGAAATTCCTAATAGTATGTTTACTACTCCGGTTTTAGATTGGATAATACCTATATATTCTCCACCAACCAACTTATTTTTGTCTAGATATAAAAAACTACCGGATGCTAGTGTATTAGGAGGATAGAATATTTGTGGGGATCGATGGGGATTCGGTAAAAGTAAAATTTTCACCAAAGCCCCTCCCATCTCCAATCCCATTGGGAATAAAAATACGCCCCTAATAAACAAGAACCCTAGTGTATAGTACAAACATTGATCAAGTAATGAACTGTGTATCAGAGTAGCGAAATGTAGCATCGTTCACATTTTATTTGTTCAACACACGTGACTTCTTCAGCAAAGAGGAACATACGCAACTTAATATAAGCTCTGTTAGTGTCAGGATACCTACCAAACCACCTTATTCTGCCCTCAACACAGGGTTAAAAAACATAATGGCCCAGGATGAGATAGCAGAAGGGAAGCCTTTTCAACCGACCAAGGAAAGTAAAGTCACAGGACACACCACGAGTTACCTGGTTACTACACCCATCTAGGAAGCTTTCAAGAACTACACAGCTATGCACAAGAGACAGTTCATCATTCACAGTTTCCACTAAAGATATAGGTAAAAAAAAAAACTCACACACAAAGAATTGGCCAATGATACCTTGACCATGGTCAGAGTATACATGTGTTACAGTATGTGTGATGAATGGCTAGGCTGGCTGGCTACCTCAGTTTTTTGTTTGCTCCCTTGTCCGTGTGCATCACTTGGTCCTTGCAGGCAGAGTGTGCTTGTTGCCAGGGCCACGCCCTTACCCTGCTGCCATTGATCATCCTTTGGTTCATGCTTTCGGCAGTATAAAATCCCAGCTACCATTCATCGTCCCCTCTTCCATTTCATTCATGTTCCGTGAACTAGCTGGCATTTGTATGCTTGCATAGAGACAACTGAGAAGCATTTTCCTGTTTGTATATATTCACATGGAAATGAAAAACTCACACACAAAGAATTGGCCAATGATACCTTGACCATGGTCAGAGTATACATGTATGTGTGATGAATGGCTAGGCTGGCTGGCTACTTCAGTTTTTTGTTTGCTCCCTTGTCTGTGTGCATCACTTGGTCCTTGCAGGCTTGAAATATTTTGCCAGCTAGTGCAGGCAGAGTGTGCTTGTTGCCAGGGCCACGCCCTTACCTGCTGCCATTGATCATCCTTTGGTTCAGGCTTTCAGTCGGGCTTGAGACCACAGTAGTATAAAATCCCAGCTACCATTCATCATCCCCTCTTCCATTTCATTCATGTTTCATGAACTAGCTGACATTTGTATGCTTTGCAAAAGGACAACTGAGAAACATATCCATGTATGTTATGTTCACATCGAAATGAAAAACACGCTCCAAGCTTTGAGGATGTGATACATTCGTTCATTTTTTTTTTTTGATAAAGATACATTCATCTCATAGTATCTCTGAAAATGTTATCAGATGCAATTAACAAAGTATGGGAATATATAATCATCTTGAGGAACAAGGTGATCAACTGATCATGTGCGACGCTACAGAGGCTTCTGATCATGGCACTTGCGAGAGAAGGCTGGCATTGTTTAACCCTGTGGCTCAGTCTCTCGCACCGCTTTATTAGAGCCAGGCAGACCTGCAGGCCAGTGAGGTGGCCACTCACTTCTAGGTGGTATGGCGCCCCCTTTGAACAAACAAATTTCAACAAACTTTGTCTCCAAGATTGGTTTTGACTGCATTGGTGACTGAGCTGCTGCTGCATAATATATTTTTTGGCAGCTGGATGATGCATGGTCCCGGCCAACAACCATATGCAGCTCCCATGACACTCACTCACAATATTCAATCCTAGTTAGTAGTAGATGCAATAACCCATATTGCACACACATTTTCAATGCCTGTTATTATGAACTTTGGTTTCTTTAGCGAGCATGCTAAGGATGTTCATTGCATAAATAGTCTTTCATTCGCACGCTAGAAAAGAGGCACACTTTCATTTGATAATTCGTTAGGTGTAGTATCTACCACTAATTGGGTCACACTGGTCCCTCTAGTATCTGATTTGTATGCTATGTTTCAGTAGTGTAACCGATGAACAATCAACAAATACATTTGCTTGGAAATGCTGTTTTTTTCGAAGTTCTTAGGTTTTTCTTTTCTCTTGTAGAGCCTTGCGACGGAAAGGAACGCACATTGGCAAATGAAAACTGACTTAGTAAAGTAAAAGGAAGCTGCTGCATCACATAGTTCTATTTTGGACTGCAACGAGGAACGAGTCGTGGCTAGGAGCTTCGGATCGCGCACCATTGGAAGTTGCCATGTGTGTGTGCGTGAATGAGAGGCAGGGAGAGATTGGTCACACTGGTGTCAGGGAGGCAGAGAGGCTGTGGTACCGCAGAAAGTTGCTTGCTCTATCGAGCATTTTCCCATTGCATCCGGCAGTGCGTGCATCCGTGCAGCGCAGGTGGGAAAGAAAAAGCTCCTCCTTTTTTACCAGCTGTAAGGTAGAACCTGCACTGTCTACATGGATGCACACAGCTCGGTGTAGGTAAAGCCAGACCTGATAAGCGAGGGGAGGGCCAGGATTAGTGCATCGTATTAGGGCTTTAATGTATCATCTTGGAGATTAATTACAAAGGTGGCAAAATGGACATTCGTTGTTAGGGCCAGGATTTACCCCATTCAAATTTAATTATATTAACTGCTCCCTCCAGTCCTTAAAAAGTGAAGGAAGTTACGCTAACAGATTGTACATACTCAGTTCATTTCTTCCGGCATTTAGATCGGATCGGAGGTAGTATATTATTTCAATTTTGAATTGTTGCTTAATTATTTGATGCGAAAAAAATAACATTCAATAGAGTTGTGGTGAAAATTTTGAAGAAATACACGAAAGGATCCATTTCTCGCTTGGTGGTGGGATGTGTCTCACGAAACGTCACGCGTGGAGCGACCCGAGCGGCGACTCGGGGGGCGATTCCGGCGCCGCGGCGCGTTGCCCCTCCGGCCACCGCTCCCCTCGCCGTCCACGTCCCCGCCGGCGCAAGGGGCGCAAGGCGACGGTGCGGACCCTTGAGGAGGCCTCGCAAGGGTGCGGGCGCTCCCTCTCCGCCGACGAGGTTTCCGTCCCCTCCTCCCCACGAGCGGCACCTAGGGAGGTGACCCTCGAACCCTTCCTGGAGGCGGCTCTCGCATCGCTTCCTCGCTCCCCCACCATTTCCCCCGTGCAGCCGAGGGCGGCGCGCGCGGCGGAGTCCTCGCAGCCAAGGGCGGCGCGTGCTGGTGCGGCAGTGGATCTCGATGGCGACTCCCGCCGTTTGGTGGTTGAGGACTTCCCCCCGCTTCGTGGCGCGGGCTCTGTGCTTTCGCTTGCGCCCTCACCGGATTCGGCTGGGATGCCGCCCTCAGTGCTGGTTGGCTCGCTGCAGGTGCTGATCTCGCCGGAGTCGCGATCTTCGGCGCCGGCGGCGCCATGGGAACCTAGCTTGGGGTTAGGGTTTCCCCGCCCCGCTGACGGTGGTGCGCTGGGCCCGCGCCTCTGGTCTGGGCCAGCCCAAGCGAACGCGCGCGGCCCAGTCCCGCGCTCGGTGCGTACCGATTCGGCCGATGGATCGCTGGGCCCGGTCGGCCTGCCCGCTTGGCCCAGCCCATCCCATCCCGGGTCGCAGGCGGATATAAAGGGTTGGCGGTGGGTGCCGTCCCAAACCCTAGATCTGGCTCTTAGCTTTCCTGCGTCTCTCGACGACGTGCGCCGCCACCGCAACCGTGCCAAGAAGCTTCTCCGCCCACCTCGCTCCCCTCCCTTTCTCGTTCCCATGGAGCGTGAGCCTGACCGCGCTGATGCGGCACGCAAGGGGAAGCGGAACTTCGACGCCTACGCTGGCGGCGGAAACCGACGGGAGTTGGAGGTGCGTCTCCGCCGTGAAGAAGAGGAGAACCGGCGGTCCTTTGACCGCGGGCCCCCGTCCCCTCGCCGCAGCCGTGAGCGGGATCAACGCGAAGGCCGGGACCGGGAGTTTCGCGACCGTAGATGGGATGGAGGCCAATACAGGCAGCAGCGTGGCCGCTCTCATGGCCGCGGTGGCGCGCGTGGCCAAGGGCGCGCTGGTGCTCAGAAGAAGAGCGCCGAGGGCACGGTCGAGGGGACCGGTGGCTCCTCGGGCTCGGGTGCGGTGGCAGGGGCTACTGAGGCATCCAAAGCCACCTGCTACAACTGTAGCAGGATTGGCCATTTCCAAGCTGACTGCACGGAGGAACCATTCTGCGTTAAGTGCAATGCTACTGGCCATCCCTCGGCCATGTGCACGGGCTCGGATGAAAGATTCGATCCGTACTGGGCTGGGTTTGGCCTTGACGGGATCGGATTCATGTGTCTTGAGGTGCCTGAAGGGGAGATGGGAAGGGCCCCTCCCAACTCGGCCACAGTTTTCATTGAAGGGTCCGAGCTCTCCGCCGCGGATGTGGAGGCGGAATTCAGGGAGTTGGTCGACGAGGATTGGAGCTGGCAGGTTAAGCAGCTTAGCACTGCGGATTTCTCCTTGGTATTCCCCTCCGCAGGCAATCTTCGGATGGCCATTCGTGGTGGTGGTCTGCGCCTCCCCATCTCCAAAGCCCGGGCCATCGTCTTGGAGGGGGCCATCCACGAACACGCCTCCGAGGTCCTGACGCCGACATGGGTCAAACTGCACGGCGTCCCCCCCCCCTTCCGTTTCGCGAGCAAGCTCCGGATCGGCGCTCGTCCGGTTGGTCGCCCGATGGCCGTCGATGAAGCTACTCTGGAGGACCCATCCATGCCGGTTCGCATGCTCTTTGGCTGCAGGGCTGGGGTTCGGATGGTGGAGTCGTTCCCTCTGTTCGTGAACGAACAAGGCTTCAAGATTCGCGTGGAGGTGGAAGTGGAGCGCGCGGCCGGCGGCTCTTCTGCCAACCCCCCTCCGCCTCCGCCGCCTGAAGACAAGGACGATGCTGCGGAGAAGAGCTCCGAAGAAGATACCGAGGAGTGGAACGGGAAACGTGGGCCCCGCCGCTCCTCTCCAAAGGAGGCCCCGCCGACCAAGACTGCGCCCTCGGTGGGCAAGAAGACGCACATGGGGTTGGGAACCCCTCCTACCTCCGCTCTGAAAGGCCAATACGGCTCGTTCATATCCGCCAAGACCCTTGAGCTGGACGCCACCGACCCGTCTTCTCCCCCCCGCAAGGACGCGGCGCTCTCCGCCGATGTGGTCTCCCCTGCCCCCTCCCCCTCTCTCACGCTGTCTGGGAGGCCCGAGATGGGGCCGGGGAAGGACTCTACGCCGACCTGGTCCTCTGACCCAGCTGCCGCGCGCGCCAGGGAGCGCCGCAGCAAGCAGAATGCGGATCGCCCTGCCAAGACCCTTGCCGGTGAGCTGGGCCTGTTCCCGCAGCCGGATTTCTCCGATGACTCCACTGCAGCGGCTGGCGTGATCCCGGAGCTGGCTGCCACGGTGTCGCGTGGGCTCAGGAGCGCCGCCATCCCCGTTGCCTCCATCCGCAAGAGTGCTCGCGGCCAAGGGCTGACCGAGGGCCCGGTGCTGGAACGGGCTGCTGCCAGGGTGGCCGCGCGCAACGAAACAGGTTCCTCTTCCCCTAACATTGCGCACTTTGCTCTCTTTCCTTCTATTGACGATGATCACCTGCTTACGGTAGCGTCGGATAGTGGGATAGCGCTTGATCCCCTGACAGTAGAATCCCCCAAAGAGTTCCTCTCGATTATTAGAGCGGCTGAGCTTGCCCAAGCGGAACTGGCTCTCGCCAGAGAGCTACAGCTGTCCACCACTCAGGAGGCAGCTCCGGCTGAGACCCAGGTCGAGTCCCATCCCACCCCCACCCACCAGGCTCCCGCAGCGACAACAGGGGATAGGGATCCCCTGGTTGTGGCCGACCAACCTTTCCCTTTGGAGACAATGATCGTTTGCTCACCTGGGATGCCCCCTGCCGCCCCAGCCTCCATTCCCCTTCGTGGCAGCGGCTCGGGAGGCCCTGCTAAGAGGACTAGGAAACAACTGCTTGCTCGTCAAACCCCCAAGAAGCCTTATTCCCGGAAACCCAAAGAGAGAAAGGAAACCTCGACCTCCTCCCGCGCCAACCCCCGCCAAGCACGGGGTTCTACTGTGGTGTCTTAATGCGCTGGCTTTTCCTGAACATCCGCGGGTTCAGCGCGCCGGGGCGCCGAACTCTGCTAAAAAATCTTCTCCGGTCTCATAAAATCGACATTGTCTGCATTCAGGAAACCATTAAGCAGGATTTCTCGGACAGGGAACTGCGCAGCCTTGAAACAAACGAACTCTTCTTCTGGAACTGGCTCCCTGCGATGGGTCAGTCGGGAGGCATGCTCATAGGAGTTAGAGATAGCCTGTTCGAAGTAGGAAGTATGGATAGGGGTGCATACTTCCTCTCCCTCGAGGTGTTCCACCGCCCCTCGAGTAGGAAATTTCTCTTCATCAACATTTATGGCCCTGCTGATCACTCAGCCTCGGCCCAATTCCTACAAGAGATCTCGGATAAGGTTGAGCAAGCCAACCTCCCCATAGTGATGGGAGGGGACTTTAACCTAATTAGGGGCGATCAGGACAAGAACAACGACAATATTAACTTGACCAGAGTAGCCCTATTTAATCTCCACATTGCCAACTGGGGCCTGAGAGAGGTAGAACGGGCAGGGGCCCGCTATACCTGGACAAACAAACGGCTGAACCCTGTTAGATGCGTCCTTGACAGGGTCTTCATTTCCCCAGCCCTTGACCTCTGGTTCCCTCTCCTGTCTCTTGTCGCTGAAACCAGCCTGGGGTCGGACCACACCCCCCTTATTCTGGACTCGGGCGAGGGCGCCCCAATCAGGAGTAACCGTTTCTTCTTTGAGTCTGGTTGGTTCGAACGTCCAGATTTCGTAGACCTGCTCAACGCGAAGTGGGAAAACCTGGCTCGCCTGGTTCAAGGACGGGACATCATCGACTGGTGGAACTTCATGAGCGGGGGAACCAGACAATGGCTTAGGGGCTGGAGCCGTAACCTTGGCCAAAACAACAGAGATAGTAAACTGACACTCCTCAACTCAATTAAAGACCTCGACTCGAAAGCGGATTCCATAGGGTTGGAAGACGAGGAATGGGCCCTCCGATTCCACTTGGAGGACCAGCTCATGCACCTATATAAAGCCGAGGAGGAATTTTGGAGACAAAGAGGGAGAATAAGGTGGGCTCTCCAGGGGGACGCCAATACCGCTTACTTCCATGCTATAGCCAACGGTAAAAGACGCAAATGCATCATCTCCTCTCTTATCAATGGGGACGAAGTGATTTCTGAAAAAGCAGCTCTGCAACAACACATTTACGAGTTCTACCGAGAGCTTCTTGGGTCGACCTCACCTAGGCACTGTGGACTTGCCACAAATATCTGGGCTGACTCCCCACGGGTCTCGGACCAGGACAATGATAACTTGTGCCGCACGTTCAATGAAGTGGAACTTGAGGACCTAATAAAGGACATGAAAACAGACACCGCCCCCGGACCGGACGGGTTCCCGGTTATCTTTTTTAAGCGTTTCTGGCCGTTAGTCAAGAACGGGGTTCTTCACATCCTAAATGACTTCATCTTGGGCAGGATAGACATTTCGAGGCTTAACTTTGGGGTGTTATCGTTAATCCCAAAGTGCCCGGGGGCCGACACTATTTCCCAGTTTCGCCCAATCGCGCTCATCAATGTCATCTTCAAGATCATTGCTAAGGCGTATGCTAGCAAACTAGACCCTGTTGCTAACAGGGTCATTAGCCAAAATCAGACGGCCTTCATTAAAGGGAGATTCATCTTAGATGGTGCCCTTACCCTTCAGGAGATCGTTCACGAGCTAAAATCTAAGAATCTGGGGGGGATTCTTTTGAAACTCGACTTCGAAAAAGCTTATGACAGGGTTAACTGGGACTTCCTCTCAGACGTTCTCCGCCGAAAGGGTTTCGACGCAGGAGTTATCCATAGGATTTCCCAACTAGTTCAAGGCGGTCAAACGGCCATCTCCATCAACGGGGAGATGGGCCCTTTCTTTCGCAATAAACGAGGGGTGCGCCAGGGCGACCCCCTCTCGCCCCTGCTTTTCAACTTTGTTGCCGAGGGGCTCTCGGCAATTCTTCATAAAGCTAAGGCTGCTGGGCATATCCACGGGGTAGTCCCGCATCTTCTCCCTGGCGGAGTTACCCACCTCCAATACGCAGACGACACGATCATTATGATCCAATGTGTTGACCAGGAGGTGGCAAATCTCAAATTTCTCCTCATGTGCTTTGAGAACATGTCCGGACTAAAGATTAATTATCACAAAAGCGAGGTCATAGTCCTGAATCAGCCAGCAGATGTCCAGCTTAGGGTAGCTCGACAGCTGAACTGCAAATCCGGTTCGCTCCCAATGACCTACTTGGGGCTTCCGATCTCGGACAGAAAACTGACAAAGGAACAGTGGGAGTTTCTAGTCCAGAAATTAGCAGGCAGAGTGGAACCTTGGATTGGCCGCTTTCTCTCGTCAGGGGGCCGATTAATCCTCTCCAACTCCTGTCTGGATAATCTCATTACTTACGCGATGGGGCTGTTTCTCATTCAGAAAGGGGTTCATGAGAAACTGGATTCCCATCGTGCAAGATTCTTTTGGGAGGGGTCGGGCCCCAACAGAAAATACCATATGCTCAACTGGCCCTCAGTTTGTCGCCCTAAAGAGTTTGGTGGCCTCGGCCTGATCAATTCCCTACTTATGAACAAAGCACTAATGCTCAAATGGATTTGGAAACTCTATCATTCGGGCAATGAACTTTGGGCTGTCATTATCCGCAATAAGTACGCACCCGAGGGGGACATCTTCGCTAGCACCTCGAGAGGAGGATCTCAGTTCTGGCGAAGCCTGCAAAAAATCAAACACCTTTTTAAGTTAGGTGCTAGACACCACATTGGTAATGGTCGTCGAACGCTCTTTTGGACTGACCAGTGGACGGAGGACGGGCCTCTATCCACCAAATTTCCCATCATCTTTGCTATCTGTCATGACAAAGACATCTCGGTCGAACAAGCGATCATTGGGGGGATCCGACTTCGTAGAACCCTTGACCATAGAGGGCTAGATCAATGGAACGAGCTTTCGGCCCTGATCAATGGAACGCATCTTTCCGCGGGTCCAGACAAGATCTCTTGGAGTCTTGAGAGCTCGGGGCGATTCTCGGTGCGCTCCATGTACGCTGCCTTGTCTCGGGGAACCCCGATCCCTTTTCATAAGGGTATCTGGGAGGCTAAGTTCCCCCTAAAAATCAAAGTCTTCGCCTGGCAACTTATGCTAGATAGGCTCCCCTCTGGAGACCAAATTGCAACGCGCCACGGCCCCTCCAACGGCCTTTGTAAGGTCTGTTCGTCCCCTGAAACGGCAGACCACATCTTCTTTGCATGTTCCCTAGCCACGTTCGCCTGGAGTGTTGCGCAACAGGCCCTAGGGAGGGCCTGGAATCCTAATTCCAGACTGCAATGGTTAAATCTGATTAGTGCGGCGAACCCGAGAGAGTCCAGGCGCGGCTGGCTGCTGTTCATTGCCCAATCCTGGGCCTTGTGGAACATTCGTAACAAACATGCAATAGAAGGAAAGATTATTAATCACCCTGCTGACATTGTGTTTAAAACCACCTTATTTCTGCAGCTTTGGACTCCCACGCTCCGAGGGGAGGACCTGGAGGACGCTAGACGCATCATTTCGGAGCTGAAGCTGATTCATCGCCTTTGTCTACAGCGCCGTGCCTAGTCGTGGGGCCGTTCTCCCCTTGACGGCTTTACCCTGCCTCCTAGCTTTTGCTGTTTAGCTGGTAGCTTGTTATCTTTATTTGGCTAAGCTGTATGCCCAGCATGTTGTCTCGTTGAGTAGTAGTCTCCCTGCTTGTTGGCTAAGCTGTATGCCCAGCATCTTGTACCGAATTTGGCGAACCTTGTTTGGCTTTGTTAATTCAAAGTTGGGCGTAAAGCCTTTTATCTAAAAAGAAATACACGAAATTGGGCAAAATATAGCGAGGGCTGGTCTGTCGGGGGCGGCCACCGTCAAGGAGGAGTCGCGGGTCAACGAGGCGGTGTACAACCTCCCGTCACCTTTGCGCGACCCGATGGACGGCGGCTGCCCCGGTCTCGTCGCTGCCATGGCCAGGTCGGTGGCCACGCTAGAGCAGAGTCATCGGGTTGACTGCAGACGATACAGTCCACTGCGCTGGATGCATCCGGCAGCCGCGGCAGTTGCAGCAGTGTGGCCACGGCCACCTCTAGCACCCACACCCGCAAAAATGGTAAACTTATCCTAAACATAAATATAATCGGAATTGATGACAATAATAAACAACTTAATTGAAAGTTAACTAAAAACGGTAAACTAATCCTAAACATAAATATAATCGGAATTGATGACAATAATGGTGGCGGTTGCAAGTGGCTTCTAATCCTTGGAGTCCTCGACGAGCTTGTCCTAGTTGGCACCGTTGTCGTCGCCCATCTAGGACACGCAGGCTGCATTCTCCAAACCCGACCACAGATCGGGGTACTCTACTCACGATGTGCATTCATGTGGGAGTCAGTAGGGCTGGCCATGTGGGAGTCACTATGGCAGCTCGATGGCGAAGAAGGACCTACGCATCACCTCATGGTCGGTGGTGAAGCATTGTCCCACTTCAGCGACATCCATGAGTGTCAGAATGCTCGAATGTGGGTGAGCAACTCCTCGCCTATGGGTGGTGGCGCTGGTCTACGCTGCAGAATTTAAAAAGAATTGCCCTATGTAGTCCGCCAAGATCACTATGCAGAAAACGAGGCATGCCCATACATGCGAGGATCAAGATCATGACTCACCGGACAGTGGATTCGATGTAGTCGTAGAAGAATTCTAAACAATTTTAGATCCTCACAACTGAAACTAGTTGCAAGGATTTCGCTAAGTCTTCCTCGTCAAGGATCACTCGTGTAATACCTCTTATGATGTGCACGTGTACACCTGTGTCAATCCGTCAGCTCTCCGTCATTCAGGACTCGGCACCGATGAAGAGACAGCCTTTCGACGCTGCTAATTGGTAGCTCTAATCAACTGTGATTAGAGCTATATATGAAACTGGAAGTTCTCAACACATGAGAGAAAACAAGAATTAGAGCTAGATCTAATCGGGAGAGGAAACCTCAAAAATAAATAAGAAGAGCCTTTAATACAATTTTGAGGGGCTCTAATTAGAAGCTCTAATTAGACCCCCCAATTCTACTAGAGAGCGAGAGAGAGGCTTGAGAGCCAATTATGTGTATTTCTATGAGCCTTTGGCGTGCTTTATATAGTGGGAGGGAGTAGAGACTTGCCAAAGGGGAGAGTGAGGAGTCCTAGTTATGCTAGGAGTAGGTAGCCACACCACCCTCCCTTAGCCCAACTTGGATCGGGAGCGGAGTCAAACTCCACCTCCTCTCTCCCTTCCCTTTTTTTTCATTTTCCATCTTTCTTTTTCTTTGCAATAAAATCAGGAAAAATACCGGGACGATGAGTACCAATTTGTGAAGCCACTGGGGCCCACCTGGTATCTCGCTAAAATAGGGTTCAACCATGAGGGGGAAAACTGCCCCCTCCTGACACTTTTTCCTTATATGGAAAGTCCCCGAAATTCATCCGGAACCACTTGACCCCTATAGATAAAATGATAGATTTCATTTAACGATGTTAGAAACACATTTATAACACCTCGGGACATCTCATTTTCTCCGTTACCTCTCACATAAATTCTACCTAACACCAGCATAATTTCTCTCTTATAGTAACTTACTCGAAACCACTCTGATTGATACCAGACTTGTTTCTATGACATTGTAACGAAATAGAACATTCATAAAATCAATAACTACATATTAATTCTATCAATTAAAGGTTGGCACGGCATAAGCGTGTGACCATAAAGACTTGATACCACATATACATGTTCGGGAACTTACCGAATAATAACCAACAGCGGGACCGTTGACGTCCATGATGGCTCATGCGTGCTCCCGAAGAACGAGGGAACCTTATAAATTACTCATTGCACTTATTCCCATAATTTCACGATACCAATTATATCACGAGGTGATACTATGTGATCTAATCTAATCAAACTCTTCGGTCATAACACATAAAACTCGCTACCGATTTCGTACTCTTCTCTCATCCATCTCCCCGATGACCTTGTGATAAATCACACCGTGTCTAGACAGATGATATGTCATGGGTAATACTGAGAGAGCCCAGAGTGTGTATCTCTCTATCGTCTAGAGCTTTTAAGTACTAGTATGGAATGATCTCATTTCCATTACACTCTCTAGAGCATACCTAGATATCACTGTTATAAGCCCGAGTTATGGCAAGACGGTCGATGATGTCCAAAGTATAACTTTTGATCATGTGGTCAGTAGATATTCTTATAGTATAGAAATTATAGGCAATGACATATTCATATGTATTTGCTAAAATGCATCATAATTGTTTAGTCTCCTTTAGCAACAACATACGGTTGGGTTGGTTCGGTACTAATGTCACTCTAACAATAAAATCTTATATTTTCCTAGACTTTTAACCAAGTCCAGGATCAGGAAAACATGATCATCACACAAACCTTAAGCTAATCTTAGAGACAAGATTAGGAACTCTTGTTTGTTTCTGTCTTCACACGCACACAAATATTTTCCTTTGAAAACTCACTTTTGAAGTGCTATAGCGGTCGTAGCATGATGACATAAAATTAATTCTGAACTTGGAGATATAATAATAACTGAATATTGTTGTCTCTAGAGCATACCTCCAACAGTCTCCCACTTGCACTGGAGTCAAAATACTCTAGTTAGTAAGATGACATAACATTTATGGAATTCCGGTGTTACACACACTATGCATGTGGTACTTTAGACTTTTGTATTTCATCTTTTAATCTTATAAACTTGTGTTTGGATTTATTAGGATTTAGATCTGTGTGAACCTAGTTCTGTGACAATATTAATTATTCAAGTGTCTCTGAATGAATTATCATACCATCGTTGAAAATCTCACTAAGTCGAATGACTTTTATCCAATAACTTGCAATCAACAATGTCTAGCATTGAGTTGCAACTATCCATAGCAAAATACTATAGAGTCTACTTATAATAATCAAATGTTGATATTCATACAACATACGGTATTATCCATTGAAGAATCATAATCTGAATTAAAATCAATAAAGATTTGATTTTGTAATTCCACCACAAATACATATGTGAATACTTCAACTATACAAAATTCAAGTGAGTCATTTTATACTTAGTACTATTACCACTGAATATTTATGTGAGAAACTTCTCACCACAATATTCCTTGGACTTATTACAAACAATTAACTGCATGACAATTTTTTTTACTTAATTCTTTCTCCTTTAAAATAATTTTAGTCAAGGAAACCTATCAGTTCTTTTGCACTTCCTTTTATGACTATGAGATCGGTCAAATAAAAAATATTATGATTTGATCACAATCCTTTATATTTGGCTCACTAATGACTACGAAGGCCATGTCTATTGCAGAATATCATGTCATTTTATCTTTGAGACAAAATAATTTATCTCATTCTTAATTCAAAATTTCTTCCAGAATTACATTTAGCACACCTATCATATTCATGTTTATTAAACTCCTTAATCTATCTCATAGATTCTGAATTTAATAAGATACTTTCTGATATTGCATTTAAAATCCTTTTTAATATTTTTCATGAGGTAACTTTCTTTCACTAAGGCCCAACCAAATTAAAAGATCATAATCAACTCCCACTAGCTTTTAAGTCCCTTCACTTTATATGATGAAAAAAATCCTTCTTGTTTCATTGAAACGACCGACTTAATACTCATACTTGTAATACTTTAGATATAATAAGTTTGCTAATTTATCCAACAACAACATCAAGTAATTGATATAATAAGTTTTCAACTCATCATTATCATTTATTCGTACTTGATAAAACAATTTTATCAATAATAGCTTTATGAATATAAAATATTCATATATGTTCTCCCAACAAAAATATTCATGTTCCTTGTGATTTAAAATCACACCAACTTATTCTCAAGATGAAATCTTGGAGTCAACATGAATATCACCTTAATCATGGATCTATATGATAATCTAATATCATATATTTATGAGTGTTGTTATCTTTTTTTGTTTTGTTTTGCACATTGTGGTCATTGTTTTGGAATTTTGATGAATATATCACAAATTGAATATTACATCAAATTTCTTATATGACCTCTATTTAATATTAAGTTTGAACTTTATGTATCTCATACATAAATTCCTGTACAACGGGATGAATTGGAAACATTTGCATGTTGCCCCTTTCATTCAATCCTTCTCCAAATATTTACAATCTTAACTTTATATAATTTCCACATCTCTTTCATGAGAAGACACTTTTCTCCTTAATCCAATGTGTTTAAAACACTTGGAGTTAAAAGTGGAAATTTACTACCAAAAAACTTATTGGTTTTATGCAAAACCTTTTAATAAATTATGTATCATGCTTGAGCAATATTATTAATAGGAACTATCATTAAAATAGCTCTAAGTTAATTAATGACAAAGTTTCAACCTTGACAAACAAACAAAATAATTTTCTTTAGTGGGTTGAGAATTATTTGCTTTATGACACAAAGACATTTGATAATTATAAAATTGCTTAAATTCTTGTCTCACAAATATTTCATTATCACGGTAATTTTTAATCTCTCATACTTTATCATGAGTAGTTTCTACTAAGAAAAATATTCTTCGTCAACTATGTTATAATTTCTATCAAGTCCTTTTTACCTCAATCAAATTTCTTTGATCTTAGTTTTTTATTAAAAAATACTCACACTAGCCTTTTATGAAATATTGAATCTTAAATTATTTCATTTATTCCACTTCTTCAATCATGATCAACTTATCATATTGAATCTTCAATAGAATTAAGTCAACTAAGAAAACATCCATATCTTATGTGAATTTTGAAATTGACAAGTGCCTAGCACTCAATGGATTTTGACTTGTATTAAATATTTTTGGAGGTAGTCTCTCAACCTTGATAAATCAAATAAAAGACTTATGCCAATTTATTTAACAATCTATTGAAACTATTACTCAAACTTGACCAATAATATGAATCAAAATATTTAAAACTTAATAATAAAAATAATTACTATAATACAATAAAGAAGATCATAAACTTTGAATTCCCGGGCTTGGAATTCCCACACATATTTTATAATTCAAACTCAACAGGGTTCACGAACATAAAATATCCATTACATGATTATCGAACTCAAAAAAACTATTATCTCAAAGTCGCAGTGTTGATCTTCTCTATTGACTTTGGACTTCATAGATGATGCAGCTGATGTGGTGCCATTAATGTGTCTTCCACTACGCCTTCCACACTTCCCACCTTTATTGCCTCTTTTCTTTCTCACTCTGCAATAAATTCCAAGTTGAGAAATTTTAGTATCCAATACTAAAATATCTTCTAGACAAGAACATGTCGGTAGCTTGTATAACTCTTATACCTCATGTGGACTTTCCACTTGTCTTTGTCTTTTGGTGAAGACATCATGGCGTGAATGAAAACATACACCTCAACTGACATGAGCATCTGGAACACTTCTTCAACTGTCTTCTCCTGTTCCATCAGATTGTGGCAAGCCATAAATCCGAAGTAATATGATGGAAGTGACATGAGGAGTGTGCCAATTGCTAGCCTTTCTAGAGGAAAACCAATATTCTTAGGCTTTTTCAGTATCCTTTTGAACTTGTCCTTGTGCTCCCTCAATGTCCCAAGGAAATTGAGTTTGCACCTTAACAATTCAGCATAAAGTTTGTGATGACCATGACAGAGTTGCATGGAGAACCGAGCTTTCAAATCTTCCATGAGACAGAAGGGGTAAAAGTGTGGGTAACAGTCACCCAACTCAGAGCTCAACCTATCCAGCATGATCACATAAACTCGATACTCCTCATCTACCAACAGAGAATATTCTCCATCAAGTGTATGGACTTCAGTGTCCAGCACATGCTCTACCCCAAGACTTCTGAGAACATCTCTCAGATCATCAACCCAATCACAAAACTTCACGCTTTCCTTAGTTAAATTGTTCAACCCCAACAACTCACTCAGACTTATGTTTTCAACAGGATCCATCTTTACAATAAAACTACCTTGATATTTTTAAGTGAGGAATCACCCTAATAAGAGACTACTGCCAATCAAGGTGCAATCAACAAAGGATAAACATCACATGCAATTTATAATTCATGTGATTCGGTATAGCATTTGTTCTTCGGGGATTCTTGATGCATCCCCAACGAGGATCCTCCATCTTCATTATTCTCACCATAGCAGAAAATCCGAGGAATTTCTGTAGCGGTGAAAAGTGCTTCAATTTTTCCATGATGGAGATATGATTACTTTTTCCTATCATGTACTTCCTCCTAGATCCATGATGAATGCCTTTTTGTCGATTTCGAACAATGAAAATCCTTTGCCATTGGCCATCATGTCAAAATACAGTAACAAGACAGCCATACCAAACCACATGCACACTCTTCAAAAACAAGATAGACGCCTCTAACATTTTGTTTTCAAGTTTTAGCGTGGCTGTAGGTTCTACGATCAACTATCCTCATCACCTACGCAATTCCAAGTATGTTTAATCTCATTGCTAGATTAACTTTGCGGAGTGATTGAAACACAGACATTACGAAAACATCTTGAGCCTCAATCTAAACGTATTCATAACCATGACCCCAGTGTGGATCCAATCCACATGCCCCTTCCACCATGTCTTTATATGAGACAAACTATGTTGTGACTCAAATCTATTCAAGCACTTCTTCAGGTCAAGCGAGATATGCCAGGGGAAACTCGAGCGTCCTAGGATTGCCAGAAGTTTGTAAATAGTCATATCATGTCGTTGAAAACAAACCAAACATGGATTATTGGGAAGAAATGAAAATAAACTGAATATTAGAGAACTTTCTAATATACTTGCACAAGTTTATGAAATACCCACACAAAATTGTGCTCTAGATCCACTGCTGGTCTACACTGCAAAATTTCTGATACCACTGCTGGTCTACACTGCAAAATTTAAATTTTTTGCCATACGTAGTCCACCAAGATCACTATGCAGATAATGAGGCATGCCCATACATGGGAGGATCAGACTTAACGGGCAGCAGATTCGATGTAGTGGTAGAAGAGATTTGAACAATCGTACATCCTCACAACTTGACCTAGTTGTAAGGATGTCGCTAAGTCTTCCCTCATCAAGGAACACACGTGTAATCCCTCTTATGATGTGCATACATATGATCATGTCAACCCTTCAGCACTCCTCCGTCCAGGACTCGGCACCAACGAAGAGAGACAGCATTCCCGCGTTGCTAATTGGTAGATCTAATCAACTGTGATTAGAGCTATATATGAAACTGATAGTTCTCAACACATGAGAGAAAACTAGAACTAGAGCTAGGTCTAGTCGGGAGAGGAAACCTCAAAACCCAATTATAAGAGGCTCTAATTATAAGCTCTAATTAGACCATCCAATTCCACTAGAGAGAGAGAGGCTTGAGAGTCAATTGTATGTTTTGCTTTGAACCTTGGGATGCTTTATATAGTGGGATGGAGGAGGAGACTTGCCATAGGGAGGAAGGAGTCCTAGTTGAACTAGGAGGAGGTGTCCTCACCACCAAAGGTGGCTGCACCCCTCCCTCGGATTGGAGATGGAGTCCAACTCCACCTCCCTCTTCCTTCCTTTTCCCCTTCTCTTTTCCCCTTTTCCTTTTTCTCTTTTTTCTCTCCAATAAATTCAGGGAAAAAAACGGTACAATGAGTACCAACTTGTGAATCCACTGGGGCCCACCTGGAAGCCCCCTAAAAATAGGGTTTGGCCATGAGGGGGTAATCTTCCCCCTTCGACACTCCTCCCTTATATGGAAAGTCCCCGAAACTCCTCCGGAACCACTTGAACCTGATAGATAAAATTATCAATATTATTTAATGATGTTAAAAGCACATTTATAACACCCAGGAACATCTCATGTACTCTGTTGCCTCTCATATAAAATCTTTCTAACACCGGCATAATTTCTCTCTTATAGTAACTTCCCCTAAACCACTCCGATTGACACCAGACTTGTTTCTTTGACATCGTAACGACATTGAACATTCATAAAAACAAAAACAATATATGAATTCTCTCAATTAAAGGTTCGCACGGTTTAAGAGTGTGACCCGTAAAGGCTCGATCACACATAGACATGTTCGGGAACTGTCGGGGGGTTACCCCCGAGTAGGGTAAAGGCAAGTGGTAAAGGCAACTGTCAGAAGAGAAGTTTGGTCGAGTAGCCGCCTACCCGGTACTTGCTACCCGGTCAACTGCTACTCGGTCTCACTTCAAGATGACCAGAAGGAGATATCAATCAAGTTCTGTCCATTCGAGTAGAAGAGTTGGCCCGAGTAAAATTGGCGGGAACCTACTCGGGCCAGAAGTCAAAGGAGCCGTTCTGACACAGGATCCCGCGTATCCCGGGTCCGTACTTGGCACTATTCGAACTACTGTTCATCTGGGACCGGCCTGCCTGACAGTGACAGCATGGAAGCAGGCGGTCGCAGGATAAGGGGGCCCCACTCTGTGTTTGGCACAGTGATACCAGTCTGTCCCCTTGGTTTTGCCCAACGACTTTCCGGATGCAGCCAAGATTAGGAACCAAAGCTGTCAGCGGGAACTCGGAAGAAGGACGATGTGCACACTATGTCGACACTTGTCCATGTTTGGACGTATCCGGCTGGGCACCAGGTATATAAGGTGCCCCGCCGCCTCCTGCGCGAGGATCGAACACATTGTGACCTAATTCTTGACCTAGTTCATCACGTAGAGAGAGGAGTGGTTATTCGGTAGCAAGAACATTGTACTGTGGCTACTCGGTGAGACACCAGAATACATAGAGAAAGGCAGGAGTAGGGGTTTTACCTCCTCACGAGGGCCCTGAACCTAGGTAGATCGTGTTGTTTGCAGTGTTTGCTTCTTACCTCACGCGGCTACTCGTCGCGTGATCCCTCCCCGAGCACCTCCAGCGTCCTTCGTCCCCACATCTTTAGCCATCCCTTGGCATCTGCCGTGACACCACCACGACAGTTGGCGCCCACCGTGGGGCAACCAGCGGCGCTGGCTGGAGTTTCTGTTCGGATGGGATCTTCTTCAGCGGAGCGCGTGGTCTGTGGCCTTGTCCACAGATTCGGCTCCTTCGACTTCGTCACCGACAACGCCGGCGATTTTGGCGGCAGGGCCATGCCGGAGGGCGGCTCGGTGATCTCCTTCGGCTCTCACCTCGTCTACGTCGCCACCGTCGCCAACCGCGCGTACCCCGAGCTGGTGCATGACGCGGAGGATCCTCCCGCGGTGATTGCTGCTCGCGGAAGGCCCGCGTGCCGTTCTGCGAACTGCGCTGAGGTGATGGTGACTGGCTTGGCGGCAAACGCCGGCGCAGCTGCTACTGGCGCCGCGGCTGTCGTCGAGGATCTTGCTGCACCGAGCGCTGGTGGCAGGACTCACCGGCCCTACGAGAAGGAGTGCAACTTGCCGCCTTCCACTACTCCGACTATCCCCGCGTCGGCTGGGCGACTTGGCATGCCGACTCCCACCAACATCGAGCTTCTAGCCATGAGGGAGCAGCTCGAGCGGCAGCGCCAGGAGCTGCTTGCCGAGCAGGCGGAGTTGGATAAGGTGAGGTTGGAGTTGAGTCTAGATCAGCTCGAGTACAACAAGGCTCACGGCTTCACGCCAGTCACTAGGAGGGCTAGCAGAGTAGGCGCCACTCGGCGCAACCTTGGTGCCGAGATGGCGACAGTTGTAGAGGTTCCTGCTCAGTCCGCCACCGCAAACACCTCCACCAGGCCCAGATATAACACACCCGCCAAGACACTTAGAGCTGCAGAGGCTGTAGCCGCCGAGTTGCCTCGTCTAGACGGCGACGCGCGTGTTAGGCAGCAGGAAAGGCTCAACGAGTTGGTGTTGGAGGCTGCTAGGCAGAATGAGGAGTTCCGGAAGGCCAACCCGGGTGCTGGAGCTTCGCAGGTGGTGCACTCGCACGCGGCTAGATCTAACGATCAGGCCTCGTCTCCGCACCCCATCCGCGAGAAGAGCCGCAGCGGACGTTCGGCCAGAGATAGGCAAATGCAGGTGTATGACCCGGCTGCTGCCGCGAGACAGCTTGCTGTGCCGCAGCAGCCCGGGCAGGAACACAACGCTGCAAGAGCAGGCTCTCAAGCCCATCAAGCTCAAAGCCAGGACCGAGATGGAGCGCGACCAGGTTCTTCTCGGCAACCCGCAGCTCAGCCTACTCGGCAGAGGCAGCAGCCGCGAGCAGTGGCGCCAGTCGCCAACCCGGTGGAGCAGCCTGCAGCTGTGCAGGTGGACAGATATGATGATGGCTACTCGGCCATGGAGATGGCTGGCTATGATGTCCATGATCGTGTTGGCGAGCGCATGCTGGCGCCTGGAGATGCGAGACATCAGCTGGACCGGATCAGCTTGTCGGCGCGGCTGGAGAACACGGGTCCTCCGGGCCCCGAGTGCTTTGGCCCGCGCATCATGAACGAGCCGTCCGTGAAGAACTTCCGGCTGGCAAGGGGCACCAAGAGCTACAATGGCAGCACCAAGCCGGAAGACTGGCTTAATGATTATGTCACCGTGGTTCATATCGCAAACGGCAACCGGAGATGGGCGGTGCGCTATGTCCCGCAGATGCTAGAGGGTCCAGCTCGCACTTGGCTCAACAACTTGCCCAAGAACAGCATCAATTGCTGGTTGGACTTCTCGGATGCCTTCATCAGCAACTTCACGAGCACATACAAGAGGCCGAATAGGCCACAGCAGCTATCCGCTTGCAGGCAGCGAGAAGACGAGACAGACCGCGAGTACCTTACTCGGTGGAGTACATTGAGAAACACCTGTGAGGGTGTGAATGAAGCCTAGGCCATCACTTGGTTTGCGCAGGGATGCAGGCATGGCAGCATGTTGTGGCAGAGATTGCAGAGGGAGATGCCAAACACTCTGGCGGAAACAATCAAGATTGCGGATCAGTACGCACTCGGTGATCCTACTCAGCCTCTGATGGACTCCTCTGAGCCGAGAAGAAACTTCAGCAACAGCAAGCGCAACGAGTTCCGCAACAAGCGCCGAATAGATACTCGGTATGACCCGGAAGAGGTGAATGTAGTGACTGTTGGAGCTGGTGGTAGCCAAAGGCAGAAACCTGCTGGAGCCTACGGGCAGAACCAGAGCCAGGGCCAAGGCAACAAGAAACCATTTCACACCTCTCAGTCGGGTAGCGGGAACTCCGAGCAGCCGAAGAAGTTTGTCTTTGATGACATGAAGGATGGCCCATGCAGTTTTCATACTCACCACCCCTCGAGGCCTGCTAACCACACTACTCGGCAGTGCGAGTGGTGGGACGTGATCAAGAATGACGGACTGCCTCCTCCTCCTCCTCTGCCAGCGGCCAATGCCAATGTGCAGCCTACTCGCGCACCCGCAGCTCGGCCGCCAGTGTACCCGAGAAGAGAAAATGTGAACCAAGTGGCTTTGGGAGCCAACCGCCACTTCAACAATGAGGGCTATCGCAACAACAACAACAACTACAACCACAACAACAACAACAGAGGCAACAACAACTACCAGGGCAACAACAACAACGGCAACAATGGGGGCGGAGGCTCCAACCAGTACCAAGAGCACCACGAGAGCTACATGATCTTCACTTCTGAGCCAGTCGACAAGCAATCACAGCACAGGCGGGCCATGGAGGTCAATGCAGTGATTCCTGCTGTCCCTCACTACATGTATTGGTGTGACCAGGAGATCAGGTGGTCCCGAGTAGATCATCCCAAGGTAATGCCCAATCCGGGTAGCTACGCCTTGGTGCCGGATCCTACCTTCCTGGCTCCCGAGAAGAATGTGAGGTTCAGCAAGGTGCTAATCGACAACGGCAGCAGCATCAACATCGTATACAGGGACACACTCGAGAAGCTTGGCCTGGCCGAGAACATGATGCTGCCCAGCAAGACCACTTTCCATGGCATTGTGCCCGGGATCTCGTGCAACCCGATTGGCCGAGTGTGGATAGATGTGCTATTCGGCACTAGGGATAACTGCCGCACAGAGCGCCTGCAGTTCGAGGTGGTTGATCATCAGAGTCCTTACCATGCTCTAGTCGGCAGGCCTGCTCTGAGCAAGTTTATGGCCTCTACCCATGTTGCATATCTGAAGATGAAGATCCCTGGTCCCAATGGCATAATTACTATCTCTGGTGATTACAAGAAGTCCATGGAGTGTGCCTCTGCTGGTTCCCAGTTGGCGGAGTCAATGGTGATTGCTGCCGAGAAGAAGAAGATGTATGAGGTGGTGGCTATGGCGCAATCCGCGCAAGCTGGCGCGCAAGGCGTGCCGAGTACCCAACACGGGACCGCATTCCAGGCATCTCAGGAGACCAAGAAGGTCCAGGTCGACCCCGAGTTCCCCGACCGCGTAGCCATCATTGGCTCCGGGTTGGCGGAGAAATAGGAAAGCGAGCTCATCCACTTCCTCCGTGAGAATCGGGATGTATTCGCCTGGTCCAATGAAGATCTACCAGGAGTCCCGAGGGAGTTGGTTGAGCACTCATTACATGTGCGTCCTGACGCCAAGCCAGTGAAGCAGGCTATGCGCCGCTTCGGAGATGAGAGAAGGAAGGCCATTGGTGACCAGATCACCAAGCTGCTGATAAGCAATTTCATCATGGAGGTACTGCATCCGGATTGGCTAGCCAACCCGGTCATGGTCGAGAAGAAGAAGGAGGATCCCAAGGCTGCCACTGCATGGCGCATGTGTGTCGACTACACCGACTTGAACAAGGCATGCCCCAAGGATCCCTTCCCGCTACCTCGCATCGATCAGGTGATCGATTCCACTGCTGGTTATGAACTGTTGTCTTTCATAGATGCCTACTCTGGTTTCCACCAGATTGCACTCAATCCTGCTGATCAAATAAAGACTGCTTTCATTACCCCGTACGGGGCTTATTGCTATCGTGTCATGTGTTTTGGCTTGAGGAATGCGGGTGCAACCTATCAGAGATGCATGCAGAAATGCTTGCACGACCAGCTCGGCAAGAATGTGCAGGTGTACGTAGATGACATTGTCATCAAAACGAATAAAACACATACTCTGCTTGCCGGCCTGGAGGAAACCTTTGCTAACCTACGCAAGTACAAAATGAAGCTGAATCCGAGTAAATGCACCTTTGGTGTCCCGGCTGGTAAGCTACTCGGCTTCCTGGTGTCTAGTCGGGGCATTGAAGCTAATCCTTCAAAGATAAAAGCTATTGAGAGCATGTCTTTGCCGAGATCCCTGAAGGATGTACAGAAGTTCACTCGTTGCTTAGCATCTCTGAGCCGTTTTCTGGGCCGAATGGGCGAGAAGGCACTGCCTCTGTACCAATTGATGAAGAAAAGTGACAAGTTTGTCTGGACTCCACAAGCGGATGTGGCATTTAATGAGCTGAAAGCAATGCTGGCTAGCGCTCCCATCTTGGCTAGTCCGCTACCCAAGGAGCCAATGCTGTTGTACATTGATGCGACTAACCGAGTAGTCAGTGTGGTGATTGTGGTGGAACGAGAAGAAGAAGGCAAGAGTGTGCAGCGCCCAGTGTACTATCTCAGTGAAGTGATGTCCAGTTCCAAGCAAAACTACCCGCACTATCAGAAGATGACTTACGGTGTGTACCTGGGCGCCAAGAAGTTGAAGCACTATTTCCAGGAGCATCCTATCACGGTTGTGAGCTCTGCTCCCATCTCGGATATCATGGGTAACAAGGAGGCGAGTGGCAGAGTAGCCAAGTGGGCAATCGAGCTGGCCGCGTACGCACCCGCGTACGCGAGAAGAGAAGCCATCAAGTCTCAGATTCTGGCGGAATTCCTGGTGGATTGGGCCGAGGTGCAGTATGAACCCCCTGCTCCAGTTTCTAATTACTGGAAAATGCACTTTGATGGCTCGAAGGTGAAGGAAGGTCTTGGTGCTGGCGTAGTGCTTACGTCACCCAAGCGAGATCAACTCAAGTATGTGTTGCAGATTCATTTCAAGGCGTCCAACAATGTTGCAGAGTATGAGGCAGTGGTGCATGGCTTGCGAGTAGCCAAGGAAGTTGGAGTGCAGCGCATCATATGCTATGGTGATTCCGATCTGGTGGTGCAGCAAGTCTCTGGCACTTGGGATGCTCTGGATGCCAACATGGCGTCGTATCGCTTCCTGGTGCAGTCTATGACTGGGTTCTTCGAAGGCTGCGAGTTCCAGCACATTCACCGAGCAGAGAACGAAGCAGCAGATGAGCTGTCCAAGTTGGGATCTTCTCGGCAATCCATCCCGGCGGGAGTCGCCTTGGAGCACTTGAGGAAGCCATCCATCAAGCCTTCTCCCAACTCGGAGTCCATATTTGTTCCTTCTCTGCCAAGTGAGGAATCTGATCCCATAGAGATTGACTGGGAGAATGCTACAGGAAACCCGGGGACTGCCGTCCTCTACTCGGGGACTGCCACTCCTTACTCGGGGACTGCCACTCCTTACTCGGGGACTGCCATTCCTTGCTCGGGGACTGCCACTCCTTACTCGGGGACTGCCATTCCTTACTCGGGGACTGCCATTCCTTACTCGGGGACTGTTGTCCTTAACCCGGGGACTGTCGCATTCATTGAGGAAGTCCTTGCTAATCGGTCTGGGCTTCAGAGAAGTGCTCCCACCCCTAAAGAGCAACCAGAGGTACCCGTCCCAATGGAAGTGGACGAACCAGTGTTTCCCACACGGGAGACACCGAGTTGGGCTATGCCCATATTATCCTTTCTAAGGGACGGCACTCTGCCAGAAGATGAGGTGGCTGCAAGACAGATTCAGAGGAGATCCAAGGGCTACACTATAGTCCGAGATGTGCTGCACAAGAGAAGTGCCACCGGCGTGCTGCAACGTTGTGTGGACCCAGCAGAAGGAGAAGAGATCCTGGTAGAGATACACCAAGGAGAATGCGGGCACCATGCCTCTTCTCGGGCGTTGGTCAAGAAAGCTTTTCGGCATGGCTTCTACTGGCTCACAGCACTGCAGCAAGCTGAAGATATCGTGAGGAAGTGCAATGGCTGCCAGATGTTCGCAAGTAAGATTCACATGCCTGCTTCCGAGTTGAAGACAATTCCTATCACTTGGCCATTTGCTGTTTGGTGTTTGGACATGGTCGGACCCTTCCAGCCGGCTAGAGGCAACATGACTCACATCTTGGTCATGGTAGACAAGTTCACCAAGTGGATCGAGGTGAAGCCTATTCGGAGGTGCGATGGGGCCACAGCTGTGAAATTCGTGAAGGATGTGATCCTGAGATATGGCTACCCGCACAGCATCATCACCGACAACGGCACAAATTTTGCTGAGGGAGCAATGGTGCGGTTCTGCAGAGATAAGCATATCCGACTAGACGTTGCGTCAGTCGCGCATCCCGCTTCCAATGGACAAGTTGAAAGAGCAAACGGCATGGTACTGGCAGGCATAAAGCCAAGGCTGATGGAGCCACTGTTAAAAACACCTGGGTGTTGGCTAGACGAGTTGCCAGCGGTGTTGTGGAGTCTAAGGACTACCCCTAACCGGTCAACCGGCTACACGCCATTCTTCTTGGTATACGGGGCTGAGGCCGTGTTGCCAATAGACCTAGAGCATGACTCCCCCCGAGTAACCCTCTACACTGAGGTGGAGGTGAGAGAAGCTCGAGAAGACGACGTTGACCTGCTTGAAGAAGCAAGAGAGCTGACTCTGTCACGTTCGGCTATCTACCAGCAAAACCTGCGGCGTTATCATAGCCGAAAGGTGAACCCAAGGGTTTTCCGAGAAGGAGACATGGTCCTTAGGCTCGTGCAGCGCACAGCCGGGATGCACAAGTTGTCTCCTCCATGGGAAGGGCCCTTCATTGTGAGCAAAGCGCTGCACAACGATGCTTACTATCTTATAGATGCGCGCCCACCACAGGCGAACAGGGCAGATAAAGCTGGAGAGGAAACCAAGCGCCCTAGGAATGTAGCTCTACTCCGTCGTTTTCATTCGTGAGCAAAGATGTGTATGTACCCTCTTATCCGAGTTGAAATTCTACTCTGCAATCTGAAATTGAACTCGGGGACTGCCCTCGTCCAAACTTGCTTTAAGTGTTTTTACTCGGCTTTACCTTTTGCCTATTCGGTTGCTCTACTTCAAAATTCAAAGGTACATTGAGTACTGTGTTTAAACCTACATGCCAACTCTTCGACTTTGCTGTTGTCCGAAACCCGGCTTCATGGCAAGCAAGAGAACAAGCAAAAGGTCCATGAGCACAAGAAAAATTACTAAGGAAAGGAAGAGTGCAGGAACCGAGTAGGGTGCTTTTATTACTGTTCTGGGTCTTTTCTTTTCGGCTAAGTGGTGGGCTGCGTTACTATGATTGTTTCTAAGCGGCTAAGTATTTGCAGCTCTATTCTTTAACTCTTGTGACTCGAATACCAAAAAAGCAACAAGTTGCGGGTAGAGCTGAGACAAAAAGAGAGAGTGAATAAGAAATGCAACTCGGGGACTCGCATGATAACGCAACTCGGCATCCAGCCCAGATTGAACAAATTGATTAAGTTGAACAATAACAAGTGGGAATAAACAAGAGTACGCAACGATAAAAAAATTCTGATACCTCTGCACCCCGTCTCCCGAGTGATCTTATCAATTTTTAAGCTATAAGTTTGCAGGAAGAAATCAAATTCAGGTCGACGTGGTGTTCTCGGTGCTCGCCTTGGTTGCTTCGTCTTCCTCAGTGGCATTGGTGGCGTCCGCCTTTGTGCTGGCATCAACAGTCCTCGCTTGCTCGGCGTCAGGCTCGGTGGTGATCTGCTCAGAAGTTGCAGTGGCCACCGAGATTGGCGTTGTAGCGGAGGCGGAGCCGGTCTCGGGGGCGCGGAGGTTGATGGTGTCGTCAAGGGCGGCTCCTGACGAGGTGCCGAACTCGAGCGCGGCGGTGTCGATTGAAATCTCCTCGTTCTCGCCCTCCTCATCGCTACCCGCGACGACCACGGCCTTCCCCTTCCCGTCCTTGCCAGCAGGGGACTCGAAGCCACTGAAGTCCAGCTCTTCGGTGTCAGTTTCTTCATCTTCATCCTCCTCCTCGCCCTCGTCCACCTCGGTGTCGGGCTCGGTGAGGCCGTCGATGAAGGTCGCAGTATCAGCATACTGAGCGACTATCTGGCGAATAGCCACGCAGTCGGGGTTCTTCTGCCACTTGGAATCTCGGCGCATCTCGCGGATAATCTGCATGTTGATATTTTCATACCAGGAGGTGACGAAGAGCAGCATCATGTCAGCACCTGCACGAGCTCCCGAGGCGCGCCATTTCTTCAGTTCAGCTTTCACGCGCTGCAGCTTCAAGGCAAGCCCGGAGATCGTTGTCGGCGCGGAGTCCTCAGGCCAGAAGACTCCGTGGATCTGGAAGGCGACGCGCACCAACTCGGTGCCCACGCCCGCTAGCCGGGGACACTGTTCCTGCATGATCAGGATGCTCTCCTCGATCTCTGCTCGGGTGTCCATAGGCTCGCCCTTCGCAGCACGAGCTGCTCGGGCCTTTTCCAGGGCAGGCACGCTGGAAGATTCAAGGTTGGGAAAGATTCCTGCAAGAGCTATCGAAAAGATCAGAAACGATAACAGAGTGGAAGCGTGAAACGAGGAGCAGAGAAGAAAGGAGCAGCCGAGTAGCGGAGAAGCGGAGAAAAGTGAGTACTTACTGTTCAGATCATGGCGCGGCCCTAACAGCTGGGTCTTCCAGGCTTCCTCGTTGGATATGTGCTTCTCTTGAATCAAGCGGAGCTCCTCGAGCTGAGTAAAGAGCCCAGCATTGGCCTTCTTCAGTATCTCGCACTCCTGCTCAAGGGCCTTCACCTTGGCCTTGGCTGCTGTCTCAACCTTTGCCTTCTCGGCGATGACTCTGTCCCTCTCGTCACCAAGCTTGATAGCATCCTGGAGCGCAGTCTGCAGCTGGACTTGGAGCTGCTCCATCTCGGTAGTATGCCCTTTCAGCAACTCGACAGCCTGGCTGGACAGCTGCTGCTGCACCTCAGCAGGTTTGAGGCAGTCTTGATGCTCCTCAGCAAATTTCGGATGGTCTTCTGAAAAGAGCAAAGCACGGTTAGCAGAGAAGCGAAAGAAAGAAACCCAGGAGAAGCCGAATAGACGGTGGTTTACCTTCAAGTCTCTTGATGGTGGCCTGGCCATTTTCCACGAAGGCACGGCAGTTCTCGTGCTCGTCAACCAGGGCTTTCAGCTTCCCTGCAGAGTCAAATCAGTTAGCGCAGAAAGAAGAAGCGGTCGTAAACAATAAACGCAAGAACCGCGCAGCTAGAAGCGTACCTTCCACCTCAGACAGCTTCATGGTACTGTTCATCACTTCCTTGTCGGCTTCCTCGGCGCTCACTTTCTCTTTCTCCAAGGCAGCAATGCGTCTCTTCGCGACGGCATGGTTCTAGAGTAGCTGACGATGCAACTTGGTCCGCTTCAATACGCTATTCTGAGAAGAGAAAAAAGAAGATGAATCAGACAAAGAAGTAAAGATTCAACCCGAGAAGGCGGCTACTCGAGAGAGCATCCTCCTACTCGGCCAGAATCTCGGGGACTGGGTGATGGTTAAGGAAAAAGGGAGGCGAGTAGAAGAGGAGAAAAAATGCAACTCGGAGAGGATAAGTTGAGACTTACCGCGTAAGATTGCTCGAGATCTTCTGCGTTCTTGCGGTGGACAAACATCTTGGCAGCGAGTGTAGCGGAGGTGGTCGAGACGGTCATGGGTTTGTAACCCAAGTCCACCTTGTTCCAATCAACGCGCATGTGGTCGATGTCGCCCAGATCGGTGCCGTTCCAGTTGGCATTGCCAAGTACCTTGCTGTCCCATTTGGCGTCGATGAAGCCGATCAGGTCGAGTACTTGCTCGAGGCTCTGGGACGTGATCGCTTGGTCTTGATCTCCACGAGAAGCAATGGAGACGGACCTGTCTTGGTTTGGGGCCGGGGGCCTGGCGTTCACTGCCACGGCTTTTCTCCCTTTCTGAAGAGCGAGACTCCGATCCTGGGGGGAAAGGCCGATCTGGTGCTGCTGGCTAACCTTCACCATGTAATCCGGGTAGCAGGGTTGGTCAGCTGCAGCAGCGGCAGCTGCAGCGGCGGCGGCTGCAACCGCGCCGGAATCGCGAATAACCAGCTGACCGGGCTGGCCAGCTGATGTCGGCGGCGGCTTGTCGGCAGCTCTCTTCTTTGCTTTCTCCTTCTGAGCAGTTGGCTTCTCGGAGATTGGCTTCTCGGCCTTCTTCTTCTCGGTCTCCTTCTCCTCAGCCTTCTCCTTCTCGGTGGCTTTCTTCTCGGCTGCCTCCTTCTCGGCAACGTCTTGGGCACTCTTCCTAGTAACCGGCTTGGCTGAAGGGCCGGTTGCAGCTTTGGGTTGCGGCACCAGGGAGGAGTCTGGCTGGGCGCCACCTTGGTCAATTGGTGGCGCCAGGGGCGCGCTGTCTGATGCGCCATCTGGCTGGGCGCTACTCTGTGCGGCGTCTGGTTGCACGTCGCTCAGAGGGTAGTGCCCAGTCGCGTCCTCTACCCGCTGTTCAGCAGCAGGATCTGGCTGGGAGATATCCATTGCTTCCACCCGCGCCTGGGACGCAGGATCTTCTTGCTCAGCACCCCGTGTGGCTGGCTGCTCCTGTTCTGCTCCTGGCCGCTCGAGGGCGGCGTCATCATGCATCTCTTGATCTTGGTTCTCCTCGGCGGTGTTGGCCGGAGGAGACGGTGGCTTCTCTTGATGAGCAGTGTCCTGCGCCTCCTGCTCGGCGCGGGATTGCTGCTCTGGGTCGGTGCCTTGGGCATCAGTGCCCTGTGGTTGTGCGTTGGCGGTGGTATTCTCATCATCGTCGAGGTTGATTAAGTTGTCGACGTCGACGGCGGTCTTCTTCTGGGTCTCAGTGGACGCGAGAGCGGCGTCCGCGTTCAAGGAGGCTCTGAAGAGGAAATTGTGTTCATAAATAAGAAGAGGACAAAGGAAATGGAGAAGAAGCAAGGAAGTAACGAATCGAGAATCAACCGAGAAGAATAAAGTGAACCAAAGCGTAAACGGGAAGGAACTCACCCCACGCGGGAAGGAATCGTTAGCTTCTTTCTCTTCACGACCTTCTTGGTCTTCTTCTCGGTCGGCTTCTTCTTCTTGGCGGGGGGCTCTAAGGCGCCACTGCCTGTCCGCTTGCGGGTAACAGGAGCGGCGACGGATAGAGGATTGGCCTCAAGGGCTCTCTAAACCTCATCCTCGTCATCGTCCTCAGCATCTGCAGCATCTGTGAAATAGAGAGGAAGAAAAACACTTCAGAAACAGCAGGCAAAGGGCTAGTGTTTCTCGCAGATAGAAAGCATGAGTTCAGTTACCCTCTAACTCGTCATCAGACCAATCGCGGAGAGACGTTTCGGCATGCTGCTTCTCTGTCGAAGGGGAATGAGGAAGATTGATCTGATCCGCAGTCTCGAGGGAGGCCTGGTCATCTTCTTCTCGGTCGTCTGACCAATTGCCCTCGAAGTGCTCACAGCTTTCAGCTCGCTGACGGTCAAGAACCTGAAGAACAGGGAAGTGTCGCAAGTTAACCGAGTAGCACGAAGGCACTATACCCGAATAGGCGTGCAAACACAAAGCATACTAAGCCTAGGGAAATTTGCTGCATGTCCTACTCGGAAAGGCGTGCAAGGATCAAGCATATTAAGCCTAAGAATTTCTTCTAAGTATGCTACCCGACAAGGCGTGCAAACATCAAGCATACTAAGCCTAAACAGTTCTGATAAGTGCCCTACTCGGTGCGGAATGCAATTGCTAATCGCAGTAGGAAGAGGAGAATATCTACTCGGATTGCATAAACTGGAAGCAGAGAAAGGGGAACATACCCGTGGAATCGGCTTCGTGCGGCTGAAGGGGGTAAACCCATACTCCCAATCGTCGCGGAGGCCCGTGGTCAGGATGGACCTCGCGTGCTCGGCGACGTCTGCGTTGCTGAGCTCGAACGTGGTCGTTCGAGTGCAATCGCGGGGGCCTCCCAGGTAGCACATTGGATGGGAGCGCTGCTGCAGAGGCAGCACTCGGTTCTTGATCCAGCAGGCGACGGGGTCATCGCTCTTGAGGCCCTCTCCGATTAGCTCAGCGAGCCGCTCATCCATCTGCACGGCGTTGCGGTCGTTGGAGGGCCTCGTCTTCCAGTTCTGCCCGGACGGAGCTCGGTTGCTCCAGGCGGGCAGGTTGATGCGGTCCGTCACCGGTCCCCCCTTCGTGGCGGGGATGTTCTTCACGTAAAGGAAAGATTTCTGCCACATACGGACGGAATCCAACCCCTTGATGCGAGGGTGGTTGGTTCCCGTCCGCTGCAGCATCATGGCGCTGCCGGTGTCGGTTACCCGACTGCCAGTGGCCGCGCCATCCTTCTTCCCCTTACTCTGCTGACGGAGATGGAAGTACTTCAGCCATGTCGGTACCGTGGGGCGGACGCCGAGAAAGGCCTCGCACACCACGGTATGATAGGCGAGGAAGACGACTGCATTCGGAGGGAGGTGATGCATCTGAACACCGAAGTGATCCAGGAAGGAGCGGAGAAAATTGGAAGCTGGCAGGCCAAATCCTCGCGCAAAGTGCGCGAGGAAGACGACATGCTCGCCCTCCCGCGGGGCCGGAACGATTTCGCCGTCGGACGGCCGGCACTAAACACCGGGAGGAACACTCCGTGTGTTCACGAGCCAGGAGCAGTCATCGACGGTAACATCAGAACCAGCCCAGCCGGCGCGAGCAGCCATGGCAGCGAGCAAGAAGGTGGTGGAAGATTGGGAAGGATCTAGTGGAGAAAACGAGTCCGCGGCAGCGCAAAGAGTTGCGCGGCGGCGGAGAGCTCAGCGGCGGAGAAGAAACAGAGGGGCGAAAGAGGAAAGTACGGAGGTAGGAGAAGAGGAAGTTACCGATGGGGGTATTTATGCCCTCTCCTCAGATTACCATTACCATCGGGGTAGTGGGATCGATCGTGGCCATAACACTCGTGTGGTGGGGCCTGTGGCCGGATAGAAACGCACGCAAGCGCGGAACGCGCGCGGAACGGCCACAATTGATCCCACGACCAGATCGTGGCCTATTACTGCGCTTGATGGGACATGACGAGCCGGTGGGCCCGTTCCGTGAAAACTGGGCGCGTGGCACGTCGTGTCCTGGGCAACGAGACGTCAGGGTCGCGGATGCTTGACACGTGTCCAGTTGCGGCACGGAAGGCTGGATTGTGCTCTGCGCTGCAGAGACTCTGCTTAAGAAATTCTTTAAGTCCTTTTACTCGGACACAGAGAAGGAAACTAGCCCTATTCGGAAAAGAGGAGACCCAAGGTACTTTCCAGAGTGCTACTCGGAGGTTTTACTCGGCATCTTGAAGTTCAAAGGTGTTATTACGAAGATTGGTTTTAAGCTGGCAGAGCCTAGTGAACGAGTTCGCGAGACTCTACCAGCTTCGGGGACTGCTGTCGGGGGGTTACCCCCGAGTAGGGTAAAGGCAAGTGGTAAAGGCAACTGTCGGAAGAGAAGTTTGGTCGAGTAGCCGCCTACCCGGTACTTTCTACCCGGTCGACTGCTACTCGGTCTCACTTCAAGATGACCAGAAGGAGATATCAATCAAGTTCTGTCTATTCGAGTAGAAGAGTTGGCCCGAGTAAAATTGGCGGGAACCTACTCGGGCCAGAAGTCAAAGGAGCCGTTCTGACACAGGATCCCGCGTATCCCGGGTCCGTACTTGGCACTATTCGAACTACTGTTCATCTGGGACCGGCCTGCCTGACAGTGACAGCATGGAAGCAGGCGGTCGCAGGATAAGGGGGCCCCACTCTGTGTTTGGCACAGTGATACCAGTCTGTCCCCTTGGTTTTGCCCAACGACTTTCCGGATGCAACCAAGATTAGGAACCAAAGCTGTCAGCGGGAACTCGGAAGAAGGACGATGTGCACACTATGTCGACACTTGTCCATGTTTGGACGTATCCGGCTGGGCACCAGGTATATAAGGTGCCCCGCCGCCTCCTGCGCGAGGATCGAACACATTGTGACCTAATTCTTGACCTAGTTCATCACGTAGAGAGAGGAGTAGTTATTCGGTAGCAAGAACATTGTACTGTGGCTACTCGGTGAGACACCAGAATACATAGAGAAAGGCAGGAGTAGGGGTTTTACCTCCTCACGAGGGCCCTGAACCTGGGTAGATCGTGTTGTTTGCAGTGTTTGCTTCTTACCTCACGCGGCTACTCGTCGCATGATCCCTCCCCGAGCACCTCCAGCGTCCTTCGTCCCCACATCTTTAGCCATCCCTTGGCATCTGCCGTGACACCACCACGACAGGAACTTACCAAACAATAACCGAAAGCGGGACCGTGGACATCCATGATGGCTCCTGTGTTTCCCCGAAGAACGGGGGAACCTTGTAAGTTAACCACTGCACTTGTTACCTTCATTTCACGATAATAACAATATCACGAGGTGAGACTATGTGATCTAATATGATCAAACTCTTTTATCATAACAAATAAAACTTGTTACTAATATCGTCCTCTTTTCTCATCTATATCCCCAATGATCTTGTGATAAATCACACTGTGGCTATCCTGACGATATGTCATCGGTGATACTAAGAGGACTCAGAGTGTGTATCCCTCTCTCGTCTAGAGGAGTTAAGTACTAGTCTCGAATGATCTCAGTTCCATTACACTTTCTAGGACATACCCAGATGTCACCGTTACGATCCGCAGTTACAGCAAGACGGTTGATGATATCCAAAGTATAACTTTCGATCATGCGGTCACTAGATATTCTTATAGTATAGGAATTATAGTCAATGACAACTTCATATGTATTTCTAAAATACATCATAATTGTTTAGTCTCTTTCAACAACAACATACGCATGTGTCGGTTCAGTACTATTGTTATTCTAACAATAAAATCTTATATTTTGCTAGACTTTTAACCAAGTCCATGATCAAGAAATTGTGATCATCTCACTAATCATAAGCTAATCTTAGAGACAAGATTAGGAACTCTTGTTTTTTATGTCTTCACACCCGGACCCAGATTTTCCTTTGAAAAATCACTTTTCAAGTGCTATATCGGTTATAGAATGATGACATAAACTTAATTCTAAACTTGGAGATGGAATAATAACTGAATATTATTGTCTCTAGGGCATACCTCCAACACATCCTTCACTAACACAAAGGCCAACGTCATAATAAGCAAGAAAAGTATAAAAAAATGGCAATGCAACAACTTGAAAATACTTCTTACTTTCATGTCGTCGTTCTTTCCACTCTCGTCCCTCATGTAGACTTGGTCATGGTAGCCATTAAATTTGTTGCAAAGCCATTAAAGAATGACCCACCGTTTCTCGTATCCTTCCGCATTGCGATCATGGATGTAGCCGTGTTTTTGGTATGCCTTCCTTTCGTTGAAATCTTTGAAAATGCACTTCCAATATGCCTCACGTGTTTGTTGTGCGCCTTCGTCGGCGTCCATGCTCATAAAGATCCATGATCCGGCGAACTTTTCATCCTTCAAGCCAGACCACGTCTTGCCTTGGCATCCCAGATTCTTGATGGTATGGTTAGTGTCCACGTCATGTACATCTGCTTCTTCACCTAGTCTGGTATCCTCGTTATGGACATCGGCGTTGGCCTGGCCAGCGTCATCTTGCACAAGCTGATCGGCGTCATATTAGCCGGTGGAATGGCGCATAATGTCATGCACAGTCTCCTATCAAACACTTGGCAATCAACACATAATTCACCTGGCCAGCCGGCCTCTCACAATTCGAGAAACAATTAATACACACACACACATAACAACATCAATTAATTCGAACAACAATCAATGCACACACCATAACAGCGGCCATGAATGCAAACATGCACAATACACACGCCTCACCCGGCTGCGTTTGGTTGATCATGTTAGCGCCTTGTTCGCCGAAGAATTCGCACCGGGATGCCGTTTGGTCGTTGCTTGTGACTCCACTCCGACGCAGCGCCGGCGACCCGAAGAGGGCCTACTTGTTGAGTTCGATGCCGCCTGACTGCGTCGGCTCGTCTGGCGAGATGGAAAAACGGGATTGTGTGTGATCGGCACCTGGCTTGGGTAGGCGTAGTAGCGCGGGGAAGACGGCGACGAGCTACGCTGGGGGGCGACAGATGTGGCAGCGGTCTCGTTCGCCGCCTTATCCTTCGCCAATACGCGTCGGTTTTGACGAAGTACAAACGCGATGCCACTCCGCCGCGCCTTCGACATCACCACCGGCAAATCTGGCTGCTCCCACTACATCGGCCGCTTCTTTGAGGCCAAAATTGATGCCGCCGGATTGTGAGCATGCAGGAGACCGAGTTTCTTTGGTGGCATGGTGCAGGAAGGCGAAAAGGAGGTGGCGGCTGAGGGAAAGTGGATGAAACAGAGGAAAAAGTAGCCTCTTCGGCGCTCTGCACGCCAATGTAGAGGAATTAGGCGCGGCTTCTCTCTATGACAAGAGGGCTCCTTCTGTCAGGTGGGCTGACCGAATGATGGCTGACGCCTCCAGATAGACCGCTAAGTTTGGTGGGTGGACTGGTGGTGCCGAAACATAAATTTAATTGATGAGCACGTTTAGGGATATATCCGGTCCCCTAATGGATGGGGAGCCGTTTAGGGGTGCAGGTGGAGATGCTCCCAGCTTTGCTCCACTGGGCTGAAGCGGTGGAGATCTGAACCTCGATGTGGAAATAAAACCAAGAAAAACTGGTCAAAAGTCACACCCTCCCTTGGTAATCTCTCGCTAATTATTGAATATTGACCTAACATAATATGTATCCAAATGTCAACGCGGGAAATCGTTTTTTAAAATTCAAGTACCCTAGTAAATTTTTAATTATTACACCCGGCCTCTGCATAACTAAGATGCACACAACCCAACTTTGTACGTATATGCAAACTTTGTTGCAAGTAAGGCTGTATCATAGCTAAAGAAAAATAGAAAATTGTAGGAAAAAGGAGGGAATATAGTAAGTAAAAATAATCACCGAAATTTCTCTTGTATAGCGCAAAATACAAAGTTTTCTTGGCTTAAACTTCCGAAGCTTGTATATATGCTTCCATACCAAATTTCAGATGTTTTTTTTTTCAAACCAGCCTCCAGTGAGCTCGGGTGTCGGGTGCCACAACCACCTTCCGTTACGATTTGTACTTACAAGTACTGCATGCATTTTTCGACACCTGGCATCCTGGACCGTCCTAACATAACAGGCAACAGGTACATCCTTAATCTTCAGATAACAGTTCCGTCACCTGTTCAACAGAAAGTAAATGGAGTACAGAGCAGTTTCCCCACGTGAGGCGAGGCCCGGCCCGGCCGGGCGTCCCCACCGGAACCGAAAGCGAGCAGAGGAGAGGAGAGGAGAGCGTTGGCGTTCCACTGTTGCCGACGTGGTAGAAGAGGCGAGCTGTCAAGTACTCCCGACCCCTCACCGTCGGGTCAGTCAGTCAGCCAGCCGAGAAACGTGGAGGATTCAGTCCGGTGCGAAAAAGTCGCCTCGGATCCGGCCTGCCTGCCATGCCAAACAAAGCAGCAGCGACGACGAGCACCAGCTCGAGCCTCGATAACGTACACTGGCCGGCGGTGCGTGCAGCTTGCTAGCTGTCACTGCGGCCAGGCACGACCCATTTGATTCCGGATGACCTGAACCCACCACAAGCATGGTCCTCCCTCCGCGACCACCTTGCCCTCTCCTCCCCTCGCCCCCTTGTGCATTTCAATTCTTGTGGCATCTAGGATGTGTTCGGTTCCAGCTCAAACTTGTCCTACCTATACATTTTGCTTCCCACTTAGTAGTTGGTTAAAGTTGGCAACAAAAATATACTCCAAACAATGATCAGACTTTTTTTCATGGTCAAGAAATTGGCATGGCACACTTTGGCACCAATGAAAACATGTCCATCGGCGTTTCGACGAGCTAGCCACCATTGACCATGTCTTCTCCGTCGATCACACGACAACCGAATCAGGTGTTGGCATGGCGATATCACCTTAAGAGGGCTTTTTGCTTGATTGTCGAATTTGTGGCTCCCGGTGAATCTCACACTACTTATCAAAAGCATCTCCAACATTTCATCGGGAACTGGGAATAATCGGTCGATATGATTTTTTGGCGAAAAAACGCCCCGCATAGCACCCGTAAATGACCACGACTTGTAAAAAAGAATTAGGCCGGCTGAAAACTTCCCCTTCAATTCGAGAATACATTGTTTCCGTGGACGGTCCAAGGATGCTTTAAATCGCGAGGAAGCAGTTGGCGCGAGGGATATTTCACACGCGCGAGTTCCCGCTCCCTTAGACCACCGGCGCCGATTGCCCTTCCCCTGCTTTGGCCGACCTCAGCAACCCTCAAATGCCGACATGGCCGTCTCCCAGCCATCACTAATCAGCGTCCCCGTCGTGGCGGCGCCATTGTCCGATCCGCTAGGCCGGGCAGATCTCGCAGTTATCTCCGCCTCCACCCCCGCCGCTCCCGTGCAGGTGGCAGTCTTCACCTGCCGTCGACCCCGCAGATGGAGCCGATGGCGCTGTTTCTGATTCCATTTCCACTGCGATTGTGATGGTGAAACCAATGAAGGCAAGGAGCGTTGTGGTGAAATAGAAGAAGTCACCGATTGCGCCGCCAACCCCGTCGACGCCTCCCAAGTGTTCGACGCAATGAGGTATAAATCATTTCCGTTTTTGGTTTTTTAAATTTTGAGTTGGTTTGTGAAATTGTCATTTCAATATGTAGCTCCAACTTGTATGATGTACCTACTACTTCATACATAAACATTTTGAATAAGAGTGCCGTTAACATTGATGAAACCCCTCTCGATGACTTCAGTTACAACGAGACCGGTGGTGGTGAGGACGAATAAAATGAGGTGGAGGAGATTGAGGGAAGGGTGTTCAAATCATCTCAAGCAAACAAGCACCTGAGGCAATGAACACTACACCAAATTGGAAAATGAGATCGAGATTGTCGAGACATCGTGGTAGAATTCATAGACGGGGTTCCATGAGACTACCGATAGAGATGTGGGGGGACGTGATCGTATGACGAACAATGACACCAGGATTTTACCCAGGTTCGGTACGTCGCAACTAGGCGGCGTTCCTACTCCTGCAATCTCACTAAATCAGGGCTGAAGCCTGAAGTATACAAAGTACAATGTGAGTTAGGTTTAGCTACTCGACAAGGATCAACCTCTCGGCGAGTTAGCCTCTAGCTTATTGTTTGTCTCCTGTTCTTCTCTCCCGGCCGGCTTTGTATAATAGTCGGGTTAGGGCTTACAGAAAAGGAAACCTAGAAGGCTAGGTAAGTCATAACTTGGAAGGCAAGAATCCGCCTTCTACTCCAAGCCGTACCATGTGGGCCGTGGTCCGGGTTCTTCTAGAATCCGGCTTCTGCGCGTCAGCATACTGGCCCGCCTAATGGACCGTAATCCATTACCATTCAGGCCGCCCTGGTAATCCGGCACTTTAGGACACCATCTGACATACCCCTATATCCGACAGTAGCTCCCAAGAAGGATTAAGACTCCGAATCGCCGTCTTTCGTCAAATTACATTCTTTCCGAGAAATGTCGGCTCTTCGTCTTGATTCTTCTTTTCCTTCAAATCATGCTTTAACACGAAACTAGGATTTCGGGAAATCCGCCTTTTTCTTCCACGAGGCTTCGTGGAGAAGGAACTTCCTATGTCAGCGATGAAATCGTGCTGACGTCAGGGACGTTTGGGTTTCGAGTGTGAAACCCTGAAACGTATCTCTGACAGATTCTCACGGGAAACGAGGAGATAGCCATAATCACCTGTCGATTCTTTTCCCGGATTTGTCGGCGAGTGACACGCGTTGATCATCCAACGGTCAAAAGTGTCGTTAGCGCGCATCGTAAAGGATTTCCGGCTATAAATAGCCCACTTCATCCCCTCTGGCAATCCTTCCGCTCTCCTCTCACCTTCCAGCTCAAGAGCCATTGCCCCCGAGCCTCAGTCCAGTGAGAATCAAAGCAGAGCCCGTGCTTGCGCAACACCATTCCCAGACTTCTCGTCGGAGAGCTCGAGGTCCTCGTCACGCCGCCAAAGAATGGACTCACCACACGCGTCTCAAGAGCACTCCGTTGCCATGGACATCGACGACATCATCAATTCGATGGATCCGCTGCTCGACTTGCGGAGCCGGGCCACCGTCGACGTGCCGAAGAAATCTTCCGGTGGCCAGGCCCGCGAGGATCTGCATCTTGCGGCCGATAACCTGGTCGGATCTTTCCCTGCGCCGCCTCCGCCTCTCGCTCCCGAAGCGCCGGAGGAAAAAATCACTCTCGTCGGAGAGGAGCTCGCCGCCGCGGCCGCCGCCACCGCCGGAGCCGAGGACGAAGGCGAAACTTCCAGCAATTGGAGTCGGAGCAGCATTCCTTCCTCCCTTCTTCCGACAATGGAGAATGAAGGGTTGATTGCGAAAGAAAAATGGCAGCATGAGGAAGAAGAGTCCGAGCCTTCGCCCAGAGCCGGGGAACGAGTCCTTCTTACCTCACACATTGCTAGAGGTATGGGAATCCCGCCTTCCGCAATTTTCCTCGAAGTCCTTAGCCATTACAATATCCAGCCTCACAACCTACCACCAAATTCTATTCTCTATCTAGCCGGCTTCCAGGCCCTTTTTGAAGGGTATTTAGGAATAGCGCCTAGATTAGATTTCTGGCAATATTGCTTTGGAATTAAGCGAAACCCTACAGAGGGCACTCTTCCAACCTGTGGAACCATATCTTTCACCCTGCGTAGATTCAGGGAAGATTGGTTCCCGAAAATAAAAACATCGGAATCCGTCAAATTCTGGACGGGTTCCTTCTTTTATCACCAAGACATCCCATTTCCAGGAAAAGAAACCGGGGTTCCACCATTTGTCAACGCTGCCGCTGTTCCCCAAGATAACTGGGCTGCAGAAGCAGTGCAGTCTTTGCCGGACGATTTGATGAAAATCAAACGGCGCATCGCTAAGCTCACTTCGTTAAAACCTCCTCTTACTAGAACCGACACAGTTTTGTGTTGGTTAGGACGTCACATCCAACCTCTTGCCCATTGAACCCGGCTTCTTTGCGAATACAAGGGTCCGGAAGACAAAATGAGGGGAACGGATAAGGCTTTCACGAAACGGGACTTCAAGAAGCGGGTCAATCAATTGGTTGCCACTCGCGACCGGTACGAAGAAAGTCGAGAGATGTATCATTAAGGGAACATGATTCCAAAGGTATGCTTCTTTCTCTTTGGACAATTTTCTCGGATTTTCGTCTTTCTCCGTTTTCTTAACTTAGTCGGATATTTGGCCTTTTTCCATAGTTCGATGATCTCACCGAAAAGGATCTTGCAACCGATGCCGAACTCGATGAATTGCATGCCACGTTTTACGGTGGTCGGAAGTGTAAGAGGCCAGCAACCACTGAAGAGGTGGTGGATCTTGACGGGGTTCCCGTCGCTACATCCAGGTAATTCTCTGGGTATTTTGTACATTTGCCTGCTTTTTATTGCATAAATTGGTTTGGTTTCTCGGAATATTGATTTCTCGGATTTTCTTCTTCTTCCTTTCCCTTCCAGCCTTGCTCCAACTTCTTTGAAGTCAAAGAAACTAAAAAAACATAAGGACACTGTCGGCAAGGGAGCGCCATCTCCTGCTGCAGCTCCCCCTACCCCAGTTACTCTTGTGGGAGAGGATCAGTCTTCAAAGCCGGAAGAGTACCCACTACCGACCAGCTAGCCCATTGCATCCGAGACGGATGCAAGGGAAAGGGCAAAGCCGGATATGGGTGGTCCTTCTCGTATACCTGATGAGGAGCCCATTCCCACTTTTAACAGAGAATTCAAGGTAAAGGAGGAACCCTTCGACGAACTCAGATATATTCGTCCAGGGACTAAGAAGTTCTTCGCTCCTGCTCCTCTGATCCGTCATTGGCCGCAAGGCGGACTAATTGTAAGGAATAGCTTCATATTTTCACCTTGGCAGGTCATCCAGGACGGCCTTCACCATGTTGGGATTCTTTTTGCAGAGTATGCAAATGAATTCAACGAAAACTTGTCTGATTTGCAGCGAATGAGTCAGGTAATACCTCTAGCCCCCAAGCAATAAGTCAAATGCAAGCTTTTGCCTTAATGCTTTTTTCGCTTTTATGCTTGTTTTTAACTTAAACATTTTTTGTCTCTTTTCCGTGTTTCAGCAAACCACTGAAAACATCAACATGGAAGTTTTCAACAAACTTACCATCAAGAACAAGGAGGTGAAATCCCTTCTTTCGATTCTTGAGGGTAAGGAGGCAGAACTGGCATCCACTCAGCAGCAGTTGAAGGAATTGGCAGGTAAGATATTTTCTCTGCTTCCAGTTGTGTAATTTTTTCTAAGTATTTTTCCGAGTTTTCGAACTTATCACTTTACTTGCTTTTCAGCTTCTTTGGCGAAAGCCAAACAAATTGCTGAAGATGCCGGCAATGCCGAGAACCTACGCCGGGAAAACCTGGATCTTCATAAGCTCAATATGAAGTTGCAGCAGGACCTGGAGGCCAGCCAATTCGCCGTTGGCATTGCCGAGTCCAAGGCCTTCGACCAAGCAGCCAAGGACAAGGACACCATCCGAGATTTGGAAAATTCCTTGAACCAGCGCTTGGAGGAGGGCGCCGAGATGGACAAAATTCTCGGTAAGTACTTTACCTTTTACCGGATTTGCCATGTTTAGATCTTTCTCTGTTTTTGCTAACACTTGTTGTGTTTTACTGAAACAGGAGATAGCCCCCAGCTTACTTGGATTGAGAAAATCCGAGCTTTTGGGAAGGTGTTCACCGCAATCAAGACTGCGGGGATGTTGCTGGTCAACAAATGCCTTCCTTCCAGGTCTAGGGAGTTCTCGGAAATTGCAAAACTTTCGGAAGCTATCGTGGAGGTGGCGGAGTCCAGGGAGTCCATTCTACGCTCCGCGACGCGTGGTGGTGCGCGCATGGCTTTAGGACTCATGCGCATGCACTACCTGAACGGACAACGACGTCGCCTAGAGGGGGGGGGTGAATAGGCGATTAAAACTTTTCCGGTTAAGGCTTGCTAAATGCGGAAATAAACTAGGTGTTTAAATTAACAAGCATACAACCTAAATATTCTATGGTCAACTAGATGCACCAACAACTTATGCTAAGCAAAACAAGTAACAAGGTGATAGCAAGATATATAACTTCAAGCTCGAAGGCTATCACAATGTAAATTGCATAAGTAAAAAGCTCGGGTATAGAAATAACCGAGGCACACGGAGACGATGATGTATTCCCGAGTTCCTCCCACAAAGGGGAGTACGTCTCGTTGGAGGGGTGTGAGCTCACCACGAAGGCCTACTCAACGCCACAAAGGCCTCACCCTATTCTCCGATGAACCCCGCCACAAAGGCCTAGTTCACCTTCCACTATATGGCAACCTTCAAACCCGAGGCACGCATCCACAACTCAATTGGAGGCTCTCGGTGTCACCACAATCTTGGGGCACGCATCCACAACTCAATTGGAGGCTCCCAAGAACACCACAAGTCGTCTAGGGTCCAAGACCCAAGAGTAACAAGCTCACAAACTTTCAACTTCCACGAATCCTCGTGGAGAGAGCAAACCGATGCAACCGATGCAAATGGCAAGAGCACAAGTGCTCAAATCCTTCACTCTCAAATTCCAACAAAGCAACAAATGCTTATGGGGGAATAAGAGAGGAAGAACAATGGAGGAGAAACACCAAGAACTCCAAGATCAAGATCTACTAAGTTTCCCTCACTAAGAAGGAAGATGGATTGGTGGAAATGTAGATCTAGATCTCCCCTACCTTCTCCCTCAAAGATATGCAAGAATCATAGGAGGGATTGGGAGAGGGGCAAGCTTTCCAAGGTCAACAACGGTGGAGGAGAGGGAGAAAAACTTGCTTAGAAGACTTGGGGACCAATGGGGAAGAAAGCCCCCTTAAATAGGTCCCCACAAAAACTAGCCGTTTGTGCAGGAATCTGGGACCGGAATATCCGGTCCAAGTTTGGACCGGAATATCCGGTCTCAAGATCTGCTCGAAACCTGTTGACTTTAACCGGAATATCCGGTCCCCTTGGAAAAATCCGGTACCAATAATCCGGTCCATGTCAGTGAGCAAATTGGTCTGAAAACTGCCCAAACCGGAATATCCGGTATGCCCCGAATAATCCGGTTCAAATAATCCGGTTTACTCCAGAAGGTTCAAGCTTCCAGTCCTTAGCCATTTTTCGCAGCAACCGGAATATCCGGTCCAGGATGAATAATCCGGACCAAATAATCCGGTTGACTCCAGTAGCTCCAACCTTCCAGTCCTTAGCCATTTTTCGCAACAAACTCCACAACCGGAATATCCGGTTCCTCCGAATAATCCGGTTCCAAATAATCCGGCTCCTCTCTGTCCCGAATATGGACCAAAACTACCCTAACCGGAATATCCGGTTGCCCGGAATAATCCGGCTAGAATAATCCGGTTGAGTCCAGAACAGAGAGGCTGAACTAGAAACCCCATAACTTTTGCAAATGAACTCCGAACGAGGTAAAACCAATTGCAATGGAAAGATAACAGCAAGGAGTATCCAAACAAAAAGTGAAAATATTGATACCTCAAAGTATGGAGAAGTTACCACACATGGAAGGTGTGGGAACATTCTCAAAGACGAACGGAATATTTTCACCACCGAAAACGCAACAAGTTTTTCTTACGAAATCCGTTTTCGATAAACCAAGGCTTGTCATGAAGATCACGACAAGCACTAAAACCCAAAGGAGACAAAAGCCAAATAAGAACCAAGAAAGATGATATGCAAAGTATGCAAAGGTTTGAGCTCTCCATAACGATTCGATCGAGTTACTCACTTGAGAGCCCCTCTTGATAGTACGACTATCTATCCTATAACCCGGTCTCCCAAAGACACGAGACCGGTAAAATAGAAAACCTATCAAGATTATACCTTTGCCTTGAGCATTCCACTTGAGCTAGATGATGACGATCTTGACTCTCTCAAGTTGGATCTTCTTTCTTGATTGCGCTTGCTAGCACAAACTCCGCTTGATGAAGACTTGCAAGTTGCTCCCCCATACACCATTATGGGAGAGACTAGCTCCCCCATACACCATTATGGGAGAGACCCTTCGGCAAATCTTCACAAGGCCACAATCTCCCAAAGTGGTGGCAAGCATCAAGCATAGGATATCTTCTAGATGCTTCACTTGAGCTTCTACGTCAAGCTAGATGACAAACACCGCTTGACGACGACATAGACCATGGGCTATATGAAATCTTCCTTTTGGTTCATGCCCATGGAAAGATACCTAACCACACATAGAGATGCGACACACACATATCATGGGTTAGTTCACAAAGCTATATTGACAATTGCTTACCATACCATGAGATACACAATCCCACTTGGTACAACTTGTAGCTTTGTGTGTTGATCGCTTGCTTGATCAACCTTGTATCTTTGCTTCTCACTTCTAAAGATGATGTCTTGAAGATGATAATGAAAGATCACCTAATCCTTTTTCTTCAAGACAAACTAGCAATAAGCTCAACTCAAACCAAGACCATTCTTCATATAAATCCATGAGAAAAACAATGGCCATCAAGGAAGCTAATAGAGTTCAACACATGAACTCCATTATTTCCTATGGACAAGATCTACAAGGATAACTCAATGCAAACATTAGTCCATAAAGGATTGTCATTAATTACCAAAACCACATATGGGGGAACCATGCACTTTCACTACCCTGACGCCAAATCTTGGTGCGTGGCGTCCGGCATCCCGCAAGGATACACGGAGGCGCAGCGGGCCAGCATCTTTGAAGACATCAAAGGTCACGCCACCATGGTCAACATCTCCACCTTCTACCCGAAAGAAATATTCCGGAAACTCCCGAGGAATCCAGCAGTGAAGACGACTCGGATGCCTGAAGGGAGATGCCTTGCCCTGGGTAGAAGATAGGAAATAGAAGCATTACTGATCTTACAATGTAAACTTATTGTAATGCTTTCTATTCTTTTGTATAAAAAAGTACTCCTCTTTTGCAGCAATATTATTTAGTCTTTGCAAGTTTCCCGGGTTTTTATTCCTTTATCCTCCATGTTCTCTGGTTTATATGCTTTAACTGTCCTTAGTGTTTGAAATGACTCGATACTATTTTAATCTTCATGCCAAGTGTTTGGGTTTAACCAATCAGTCTAAACTCGGAAACATGGATCATACTAAAGGCATTTTTTACTTACTAGCTCCAGCGACACAACATAAAAACAATCAGATAATACTTAGAGAAAAAGCAAGGGATTTTTTGAATGAAACTCAGGCACGCAGGCACAATCTGGGTTTCCTTAAGCCATTTTAGGCTGAAAATCATTCAGTTTTTTAACACCGAGCACGCAGGCACAATTCGGGTTAACATTGAGTATTTCGAAAGATCATTGGGAAATAGATAAGACGGTATTATGTTTTAAACTATAATAAACATGTAAAAAACATAGATGTATGAATTCCGACAACTTTATTTCATGATCTCAAAGATGTTTACATAGAAATTGAACTAAGTATAGAAGGGACGTAACTGCTGGATGCTCCAGGGTCTTTTCGTCTCCCCTAGTTTGTCATCTATCTTTCTCTTTCTTTTGCGATTCGGCTTTTCGGAATCATCTTCCGTGTCTCGAATATCAACAAGATAGTATGATCCATTTTTCATAGCTTCGCTGATGACAAATGGTCCTTCCCAAACAGGGGCCAATTTGTGCTTTCCTTGTTGTACCAATCTTAGCACTAGGTCACCTTCTTTAAAAGAACGATGCCTGATTTTCCGACTATGGTAACGTCGTAAACCTTGCTGATAAATGGCAGATCTTTGAAGCACAAGTTCTCGTTCTTCCTCTAGGAGATCGACGGCATCCTGTCGTGCGCTTTCGGCATCCGAGTCATCGAAAGCCTGCACTCTTGGGCTATCATGGATCATGTCCGTTGGAAGGACTGTCTCCGCGCCATAAACTAGGAAAACGGAGTTTGCCCTATTGACCTGTTTGGCGTCGTTCGAATACTCCAAAGCACAGAGGGTAACTCTTCCACCCATGCTCCAGCTGCTCTATGAAGAGGAGATTCGAGTCTTGGGCCTATTCCTTGCAGGATGGAACTATTCATTCTTTCAACCTGACCATTGGATTGCGGGTGTGCCACAGATGCAAGATCTAGGCGTATTCCCGTTTGTCGGCAATATTTTGCCAACTCTCCAATAGAGAAATTTGTCCCATTGTCGATTATTATGCTGTGTGGAACGCCGTATCTCATGACTACGTCAATAATGAAATTTCTGGCTGTTACACCTTCAAGTTTTTTTATGGGTTTTGCCTCCACCCACTTGGTATACTTATCCACTGCAACGAGTACATGTGTAAGTACGCCTCTTGTAGTTTTGAATGGTCCCATCATATCTAGCCCCCAGACCGCAAACGTCCATGTAATAGGGATAATTTTGAGTGCTTGGGCTGGCATATTCGTCTACTTGGCGTAATACTGACATCCAACACATGTATTGACTATGTGTTCGGCGTCTGTCTTGGCTATTAGCAAGAAAAACCCTGCACGAAATGCTTTTTTGACTATGCTTTTAGATTGAGCATGATGTCCGCAATCTCCAGCATGGATTTCTTGCAAAATTTCTCGTCCTTCTTCTAGCGAAATACATCGCAGAAAAATTCCCGTAGTGCTTCGTTTATAAAGGCAACCATTGATTACCGTGTATCCTTTGCATCGACGTTTTAATTGTCTTTGCAAGACCTCGTATGCTCCATCCGGGTACTTCTGATCTACTGAGAAGTTTAAATATGGAATTTTCCAATCCGGGTTAACGAGCAGAACTTCGATTGACTCGGAAACTAGAGGATAGTCGACATCTCCACCTTTTATGGACGGTTCGTGCAAATGCTGGAAAAACACACATGGTGGTAGGTTTTTCACTCTTTCCGAGCCCATGCGGGCTAATTCGTCCGCGTTCCAATTTTCTTCCCTTTTGACATGAAGTACTTCAAATTCCAGGAAGCAAATTGCAAACTCGTCCACCGTTCTCCGATATTCTTTGCATACCACTGTTATGGAATATCCTTGGAAATAATGACGGAGTTTTCGAGATACGAAAAATACGCCATATGCCAGTTTTTGATAGTGCAGGTATCTTTGCTTGGACTCGGAAAAAACTTCACTTACATAATACATCGGATGTTGATCTGGTATGGTTTGCTCGTCTTTCCATCTTTCCACAACTATCACGCGCTGATAACCCTGTTTGTTGTTGTGAGGTACAGTAACATGGGTTCTTCGTCTTTTGGTGATGCCAAAATAGGAGCTTTAATCAAGGTTTCTTTTAACTGGGTCAATGCTTTGTTCGCTTCTTCTGTCCATTCAAATTTGTCGGATTTCTTCAACAATTTGTATAATGGCAGAGCTTTGTCTCCTAGCCGGCTTATAAACTTGCTGACGGCAGCTGCAGAACCCGTTAATCTTTGTACATCTTTTAAGCACATAGGCCTTGAGATGTTTAGGATTGCCTTGATCTTTTCCGGGTTTACCTCTATTCCTCTATGAGAAGCGATGAAACCCAGAAGTTTTCCTGAGGGAACCCCGAATACACACTTTAATGGATTTAACTTCATTTTATAAGTGCGCAAATTTTCGAAGGTTTCTCGCCAATCGTCAAGGAGCGTGTCCTTTTCCTTGGAAACGAAGGCAATGTAGTTCACGTAAACGTGAACATTTTTGCCAATCTGACTATGCATACATCGTTGCATGCAACGCTGGTAGGTTGCACATGCGTTCTTCAGGCCAAAAGGCATGGTTATGTAGTAGTACGTTCCATATGGGGTTATGAAGGAGGTTTTGATTTGGTCTTCTTCCTTCATATGTATTTGATGATACCCGGAATAAGCGTCCAAAAAGCATAAAATCTCAGAGCCATCAGTGGCGTCTATTATTTGATCGATTCACGATAACATAAATCTATCTTTTGGACATAATTTGTTCAGGCCGGTGTAATCTATACACATCCTAAGAACAGTACTATCTTTCTTAGGGACTAATACTGGGTTTGCAGACCATTCAGTATGTATAACTTCCCGGATAAAATCAGCTGCCCATAGCCAGATAATTTCCTTGCCAATAGTCTTCCGTCTTCTTCCGTCAAATCGAGGAAGACCTTGTTTGACGGGTTTAGATCCTGAAATTACCTTGAGTTGGTGCTCAGCAAGTTCCTTGGGTACGCCTGGCATGTCTGCTGGACACCATGCAAAAATATCTCTGTTCTCACGGAGGAACTTGATTAGCTCGCTTTCCTATTTGTCGGTCATGCTAGTTCCCACTACAACAAGCTATGTCAGATCTTTGGGATCTAGGATAACCTGTCTTGTATTCTCGGAAGATTTGAAGCTGTCTACCGGCTTCCGGCTTTCTTTTCCTGACGGCATTTCTGTTGGCGATACTTCTTTCGCCAGCTCCTTCAGTTCTTCCTTTGCTATCACCTTTTCTGCGCAAAGGGCGTTTTTTTCCAGCTCGTTTGCCAATTTGAAGTCTCCATTTATGGTGATTACCTCTCCTTTTGGCCCTGGCATCTTCAGCTTGTTATAGACATAACATGATCTTGCCATGAACTTGGCAAAATCTAGACGTCCGAGTATTGCGTGATACACGCTTTCGAACGGCACAACCTCGAAGGATACTTTTTCCTGTCGCAAATGTTCTTTCTCTCCGAAGGTTACATCTAGGGAAATTTCTCCTAGGGATCGTGCTTGCCTGCCAGGGACGATGCCGTGAAAACGTATGTTGCTATGATTGAGCTGGGTCTCGGAGATTCGCAGATACTTCAATGTATCCAGGTACATTATGTTGATGCTGGATCCTCCATCCATCAGCACTCTTTTTAGCCTAGTGTTTTGAACAATAGGACTTACCACTAGAGCTTGTGTGCCGGGTTCTGGGATATTTCCGGGATGATAATACTGATCCTAGGTAATCGGTGTGTTTGAGTACTTCAAGAATTTTGGGGTTGGTGGGACAACCGCGTTTATTTCTCGAAGTGTTCTCTTTGCCACCTTTGCTGATGGAGTTGCCAGGAAAGTTAGGTTGCATTCTCCGTCAACTCTTGGAAACTTAGGCTCGCCTTTTCGCTGTTGTTCCTGGATTTTTTCATCAGTGTCCGATTCACTGTCTTCTTTTTCAGCTTCTGGCTTTTGCTTGGAGAATTTCCTCTTGGAATTTTTTCCTTTGCTTCCGGATCCTGCACTGCCTTTCATATGCTTGTTAAGCTGGCATTGTGCATTAGTATGGGTGGGTTTCCCAAATTGCGAATGGTGGACACATTTTTCCGACTTTATTCTTTCCCACTCTTCTTTTGTGTAGTTGATCGGTTGTGTGCTTCGTCCTTTCCATTTGCTCCCATTTTCTCTTCCAACGGCTATGTTAACTTCTTTGGGTTTTTGTTGTGCTTCTAGAGTTGCTTTTTTCTCGGGACGAGGGGTCTTTTTGGCTTGAATCAAAGTGTCAATATTGCCACCTCTCGCTCTGATGTCATCTTCGGCCACTGCGTGCTCATTTGCGGTTGTAAGCATAGATCCGAGATCTTTGTGCGTTTAGGAACCGATCATGAACGGTACGCGTTCGGGTTTTAAGCCATTGACGAAAGCATGCATTGCTTGTACGTCAGTTACTCCAGAGCATCTGTTTTTCATTGCAGTCCACCTTGAGATAAAGTCCACGTATGGCTCGTCTTCAAACTGGGTGCAACAGTTTAGCTGGTTGATGTTGTTGGGGCGTTTGTACGTTCCCCGAAAATGCTGAGTAAAAACTCTAGCCATATCATCCCAGCTATCGACAGTTCTTGACGGAAGCCCGTTGATCCAATCTTAGGCTCCATCCAGTAACATAAGGGGGAGGAATTTTACTGCCTCTAGGTCTGTCCCATTGTTAATCTGGACGGCTGTGTAATAGTCTGAGAGCCAGGTATCCGGGTTTGTACCGCCGGTATATTTTTTATATGTGGACTAACTTTGGCGAAGCGAGAATGTAGAGTTATTCTTCGGATCCTGTCAGTAAAACACTTAGGTCCGAAGTGTAGGTCATCTCTTTCCGCTCTATCAATGTGTGCGGAGTATCTACCGGTTGAATGGATAGAAGGGGATCTTCTCCTTTCTTTTCTATTATTGCGCGAACGCTCTTTTCCGGGATTGTCTCTATTTCCTCCATTATCGTGCCCTTTGGGATAAGGTGGAGTTCTACTCCCCTGTCTTTCCTTATTCCTAGGGGGTGTACGGGATCTCTCACGCCTGTGAGGAATGTCGTGTCTTCCGGCTTTCTCAGCAGGGCGTCTCAGAGGCGGCATTGCTTTTCCGTCCTTCCGGTTTTGTTCTTCCCGATCTTGGGGATTAATTCCATCTTTCGGCAGATGGGATCCGGTTCTGGACGATGCATCCTTGTTATCGGGCTTTTTATTGTCCTTTCTCTGATCTCCTTTCTTCTCTTTCGAATTACTTGAATCTCCAGGTTCTTTAGGTCCAGGTGCTCCAGCGGCGCATGTAGATGTTTTGCATAGGGCCGAGTCGTCATGCAACTTCCCTGATCTTGCTTGCCCTCGCTGTTGCTGTTGCAATGCCTTTCCTAAGAAAGCATACACCCCTTGAAGTTTTTCACCATTGGAGTACAGATCGTTGTTGAGGATGGCGAACGCGGCCTCCGCGTTTTCTGCTGCGGTTTTGTATATAGGTTCGCCCCTGGCATGTGTGCCGTTTACTTTCTTTTGCCAGGCCGGGTTTTGAAACCGTTCCTTTGGCGGCAGTACTTCTGGTCTTGCGATTCTGGGTAACCGTGTAGGTTTAATGCCAGACCTATTCCTTCTCTCGTACTCCTCGATTTCTTCCTGCTTTAACTTAATGTCAGCTTGGGTTTTTCTGAGATGTTCCCGAGTTCGGTATAGATGTTGTTGTTGCATTTGGAGAGCTTGTCTCCTGGCTTCCAGCACTTCAGGGGGTTCATGAGGCACCACTGGTGTTTGAAGTAAATCATGTTCCTCATGTTCTGACATTGGCGGAACAGAGGTTTCCTTCGCTTTCTTCTCTGCAGGCTTAACTCCACTTCCTCCTCCTGCTTCTAGGTTTTCATTGGCTGGATCAGCCAATTTTTTCTTCCGGAGCTTGTACTGGAGTTTCTTGGAAGCTTTTTGTTTTTTCTTGGAAGAGGGAGGTTTTTTACCAGGTTCATCCTCTGTCAATTCCTTGACATCCGGGTATGTTGGAATGGTTTTCCCCTCCTCTCTTTCCTCATCTGGCGGAGGTGTTCTAGGGCTTTCCTGACTTTCGGCATCCGTGTTTTCAGCCGATTTAGCCATCAGTACTTCCTGGAATCCCTCTTGAAAGGATTTGACCTTTCTTTCGAAAGCGTCTACATCTTCGTCTTCGGAATCGAACTGGTACGATCCGGGTTCCGACTCTAATATCGCCTCAATGGCGGCTAACACAGAATCAGCTTCCGAGTTTGTCGTCAGATTGACGGATGTCGGATCTTCCACCCCTATTGTGGGTTTGTTGTTTTCTACCTCTTCCACGGGATTGCTTTCATCCGTGTTTTCGGCGATCTCGTATTGCACCATACCGATAAAGTGCGATTCAGCAGAGTATCGGCGATCTGAGCAAAATCCGGCGTCATAGTCTTCTTGGACTGGGTATAGGGAGGGTGGGATAAATTTTCTTCCACCACAGAATCCCAATGCCTCTGCAGTTAATCTGATAAAGATGTTTGCAGATCCAATCGGTAAAACGCAGCCACTTACCAGATGATTTCGTGCTAGCATGTATGATCCGTTGTCCAGGAAGCGCCCGACGTCGTTGTCGAATTCCAGACTTCCGGCAGTTATGGTACTGCCAATTCCGCCGAGTATCCCCGATCGAAACATAACGCCTGACGTCGCTGGCCCCACGGTGTGCGCCAACTGTCGAGACATCGCGGTAGAATTCATAGACGGGGGTGCCATGAGACTACCGATAGAGATGTGGGGGGACGTGATCGTATGACGAACAATGACACCAGGGTTTTACCCAGGTTCGGTACATCGCAACTAGGTGGCGTTCCTACTCCTGCAATCTCACTAAATCAGGGCTGAAGCTTGAAGTATACAAAGTACAATGTGAGTTAGTTTTAGCTACTCGACAAGGATCAACCTCTCGGCGAGTTAGCCTCTAGCTCATTGTATGTCTCCTGTTCTTCTCTCCCGTCCGGCTTTATATAATAGTCGGGTTAGGGCTTACCACGTGGAAGGCAAGAATCCGCCTTCTACTCTAAGCCGTACCACGTGGGCCGTGGTCCGGGTTCTTCTAGAATCCGGCTTCTGCGCGTCAGCTTACTGGGCCGCCTAATGGACCGTAATCCATTACCATTCAGGCCACCCTGGTAATCCGGCACTTTAGGAGACCATATGACATACCCCTAATTGGTATATATCCGACAGAGATCAAGGCTTAGGACAACATTTTTCTCGACTCCGTTCATGGCAATGACCAAACCAGCAAGCGGTATTGGCAAAGAGTGGAGGACAAGTTCTTTCAAATGATGCCTCCAAGAGTTGACCAATCCGGCAAACAGTTGCAAATGGTCACACGCACCTATTGATCACTCCAAAGTCATTGTGATGTGATCAAACCGGCTTGTAGACGTTAAAGTGGATGCTTGGAGCAAGTTCGCAATGCACCTCCAAGTGGCACCAATTAGGCCGATTGGGTGAGTTTCTTTTGCAATGTTGCATATTGTTGCATTGTTTTACATTGCCATGGTTTTGTTTTTCGTAGGAACGAATTGGAAAAGAAAGATACAAGGACATGCCATATTCCAAGGGCAAGCCATTTGCACTAGATCATTGTTGGAAATTGCTCCAACAAAGTGAGAAATGGAAGTTGAGGGAGCAAGAACCCAAAAGAGGTGAAGTCACCAAAGTGGAAGATGATGATGATGCCCCAAGTGGAACAAGAAATAACAATAGGCCCGATGGCAACAAAAAGGTAAAGGATAATCTCAAGAAGCAAGCCAATACATAACACTTGAGATAGAAGATATATCACATGGTGCAATAAATGATATGATAGTGGCCAAGACATTGGAAGCAAAGAAAGAGATGGCCGAGAAGAAGGCCCAAGAGAAGCAAGATAATTGGCAATTGCTCCGGGAGGAAGGGTTGCGCAAGGCCGACACTTAAGAGATAAGAGTCAAAGCTGAGGAGAACAAGTTCGTGGGCCAAGCTGCTTGCCGAGGAGAACAAGATAACGATGATGAACCAAGATGAGAAGGATGACTTAACCAAAGAGTGGCATGACATGGAAAGGAAGGAAATCTTGGACGGAGGAAACAAGCTATGACGGATAGAGGCCATGTTATGCCAAGGTTTGACAATGGTTCGGCAAGTGGTGGTGGTGTCGGTGATGACTTAGTGGATGGTGGTGGCGGTGACAATGTAGCGGGCCTTCCAATGAGATTTTTTGGCCATGGCTACAAAACTATGTTAATTATCGTCTTAGATTGTTTAAACTATGTTAATTGGTGAACTTATGTCAAAATTATGATGAATTTTACGAAATTGTGGTGAAATGGTTAAAATTTATGTTTTTTGTTTTGTTTTAGGGGTTGATTTTGACTGCGGCGGAACAGAACATGCGAACCCGAGCAATAAAATGGAACCCGCGTTTTCAGTCACTTCTAGAGATTGTCAAAGACATGTCCAATAGACATCGTGATCTCAGTTTTTGATCTTCTCGTTGCCGAGTTATCCATGTCTTGTAGGATTTTAGGCGTGGGGCGGGGGCGACAACCTTATGTTTAGGGTGCAATGCAAGTACATGTCCTAGAGGTCGCACGATAAAATAAAATCCATGCCTAACTTTTTTTTGTTCAATCCGGTGATGGCACATGTTGACTAGAGTTTAATTGAATCTACTACATAGGGTGAAAGTTCCTAATTTTCTCTTGGATGCTCAAATTCGAAAACACAAAGCATCAAAACCCTCCCATTTTTTAAGGCATTACTCTGAGAAAGATTCTAGTTGTCTACTAGAGATGAAAGTTAAAGCTTAAGAGTACTTCCGAGTGATGATGCCTGCTATGACAGTATAATTGGGTATTGTAATTTTGATATATCGTTTGATTTTCTACACGGTGTTGATGTAGACACTGGTGAGAGGAAGAGAGCAGAAAATTTGCATGTCCGGATTATCCTCATACATTTTATGCTGAGAAATTTTGACAACATGTATTGTGCGTGATTTTTTTTGAGAATGTGTAATATAATTTTCGGCCACATTTGTGTTGGATGCATGACCAAAAGGAAATAATATTTATATATTTGTTTCAGAATTATGATTCATAATAATGTGCTACAACTGACGTGGTTTCGGGATATGAGAGTCATAGGAAAACTCATGCTCATGTGCAGCAACATGAACTCAGAAATAAATCCTAGTCTTGCCTTTACGACTAACTCATTGGATGCTTGATGACCATGTTTTTCTGGGCATGGACATTGTTTTTGTCAACATTAATGGATATCATATTGTTGGAAGAGAACAATATGGTTGGGTATTCCCTAAGTAGATCGATATGCTAAGAGATTCCACTAAACATCTTTGTCCTTAGAATCATATCACACCACGGTTATATTGCAATGCATCCTTTGACCACGATGTTATCCGGATAATATATTTGTGAGGTTTAACTTTGGTACTATCAAGAGTCACATCTTAAACTGGATGAACATAAAGGTAGCAACTGGGTAATTCTAAAGGAGTATATTAGCTCGATGTTCTAATATGGGAATTACTCCTCCTTAAAAAAAAAGATAATGTCTAGGCCCACTTGTTATTGTTGATATCCATAAGTTCTGCAGACAATGCATGATGATTATACATCATGTGGGATATCATAATACAGTAACGAGTCAAGGAAACTTACCGGTGAACAAGACAAGACAAAGGTATAATTTAACAAGAGATTGTTTCACGGCAATACCAGAATCCACAATCTCGGGTAACTTCGGTATCGTGAGTAATGGGAGAATTGTATAATGACCAACATGTTCGGCAGTTTATTCGTATATTATGTGGGAGTCAATTTGGGCGTAAATGACCCCGCTATTGATTATTGAAAAGGAAAGAGCTTCCAGTTTCATGTCCACACACTATCGAACCTGTAGGGGAAACACACTTAAGTTAGGGAAGATTTTTGTGTATATCAATAAGTCCGGATAAACTAGGAGTATCATTGGAATGGTATTTCTGCGTGATAGATATATTTTATATATCGGAGAGAAATTATATTGAGGGCATTGGATAATTTATTCCAAAGTTGTTATGAGACAGAAATTGAGCCTCCACGCTTTACGGAGCGAATGCAGGGGGCATGAGATGTCTCAGGGTGTCGGAAATATATTTCTAAGATTGTTAGATAATATCGATGATTTTAAATGAATGGTCCATCTGGTTCCTGAAGAGTTTCGGGGGACTTTCCATAAAGGTGGGGGGTGAGTCCCGGAGGGGGCAGATTTTCCCCTCATGGCCGCCCCCTATTTTACGAGGCTGCCAGGTGGGCCCTAGTGGCATCACATATTGGTACTAGTCATCCTAGCATTTTTCCTGAATTTATTGGAGATATAAAGACAAAATAAAAGGGAGAAAAAGTCAAGATGGAGCTGGAGTTGGACTCCAATGGATCCTAATCCGAGTTGGCAAGTCTCTCCCTCCCTCTCACTATATAAAGGATCCGAAGGCTCAAACCAAAACACACAATTGGCTCTCAAGCCCCCCTCTCTCTAGAAGAATTAGAGGGTCTAATTAGAGCCCCTCTAATTTAATTAGAGCTTCCTTTTAATTGGGTTTTTGAGGTGTCCTCCTCCAATTATATCTAGCTTCTAAGTACTTCATATCTCTCATGTGTTGAGAACTCCACCTTCATATACACCCGCGACATCTAGTCCTGGATGGCGAAGCGTAGCAGAATTGGCCCCGATGTATGTGTGCATACTCTTAGAGGGGTGACCCAAAGGCTTGTGCGTGAGGATCTTCTGCAGGCTTCATACATCGTCATCGACATCTGTTCCGCGACTATGGTGCCTAGTACACGATCTCGGGAACTAGATCTTGGAATTATATTCACTTGTATATGCATAGCAAGGTCTTGGTTGTAGTGTAGCATGCATGGCAAAAAAATTAAATTCCCATTGTGCAACCCAACAATCCGGACCTCGTTTATCCTGCCCGAGGCAAAACTCATCTAGGGTTTACGTTCCGCTCGCTCGAGTGGCTAGGATCTCTCCTTCCATTGGCACCACCTAGTCCTCCCCTCCCACCGTCCTTGTTGCCGTCAGTGCACGTCTTTGGCTGCATCATGGTCGGCGTCAAGACGGCGGGTCCCCACCCTTCCTCGCTCGGCGGTTGACTGCGTGGGACGTATGGACGACGGTGATGGGGCGCTTGGTGAGGCGCAGAATCATGGTCTGTGGAGGCGGCACGAGCGCGTGTCTTCATCGATCATGTGGTGGTGGTCGCATCATTGGAGTGCTCGTGGTCTTGGTGGCCTCTGGGCACTGAGTTCGGGCGGCACGGGTTGCCTTTTTCTCTGCTGATCGTGGCTCCTATGCTGGTGGCGAGGGACATCGGGGTGTTCGGTCCCATTGGAAGGTGGATGGCGGCGTGGGGGCCTACTTGTATCCATCGAATAAGGCTAGAGGCCCTAGTTATCTTCTTCCATCAAAATCACACGTACGCTTGGTTCTGTTTGTCCTTAATCTGGTTGTCGACAAAATTTGGATTTCGTCGAAGTTGGAGTTTATGGATTGGCACGGGATGCTCCTAGAGCTATGGATTGGATGGGATCTGGTCGTGCATACCCGCCGCTATCATCCTATGGGGCTTTAAGGGGGCATGTCACGAATCCCTTCTTTTCATTGACACCATGGGACATGTTGTTGGAACGTGTAGAGATAAACAAAAACTTTTTCCTACGCGGTACTTCCAAGATCTAGCCGAGGTAGAAGGCCACGATGGTTACCATTAGACGCGCGGTTGCGGATTATCGATGAAGCGCGTCGGGGCAGTGCAGTCCCACGATCCAATCCAGCCGATCCAATCCCGCGATCGTCGAAGTGCTGAACGTACAGCACCTCTGCCGGTATCCACACGTACGAGGAGGAGCTCCGACGGCAGACTGCTAGGTCTGGTGCGACGGCTGGACTGAGTGGGGCTAGGATTCTCAACGCATGGGAGTGGACTAACGTGCCCGCTGGCAACCTGCGCCCCTCTTTATATAGCGAATGGTAGTGGGCTTCACAACACTTGTGGCCCATTCCCTCTGTGAGTCCGACTCACAAAATCAGTCCATTTTTGGTTCGGGTCCAACCCGACCAATACATGCTCCCGCTCTTAAGTGTGTGACCCTGCAGGCTCATGGCGACTTGGACACGATTGGAGTCCGACTCTCAATCGATCAATCGGTAGCGGCTCCTAGCAGAACGTGCCGACTCCCAAGTCCCACTGATTCATGACGACATACCTTTCAATGTGATATTCATCTTAGTCCCTTTTGCCTCACGATATACCTTGTCGAACTATAGGCGATTTATCGTCATCCCTTAAATAGTTCGACTCTCTTCTCGATCCGTGATATTTGATTCATCTGACTAACTCTTAGTCAACAGACACAGTTAACACTTAACTGAGTCGCGCATGGCCATGCTTCTTGAATCATATCACTCGAGAGGGCCCAGAGAATATCTCTCCATTTGGAGGGGCAAAATCCCATCTTGATTATCCACATCACGCAGCTTGTTTCTCATTCGACCCGAACTCCTCCTTTATAACTGCCTTGTCACAGAGCAGCATTTAACAGAACCTAAGTCGGTGATCCACAACTCGGATTGTGCGACAACCTCAGGTGTAGGGATTACATTGATTGAGACATGCAAATGACGACTTGCTCGTTGCATATCAATGTGGGTCAGTCCGACTTGCTAAACTCTTTTAGCCAAGTCCGTGATCGTTGGAATGGCATCACCATGCCCATGACAAGTGGAACCATGTCATCAGCCAACACTCACATTAGTCTAGGGTGTGTGTCCAGCACAACCTTAATGACCAAGGACAATCTAGTATGAACAACATGAATATACAGTTCCACAATCGAATCACATATTCAATGACATATATCACATGTTCAAAACAAGGACAAATTAATAACTTTATGAATACATTGGGAATTATATCATCCATGATTTGCCTCTAGGGCATATTCCCAACACATGTCGACCTGCTATTTCCACGGTGCTGGTAGTGTCGGGGAATGTCAACATGGCCGTGAGTTGAAGTCTATAATGGTGATGGTACTGGTGTATGTTGCAAAATTTATTTATTTTTGCTCAACGCAACCGCCAATATTAGCTATGAAGATAACAAGGCATGCCCATACATGCAATGATGTAGCACTTACGATTACCGACTACGGAAGAACGATGTATTCTTAGTAGACTCTAAACAATCGTAGATCCTCACAGCTAGGCCTAGTTGCGAGGATGTCGCTAAGCTCCCTCGTCAAGGATCATACGTGTAATCCTTCTTATAGCATGCACGCATCCACATGCGTCAACCCGCCAGCGCTCCATCGTCCAGGACTCGACGCTAACGAAGATTGAACAACCTTTTGACGTAGCTTTGGTGGTAGATCTAATCAACTTGATTAGAGCTATATGAGGCGTGTGTTCTCAACACTTGACAGATAATTATAGATTACAACAAGCTCTAATTGGGAGAGTACACCTCAAAAACCAAATTAGAAGAGGGTATAATTCTACTAGAGAGAGAATCAATAGGCGTGATGGCCAATTAGTGTGTTTTCTCCCATGGGGGTGGGAGTATATATAGTGGGAGGCAAGTGAGACCTGCCATATAGGCTAGGTTGGTTTGGGGGGATGCCCTAGGGCTGGCCAACTCGAATTGGACTCCCAATTGGGAGTCTCTCCCTTCCCACTTTTTTTTTCCTTTTTTCTTTTCCTTTTTTTATATTTTCTCCAAAAATCAAACAATAAATATTTCTAAGAAGGTGTGGCGCCTCATGTGTGCCCCTTGGGCCCACATGTCAGCCACCCAACACTTGGGTGCTTCCTAGGGGAATTTTCCCCCTCCATCACTTCCCCTTATTAGGTTTTGCCTGAAACTCTTCAGGAACTCTATAACGCCTATAGATAAAATCATCAATCTTATCTCTCTGAAACATATTTATAACATCTCGTGACATATCATGTCCTCCATATCTCTGTGAACTAAGTCTTCCCTTTCCCGGCATTATTTCTCTCTCATAAAAACTTCACCGGAACACCTTCAAATGACTCTAGAATTGTGCATGTGCTATCGGAACGACTCCGGCCATTCTCAAAGACACTCATACTAACACTAACAAACTCAATCAAAGGTTCACACAGATTAAACGTGTGATGATGCAGACATAATCACACGCTCGTTGGGTAACCCCAAGTGAAAGTTATGACGTAGTCTAGCGGACATTTTCCACCAATTATGGAACAAGGGTTTATCGACCAGTAGGACTTCGAAGTCTTGTAGAAGGTTGCTTGTTCTCTGTCAACAAGCGTGGAACATGCACACAACACACAAACTCTCTCTTGTCCCCAACTTTCCGAGAAGGTTGGCAACCTTCTCCTCTTGCTGAAAACTAGAGAATTAAACGTATATAGTAATGAAAAGTAATAAAAGTAAAAAACATGCTGCAAGGAAACAGTGATGAAAGTGCTTGAAAGAAGGTTGCAATAACAAGGAAAATAGGATCAAGGGCCATAGTTTCACTAGTGGTGTCTCTCCAAGGAAAACAAACATGCTGGGTAAACAAATTACAATTAGGTGATGACCCACAAGTATAGGGGATTGCAACAGTCTTCGAGGGAAGTAAAACCCAAATTTATTGATTCGACACAAGGGGAGCCAAAGAATATTTGTGAGCCTTAACAAGTGAGTTGTCAATTCACCTGCTCCTAAAAGTACTTTTATTCGTAGTGGTTTATCAGCAGTAACAATTTTATAGTAGCAGCAGTAGTGAAATAATAACAACAGTGAGATGAAAACAGCAGCAGCAGTAGTCTTTGAAGTAAACAGCGGGATTAAATATTGTAGGCATATGGATGGATGAACGGGCATTGCAGGGATAAGATAGTTCATATAATAATCAAGACATGAGAATTGCAGATAAATAAGATAAATCATCCAATCACTAAGTAACCATAGGCATGTGTCCCGTAAATAGTCGTACATGCTCACTATGAGAACTTGCACAACATCTTTTGTCCTACCAGCCCGTTTTCAGCGGGGAATTACTCACACATGGATGGGGGAAACATGGATGGTCGATGGAGAGGCATTGATGATGACGATGGCGATGATCTCCTCCACTTCCCCGTCCCGGCAGGGTGCCAGATCACGAACTTCTGATCCCCGAATCGAGGTTCGGGGTGGCGGCAGAGCTACGGACTTCTTTCTGTAAAACTATCAAACCCCCTCGTGTTTTAGGGTTGTAGGATATTTATAGTCGAAAGGGGAGACCGAGGGGCTGTGGGAGTGGCCCACACCACCTGCTGGCGTGGCCTAGGGGGCACGCCGGGGGTGGTTTGGCCACCTCCTGGCCCTCACCGGGTCTCCTTCTGGCTCCCGGGGTCTTGTGGTGTTTTAGGGCCAATGGGGTCTTTTCTGGGCAATTTCCCGAAAGTTGATTTTTCTGCACAAAAACGAGACACCAAAGTAATTCTGCTGAAAACAACGTTAGTCCGTGTTAGTTGCATTCAAAACACACAAGTTTAGAGGCAAACAATAGGAAAATTGTTCGGAAAAGGAGATACGTTTTCGACGTATCAACTCCCCCCAAGCTTAGCTTATTGCTTGTCCGCAAGCAATTCAGTGACAGCTGAGTGCGATAAAAGACTTTTACGAACACATTTCTTTCATATGATCTAAATATACTCACTATATGATCAAATACTTAATTATGCTCATGAGAAGATACATGCAAGATACTGTCACTTAATAGCTATGCAAACCATGAGGAGATAACAACATATTAATAATAAACAACATGAAGCATAACTATTTATAAGATTGTAATATTCATAAAAGGATATAATAAAGTGGTATCTCGCTTGCCCTTAAATGTGGGGCAAAACATAAATGCCAGGGCACCTCTGAAGTTCCAGGGGAGACTAGAAGTAAAGATATCAAAGATACAACTGTCAAGATTATACTCCAATCAACCGTGCTTTGGGACAACCACATCACACTAAGAATGACCATTATGCTCTCAAGAAAGTGCTCAAACAATATGATGGAGACTCAACATAAAACTAAAAGAAAGGCCCTTTGCAGAGGGAAGCATGGATCACTCATGTGCTAGAGATTTTTATTTTATTAAACAGAGGTATTGAAAACATTTTGAGAGAGGTGTATGCCTATGTCAACGAATGGTAAACAGACAATACAGTATGTCACAAGCCAACTGGATTCACAAGAGCGGCTCCCATGTGAAGGACACATCTGGGTAGAAGGTCATGCCTATTTCTCTTTTGTTTACACAATTATGCTTTGACTGATAAATCAGGGGCAAAAAGAGTGAACAAAATTTGTGTGTATTAATTTGGGGCTGGGCACCCCGCTACCAGCTCTTCTATCATTTGGATAAGAGGATGAAGCCACTAGTCCACGGTGTGAAATCCAATCAACAAGTGAGATAAAGATTCTCTATTTACGTCCTCATGAGATAAAACAGGGGCACAAAACAGGAATAATTTTTAGCATGTTTTAAAGGTAGCACATGAGCAATTTACTTGGAGTGGCGGTTAAATAACACATATAGGAAGGTATGGTGGACACATTTGGTAAACTTTTGTTTTTGGAAGTTGGCTACACGAGTAGAGCTCATACTCAGTACACGTGAAGGCTAGCAAATAGACAGGGAGCGACAATCAAGAGAGCAACAACTATCATAATCATGTTTGCGACAAAGTAAAGTTAACTAAGTCACAAATTTGATACTAGAACTCTGAGGCAAAATAAATCATCGAGGCTTATTGATCTTTTGTTTTTAGTCTTGGCATGCGTGAGCATGTGCCAAGCCGATTCAAATGAAACAGTCAGAGGAGGCTACCACAATATCATGTCCTTCTAGAATGGAACAATGCGAACAAATGTTTATATGACATGTCATTTACCATTAATAAATTGGAACAAAACATGAGAGAGCACGAACTATTAAGAAGCCATTAAGTCACATATATCTTATACGAATAAATTAAGCATGCTCACATAGATGGATATATGTACAAAGATAAAAGCAAATAGAGTTCATACCAGCCTCTCACCACAACTTGAATTATCGTAGATCGTCATTATTGCTCTTCACTTATGGCTCGAATAATATATAATGAAAACCAAGCTCCAATGGAGTCAAGGACGACTGTTGGACTTTGCGGCAAACTTTACAAAACCAAAGAGGAGCAAAAAATATTTTTAGGTTTTTCAATTAAAACAAGAACATAAAGAGAACAAGCAAACAAAGCAAAATATTTTTGGATTTTTGAATACTAAACCGAAACGAGAAAAGAAAGCAAACCAAATAAAGAAACAAATAGAGAGAAACAACAGAAATATTTTTGGTCTTTTTGTGTTTTGGAAAACAAAAACAAAGCAATAAAAACAAAGAGAAATGAAAGAAGCGAAAGAAACAAAAACAAACGAAAGAAAAGAAAACATGGATATACAAGGAACCGACCGAACATGATATATAAATGAGTGTGATGTCGGTATACCTCCCCCCAAGCTTAGACTTTTGGCCTAAGTGGAGATCAATCACCAAGGGGACCATGAGGCGGCTCCCCCATAGTATGCTGAGGAGGAACCCTCCTTCTGATAGGTGCTCGAGGATGCGCCGGTGTACTGCGTGTTGTGGTCCTCGGGAGGCGTGTCTCGCCTCTCCTGCTGGCGGTAAAACTCCATGGTGCTCAGATTCTCGTCTACCTGCTCCTTGGAGAGCGACCTTGGTGACCTGTCAATCTTAAACAAAACAGGCTACGGCAAAGTAACTTTTCGCTCCTCTCCATCCATATATAAAACTCTATATACTAAACGTTCATTAGTAGAGTTAGCAGTGACAAATTGATGGGAGTTCATGGCAGCAAGGTTAAGCCTACATGGAGCAATTATTTCATCATTGGGGTTAATGGAAACATTTAAAGCAGCCGCTACACGTGTAGCAATAATACCCCCAAAAATAGGCCCAGAAGCACTAAGGCGGCGTGCAACAAGTGTACCAAGGTTATACTTCGTGCTATGGTTCAGTGCAACATCAATAAAAGCAAGGTGGTAACTAGAAATCTTCCTAGTGTTCTCCCTACCAAGGATACTAGTAGCAAGATAATAAGTAAAGTATCTAAGAGCAGGAAGTTGAATGTTCCTTATCTTCCCACGCTGGGATGAGCGACTGTCATCGTTGGTGATCTCTCGGTAGAGCCCCTGGAGGTCTGCTGGTTTATCTTGAATCCTGATCGTTGTCCCGGTGGCGTTGATACCTATAATAGTACAAAAATCCACCAAGGACAAAGACATAGGACTACTATATAACTTGAATGCAATAGTTGGACCAAATTGTGTGTTCTGAAATTTAAAGCTCTTAACAAAAGCTTTTGTGAGAGTGACATACTGAGGGCTTTCATCCTCCATAAAGTTGGTTAGACCAACTCTTTCAATAATCATACGAAATTCATCTAATAAACCTGCATTTCTTAAAAATGTACTGCAAGGAAATCTAGATGGGTTAACGATACCATCATCTCCTTCATCGTCAATAGTCGATGCAATAACATCTTCATTATATGATGGCCTCGCTTAAGTGGATGAGCGTGAGGGCCTTGTCCTTCTAGGAGCATCACTCCTAAATATCTCTCCAAAATTACAACTATCCATCACTGAAATTTTCCAACAATCATCACAAAAATTAATTTCAAGCAACTATAAGGCGGAAACTACCATAGGGACCTATATGAGAGCTAAACATACATCAAAAACACATTATTTTTACTCAAATCAAGCATGCAAACTCACATAAGCTTTCACCTACAATACCAAAATACTCAAGAAATACTTCACTAAACAAAATTCTGCTTGGATCATTAGAGGAGTCACATACCGGAGAGCAAACACACCAAATATCAACACAAATGATGGGCTGAAGAAGGAGATCGAAAATCCAGAGGAAGAACAGCAAGAACACGGGTGAGAGAGAAGACTTTGGCAGTGGAGAGAGTAAGTGGAGGGCCAGGGGGCCCACACCATGTGGTGGCGCCAACAGGGGTTGGCCGCGCCACCCTGTGGTGTGCCTGACTGGTGGGTCCCCCTGGGGCCTCCCAGGTGGCTTTCTGCCTCATTTTTTACGTAAAAATTTATTATAATTTTTCTGGAATTTTTCGAGGAACTTTATTTTTGAGGTATTTCCAGAATTTTAATAATTAATAAAAACCAGGAAAACGGAAGTGAAAAGTTGGAAAACAAAACCAAAACCAGCACTACAAAGGTTCTATGACACTCTAATGAAATAATATCCAAAGAAAACAAAGGTGGTAGTGGTGAAAACAAAAGTATGGGTGGTGAAAACATGCATAACCTCAGTAATCAGGGTGAAAACATCAGGAAAACATGCATAATGGTGGAATACATGATTGTACTTAAGTAGAAATGTTATAACAGAAGTAAACATGGTGAATACATAATGGGGAAGGTGAAAACATAGTGAAAACATTGCTCGCTTCATTTAAAATCATTTTGTTAACAAGGGTGATCAAGTCTTGCTACCAAAATAATTTTATATGAAACAAAACTTTGTTTCTCACTAAATACTCATGTTATCTCAACTTTGATAGACATAGTCCCAATCATAATAATTTCATATTCTTTGGGTGTCTATGGAATAGGACAATAAAATTCTCCAATCTTGATGGTCTCAATAATTTCAATGGAATTTAGACCATATTTCCTATCAATATTCTTGGGAAAATAAACGGTGTGCTCTTTATCATTAACATTAAAAGTAACTTTTCCTTGATTGCAATCAATAACAGCCCTTGCAGTATTAAGAAAAGGTCTTCCAAGAATAATAGACATATTATCATCTTCATGCATTTCCAACACAACAAAGTTAGTTAATATCAGACAGTTATTAACAACTTGAACAGGAACATCCTCACATATACCCACAAGAATAGCAGTAGACTTATCATCCATTTGCAAAGATATATCAGTTGGTATCAATTTTTCTAGGAGGAGTCTTTTATAGAGAGTAAAAGGCATGACACTAACTCCAGCTCCCAAATCACACAAAGCAGTTCTAACATAATTATTTTTAATAGAACAGGGAATAGTTGGTATACCAGGGTCTCCAAGCTTCTCAGGAACCTTGCCATTAAAAGACTAATTAGCAAGCATAGTGGAAATTTCCTCATTAGGAATCTTCCTTTTGTTAGAGACAATATCTTTCATATACTTTGCATAAGGAGGCAATTTAATAGCATCAGTTAAAGGAATTTGCAAGAAAAAAGGTTTCATCCATTCACAAAACTTGTTATAATGCTCTTCTTCCTTAGATTTCTGTTTCTTATTAGGAAAAGGCATTGGTTTTTGTACCCAAGGTTCTCTCTCATTACCATGTTTATTAGCAATGAAATCCTCCTTGGTATACTTTGCAGTTTTAGTTTTCTTTTCAGGTTCAACTACATGTTCTTATTTATCAGAAGCATCATTCTTTTCATTGCCACTTTCAGTTTCAGCATCAGAGATAGATATACTATTAGGATCTTTAGCAAGTTTAGAGGATTATACATCAGTTTTATGTTTATTCTTCTTTTTCTTCTTAGTATGAATAACATTATTATTAGTTTGCTGAGAATCTTGTTCAATTCTTTTAGGATGTCCCTCAGGATATAAAGGATCTTGTGTAGCAAAACCACTTGTAGTTCTTATTTCATAAGCATGTTTCTCTCTAGAAGCATTAACTAGCAAATATTTTTGCACTTTAGCAAGTTGATCAATTTGAGTTTGAACCATTTGAAAATGTTTGACAAGCATTTTAACATCATTAGAGGTTCTTTCTATAATACCATGAAAATTATCAATAGCTCTAGAGTTTCCATTAGGTATTTTGCACTCTCATATTAAAATTATCTTGCTTGATAACATAATTATCAAATTCATCTAAACATTGATCAGGAGGTTTGTTATAGGGAATATCTCTACTATCAAAATATTGGAGAGAGTGTACCTCAATGGTGGATGAATGAGGGATTGGCTTACATAATTCTTCTATATGTGGAAGATTCTTCACACCTTCAGATTTAATACCCCTCTCCATAAGAGATTTCTTGGCTTCTCTCGTCACTTCATGATTTAATTCAATCATTCCCCTCTTCTTGGGTGTTGGTGTTGGTGTTGATACTGGAGTAGGGGTTGGCTCAGGCTCAACCGTAGTACAATCATCATGATTTTGGCTTATTTTAGCCATTAATTCCTAAGCTTCTTCTGGAGTTCTTTGCCTGAAAACACAACCAACACAACTATCCGGGTATATCCTAGATTCAACAGTTAGTCCATTATAGATTATATCAAGAAGTTTATTGTTTTCTAGCTTATGCCCAGGTGTATCCCTAACTAAAGAACAGAACCTTGCCCAAGATACAAGCAATTTATCTCCTTCCAATTGCTTGAAATTAAATATATTTTTTAGAGCGGCATGTTGAGCACTAGCAGGAAAATATTTCTGAAAGAAAGCATTAACCAAACCAATAGGACTATCAATAGATCCTAAAGACAAATTATTAAACCAAGTTCCAGCTCCATATTTTAATGAGAAAGGGAATATTTTAGCAACAAAGTAGCTACGTTTCTTAAGATCATCACAGAATAAACTACTCAAAGAGGAGAGCTCATTCATATGTTTCATAGCACTTTCACTTTCAGTTCCACAAAAAGGTTCTTTCTCAACAATAGATATATAAGACAAATCAAGAGAGAAATCATAATCCTTATCCCTAATATTAATAGGAGAGGTGGCAAAATTAGCATCAGGAGATAATTTATATTTAATAGCACGACTTTCAATAAGACTCATAACAACATCTTTATCCTTCATAGCATGTATTTCATCAATAAGATCATCATTAAAATCAATATAGGAATCATTAAAATCATCACTAGGATTCTCTATAAGCTCAGGTGAAACAGCAGGAGTAACGGGATTTTTATCAGGAGTTTCAGTGTTTGCAATATTTTTAGCTTTAGCAATAGTAGCATCTAAGAAAGGACCGAGAGAACCACTCTCATCAAGCACAGTAGAAGCATCATCACAAGTATCAGAAGTATTTTCAGATTCAGCAGAAGAGCATGTGGTGGTGTAAGCAGCTTATTCATAACAAATGGAGAATCAAGAGCAACAGAGGTGTTCAGAGTTGTACCTCTTCTTGTAGTGGATGGTAATATAGGAAACTTTCCATCACGAGTCTTACCCATGATGAATGATGGCAGTAGATAATAGTACTCTCCGGTGAGCTTGCAAATAAAGCTATGCTCCCCGACAACAGCGCCATCAAAGAGTCTTGATGACCCACAAGTATATGGGATCGCAACAGTCTTCGAGGGAAGTAAAACCCAAATTTATTGATTCGACACAAGGGGAGCCAAAGAATATTTGTGAGCCTTAACAAGTGAGTTGTCAATTCACCTGCACCTGAAAGTACTTTTGTTCGTAGTGGTTTATCAGTAATAACAGTTTTATAGTAGCAACAATAGTGAAATAATAGCAGTGAGATGAAAATAGTAGCAACAGTAGTGTTTGAAGTAAACAACAGGATTAAATACTGTAGGCATAGGGATGGATGAACGGGTGTTGCATGGATAAGCTAGTTCATATAATAATCAAGACATGGGCATTGCAGATAAATAAGATAAAGCATCCAAGCACAAATAACCATAGGCATGTGTTCCGTAAATAGTCGTACGTGCTTGCAATGATAACTTGCACAACATCTTTTGTCCTACCAACCCATTTTCAGAGGGGAATTACTCACACATGGATGGGGGAACATGGATGGTCAATGGAGAGGCGTTGGTGATGACGATGGAGATGATCTCCTCCACTTCCCCGTCCCGGCAGAGTGCCAGAACAGGAACTTCTAATCCCTGAATCGAGGTTCGGGGTGGCGGTGGAGCTACGGACTTCTTTCTGGGAAAACTATCGAACCCCCTCATGTTTTAGGGTTGTAGGCTATTTGTAGTCAAAAGGGGAGACCGAGGGGGTGTGGGCGCCGGGGGTGGTTTGGCCACCTCCTGGCCCCTCTCCGGGTCTCCTTCTGGCTCCCGTGGTTTCTGGTGTTTTAGGGCCAATGGGGTCTTTTGTGGGCAATTTTCTGCAAGTTGATTTTTCTGCACAAAAATATGACACCAAAGTAATTCTGTTGAAAACAGCGTTAGTCCGTGTTAGTTTCATTCAAAACACACAAGTTTAGAGGCAAACAATAGGAAAAGTGTTCGGAAAAGGAGATACGTTTTCGACGTATCACTTGGAAATTGACAAATCAAGAACGTATAACAATACTATTATGACGAGATATAGTTCTCGGGTTCTAACATCGTAGGCATTACGTCAAGGCATATGGACCCCTATACAGCATGCATCTATATCTAAAAGTCCACCTCAAGAAATCTATCCAGCAAATCTATCTGGTATTAAGTTGCAACAACGAAGTGATTGCTTTGTGTGCAACAGATAAATTCATTAAGTAAAGTACATAACGTAAGCAATGGTTCTCGTCCGTAGACAAGAGCACCGTTGTTTTCTCCCTAGCTGCAACAACACACTCCCCATTTGTCACGTTTCAGCCACTCGAGAACAGATGTAAGGGAGGCATGAACCTACTATCTAGCATATAAACCCTCTCTTGGAGGTGAAAAAATTACGTGTCCAAGGTAATCAAAAACATTGGAGAGAATTGCAAGACAACATTCAAACTCTCTAATAATATATAGTGAAGCATCTTAGATTGACATGAATAAAATATCATAATCTCATGGTTCATTGGATCTGAGCAAACACAACATGCACAATTACATAACGGTGGTATGGATCATGTGAGGCAGCTCACGAGACTCTAAACATGCAAGCATAACGGAGAGGATTATCATCTAGCTACTGCTATGGACCCATAGTCCCGAGATGAACTACTCACACATCATCGTGGAGGCAATCGTTGCGATGAAGAGGCCTCCGGTGACGATCTCCCCCTCCGGCAGGGTGCCGGAACAGGGTTGCAGAAGCCCTAGATTGGACTTTCAAGGTGACTATCCCTCTCTATATGTTTCGTGCAAAATAACTCTGTCCCCGAACTTTTTAGGATTTAGGGCAATTTATAGGCGAAGAAGCGATGAGAGGCGGTGGACAGGGCGCCTAGGGGCCCACCATGCATGGTCTAGGGTGGGGCCGCAACTAGCACCCCCTGGCTCCCTTGCGGCTCTTCTTTGGACTCCATCTTCGTTCCGAGTAAAAAACGATCTGCATGGATATCCATCCCTTTCCGACAATATTTTTTGAAGAACTTTTCTAAAATAGAAAAATAGTAGAAACCAGCAACTGGCATGAGGCATGTTGTTAATAGGTTAGTTCATGAAAACATCCGGAAAGCGAAGGTAAGCATGTGGAAAACATAAAGGAATTGGATAGAAAACAAGCATGGAGCGTCAAAAATTATAGACATGTTTGCAACCTATCAACATCCCCAAGATTAAATCTTGCTCGTCCTCGAGTAGGTAAGTATGTAAGAGCATTGCAAGTTGATACCAACGTACTTTAACAAAGGCATGCTAACTATTATTTGAACTAATGTAAACTTAGCAACTATGTTGCACATGAAAAGTAACACAAATAATTGACAATGAGAAACAATGCAATGAAAGTGATACGCTTATTTCAATCATAAAGAAAAACATAATAAAGCGGTATCCAGCTTGTCCTTCATGTGGTAGCAAAACATAAATTCTAGGACACCTTCAAAGCTCAGATGGGGACTAGATACAAATAATTTGAGAGCAAGAAATACCATAATCATGAGTCAATCAATAATAAATTTAGGGATTATGCACATTATACTCAGAATGACAACTATGCTCTCTTAACTGGACCATAAAGTAAGAAGTTGATGACTCAACATAAAAGTAAAAGAAAGGCCCTTTCCAGAGGGAAGCATGGATTACTCATGTGCTACAACTCATTATTTAATAAAATAGAGGTATTGAAAATATAATTTTGAGAGAGGTTTATGTCTATGCCAAGGAATGTTAATGAAAAACTTATCATAACCCATGTCAAGCAAAGTGTTTAAACTTTGGAGAGCGGTTTCCATTAGCGTTTTTTTTATGGTTGTCACCCCCCCACCTTGTCTTAGACAAACTAGGGCTAGACGTATCCACGGTTTCCCACCAACATCCATCAATCCATGGGGAAGTGCCTTTTTTATATTATTTGAGTTCATATTATGTGGCACCAGCTCTCTGCAAATTTAGATGAGCACATATTCCATACACATCGGGGGAAATAAGGGAGAAGAACCTTGCTTGACATAAACCATGACAAAGTTTAAACTACTTCCTCATGAGCTAAAACAAGAACACAAAACAAGTTTAATAATTCTGAAGGTTTAAAGGTAGTAGATAAGAAATTTACTTGGAGTGGCGGTGAAATACCACATATAGGTAGGTATGGTGGACACATTGGAAAACTTTGGTTTTTGGGAGTTAGATACACAATTAGAGCTCATACGTAGTTTAGGGTGATGGTTAGCAAGAGACTGGGAGCGACCAACTAAGAGAGCAATAACGGCCATAATCATGCATATCGATAAAATATTATTAATCAAAGCATGAAGTGACATTACAAGTCAAAAACTAAATTATCATCAAGGCTAAAGGTGACTGGTTTATAGTAATAGATGGTGTGATCATGCTCCAAGTCTATGCAAATAAAACATTCAAAGAAGAATACCACAATACCATGCTTCAATGTGAGGAAACAACACATGATTTGATTCCAATTGCACATTAACCACTCTCAGTTATTTGAAACTAGTAATGATACATCATATGATACTAAGAACATAATTAAAATAACATCTAACATGACATGCCAAAGTCTAAGCCACGGTCAAAACAAGCTTCCTATTGCACCACTATAATTATGAAACATTTTACTCTTCTCCAACACCAATAAACTTATTTGAAACAACTCTCAAAGCAAATAATAATCAAAGACCAGAGATATAGTCATATATAACCGAAGCAAACCAACAAGATTTGAACAAATTCGAGTGAAAAGCAAGAGGTAAACGCAGTACTAGCAAAAATAGAACACTCACAGAACAATTAGAGTGAAAACTAGAGTGTTATAGACAATGCAAACGAAGCATGTCTATTTGCAAACTAAAAATAAGCTAGGATCCAACCATTTATTACATCAATAAATCAAAACAAAACTGAAAGCAAAATAAAATAACGCTCCAATAATAACACATATCGTGTGAAGGAATAAAAATACAGTGTTTTGGAAGAAATCTGGTATTTTTTTTTTTGATAAAGAAAGGGATGCCTTGGGCATCCCCAAGCATTGGCGCTTGTACTTCTTAGATATGTCTTGGGTTGACATGGGCATCCCCAAGCTTGATATTTTCTCCACCGTTCATCTTCTTATATCATCCTTCTCTCACTACACTTGAAAACTTCGTCCACCTAAAACTTCTCACAATCTTCATTAGCAACGTTAGTGCGTCAAAATAATAAATCCACTTGGTTCAGTTTCAACACAAGTATAACACTCCATTTAAAATATTATCTACTGTCACAATTTCTTTTAAGCCCCCCCCCCCCCCACCCGAAGGAATCACAAAAGAAGAAGATTAAGAGACAAATGCAAATATTAGCAGAAATCTGTCAAAACAGAACGATAGGTAAAGATGAATTTTTAGAGGCACTTCTGTAGCTCAAATCAAAAAGTGATAAACTAATGAAAGTTAGATTAAAAACTGGGGAAAGTTCTCAGAAAATATCAAAAACTCTTTGCGTTGTGGCTGAGAGAACCGAGGTTTTTGGTGAGACGCAAAAATCTGAAAAGAAAACAGCAAGTTCCCCAAATCACACTACCTCTCTATTAGAGGTTACCCTTGTAAAAGAACGAAATAAGAAGGATAAAGAGAGGTTGTTACATAGGTAACAACTTACAAGACTCAAAGAAAACAAAAGAAATTGAAAGAAAAAAAAATAAAACATAAGGAAAACAAAGTGGGTTGCCTCCCACAAGCGCTTTTATTTAACGCCTTTTATGTAGGCATGAAGAACGAATCAGGTATTATCAATTTTCCTATCATAAAAAAAATCAATAGCCCCCTCAGCAATCTTAATTATTTTAGCAATATTTTGCATAACACAATAAATTTTATCCACCTTATCAGCTATCTTATTATCTTTATCCTTTTGTTCCTGAATTTTAGATATATTTGTTATCTATAACAGCCAACCTTTCTAAAACTTGTTCCATAGGAATATCAGGCTTAACCTCATCACAAGGGGTGTTACTTACTAAACTTTTAATAGCCTTAAAAGCCTCTGCAGTAGGAGCTCCTAGAAAATTCCCTCATGTTAAATTGTCAAGATTAAACATATACCACATGGTAGCACCCACATAAAAGTTTTTAAGGAGGATCATGGTGGTATGTTTTTAGTGGACCTATTTTGAGTATCATTAATTCTATACCAAGCATCTTTTAATTTTCCCCACCTCTTTGTTTGAAGGTGAGGACCTCAGCCTCGGAAGACATAACAAAATGAGTTGAGCTAGACATACTAATAAAATAAGCTAACAACGCAAACAAAAGACTAGAAACTAGAGAACTAATTTTTTGGATTTTTGATAAAGGAAAAACAAGACTAAACAAAAGTAACCTAAGCAAGAACAAAACAAAAGAAAGAAAGTGGAAGTGCAAGACTCCCTTGCTGCAACCTTGAAGTCCCCGGCAATCACGCTAGATTTTTTTTGATGCAGATGTGATCACACGCTCTTTGGGTAACCCCAAGTGGAAGCTATGATGTAGTATAGCGGAAATTTTCCCCCAAGTATGGAACCAGGGTTTATCGAACAGTAGGGCTTCGGAGTCTTGGAGAAGGTTGCTTGTTGTATGGCGCGTCAACAAGTGTGGAACCTGCACACAACACACACACATTCTCTTTTGTCCCTAACTTTATGAGAAAGTTTCCAATCTTCTCGTCTTGCTGAAAACTAGCGAATTAAACAAATAGAGTAATGAAAATCAACGAAAGTAAAAAATGGTGATGCAAGGAAACAATGATGAAAGTGCTTCAAAAAGGGTTGCAATAACGAGGAAAATAGGACCGGGGCCATAGTTTCACTAGTGGTGTCTCTCCAAGGAAAACAAACATGCTGGGTAAAAAAAATTACATCCGGGCAATTGACAAATCATGAACGTATAAAAATACTATTATGACGAGATGTAGTTCACTGATACTAAAATCGTAGGAATTATGTCAGGGCAGATGACCCGCTATCCAGCATGCATCCATATCTAAAAGTCCACCTCAAGAAAGATATCCAACAAATCTATCTGGTATTAAATTGCAGCAATGAAGTGATTGCTTTGTGTGCAACATACAAATGCATTAAGTAAAGTACTTAACGTAAGCAATGGTTCTCGTTCGTAGACAAGAGCAACGCTATTTGCTGCCTGGTAGCAACAATATTCTGTCCCTCGAGCACAGATGTAAGGGAGGCACGAACCCACTATCTAGCATATAAACCCTCTCTTGGAGGTGAAAACAACTACGTGGCCAAGGTAATCATAAACACCGGAGAGCATTGCAAGACAACATTAAAACTCTCTAAAAATATAAGTGAAGCATCTCAGACTTACATGAACAAAACAATCAAAATCTCATGGTTCATCGGATCCCAGCAAACACAACATGCACAATTACATAACGGTGGTCTCGATCATTTGAGACAGCTCACGGGTTTCTAAACATGGAGGCATAACGGAGATAACTACCATCTAACTACTGCTATGGACCCGTAGTCCTGAGATAAACTACTCACGCATCATCGTGAAGGCAATCATGGCGATGAAGAGGCCTCCGGTGACAATCTCCCCCTCTGGAAGGGTGCCGGAACAGGGCTGCAGAAGCCCTAGGTTGGACTTTTGAGGTGACGACGCCTCTCTGTATGTTTTGTGGAAAGTAAGTTTGTCCTCAAACTTTTTAGGGTTTAGGGAAATTTATAGGCGATGAGAGGCTGTGTCCAGGCCCACTAGGCGCGGCCTAGGGTGGGGCCGCGCCTAGCACCCCCTGGGGGCCCCTGGCTCTCCTCTGGCTCTTCTTTGGACTCCGTCTTCGTTCCGCGTAAAAAATGATCTCCGTGAATTTTCAGCCCTTTCTGAGAATATTTCTTTAAGAACTTTTCTGAAATAGAAAAAACAACAGAAAATAGCAACTAGCTTGGGGCATCTTGTTAATAGGTTAGTGCATGAAAACATCCGTAAAACGAAGGAAAATATGTGGAAAACATGAAGGCATTGGATAGAAAACAAACATGGAGAATCGAAAATTATTGATAGGTTTGCACCGTATCATGTGACCGTAAAGGTTCGGCAACATAAAGACATGTTTGGGAACTTACCGAACAATAACCAACAACGGGGCCGTGGACACCCATGATGGCTCATCTGTGTCCACGAAGGACGAGGGAACCTTCAAGTTAACTATTGCACTTGTTACCTTAACTACACGATAGTAACGATATCACGAGGTAAGACAATATGCTCTAGTGTGATCAAACTCTTTTGATCATAACACGTATAAAAATTGTACCAATAACGTTTTCTTTTCTCATACATATCCCCGATGTCCTTGTGATAAATCACTATATGTCTTGCCAGACGATTGGTTAAAATCGGTGATACTGAGAGGGCTCAGAGGATATATCTCCCCATCATCTGGATAAGTTAAGTACAATTCTTGAACGATCTCAATTCCATTACTCACTTTAGCTCATACCCAAATGTCAACGTTATAATCTCCTGTTACGGTGGACGGTTGAAGGCATTCAGAGCACAGTTGTCAAATGTGCAGTCACTAGATATTTTTATAATATAGGAATGCTAGCCAATAAAACTTCATATTCACTTTGCTAAAGCATAACACAATTGTTTGTCTCTTAGAAAGATCATATATTTGGATCGGTTCAGTACTATTGTTACTCTTAACAATAAACCTTTATATTTTCTAGACTTATCAAAGTCCATGATGAGGAAAACGTGATCGTCTCACAACACATAAGCTAATTTTAGAGATAAGATTAGGAATTATTGTTTGTTTATATCTTCACACCGTACACAAATTTTTCTTTGAAAACTCACTTTTCAAGAACTATAGGGGTTACATCACCATGGTATAAACTTAATAATGAACTTGAGATAGGATAATATCTGAATATTATTATTATTGTCTCTAGGGCATATCTCCAACAGATGATGGGTCTTAGATGTGTCGAAGACATTGCTTCACAAGAGGTTGTGCGGGCATGGCCGAGAGACCATGTTCATGTCCGAGTCCCACACATGATGCTTGTGAGCCTAGTGATTGTTGTTTTGCGACAGCAGTGGGAGACTTCAATTTTGATGGTGCTCCTCGAGTATGGAGTCGAGTATTTCAGGGTGAAACCCCATTGTGTGGCCTTTATTGATTGTACCCGATAATGGACTTGTTAAAACATTGTTTTGGGAACTCGATCTTTCTTCGTGGTGGAAACTGCTGAAATTCTCATGGGCTAGCAGGCCCATTAGGCAATTTCTATTTAATCCCTAAGGCCCATGCTGCCATAGCAAATGGTGGGAGTTTAGTCCCACATTGCTAGTTGGGAGAGTTTTGCACCAGTTTATAAGGTGAGCTCTCTCCCCACTAGTGTGAGTTGGTATGAAGAGAGAGCAGTAGTGGAGGTGTTCCACACGCGCGCTCCTCCTCCTCCGCCGCCCGCCTCGCCTCGTCACGACGCGCCGCGGGTTGCGGGAATGAGCCGAGCCGATGCCTTTATTTTGGCAGTTGGAAACGGAGTCAACAGACACGCCAATAATATGAGACGTCATATTGATTGCTGTCTATTGCGTCACATTTATTTTGGTAACAGCCGCGCGCAGTAACGCCGCATTGATCACGTGTTAACCGCGCGCAGTAAAACGGCGCATTGATTACGTGGTAACGGCTGTAGTAAACGCCAAATTGATTTGTGAGCTGACCGTTCTCCTACCGTGCCTATATATTGAGGTCGCAGGGGCGGACACAAACACACAACTCATACGCTCTGTACCCACTGTCGTTCCTCTCTCTGTTGCTGCCTCCGGTGATCCCATCCCGTCTACCGCGTACACGGCCGACGGGAGAGCAGGCCTCCGAAACCCCGCCTCTCCAGATCCTGTACGGGAGAGGGGCGATTAGGTTTTTGGGGAGCGTCTCCTACGCGACTGCTCGCTGCCGTACGTCTACTTCGACTACTACCTCATCATCAACATGGCCTCCGAAGCTGAACGAGCTGCTGCTGCCGCCGCTGCTGCCACCGAGGCCGCTGCTGCTGCCGCCGCGGCCGCCGCCTCTGCTACGACTACTGCCAATTGGCCAACTGCAGGGTATAACACGTTTATCCCTGCCCTTGTTATTTCCATGTGTGCAACACTAGTAGCTTGCGTAGATTTATCTACTATAAATCTAGTATGCACGAATATGGTTAAATATCAGTATGTTTACGTCATGTTCATGATTTATACTTGGATTAATTTAATCTGTAAATTGCCTAAATTCTTAACAATCCAAAAACCTAATATGTGTAGGCAATTTTCGATTCATGGTTTTGCTACTGCACTGAAACCGGACCCGTTTACGGGGACGTACTTTAAGCGTTGGCAGACCAAAACATTCTTATGGCTCACGGCTATGAACGTGTTCTGGGTCGTCGGTGTCACTCCCACGGAAACGATTACTCCTGATCAGGAGAAGGCGTTTAGGGATGCCACCGTCGTCTTTGTTGGATGCGTTCTAAGCGTGATCGGAGAGAAGTTTGTTGACGCATATTTACATGTGCGGGTTGCCAAGGACTTGTGGGAGGCGCTCGAATCCAAATTCGGCGCAACCGATGCTGGCAGCGAGATGTACAGTATAGAGCAGTTCCATGACTACAGAATGGTCGAAAACCGTTCTGTTTTGGAGCAGGCTCATGAGATACAGTGCATCGCTAAGGAGCTTGAAATTCTCAAGTGCGTGTTACCAGGCAAGTATGTCGTGGGATGCATAATCGCCAAGCTGCCTAATTCCTGGAGGAGCTTTGCCACTACTCTGAAACATCAGAGGCGTGAATTCTCAGTAGAGGATGTCATCGGCCATCTGAGTGTTGAGCAGAATTCGAGGGCAAAGGACTCGCATGGAAAAGGGAATGAAGGGACTTCTGCGGCCAATATGGTACAGAAGAACTACAACTCCCACAAGAACAAGGCGAGGACTGGTGTCCAGCAGAATACCGACTTCAAGAAGAAGGCTAAGAAGACCTTCAAGAAGGATAAGAAGAAAGATGGCTGCTTCACTTGTGGTTCACTGGAACACTGCGCTGGGAAGTGCCCAAAGAAGTATGTGAAGCCAAGACAGGATTCCAAGGCTGTCAACATGATCGTGAGCAACAATGAGAATGGGGCATCTGGGTATGTTAATTTGTTTACTGTATTTTCAGTTTGTCAGTCTACTGATTGGTGGATTGACACAGGTGCAAACATTCATGTGTGTGCTGACATCTCATTGTTTTCTTCTTATCAGGTCACAAGGAACGGGTCCGTATTGATGGGGAACGGCGCAAGTGCTTCTGTACTTGGTGTTGGCACGGTCGATCTGAAGTTTACTTCGGGAAGGATCGTGCAGCTCAAGAACGTGCAGCATGTCCCCGCCATCAAGAAGAATCTCGTTAGTGGCTCCCTTCTATGTAGAGAAGGATTTAAGTTGGTTTTCGAGTCCAATAAAGTAGTTGTAACGAAATATGGACTGTTTGTTGGAAAAGGGTATGAGTGCGGAGGTCTGTTCCGCTTTTCCCTCGCTGATTTTTGTAATAAAGTCGTGAACAATATTCATTCGAGTGTTAATGAAACAGAAGTTTGGCATTCACGTCTTTGTCACGTTGGTTTCAGTTGCATGACGCGGTTAACAAAACTAAATTTAATTCCAAGTTTCACTTTAGCCAAAGGTTCTAAGTGCCATTCGTGTGTACAAGCAAAGCAACCTCGCAAGCCCCACAAGGCTGCGGAGGAGAGACACTTGGCGCCATTAGAACTCATACATTCTGATCTCTGTGAGATGAATGGTGTATTGACTAAAGGTGGAAAGAGATACTTCATGAAGTTAATAGATGATTCCACTAGGTTTTGCTATGTATATCTGTTAAACACTAAAGACGAGGCTCTACACTACTTTAAAATCTATAAGGCAGAAGTTGAGAATCAACTTGAAAAGAAAATTAAACGAATCCGGTCAGATCGTGGTGGAGAGTATTTCTCTAATGAGTTTGACTCTTTCTGTGCGGAACATGGCATTATTCACGAGAGGACGCCTCCCTATTCACCTCAGTCAAATGGGGTTGCCGAAAGGAAAAACCGTACTCTAACAGATTTGGTTAACGCCATGTTAGATACATCGGGTTTATCCAAGGCATGGTGGGGGGAGGCTATATTGACACCATGTCATGTCCTGAATAAAGTTCCGACGAAAGACAATGAGGTCACTCCCTATGAGCAATGGGAGAAGAGAAAAACAACACTCTCGTATTTACGTACTTGGGGCTGTTTGGCAAAAGTCAATGTGCCGATCCCCAAAAAGCATAAACTTGGACCATAGACCGTGGATTGCGTTAATTTGGGATACGCTAAGAATAGCGTTGGCTATAGATTTCTAGTAGTGAAATCTGAGGTACCTGACGTGAAGGTCGGTACGATTTTGGAGTCTAAAGATGCTACATTCTTTGAGGATATTTTTCCTATGAGAGATATGCAAAGCACTTCTAGACAGGAATCAAAGGAGACTCCTGAACCTGCCATTCCTATGGAATATTATGAACAAACACATGATGAGAATCCTGAGAAGGATGACGAGGAAACCCTTGGTAGGGGCAAGAGACAGAGGACTGCAAAGTCCTTTGGTGATGATTTCCTTGTGTACCTTGTGGATGATACTCCCACTTCTATTTCAGAAGCTTATGCATCTCCAGATGCTGACTACTGGAGAGAAGCGGTCCGTAGCGAGATGGATTCCATCATGGCTAATGGAACGTGGGAGATCACTGAACGTCCTTATGGCTGTAAACCATTAGGATGTAAGTGGGTGTTCAAAAAGAAGCTTAGGCCTGATGGTACGATTGAAAAGTACAAGGCTAGACTTGTGGCCAAGGGTTATTCCCAGAAAGAAGATGAAGACTTCTTTGACACTTATTCACCTGTGGCCAGACTGACCACCATTCGAGTATTACTCTCGTTGGCGGCCTCGCATGGTCTTCTCGTCCATCAAATGGATGTTAAGACGGCTTTCCTAAATGGAGAGTTAGACGAGGAAATCTATATGCAACAGCCAGATGGCTTTGTGTTAGATGGTCAAGAAGGAAAGGTGTGTAAATTACTGAAATCTTTATATGGGCTGAAACAAGCACCTAAGCAATGGCATGAGAAGTTCAATACAACTTTAACATCTGTTGGCTTTGTTGTTAATGAAGCTGACAAATGTGTATACTATCGCCATGGTGGGGGCGAAGGAGTTATTTTGTGTTTGTATGTTGATGACATACTGATATTTGGGACCAACCTCAAAGTAATCAATGAGGTTAAGTCATTTCTATCCCAGAACTTTGAGATGAAAGATCTTGGTGTGGCTGATGTTATCTTGAACATCAAGCTATTGAGAAACAATGAGGGTGGGATTACACTTCTGCAATCCCATTATGTTGAGAAGGTTTTGAGTCGTTTTGGATATTCGGACTGCAAAACTTCTCCAACGCCATATGATCCTAGTGTGTGGATTCGAAAGTTCGAAGGCACAGCTAAGGATCAGCTGAGGTATTCTCAAGTAATTGGTTCACTCATGTATCTAGCGAGCGCTACGAGGCCTGACATCATGTTTGCTGTGTGCAAACTAAGCCGGTTTGTTTCCAATCCGGGTGATGTGCATTGGCATGCTGTAGAAAGAATTATGCGCTATCTGAAAGGTACCGTGAACCATGGACTTCACTACAGTGGATATCCTTCGGTACTTGAAGGGTATTGTGATGCGAATTGGATCTCTGATGCTGATGAGATGAAAGCCACAACGGGGTATGTGTTTACCCTTGGAGGTGGTGCTGTTTCCTGGAAGTCTTGCAAGCAAACGATCTTAACGAGATCGACAATGGAAGCAGAATTGACAGCATTAGACACGTCTAGTGTCGAAGCAGGATGGCTTCGAGATCTTTTGATGGACTTGCCTGTGGTTGAAAAGCCAGTACCGGCTATCCTTATGAACTGTGACAATCAAACAGTGATTGTCAAGGTGAAGAGTTCAAAGGACAATGCACAGTCCACAAAGCACATAAAAATGAGATCAAAAGCTGTCAGACATTTAAGAAACTCCGGAGTGATAGCGGTGGATTATATCCAGTCGGCTAAAAATCTGGCAGATCCCTTTACTAAAGGGCTATCACGTGTTGTGATAGAAAGTGCATCGAGGGAGATGGGTATGAGACCCACATGAGTTGCCATGGCAGTAACCCAACCTATGTGATCGGAGATCCCGTGAAGTGGGACCTGGGAAAACAAGCTAGTGGTTAACTGAGGAGAGTAATTTTTACTAACCCACTCCACTGGAGATGCAGTACTCTCAAAAACTGTATGGCAGGTTGACTTTTGTCTTAATGTGTTCCAAGGCTTGTATAAGCAAGATGCTATCCTACAGAGCGATCTTTGGAGGAACACACCTATATGATCCTGACTGCTGGTCACAGTCTATGAGATTGGGTGATCTCTAATAAGTTCATGAATAGGCCAGGAGTATGACTAATATGCTCCACCCGAGGGGTCAGCCTTCGGCAGCCTAGTACTGGCAAGACATTTAGTGAAACTATTTTACGCCAAACTGACAATTCAAGGCATAGTCCATTGTTCAGTTGTGATGTAGTGTAGCTACTTGTTCTAGGTGGATGTTCAACCTTAACGGGTCTCCACTGAAAATGCCGGTATATAAAAACAGTGAATGGAACAGAGGACAACACATGGGTCTTCGGGATCTGGTGGGGGATTGCTGAAATTCTCATGGGCTAGCAGGCCCATTAGGCAATTTCTATTTAATCCCTAAGGCCCATGCTGCCATAGCAAATGGTGGGAGTTTAGTCCCACATTGCTAGTTGGGAGAGTTTTGCACCAGTTTATAAGTTGAGCTCTCTCCCCACTAGTGTGAGTTGGTATGAAGAGAGAGCAGTAGTGGAGGTGTTCCACACGCGCGCTCCTCCTCCTCCGCCGCCCGCCTCGCCACGCCTCGCCTCGTCACGACGCGCCGCGGGTTGCGGGAATGAGCCGAGCCGATGCCTTTATTTTGGCAGTTGGAAACGGAGTCAACAGACACGCCAATAATATGAGACGTCATATTGATTGCTGTCTATTGCGTCACATTTATTTTGGTAACAGCCGCGCGCAGTAACGCCGCATTGATCACGTGTTAACCGCGCGCAGTAAAACGGCGCATTGATTACGTGGTAACGGCTGTAGTAAACGCCAAATTGATTTGTGAGCTGACCGTTCTCCTACCGTGCCTATATATTGAGGTCGCAGGGGCGGACACAAACACACAACTCATACGCTCTGTACCCACTGTCGTTCCTCTCTCTGTTGCTGCCTCCGGTGATCCCATCCCGTCTACCGCGTACACGGCCGACGGGAGAGCAGGCCTCCGAAACCCCGCCTCTCCAGATCCTGTACGGGAGAGGGGCGATTAGGTTTTTGGGGAGCGTCTCCTACGCGACTGCTCGCTGCCGTACGTCTACTTCGACTACTACCTCATCATCAACATGGCCTCCGAAGCTGAACGAGCTGCTGCTGCCGCCGCTGCTGCCACCGAGGCCGCTGCTGCTGCCGCCGCGGCCGCCGCCTCTGCTACGACTACTGCCAATTGGCCAACTGCAGGGTATAACACGTTTATCCCTGCCCTTGTTATTTCCATGTGTGCAACACTAGTAGCTTGCGTAGATTTATCTACTATAAATCTAGTATGCACGAATATGGTTAAATATCAGTATGTTTACGTCATGTTCATGATTTATACTTGGATTAATTTAATCTGTAAATTGCCTAAATTCTTAACAGAAACCTAATATTTTCGATCGAGCGACGACAATGCTTGTGCATTATTTTCTTCTTGGAGGCATTGTTTTTCTTTAGTGGTGGTTGGAGTGTAAGTGCTGCGAACAAATGATCGGGAACCTTTTTCTTTTCTGGCTATGTGCATCCTAGACGTCCTCAGACATCTTGGTGAGATACAGAGACCGGGCGTAAAAAATCTAGTCACGTGTTCTATCATATTTTTGAGAAAACTTCAAAGTGTGGCTTGGAACATAAGTGCGAACGAGACAAGTTATAGATTGTGTTTTACCTTTCCCCAATAACAAAGATGCCACTAAAAATCACACGCAAGTACAGTGCCGCTGTGTGAGGAGCCACCAGCACCACGACTGGTACATGTGTGCGCGTCCACTTTGAGCAGGGGCGTGGGGAAGCAAAGGAGGCCTTTGAACCAAATCGGAATTTTCAAGGGCAATGGACCATGGTACTTGCTTTGCAACTTGCAACAGCACCGGCCGGTACACCACCACCATTCTACATTCTCCAAATGAGAGAGATATTTATTATCTACTACTGGGAGTCTGCTCTCTGCTGCCGCTGCTTCCCGGGAAGTGGAATCCAACGTGCAACTTTGCAGCCAAAGCTTTCCGATCTTGTTGCCGCTTTCCGCCCTCCCTCTCCGTAGGAAAAGCTCAAGCCAGCCTCATCGAGCTGATCACCAGCCCTCTTGATTATTTTTTTTGTTTTTTCTTCTCTCCACTCGATCGCACGCGGGAATCAAACCAATCCAATCCGGCCCGCACTGCCAATAACCACTTATTTGGCAATGCGCGCCGATCAAAGAACTAAAGAAATCTAAAGAAAAGAAAGAGGAATCAAGGGTAAAAAATGGTGGAGAAAAATGGTCGAGTTGCAGGTGTTGCAACGACGACTTGAAGCCCCGGCCGCACGGCCAGACACCTACAAAAAAAGATGCGTGTCCTGGCGGCGATCTTGGATCACCGGTGGGTGCCCGGCAGGTCCAGCCTCACCCTCTTGTTGTTGTTCATCGCCGCCGCCACGGAGAAGGCGGCGGCGGCGGTGTGGGAGTCGGGCGCCGATCTCTTGGTCGGCTTGTTCGTCGCCGTCGATGATGGATCTCCTAGCATCATGGTGTAGCAAGGATATACATCCTCCTGAGCAGGCACAATGTCAGGCATCAGGCAAACGGGTTTGATGGTGTGAGAAACTATGATCAAGAGACGAGAAAAGATGGTGGCTGAGCAGGTCACCTTATCGAGGAGGCAAGAAGGAGAGAGACCGCTCATCTTGGCTTCCAGTGCCTCTTTCGTGAGCACGCCGTGGGATGCTGCCAAGACGGCGGCGACGGCCACGGTGGACGGCCGGTAGTCGAGCACGCTCGCCACTGCAAGATTGAACAGAGCACGGTCAGTTGATAAAAGCAGAGCACGCACGGCCCATGGGTCGATGTGGTTGGTAAGAAACTAGCTCACCTTCGGCGGCGGAGAAGATGAGGGCGGCGGCCTTGACGGCAGCGAGCCCGCCGCCACCGCCGCCGTTGCCTCGGCGGAGCCTTGAAGAGAGGCATGGGAGGTAGTCGAAGGGCGTGACCGCGCCCATCCGCCAGTCGAGCGTGGAGAGCACGAACAGCTCCATGCGGCGGATGGAGTCGCAGCAGAACTCATAGTCGCCGTCGGCGCGGAACTCCGACAGCGCAGGCGCCTGGTACTCGTCCATCTTCGCCGCCAGGGACACGCACGCCATCGCCAGCAGCCGCGCCGCCCACGGCATCACCGATCTCTGCACGCGCATCAGTCAGACGCCGATCTCTTGGAAGAAGCAGAGGAAACCGAGATATGGGATTAATGGATGCCGATTGTTTACGCACATCGACGCATCGTAGGCGGGAGAAGCGGTCGAAGTAGGCAATGGCCACGTACGCCGTGCGGTGGCAGAACCCGAAGTGCTCCCGCGTCTGCAATGGCGAGATATCATATCAGGGTCTCTGTTCCATCAACAAACCAATGGACATGGGGGTACATAGATAGATTCGCTCTGTTCGATCGTTCACCTCGAGGATCCACTTGACGGTAGAGCTCCGGGCGCACTGGAACCAGTCCGCGGAGGCCATGGACGGCGACGACTCGTCGTTGGAGCACGACGAGTAGGAGGACTCCGGCGAGGAGCAGAAGCTGCTCTCCTTGGACACCAGGTGGTCCATGTACTCCTCGTCGTCTTCCTCCTCGTCGTTGTCGTTCTCGTCGATGCCGCTGTACATAAGGAGCAGGTTTCCGCCGCGGTCGTCACTGGTGAAGCAGTCGCCGAGGTCGGCGCCGTCCTCTTGGCACATGAGGGAGAAGGAGCACCCGGCCGCGTAGTCCTCTGCTTCCATTTCTCGATCCGTTATGTACACTCTACCGGACGACAGCACGGGTGTGGCTTTCTAGAGTACCATGAGTGGTAGGATCCGGACGGGGTAATGCCGCCGGAGCTGGCAATGGAAGTGAGGTGAGAGTGCAGGATGGGGGAGGAAGAAGCCAAGCGAGGTGGCTGCGGCTCAAGCGGTCAAGCCGCTGCCCTCTATTTAAGTGGCTCTCGCTGCCACTCTCTCACTTCGCTATACTACTAGGCTCTTCTTATCTTTGCTGAATTTTCTTTCTCTTTTCAATGACCTATAGGCCTCTTGTTTGGTCAATACGTTTTTTCAAAAAAAAAAATGTAACGTTACCTCATTTCATTCGAATAGAAAATAGAATTGGCCGATTTATTAACGGGAAACGAAACCAAAGCAGTACACCCGACCTGGTTACCACCACAAACTGCACACATTGTCGAAACTACTCCCTCCGTTCCAAGCCCTTAAAAGGTGAAGGGCTATGTAGTCAACGTTAACATATAACATCACTAAAGAAATAACAACATAACTTATATATCAAACCGGTAAATATTACTCAATGAAACATGATTACTAATATCTAGACTTCTCCCATGTCCTCAATAACTAAACGATCTACTCACAACACATCATATGGCACATAATCAGAGGTGATAAATACATGAATAATAATCTGGCCATAAAGTGCAAACACCGATAAAACTCATAAGCATCAACTACAAACGAGTAATTCACACCGACAGAGAGATCTAGTGGAAAACAACGATATAGGAGCCTAATTGTTGCAACGGGACAGAAGTGGATAGTGAGGACGATGGTGAGGACGATGACGATGATGATCTTGATGATGCCCGGTGCGATGACGGTGACGGTGTCGATGATCCCCCCATCCGGGAGGGAATTTCTCCCGCAGAATCTCCCCGCCCGGAAGGTGTTTTATTTTCTCTACTGTTTTTGTCGCGAAGAGGCGGCAAACAAATTCTACAAAGTTCCTCCTCGGTGTTTTATTTTCTCTACTGTTTTTGTCGCGAAGAGGCGGCAAACAAATTCTACAAAGTCCCTCCTCGGTGTTTTTAGGTCACGGGGGTAGGTACCCCAAAGGAGAATCGGAGGGGGGCCACCAGGTGCGGCCAAGAGGGGCCCCGCGCCTGGCAGGCGCCTGGGCGCCACTGGCTCGCCTCTGGTAGCCCTTCGGGCTCCCTCGTTGATTTCTAACAAAACCTTGTTTTCTGATTTTCCCGATTTTTTCGACGTCCAGAAAACATCCCTGCTGACACGTGCTTTTTCAGCTGTTTTCTGACTCTAATAAATAATTCTGTAAAACTGTGCAGACAAAACAACAAAATAATATAAGTATAGTGTTGTAATAGGGAAAATATCAATGAATAAGGGAAAATTATCAAATAAAATAGTGATGCAAAATGGACGTATCAACTCCCCCAAACTCAGACTCCGCTTGTCCCCAAGCGAAATCTGATCTCCGAAAACATGACCACGGGTTTTATGATGTGAAGTGTCGATAATAAAGAATACGGACATGAAGCATCAACAATTACTCAATAAACACTAACAATTCTATACAACAACCTTTCCCAAAATTCTTCTCAAAGAGAAGCAATGAATCATATAAAGGTATAGTTAGTGCAAATTCATTGAGCTATGGCAAAATGTGTTCTTGGTCAGAGAACAACTATCATATCAATCTTATTTTTCCGGAAGAGTCTATGTTACAGCTATTAAGAAAATAACACATACTTCAATTATCACAAAGTCTTTTCTTGAATAGAAAACTTTCAGGAATTATGTTCTTAATAAAGGAGGTGAAAACAACTTCACAAAGGAAGATGCTAGTTAGCAAAGCTCAACTTTGAACTTGTTTACCATGATGGTAATGTCAACTGCAATAAAACATGGTTAAATATCATCGTGGACATATAAAAGATTGCGTCTCACCTCAACATCATAAGTATGCTAGTAGAAAATAGGGGGAACAGGTAAACTGACTCAATCATGTTAGTAAAGAAGGGCCCTTCGCAGAGGGAAGCAGGGATAACTTATGTGCTAGAGCTTTTTATTTTGATAAAACAAAGCCATTAAAAATGTAATTTTGATATATATATATATATATGTGTGTGTGTGTGTGTGTGTGTGTGTGTGTGTGTGTCTATGTCAACGAATGGTAATGAAAAACTTATCATAACCCATGTCAAGCAAAGTGTTTAGACTTTTGACACCGGTTTCCGTTTCTCTATTTAGGTTGACACTTTCCCCCACCATGCCTTTCACAAAACAGGGCTAGCCGTATCCATGGGTACCCACCAGCATTCATCAATCCATGAGGAAGTGCCTTTTTATATTATATTATTTGGCACCAGCTCTCTTGCAATTTTAGATGAGCATTGATTCCATACTCATCGGGTGAAATAAGAAAGAAGAACCTTGCTTGACATAACACATGATAAACTTTAAAATACTTCCTCATGAGCTAAACAGGGGCACAAAATAGGTATGATATTTTGAAAGTGTTAAAGGTATCACACGAGAAAATTACTTGGAGTGGCGGTGAAATACCAGATATAGGAAGGTATGGTGAACACTTGTGGAAGGTTTGTGGTTCAGGTATTTGGATGCACGAGTAGTGATCATACTCAGTACAAGGTTTTTGGCTAGCAAAAGCTTTGTAGAAAACATACGAAGTTGAGAGATGCAAACAGATACATAAAACCATGCAATGATATAAAACATGAGGTATACAAGTGTCTTCCTTGTCAGCGTAACACATCAATCATAAGAACATAAACATGAAGGTTTTGCAGGCATAAAAGATCTATGGGGTAATATATCTGCATGTGAAACCTCTCTTCTTTGTTCTAAGTCTCTAAGTGTTGTTTCTATGACCAGTGCTATGTTTGCCAATACTCAATAAATTTCTGCGACTATACCAAACATGAGATCGCTACCAAAAACACGTCAAGCATGCCAGAATAATTGCCATTACTAGAACATATAGTGCAACTAAGTAAGAAGAAGACTTCATATCAATATTTCATCATAGGCAAACTCACACCAACGAATGCAAAGCTTCACTTATAAAGGAGTGATAGCCCAACTTGCAGACGACCATACTATAAGATAACCTCCCTAACCATGATAAGACACACGACTCTAATAATAAAAGAAAAGATACTAATACCAGGGCAACCCCCCCCCCCCAAGCTTGCGACAAGCCAAGGGAGTGCCTGTTATCCATGATGATTAAGCTTAATTCATCGGTGGTACTTGGAGGTCCTTAATAAGCTTCTCAACCATTGCCTTCAGTTCTTCAATTTAGAAACTTAGGTTACAAATCATCCCAGTGTTGCTCTCAACACGGCTCGTGAGTATGTCCATAGGTGAATCCCAACTATTGCTTGAATCTTCCCACTCTTCTTTGACTTTAGGACCAAAACTTCCTCTTCCTGTATGCTCAGCACGGTCTATATTCCACAAAGAAGGAAATTCTCCAATGGGATTGTTTTGAAGTTGATAATGATGGAGTAATGTATGGAAGGGATTGGTGGCACATGGAGGGGGAACTCTTTCAACTAGGTTTCCATGAGGGACCTTACCACCTGTAGAGATCCTCGCCCCCTTCTTCTAAGGAAAAGGGTTCGGAGTTACATCAAATCTTTCTATGGTGGCGTAGGGCTATTGACGTGGATCTTCTTCTATCTTTTCGTTCCCATCATCAAGCATCCCCTCCAGAGTTTCCTCCTTGCCCTTAGTTGGTTGATCATCCTTCTTGCGATCATCATATCCACCTTGGGCAGCTTGAGAGGGAAACATCACGACCTAAAACCTCTGGCTTCCTGACACAAACAACTCGAAAACAAAACTTGTCGAAAACACAGGTTACGACCCCGGGACGATCTGGGGATTATATAGCAAAATGTTACCTAATGTAAGGAAGGTAAAAGTTGAAGCGGAGTCGGAGTCGAATTCCGGGGCCTCCAAGGGCCCACCAGGCGCGACCAAGAAGGAGCTCGTGCCTGGGGTCCACCTGGGTGCCTCCGGCCCCAACTCCGACTCATTTTCGTGCCCAAATTTTTCATATTTTCAAAAAACAATGAATATAATTTTTTTAAGGTGTTTCGCGAATGTTTTATTACCAAAACTAACACCTACTCCAATTCTTACTCTGGTCTGCTCTGATATTGAGCTTTAATATGATCTTCCGGAGTGAGTACCCGAACAATATCAGCTTGCACGTTGTATGGATCACCGGATAAATAATGCTTGAGTCTTTGGCCGTTCACAACTTGTGGATTGGTGCCTTGAAAATTATAAATCTTGATAGCACCAGACCGATAAACGTTTTTCCACAAAAAGGTACCTCCCATTTAGAGAGTAATTTCCTGGAAAAAATCTGAGACGAGACCTATACAATAATACTTTATCACCTATGTTAAATTCTCTTTGTATAATCCTTTATCATGCCATATTTTAACTTTTTATTTAAACAAATTGACATTTTTATAAGCTTCACTTCTCCATTCATATAAATAACTCATGTCTAACAATCTTTTCTCACGAGCTAATTTGAAATCACAATTAAGTTCTCTAACAACCCAACAAGCTTTGTGTTCTAGCTAAAGAGGTAAAGGACAAGATTTTCCATAAACCATTTTATAAGGGGACATGCCCATGGGATTTTTATAATTAGTTCTATAATCCCACAGAGAATCACTAAGTTTCTTATACCAATTCTTTCTAGATTTGTTAACAGTCTTTTGCAAAATTAATTTGATCTCCCTATTGGATAGCTCTAGTTTACCACTAGTTTGAGGATGATAAGGTGAATCAATTATATGATTAAAATCATATTTAGCAAGAGTTGTTCTAAAAGAACCATGAATGAAATGAGAACCTCCATGAGTCATAAGATATCTAGATACATCAAACCTAGAGAAAATTATGTCTTTATGCATTTTCATAGAGGTTTTAACACATTTAGTTGGAATAGCCTCTACCCTTTTAGTAAAATAATAAAAAACAACAAGACTATGAGTATAGACAAGTGAAGATGGAAAAGGACCCATAAAGTCAAATCCCCAACAATCATAAGGTTCAATAACTAGGGAATAGTTCATAGGAATTTCATTATATCTAATAATGTTACCAACCCGATGACATTCATCACAATTAGCAATAAATTTCTTTGCATCTCTAAAGAGAGTAGGCAGTAAAAACCTGATTATAAAACCTTGTGTGCGGTTCTTTCCCTAGCATGCTGCCCTCCATAAGGACCATTATGACATTTCCTCAATATTTCTTCTTGCTCATGCTCAGGTACACATCTTCTTAAAATTTCATGTACACCTTCTTTATATAAATGTGGGTAATCCCGTATGTAATGCCTAGGGATGGCAATGGGTACCCTGTACCCTGTTACCCAGCGGGTAAAAACCCTATTAGGGTAAGGGTTTGGGACTAAAAAATACCCATGGGTATGAAAATTGGAAAATGTCATGCCCATCGGGCAGAGAGCGTACATGCATGGCATTGCACAACCCATACCCGCGTACCCTTCAACCCGTGTTAATTCTGTCAATTGGACCTTATAGTGCAATTAAACCTAACCTAATTTTCCAATCACACAACCTGCATGTCAACTCAGCTACTCAAGGGCAAAGGAGCCACGATGGGTTGATCGTACGGTATTGGCACAAGCGTCAACTGTCATCTCCTATTCCCATTAGTGCTGCACGTAATCGTGTAAATGTTGATTCTTATGACTATATGTTGTTGCTTATTAATATATGATGGAGTTTCTCATTCATGTTAAGTTTTTTCTTATGCCTATGTGGTGTTGTTTATGAGAAGGAGCCTTTGTTCACAATATGTTGTTATTTATGAGTGTGCTATTGTTACAAAGTGCTGCTATTTATAATTTCGAAAATTTACTCATATTTATAAATTAATTATTGTTGTATATTGTTGTTTATGGCCATTTTTGGCTCAGTTTGTTAAGTTGCTAATATGGGCATTTTTTACCCGCGGGCAATCCTTTACCCTGTCTGGTGACGGGTATGGGAAAAAGTTGTACCCGCTGACGGATATGGGTACGGGTGACGGGTAAACTCGAGGGAGGCGGGCAAGGGTATGGGGTGACTCCACCCGCACCCATACCCTGCGGGTGCCATCCCTAGTAATGCCTCAAATCATAAAATACTTTCTTCTTATGTTGATAAGTAAATCTTTGAGGCAAAAACTTAGAAACAATAAAGTTAGCATAGTAAGCATACCAAGGATTTTCACGTGAGTTAACCTTAATAGTAGAAAGTTGTTAACCAGGAAAACTATCATTAACAGGAATAGGATCAACGGGAATGTTTTCCATTCTAGATAAATTATCAGCAACATGATTATCAGCTCCTTTCCTATCAACAATATGCAAATAAAAATCTTGTAACAAGAGTACCCATCTAATAAGCCTAGGCTTAGCATCTTTATTTTTCATAAGATATTTAATAGCAACATGATCAGTATGAATAGTGACTTCGAAATCAACAATGTACTGCCTAAATTTATCATAAGCATAAACAATAGCTAAAAGTTCTTCCTCAGTGGTAGCATAATTCCTTCGAGCACTATCTAGATTCTTACTACCATAATGAATAACATTAAACTTCTTATCTACTCTTTTTCCTAAAACAGCTCCTACAACATAATCACTAGCATCACACATAATTTCAGAAGGCAAATTCCAATGAGGTGGTTGAACAACAGGAGCAGTTATTAAAGCTTTCTTAAGAACTTCAAAGGCTTCTTTACAATCATCATAAAAAAGGAACATCTTTTTGAAGAGGATTGGTAAGAGGTCTTGAGGTCTTAGAAAAGTCTTTAATAAATCTCATATAGAAACAAGCTTGACCAAGAAAACTATGTATACCTCTGATGTCTCTAGGACAACGCTTCTTTTCAATTGCATCAACTTTGGCCTTGTCAACTTCAATTCCTCTTTCAGAATTTTATGTCCAAGAAAAATTCCTTCATTCACCATAAATTTGCATTTCTCCCAATTCAAAACAAGATTAGTATCCTCACAACGCTGCAAAACTTTGTTAAAATTATGGAGGCAACTGCCAAAAGAAGTCCCATAGATAGAGAAGTTGTCCATGAATACCTCCACAATTTCGTTGCAAAAATTGTGAAAGATAGCAGACATACATCTTTGAAAAGTAGCAAGTGCATTACATAAACCGAAAGGCATACATATATAAGCATAAGTAACATAAGGACAAGTGAAAGTGGTTTTCTTTTGGTATTGCTTTTTAACATGGATTTGAGAGGAACTAGAATAACCATCCAAATAGAAAAAGTGAGTGTTTTTAGACAAACTCTCTAGCATTTGATCAATAAAAGGCAAAGGATAATTATCCTTCTTAGTAGCTTTATTCAATTTTCTAAAATCAATGCACATTCTATATCCTACCATAGTTCTTTGAGGGATAAGTTCATTTTTATCATTAGCAACAACAGTCATACCTCCTTTATTGGGAACACAATGGACATGACTAACCCATATGCAATCAGCAATAGGATAATTAATACCATCTTTGAGAAGCTTCAAAATTTCCCTTCACACCACTTCTTTCATCTATGGATTTAATCGGCGTTGATGATCAACCACATGCTTGGCATCAGGCTCAAGATTAATTGAATTCTGACATAGAACGGGAATAATGCCTTTAAGACCATCCAAAATATAACCAATAGCTTTGCGGTGTTTCCAGAGTGCTTCCAATAAACGTTCTTCTTCATACTCTGAAAGGTTAGCATTGATAATAACATGATATATTTTCTTTTCATCTAAATAATCATATTTAAGTGTGTCAAGAAGAATTTTAAGATCAAACACTGGGTCTCCTTTAGGTGGTAAAGGTGGCCCTAAAGATTCAACGGGCAAATTGTGTTTGATAATAGCAGGCTGATCGAGGAAAATATCCTCCAATTCATTCCTTTCTTGCATATATATGTCATTCTCATGTTCTTCCATGAATTGCTGCAAATGGTCCTTAGGTGGAATAACAATAGAGGCAATTATTCAAATAGCTAGATCTTCGTTAGGTAACTCTTTATCATGAAGTTGTCTAGCAATCTTACTAAAATTAAATCTAGAGTATTCATCACCAAATTTGACAGACACTTTCTCCATCTTAAAATCAATAACATCACCACATGTATTAATGAAAGTTCTACCATGTATAATAGGACAAGCTTTATCTTCAACTGAACAAAGTATTAAAATGTCAGCGAGGTATTTTACCTTACAACATAGAGCTTCAACATCTCTTACAATACCCAATGGTGAAATAGCCTTTCTGTTGGCCAGCTGAATAGTAACATCAATGTCTTCAATTTCACACGGAGCAATTTCATTCACTATTTCTTGATAGAGAGAAAAAGTATGGCACTTGCACTTGATCCCAAATCGCAAAGTCCATAATAATTATGTTCACCTATTTTGACAGAAACAACATGTGTGCCAACAAAAAATATATGATGTTTATTAGATGCCACTAGGCTAGAGGCAGCCTCACAGAAATATCTATATCACAACCATCAATATTTTTCAGCAACAAGATCTTTAACCATGGCAACCTTAGGTTCCACAATTATTTGATCTTCAGATTCAATAACTTTCTTACAAGTTTTGTCCACAATATCATTGACAAAAGAATGTTCTTTTACTCTAACAGGAAAAGGCAGTTTCTCAAAGTGAACAACAAGTAAAACTGGATGAACGGTGTTAACAAGTATTTTACTACTAGAGAATTGTTTCTCTTTAATTTTATCCATATAAGGTTCGTGATACTTGTCCCATAACTTTAGGAATACTAACATGAGAGGCAAAGGTTTTACAAAGTTCAACAATTACTTGAGAATCGAGCACATATGTACCACTGAGCATGTTAATTTTTTTAATTTCAGCAAATAACTTAATGCAATCGTATTCATAGCTTATACCCGCCTCTTTACCTTTTTCCATTTCCCAATCTTTAGTATTACATTTAATTCTTTAAATAATATCCCATTTAGCCTTAATCTTCTTGTTCGTGAAGGAACCATTAGAAGAGGCATCATGAAGGTCCTTGACATGACGTGAAAGTCTTGCATAAAAAATATTAATAATAATCTCCTTGGGAAGCTTATGACTAGGGCATTTAAGCATTAATTTTTCAGCCTCCCCCAAGCTTGGGCAATACTTTCTCCACCACGAGGCCAAAAATTATAAATAAAATTCCAATCTTAATGTATTTCATGAAGAGGATAAAATTTGAAATGAAAGACACATGTAAGCTCCTTCAAATCCAGTAAATGTGAATCATCCAATAACCTATACCATTCCCATGCTCTTTCTTTCAGTGATATAAAAAATAATGTCCTCGTCATTAAATATATTGGCGCGCGTGCAATCTTAAACAACTCACACGATTCTTTAATATAAAGAAAGTGCTCACCGGGATGGATAGTTCAGTCATCGACCTAACGGTTATCCATAACACGATGAACAATCCCAATAGGTATTTCAAAAGGGACAATTTCAGTAGATGGGGAACTTCTCTCTACCACATGAGTAGCGGGGGAGTCATTCCTGGACATATAACCAGCAGTAAATGATTCCATGATTCAGCAAAATAAACAGACAATAATAAAAGCAGCACTTACAATAAAATGGTTCCTTACCAATTCCAGTTACCAATAGTGCTACATGATACGTCATAAACGTATCCTTAATTTCTGATGTTCCATGTTGTTTTCATGTTGTTTCTCACATGTTTGCTATACACTTTATGTCATTTTTATCGATTTTCTGGACTAACCTATTGACAAGATGCCACAGAGCCAGTTCCTTGTTTTCTGTTGTTTTTAGTTCCAGAAAAGTTGTTCTGGAAATATTCTCGAAATTGGAAAATTCGAAGTCCGAAGGTCTTATAATTCCCGAAGGTTCCACGGAGTTCCGAAGAGACCCGGAGGGGGGCCACACGGGGCCCACACCATAGGGAGGCGCGTCCCCCGGCCGCGCCATGGGGTGGTGTGGGCCCCCCGGGCCTTCACCGCCTTTTCCCTTTCACCTATTTATACCCCGCGAGACGTAAACCCTAAAGATATACCACTTCATCCCGAAAAACACCCGAGGCCGCCGTCATCGTCATCGCGAGAATGGGAGGGTTCTGGAGCTCTCCCCGGCACCCTGTCGGGAGGGGAATTCATCACCGGAGGGGTCTACACCACCATGCCCTCCTCCGAAGTGATGCATGAGTAGTTCATCCCTAGACTACGGGTCCATAGCAGTGGCTAGATGGTTGTTCTCTCCACTTTGTACCTCATGTTTAGATCTCGTGAGCTGCCTCACATGATTGAGATCATCTTTATGTAATGCTACATGTTGTGTTTGCTGGGATCTGATGAATGTTGAATGCTATATCTTCATATTATCAATCTATCATGTTATCTTCATGCATATGTTATTTATGATCTTGCATGCTCTCCGTTATTAGTAGATGCTCTAGCCAAGTATATGCTAGTAACTCCAAGAGGGAGTATTTATGCTCGATAGTGGGTTCATGCCTCCTTTGCATCTGTGCTCGAGTGACAGAAACGTGACAGATGGAGGATGTGTTGTTGCCATTAGGGAGAAAACAATGGTGTTTACCTAGTTTACATTGTTCACATTACACACTTTGCTTACGGCGATAATCTGTTGCTTGCAACTTAATACCAAACGTTTGTTCGGATGATATTCGGAGGGTGGATTATTAGATATAGATGCACTTGGATGACGGTCTATGTATTTTGTTGTAATGCCCGCATGAATCACAAATTAATCTTTATGTCTTGCATATGCACTACGGTGCAGCCTTTATTTCTGTCAATTGCCCAGCTATAATTTGTTCACCACACATGTTATTTATGTTTCACGGAAAGACGCCACTAGTGAACTGTGGACCCCGGTCCTTTTTTCCTCATACTGATAAAACACCTACTGCTTTCATACTCTTTTCATTCTGTTGCTACTTCTTTCATATTGTTTTCCTACTGTTTCCACACCATACGTTTAACCTCTTTGTGTTCAGCAAAACCGGTGAGATTGACAACCTCACTGCTTCATTGGGGCAAAGTGATTTGATTGTGTTGTGTAGGTTCCACGTTGCTGCTAAACCGGTAGTGCGCCCTGCCATCTTAGCTGCATCAACCTTCTAAAGTTACTCCTTCCTCCTACTGGTTGATTAAACCTTGGTTTCTTTACGAGGGAAATTGTTGCTGTGCTCATCATAGCTTCCTCTTGGGGTTTCCCAACAAGTGCAAGACCTTCACCATAAAGCTTTTTCTGGCGTTGGTGCCGGAGAGGAAGAGAATTTCTGCAAGGGGAGTCTCTCACCACCAATCATTTTTACTTTGTTATTGTTTTGCTTATTACTTGCTTTGTCATGCTTGCTTGCAATGTTTGATGTCTTTGAAACTAGATTTTATAGGCAAGGTGGGTTCACAGATGAACAACAAAAAATTTATAAGGAACACCGCTTGTCACAAAAAGGGATACTCTTATGGGAGCAAATTAATAAATTTCATGACTATGCTAAAAACTTGTGCTCTACTTATAATGTTACTTATTGCTTTGATAAATCTTGCTGCTGTAGGAGGTATAAACACCTCCCTTTTCAATGTGAGTATAATGATGATGTTAACATATCTTCTTATGTTAAGGGAAATTATGACTTTGATGATGTGGAACAAATTGGGAAATTTATTGCTTGGAAGGGTGCATTTGAAATTGCTTATTTGCTTGAAAATATTGATGATGAACCTTATAAATATGAGATTTTTGATATACTTGAATATTTCTTTAATAATTACAAGGATTGTAATTACTACATACTTCAATATCTTAATCAACTCTCTCCCCCCAAAGGGAGAGACTAATGCCTTGCAGGAACCTATGGAAGAAGAAACTGCTGAATTTGGAAGCTCATTTGATGAAAAAGAGGAGGAGAGTTATGATCGAGAGGAGGAAGAATGGAGCTACCCATGTCTACCTCCCAATGAGAGTAACTCTTTAAGTCATACATTATTTGATGAAAGTGGTGATCCTATTGATTCTTTTGAAATATCCCTTTTTGATGAAATTGATACTTGATATACTTATGACCTTGATACTACTATGAGTGAAACTTGGGAGAATGATATTTCTACTTTTATTTATGATAATCCATGATACTTTGATAAATCTTATGATAATCCTCTATTTATTCCAACTATTGATATGCATGATAATGAGGAAGTTTGTTTAGAAAATTTATATGATAATGCTCTAAATGATGGTCCTATCTTACTTGATGTTATAAATCATAATGCTACTGAAAAGGGGTTGCTATTAGTAGTCCCGTACCTTTTATGAGTGATCAATCATCTTGTTTTTCTATTGCTAAAAGTGGGAAAGAAGATGTCTTTATTTTTAATTTTGATCCCACTGTTTTTGAGCTTGATATGAATTGTGTGCTTTTAGACCATGAAAAACATGCTTTATGTTATAATTATGTTGTTGAGTTTTTTCATAATGCTGCTAAAAATTATTATGAGAAAGGAAAACTTGGTTGTACGAATTTTCATGTTACTAAAACACCTCTATTTTTGTTGAAAGTTTTGAAGTTGCTCTTGTCCCACCTTCCCATGATTTCTAGTTTGAGCTTCTTTAATTTTTTTCTTTACAAGATTCCTATGCATAGGAAGTGGGTTAGACTTATTTTTTTATATGCTTGCTTCTTGATGCTCTCTTTTTCTTAATTCATATTTCTCATGTAATCATCTTCTTCACTTGAAAACACCCGATACCACTTTTCTGGGCCTAGCTAAAAGGCATTAAAGAAAAAGACTTCTTAGGAGATAGTCCATGGTTTTATTTTTTCTTTGTTTTTCTCTGTTTTCTTTAAGTCAAGGGGTTGTATACTTCTGTAGAAACTCTTTTTTATCTTATTTTCATGTTTTAGTTGTGCCAAGTAAAGTTTCTGACGAGAGTTGGAGTTGGTTTTTGGATTTCTGTGCACAAAATAGATTTCTGCTGTCCATCGTAAACAAGCGTATAATTCATAAAAAAAATCAGGATGACCTGAAATTTCTTATGCTTATTCCTAGACTAATTCCACAACTTTTTTTTCTTTAAGTTTTTCGATATGAGCAACGTAAGTGCCTCGAAAAAATTCGTCTTTACAAACTGTTCTGGTTTTGACAGATTCTGCCATTTTTCTTGCATTTGCTCTTTTGAGATGTCAAGTGGATTTCTTTGCTTCACGAAACATCAGTGGCTGTATCTAATATTAAAAAATATCAATAGCTCTTGTGCCATACAGAACCATTGGATTTTTTATTGTTGCAATAACCCTCTAATGTGAATTACTCTTTGAGTGTGGTCTGAAGGAAGTTTTTAAGGGTCAAGAGAAGAGGGTGATATATGTGATCAAGAAGAGTGCAAGGTCAAAGCTTGGGGAAGCCCCTATGGTCCATCCAAGCATATTTTAATAATACTCAAGCATCATCACCTTCTTCGTCAACAATCTATCGGGTCACTTCTAGTGAAACCATATTTTTATTCGGCCACATCATATGAAGTTTACTTGGAGCTTCTGTTTTTCTTTTGTTTTCCTTGCTGCAATAATATTGTTGGACCCTAGCATTGCGTTTTTGGGAGATATACACGCTCCGCCTTTTTGTTTGAATACTTGCTATGCTAGTATTCTTAGTTTTTTTCTTCTAGATACTACAAAATTCCTGTTTAACTATTGTTTTCATTTCATCTCTTATTCAGAGTTGTTAGTTTTAGTAGTGTTATGTGAGTACCCTCATGTTTGCTTGATGTATAATATATAGAGTTTTTTGTTAAATCATGTTTTGTATGGTGCTTGTTGGGAAAAGAAACTGCTGCTTGAGGTAGAACTTATAACGGTGCAAGTAGAAGCTTGTATAGACTGTGGCTAGACTTTTTCATATCATGTTAGATGTTATTTTAATTCTAAATTCTTGTGGTTATTTAGTAGCATGATTAGCCTCAAATAGTTGAGAGTGTTTAATTTGCCATTGAAAGAATCATGAGTTGTTCTTGTCATACTGAAGCATAAATTTGTGGTGTTCTCCTTTGAATGTTCTATTTGGTTGACTTGGCGCATGCTCACACCATGTTTATGACTATGAACTAGTCACTAATAGCCTCCATGATCATTTAGTTTTTGAACTTGTGGTATGATACGTATCCAACGTATCTATAATTTCTGATGCTCCACGATCATATTATGCCAATTGCTACTTGTTTTCTCCCTTATTTATAGCATTTTATACGTTTTCCAGGACTAACCTATTAACAAGATGCCAAGTGCCAGTTCCCTGTTTTCTGCTGTTTTTGGTTTCAGAAAAGTTGTTCTGGAAACATTCTCGGAATTGGACCCCATAAAGCCTGAAGTGCCTATTTTCCCCGGAAGCATCCAGGGAGTCGAAGACGGGCACCAGGGGGCCACACCATAGGGTGGCGCGGCCCCCTTGGCCGCGCTAACTATGGGTGTGGGGCCCCTGGAGCTCCACCGCCTTTTCCCTTTCGCCTATTTAATCCCCCCTAGATGGAAAACCCTAGGCACCTGATCAAAAATCCCCGAAAAGTTCCGCAGCCGCCGTCACCATCAACCCTAGATCAGGGGGGTTCTGAAGCTGTTTCCGGCACCCTGCCGGGGAGGATATCATAACCTGAGGCTTCTACATAACCATGCCTGCCTCCGGAGTGATGCGTGAGTAGTTCATCCTTGGACTACGGGTTCGTAGCTGTAGCTAGATAGTTGTCTTCTCCTCATATGCCTCCATGTTTAGATCTCGTGAGCTGCCTATCATGATCGAGATTGATCTTATGTAATTCTATATGCTGTGTTTGCTGGGATCCGATAAATATTGAACTTATGCCAAGTTGATTATAGTCTTTATTTGCATATGCTATTTGTGATCTTGCATGCTTTCCGTTGCTAGTGGTTGCTCTGGCCAAGTAGTTGCTAGTGACTCCAAGAGGGAGTATTTATGCTTGATAGTGGGTTCATGCCTCCTTACCACCTTGCTCGAGTGACAGAAACGTGAAGGGGGAGGATGTGTTGTTGACATTAGGGAGAAAACAACGGTGAGAGTGCCCGCGTTCATAATCATTGCTTACATTACACACTTTGTTTAATGCAGTTATTTGTTGCTTGCAACTTAATACCTAAGGGGGTTCGGATGATAACCTGAGAGTGGATTATTAGTCATAGATGCAGATGGATTTCGGTCTATGTATATTGTTGCTTTGATTGGAAAATATTATCCTCCTGCTATGATTATATCCCTGAGAAGTGACATAATGAATTTTAAACAATTTGATAATGAACATGTTGCTAAAGCTTGAGAAAGAATGAAAACTATGGTGAAGAATTGTCCCACTCATGGACTGACTACTTGGATGATTATACAAACCTTTTATGCAGGACTGAATTTCTCCTCAAGGAACCTATTGGATTCAGCTGCTGGAGGTACCTTTATGTCCATCACTTTGGGAAATTCAACAAAGCTTCTTGATGATATGATGATAAATTATTCAGAGCGGCACACTGAGAGAGCTCCACAAGGTAAGAAGGTAAATTCTATTGAGGAAACCTCCTCTTTAAGTGAAAGGCTTGATGCTATTATGTATATGCTTGTTAATGGTAAAGCTCAAGTTGATCCTAATAATGTTCCTTTAGCCTCTTTGGTTAGTCGAGAAGAGCATGTTAATGTAGACTTTATTAGAAATATTAATTTTAACAACAATGCTTATAGAAATAATTTAGGTGGAAGCAATTATAAGCCTTATCCTCCTAATAATGGTTATGGTAATTCTTATGGCAACTCCTACAATAGCAATAAAAGCTCTACCTCTGATCTTGAAAACATTCTTAGAGAATTTATTAGCACATAAACTGCTTTTAACAAATCTGTTGAGGAAAAGCTTGGTAAAATAGATGTTCTTGCCTCTAAAGTAGATAGCCTTGCTATTGATGTTTATTTTCTAAAACTAAAAGTTTTTCCACAAGATGTTAAAAAAAGTAAAACTTTGAATTCCATCCAAGTTCGAATTGATGACAATGTTAGGTTGATGGCTGAATTACGTTCTAGGTGGGAAAGAGAAGATGAATTGGCTAGAAAGAATAATATTGCTAGAGTTTGCACTATCACAACCACTAGTAAAGCTGAAGTTGCAAGTGCTAGTAAACCTACTACTATCAATTTTAAAGTAATTATTGTTAATAAAGTCCCTATTCCTTTGGTGAAACGTGCTAAATTGCCTCAAACTGCTGAAATTGATCCTGATAAAAGTGCTAAATTTTTTAGAGGTATGGGAGATAATGGTCCCATTAGTTTTGATCGTAATAATTTTGATTTTTATGATTGGAATATCTCTTAAGTTATTATGTTTCTACAAAAGCTTTCTAGAAGTCCCAATGCTAGTGCCATGAATATGGCCTTTACTAAACATATTTCCAATGCTCTCATGAAAGTTAGGGAAGAAAAGCTGAAACTTGAGACATCTATCCCTAGGAAATTAGATGATGGTTGGGAGCCTATCATTAAGATAAAAGTAAATGATTTTTATTGCAATGCTTTGTGTGATCTTGGTGCTAGTATCTCTGTTATGCCTCAAAAGCTTTATGATATGCTTGATTTACCACAGTTGGAACACTGTTATTTGGATGTTCATCTTGCTGATAATGCTAGGAAGAAACCTCTTGGTAGAATTGATTATGTTATTATTATGGTTAAAACTAATCTTTCCCTTGTTGATTTTTTTGTTATGAACATTGAATGCAATGCTTCTTGTCCTATTGTTTTGGGAAGACATTTTCTTAGAACTGTTGGTGCTATTATTGATATGAAAGAGGGGAGTATTAAATATCAATTCCCCCTCAAGAAAGGTTTGGAACACTTACTAGAAATAAGATGAATCTACCTTTTGACTCTATTATTAGAGCAAGATATGATGTTTATGCCTCTTCCATTGAAAATACTTGAGTTGCCCTTTTATGCCTAGCTAAAAGGCGTTAAAGAAAAGCGCTACCGGGAGACAACCCGTTTTATTTTGTTGTTTTCAACACGTTTTCTTTCGTTTTCTTTGGTGTGATTTGCACCTGGGTGTTGTCTATTTCCTTATCAACCCCTCTGTAACTTTTCTTTTGAGTTTTTTCTGAGCCAAGTGAAGGCTCTAGTGGAAAGTTGAGGCTATATTTCGGATTTCTGCACAGGAAACAGATTTCTGCTGTCCACTGTTAATTCCGTAAAAAATCACAGAAAATTCAAAATGATCTAAGTTTTTTGGTGCTTAATCCTGAGTTATATACGCAACTTTTCTTAGTTTACCACTTTTTGATTTTAGCAACATAAGAGTTTTGAAAAAATTGATCTTTACCTGATGTTCTGTTTTGACAGATTTCTGCCATTAATTGCATTTGCATCTTAATCTCTTTCTTTTGGTGTTATTTTGAGAAAAATAGTTTTAAAATAAGTCGTGACAGTAGCTAATGTGTTTTTGAGTGTTAAACTTGTGTTGAAACTGAACCATGTGGATTTATTATTTTAATTGCACTAACGTTGCTAATGAAGATTGTGAGAAGTTTGGTGTGAAGGAAGTTTTCAAGGGTCAAGAGAAGAGGATGATATGATGTGATCAAGAAGAGTGAAAAGCCTAAGCTTGGGGATGCCCCAGTGGTACATCCTAGAAAATCCCAAGAAGACTCAAGCGTCTAAGCTTGGGGATACCCAAGGCATCCGCTTCTTCATCAACAAATTATCAGGTCACTTCTAGTGAAACTATATTTATTTTTCGGTCACATCTTATGTGTTTTACTTGGAGCGTCTTTTATTTTTGTTTTCAGTTTGTTTTTGTTCTTTCTTTCAGTTTGTTTTTTCTGTTTCAATAAGCTTGGTTGGACCCCAGCATTCCTTTATTGGATAGTGACACGCTCCACTTTTTCATGGGAATACTTTGTATTCTTAATCTCTGTCTAGCTGCTGCATTTATTTAGCTCCTGTTTTGCATGCATCTCTTATTAGAGCCGTTAGTTTTAGTAGTGTTATGTGAGTACTCTCATGTTTGCTTGCTTTATCATAAAGAGTATTTTTGTTAAAGCATGTTTTGTATGGTGCTTGTTGGAAGAAGAAAACTGCTGCTTGAAGTTGAATTTATAATAGTGCTAGTAGAAGCTTGTATAGACTATGGCTAGAACTTTTTCATGACATGCTAAATGTTATTTTAGTTTTAAAGCCTTGTGGTTATTGAGTAGAATGAATAGAATCAAATAGCTGAGAGTGTTTAATATGTCTTGAAAGATTCATGAGTTGTTTTTATCATAGTAAAGCATCAATATATGGTATTCTCTTTCGAATGTTTTATTTGGTTGACTTGGCGCATGCTCACACCATGTTTATGACTACAAACCAGTCACGAATAGCCTCCATGGCCACTTAGTTTTTGAACTTGTTATACTGATCATGCTTTAATTAATGATGCTCATGTCGCTATGCATGATTATTGCTCTTATGCTCTCTTGATTTGTCGCTCCCAGTCTTTTGCTAGCCGCCACCTGTACTGAGTATGAGCTCTACTCGTGCATCCAAACTCCCTTAATTCAAAGTTTTTTCCATTGTGTCCACCATACCTACCTACATGTGGTATTTAACTACCACTCCAAGTAAATTGCTCATGTGTTACCTTTAAAACCTTCAAAATTACTCCTCCTTTATGTTCCTGTTTTTGCTCATTAGGACGTCAATAGAGAATCTTTATCTGACTTGTTGATTGGATTTCACACCCTGGACTAGTGGCTTCATCCGCTTATCCAAATGATAGAACAGCTGTCAGCGGGGTGCCCAGCCCCAAATTAATACAAACAAATTCTCTTCACTATTTTTGCCCTTGATTTATCAGTCAAAGCATAATTGTGTAAACAAAAGAGAAAGAGGGATGACCTTCTACACCAGTTGCGTCCTTCACCATGGAGCCGCTCTTGCGAATCCAATTGGGTTGTGACGTACTGTATTTTCTATTTACCATTCGTTGACATTAGCATACATCTCCCAAAATATAGACACTCAGTGTCAAACTTTTAATACCTCTGTTTAATAAAATAAAAGATCTAGCACATGAGTGATCCATGCTTCCCTCTGCGAAGGGCCTTTCTTTTACTTTTATGTTGACTTCTAACTTTATGCACATTTGAGAGAGCATTTTTGCCATTCTGAGTTCTATGTGCATTTGTCCCATAAACATCAATAATTGCTTCATAATGGATATTATTTGTTCTTAAATTATTTGTTCTAGTCTTCCTCATGAACTTTGAAGGTGTCGTGGCATTTATGTTTTGTGCCACTCTTAAGGACTAGCGAAATATCACTTTGCCATGCTTTCTCTATACCCGAAACAAACGTCTACCTTTCTTTGCATTATTATTCATGATCCTTTATTTGAGATACTCTTCGTGATGCAAAGTAATTTCTATGCTTTATTACTAAAGTTCTATTTATCATGTTTGTGTTTGAAGTTCTATGATCTCAGCGTGCGTATGCTTTTACATTAGTTTGATCAAGTTTATGTTAGTAGCATGTCACCTCAGAAATTTTTGTTTTATCGTTTACCTACTCGAGGACGAGTAAGAACTAAGATTGGGGATGCTTGATACGTCTCCAACGTATCTATAATTTCTGATGCTCCATGATCATATTATGCCGATTGCTACTTGTTTTATCCCTTATTTATAGCATTTTTATACGTTTTCCGAGACTAACCTATTAACAAGATGCCAAGTGCCACCTCCCTGTTTTCTGCTGTTTTTGGTTTCAGAAAAGTTGTTCTGGAAACACTCTCGGAATTGGATCTCACAAAGCCCAAAGTGCCTATTTTCCCCGGAAGCATCCAGAACATCGAAGAAGAGTCGAAGACGGGCACCAGGGGGCCACACCATAGGGTGGCGCGCCAGCTATGGGTGTGGGGCCCCTTGAGCTCCACTGCCTTTGCCCTTTCGCCTATTTAATCCCCCCGGATTTAAAACCCTAGGCACCTGATCAAAAATCCCCGAAAAGTTTCGCAGCTGCCATCACCGTCAACCCTAGATCAGGGGAGTTCTGAAGCTGTTTCCGGCACCCTGTCGGAGAGGAGATCATCATCGAAGGCTTCTACATCACCATGCCTGCCTCCGGAGTGATGCATGAGTAATTCATCCTTAGACTAAGGGTTCGTAGCTGTAGCTAGATGGTTGTCTTCTCCTCATATGCCTCCATGTTTAGATCTCGTGAGCTGCCTATCATGATCGAGATTGATCTTATGTAATTCTATATGTTGTGTTTGCTGGGATCCGATGAATATTGAACTTATGCCAAGTTGATTATAGTATTTATTTGCATATGCTATTTGTGATCTTTCATGCTTTCTGTTGCTAGTGGTTGCTCTGGCCAAGTAGAAGGGAGTATTTTTGCTTGATAGTGGGTTCATGCCTCCTTTTCGCCTGTGCTCGAGTGACAGAAATGTGACGGTGGAGGATGTGTTGTTGCCACTAGGGAGAAAATAGCGGTGTGAGTGCCCGCGTGCACAAACTTTGCTTACATTACACACATTGCTTAATGCAAGCAACAGATAATCGCATTAAGCAATGTGTGTAATGTAAGCAATGATTCTGCACGCGGGCACTCACGGCGCTATTTTCACCCTAGTGGCAACAACACATCCTCCACCGTCACGTTTCTGTCACTCGAGCACAGGAGAAAAGGAGGCATGAACCCAACTATCGAGCATAAATACTCCCTCTTGGAGTCACTAGCAACTACTTGGCCAGAGCAACCACTAGCAACGGAAAGCATGCAAGATCACAAATAACATATGCAATAAAGACTATAATCAACTTGGCGTAAGTTCAATATTCATCGGATCCCGGCAAACACACCACATAGAATTACATAAGAACAATCTCGATCATGTTAGACAGCTCACGAGATCTAAACATTGAGGCATAGGAGGATAAGACAACCATCTAGCTACTGCTATGGACCCGTAGTCCAAGGATGAACTACTCACGCATCACTACGGAGACAGGCATGGTGATGTAGAGGCCTCCGGTGGTGATATCCTCTCCGACAGGGTGACGAGAGACAGTTTCAGAACCCCCCCGATCTAGGGTTGACGACGACGGCGGCTGCGGAAATTTTCAGGGATTTTGACCAGGTGCTTGGGGTTTTCCTTAGGAGGGGAATAAATAAGAGAAAGGGCCACGTCGGTGGGCCACCAGGGTGGCCTCACCACCCCCAGGCGCGGCCAAGGGGGGCCCGCACCTGGCTATGGTGAGGCCCCCCTTGTGTCCGTCTTCGACTCTTCTTCGGTCTTCTGGATGCTTCCGGAGAAAATAGGAACTTCAGGATTTGTGGGTTCCAATTCCGAGAATATTTCCAGAACAACTTTTCTGAAATAAAAAACAGCGGAAAACAGGGAACTGGCACTTGGCATCTTGTTAATAGGTTAGTCCCGGAAAACGTGTAAAAATGCTATAAAGAAGGGAGAAAAAATGTAGCAATTGGCATAATATCAACATGGAACATCAGAAATTATAGATACGTTGGAGACGTATCAATTATCAATCTATCATGTTATCTTCATGCATATGTTATTTATTATCTTGCATGCTCTCCGTTATTAGTAGATTCTCTGGCCAAGTAGATGCTAGTAACTCCAAGAGGGAGTATTTATGCTCGATAGTGGGTTCATGCCTCCTTTGCATCTATGCCCGAGTGACAGAAACGTGACGGAGGGAGGATGTTTTGTTGCCATTAGGGAGAAAACAACGGTGTTTACCTAGTTTACACTTTTCTTACTGCAATAATCTATTGCTTGCAACTTAATACCAAACGTTTGTTCGGATGCAGTTGGATGACGGTCTATGTATTTTGTTGTAATGCCCGCATGAATCACATATTAATATTTATGTCTTGCATATGCACTACGGTGCAGCCTTCATTTCTGTCAATTGCCTAGCTGTAATTTGTTCACCACACATTTTATTTATCTTTCACGGAGAGTCGCCACTACTGAACTATGGACCCCGGTCATTTTTTTCCTCATAATGATAAAACACCTACTGCTTTCATACTGTTTTCCTACTGTTTTCATACCATACGTTTAACCTCTTTCTGTTCAGCAAAACCGGTGAGATTGACAACCTCACTGCTTCATTGGGACAAAGTGATTTGATTGTGTTGTGTAGGTTCCACGTTGTTGTTGAACCGGTAGTGCTCCCTGCCATCTCAGCTGCATCAACATTCTGAAGTTACTCCTTCCTCCTACTGGTCGATTAAACCTTGGTTTCTTTCTGAGGGAAATGGCTACTGTGCTCATCATACCTTCCTCATGGGGTTTCCCAACGAGTGCAAGACCTGCACCATCACTACACTCCCCAGCAACAGCGCCATAAAATAGTCTTGACGACCCATAAGTGTAGGGGATCGATCGTAGCTTTTTCGATAAATAAGAGTGTCGAACTCAACGAGTAGTAGAAGGTATTGATAAATAGTTTCAAGTAAGGTTTCACTTTAAACACTAGAGAACAATTGTTTAGGGGATTTTGTAATAGTAAGAAAGCGATAACAATTAAATAACAAAGAAAGTAAATAGTTCGTGCAAGTGGCCCAATTCTTTTCTTCATAAAGGATAAGCCAGTGGTACTTCTTATAATTACTAAAACGTCCCCGAGGACACGCGAGAGGTTTCGTCTAGTTATTTTCATCACACGCCGTTGATTAATCTTTATCATTTTGGTAAGTGTTATGTGGGTAGACCTATTCTAGTGCATCGTCCTATCCAATAATAATTCACACTTACGATTACACTACTTGCAAGCGTCCGCAAATACAAGAAGGTAATTAAAAAAACAAATCTAACCCTAGCAATAAACTCGTGGTATCTACTAGTACCTTATGTGAAGTATTGCAAGCTAGGGTTTAGATTTCTGTCGCTCCGGAAAACGACCACAAGCAATCCAACACACAATGCATTCCTCTAGGCCCTTAAAAGGTGAAGTGCTTTATAGTCGACGTTCGCATAACACCACTAGAGAAATAACAAGATAACTTAAATATCAAACCGGTAAATATTGCTCAACGAAACACGACTACTAATATCTATGCTTCTCCCATGTCCTCAAGAACTAAATGATCTACTCACAACACTTCAGATGGTACATGATCAGAGGTGATAAATGCATGAATGGCAATGTGATCATAAAGTGAAAATACCGATAAATCTCATAAGACTACAAACGAGTAATTCACACCGAGAGTGAGATCTAGGGGAAAACGCCGATATAGAAACCTAATTATTACAGCGAGACAGAGGTGGATGGTGAGGATGATGGTGATGATGGTGAGGACGACGGCGATGATGATTTTGATGATGCTCGATGCAATGACGGTGACGGTGGTGACGATTCCGCCCTCCGAGAGGGAATTTCCCCGGAGGAATCTCCCCGTGAAGAAGGTGTTCTCTTCTATCTGTCGTTGCCGTCGGGAAGAGGCGCCAGAAAATTCTAGAAGCGCCTCCTTAGTGTTTTTAGGTCACGGGTGGTAAGTACCCTGAAGGAGAACCGTAGGGGGGCCACAGGGGCCCACCGGGCGCGGCCAAGAGGGGGTCCGCGCCCGACAGGCGCTTGGGTGCCCCTGGCTCCTCTCTGGCAGCCCTTCAGTCTCCCCTGGTGATTTCTGACAAAACCTTGTTTTCTGATTTTTCCCGATTTTTCTAACGTCCAGAAAATATCCCCTCTGAAAGGTGCTTTTTCTAGATGTTTTCTGACTCTGATAAATAATTCTGTAAAACTGTGAAACACAGAGAAAACAACGAAATAACATAACTATAATGTTATAATAGGAAAATTATCAATGAATAAGGAAAAAAATATCATATAAAATAATGATGAAAAATGGACGTAATAGATGCCTCGACAACTCCGACTCTGTAGTAGCAGGAAGCCCAACACAAAGAACTATCGGACATGACGAAGAGCCGACTAATAAGGCCATATTAGAAGGAAACTATCATCATTCATTAATGTTATGCCGAAAGATCGAGATGTCGACTAGAGAAAGGGTGAATAGACGTTTTAAAAACAATTACAAATTTGGCTAAAAATAAATTACTCGTTCAGTTTTCAAGCATAAAATAAATATGCTAGCCTCACATAGTGCACCAATAATAACTTAATCTTACTAATGATGGAGAAGATATTATCACAAGTGATAAACAATGTATGCGTAGATATATGACTTCAACTAGGATGGTTATCATAAGAAACTAAACTCGGGTATAAAGAAAATAAAGGCACACAAAGACAAAATTGTATTCCAATGTTCACTTCCTCGTACGGAAACATCTAATCGGAGTAGGAAAGCTCCACAATATCTTCATAAACACTACAAATGAGATGCACTGGACTCTTCACAATCACAACGAAGAGGTCACCTCCGCGCCAATATCCAAGTCGTTGAGTAGGGACGGCCTCAGAGAGTACCAAGCTAACATGATCTCACTCGAGGAAAGCTCTGTAGAGAGCTCAATTCAATGCAAAAAATGCAAAGTAAAAAAGCACAATAAATTACAAAATCTTACCCAAAACGACAAATGCGATGAACATATTCGAGGGAACGAACAATAGAGGAGGTTTTAGGTAGGAGGAACTGTCAATCCACAACTCCATTTTATTTGTCATTAGAGAGATGCAAAAAACCATTAGAGGGATAGAAAGGAAACAAGATATTAAAAATAAAAATACAGAGGAAAACATGTCAAAAGCTAATGTCTCTTTGGGAAGAAGACCCCTTTTATAGGGCAAGTGAAATTCCACCCGTTATGTTTAGGTCTAGAGCCATTCGGAGTTCAGTTAAAAACTACGGAGGGTTTGGAATATTCCAGGCCAAGTCCGGACAATATGAAAAGTTGTTGGTTCGGTCCAGAATCATTTCACATCTTACCTAGAAATTCTGGACGGTTCAATTATCATCCAAAATTTTCAAATGAATCCGGAAGGCAAAAATAGGAGAACCAATACACATAATATATAGTTTGTTTTGCATACAAATTCCGTGCTCAATGTAGTTGGACTTGTTTCGAAGATCACAACAAAATCCAGACCCTATTAAGGAGAAACACCAATGAACCGTTAAATTAGGTCAAAGACACCATTAAAAGTTACGATCCTTTACAAAAATAAGAGCCGAGTGAAACCTCCAACATAAAAAAACACGACAAGTTTCTCACAAAAAATCCATTTTCATAAAATTAAGCTTCTTTGGAAGGTAATAACAATATCTATATCTTGACAAAAAGAAATACCAAATATAAAACAAGAGGAAGATGAAAATTATGCAATGATTCCAATTCCTTATGATGATGTGATAAAGCTACATCCCAACATGCACGTCGAAACCGGTAAATAAAAAACTAGTATGTCATAACTTTAACTTGCCCAACCTGCCTCATCTAGATGATGAAGTTTTATGCTTCCTTAAGCCGAAACATTTCACTTAATCATTGTTGCCTGGAAAAATCTCACAATTTCCTCCCCATAATCCACTATGGGATGGATTGTTGCATTGAATCACATCTTCACACGTCCATTATGAACAAATGACTCAACAAGTTCAAACATATGGTCTTGAGATGCTCATCTTGAAAGTGCACGTCTCAACCTAGATGACTATCAACACTTGATGACATCATCCCATGAGCTTTATGGAATCTTTCTTTTGATGCAAATCCAGTGAAAACGATACATATCCCATACAGAATCAGCAAACACGTAGATTATGGGTTAGTTCACAAAGTATTATGGACAAATGCGTACTATACATCAATTTCATGTTGTTCCATGTGTTGCATCATTTTCTTTGTGTGTTGACCAACATGTATCCATGTTTTCCACTTCATGTTTGTCAACCTTATATCTTATTCATCTACCACAACAGGTGGATGCGCAATCGAGGGTATGGACACGGATCTGGAATAGGATGTAATTACACGCTCCAAATAAAATTTTGTAGATCAGCCGATGCATGTATGTTCATTTTGCTAGGAAATGAGCGTAGCTCAAATGTTTTGGGAAGTGGATGTACGAACTCAATACTCAAGTTCAAATCCGCACAGACGCGAATTTAGTTTCCTATTTATACTTGAGGACCGGGCGTTTCTGATACTCATTCAATTTATGCTGAGAATCAGACTTGGTTTGTAAGCAAGATAAAAATCCTAATGCTCATACATATATGGTTGTGTGCATCCCTAGTTGTTGCAGAGGCCGAGGAAGTTAAATACCCCCAAAGTTTAGGAGAAACACTAGGATACACATTTATTGGAGATACGATACGCCTCCCAGGTCGCCTCCCTCTAGTGCGACTCCGGAGGCCCCAGCGCCGCCACCCTTATGCCTCTCCCTTCCGCTGCCCGGTACACCCTGCCACCGCAGGAGGAGGCCATCCTTGGCGAACGGTGGTGGTGGGGGTGCCCAAATAAAGTTTCCCCCCTCGTTTTGTTCTAGCTATAATGTCTTCTTCACGCCTGTCCTGTCACCATTGATTAGGCCACCGCCAGCCGCGCTCGATCTGGCCGCATCTGGCCGCCCATGAGGAAGACGCCGATCTATGCGCCTTCCATCGGGACGCAGCTGGCCGCCTCCGAGATGGTCTCATCCTGGTGCCCTCGTGACGGCCGCCGATCTAACTTGATTGGGTTGGCAGTTCCTCTAGGCTGATGGGTTATGACCATCGATCTGATGCTCGTCGGTGGATGATAAATCTCACGGCTTCAGTCCTGGTTCATCTTCGACATCATTGATTGATATCCCAAGTTCCAAATGTTCTTCTCTTGGGGTCTTCATGGATAGGCGTAGCGCGCTTCTTGACCTTTGGATCGAAGGGATCCGGTCATATGCAATTGAGTATCTCAGCCTATGTGGCTTTGAGGTGTCGAGTTGCGAGAGCCGGCTTCGTCGACCTTGACACCGTCGAGCACTTCGCGGCGATCATGGTGCCAACAAGGCAGGGAATACAAGGTGGATACACTTGGAAGGCTGGAAGGTTTCAATTGCTCATGTTGAGTTCGTGATGACGGTGGAGACGAGGTTTGGGATGCCATGAAGATGTTTCTTCATATTTTTTATGTGATTACGGTTTCGGTTGCAAGGCGATATCCACGTCAAAATTGTGCGCATGATGGCAGTGAGCCTGGTGTCTGATGATTCACGGCAGTGTTATCAGCAAGTGGGGGCGACAACAATGGGCTGACTTCATTTTTGGTGGTGTGTCTTGATTTTCGGGGTGGAAACCTTAAACCTGACATTCATTGATTGTACGTTGCAATGACAAATCCTCGTTGAAGGCATTGTTTGGAAATATCGAACTTGAGGGCCTATTTTCTCGTAAGGGTGTTACCGTTGGTGGTGCTTAGGTATAACTGCTCCAAGTTGTTGTTCACTTGGCAGAGTCTTTTCTTTTATTTTTTGTCTTTTAGCTGTGTGCATTCTTAATGTCTCGATTATGTCATGATATTATGTTGGTGAGAGGTTGGTTGTAATTGGATCTTCTTGATGTTAATATACTTCTTTTATCAAAAAAAAATTCATTTTGGCAGTCAAGCCCGTTATAACACACACCATGGACCATGGTTAGGTTGGGGGTTATCCTAATGTGCAGCAAGAACGTGATCCAAGGCCGCATCAAGGAGAGCAGTCTGCAGGCGCACGCCATATACAAAGAAATCAGTGAGGTTGTAATCCCAACTGCTTCCTTTTGTATCATCTCCACGTCGTATGCCTGCCCATCCCTGACGGAATTCTCTGGCGCGGCCGAGCACGCCAACGTTCCTTGCTCAGCGTGAGACAAGGCCACTGGGCTAGTATGTCATCTACAGGGCCCAGCCACCCAGGGCTAGGGAAACCTTTGACCACACACGGATCGACCTAATATATATGCATCTCAACACGTAGCAGAACGTCCCAAAAAAAAAAGGCTGCTGTATTTTGGACGAGATCCAAACCTGTCCTGCGAGAGGACGATTTAAAGGAAAAGCATACAGTATTGCATCAGCTAGAAATGCTGCTGGAGACAAAGCGGTCAGGGATCACATGGTATTGAACTACTGGTTTCAAATGCTTAAGAAACTCTACTTAACTAGGACTGGACGTATGCATAGAGCTGTGACTTTTGATCAGTACTCTCACTTAAGATCGACCAGTACCGATTACCTTTCCAGCGATCTAAACTTCAAGTTGATACTACTGCGATCTGAGATATAAATGACCTTAGGGTCTTGAGTTGCATCTCAGTGGTCAAAGTTATTATTATTGAGGATCTAGTGACAGAAATCCGATCTCACGCAAAACCAAGCCATTAATCGCCCTGATTGCACAGAAGCCATTGCTGCAAGTACAACTCCCTCCAGATATGCAAACTAGCCACGGTGGGAGTAACAAACCTATTTACATGGATCGTACGACATGGTATAATATTAGAGCATGGTAATGATATTAGAGCATGGTAATGATATAGCCAGCTATATAAAGCTTTTATATCAACTGTAGCCTTTACTTATAGTTACTCGTATAGTATGATAAGTTATTAGTGCTGAAACTTGGGTGGGCTTTAGACCCATTAAACAATTTATATTTAAGGCCCATGCTACTATAGCAAATGCTGAGAGTTTAGTCTCATATTACTAGTTGGGTGAGTTTTGCACTACGTTATAAGGTGAGCTCTTTTCCACTAGTGAGTTAGTGTGAAGGAAGGAGAGCTATTGCGCGCGCTCCTCCGCCGCTCATCTCGCCACGCCGCACCCCATGTCATTCCTCTCACCGCTGCTGCCGCAGGTGATCCCATCCCGTTTACCGCGCTGACGGGAGAGCAGTTCTCCGAAATCCCGCCTCTCCAGATACTGTACGGGAGAACGACGATTAGGTTTTTTGGTAGCATCTTCTACGTGACTGCTCGCCTCCGCTCGTCTGCATCGTCTATGTCCATGTCCCCTACGTCATCGCCATGTCTGCCGATGCGGACCAACTTGCTGCCGAAAGCCGTCGCGGGCTTCTACTACTACGGCCAACTACGATTGGAGGGTATAACACGCTTTACTCTCCTGCTTATATATCTATATGTACAGTACTAGTGGTTCTCGTAGAAGCGTATGTATTAATATTGTCAAGTATTAGTCTGTTTATATCAGGCTCATGATTTATACTTGGATTACTTTAATAAAAAATACTTAAATTCTCAACAATCCAAAAGCCTTATTTATGTAGGCAATTTCGATCCATGGTTTTGCTACTGCACTGAAACCGGACCCATTTATGGGGACGTACTTTAAACGTTGGAAGATCAAAACCATCTTAGGGCTCACGACGATGAACGTGTTCTGAGTCGCGGGTGTTACTCCCACGGGAACTATTACTCCTGAAGAGGAGTAGACATTCAGGGATGCCACCGTCGTCTTTGTTGAATGCATTCTGAGCGTGATTGAAGATAAGTTGGTTGATGCATATTTACATATGCGGGTTGCCAAGGACCCGTGGGAGGCGCTCGAAACTAAATTCGGCGCAACCAATGATGGGAGCGAGATGTACACTATATAGCAGTTCCATGATTATAGAATTGTCGAAATTTTTCTGTATTGGAACAGGCTCATGGGATACAATGCATCGCTGTGAAGTTTGACCTTCTTAAGTGCGAGTTACCGGACAAGTTTGTCACGAGATGCATAATCGCCAAGCTGCATAATTCCTGGAGGAGTTATGCTACCACTCCGAAACATCAGAGGCATGAATTCTCAGTAGAGGATGCCATCGGCTATCTGAGTGTTGAGCATAATTTGAGGGCAAAGGACTCACACGAAAAAGGAAACGAAGAGACTTCTGCTGCCAATATTGTACAGAAAAAGTTCAACTTCCACAAGAACAAGGCAATGAGTGTTATCCAACAGAATACCGACTTCAAGAAGAAGTCTAAGAAGACCTTCAAGAAAGATAAGAGGAAAGATGGCTGCTTCACTTGTGGTTCACTGAAACATGGGGTTGTGAAGTGCCCAAACAAGTACAAGAAGCCAGGACGGGATTCAAAGGCTGTCAACATGATTGTGAGCAACAATGAGAGTGAGGCATCTGGGTACGGTAATTTGTTTACTGTGTTTTCAGTTTGTCAGTCTACTGATTGGTGGATTGACACATGTGCAAATATTTATGTGTGTGCTGACATCTGATACGTCCATTTTGTATCACTATTTTATATCATAATTTTCTGTTATTCATCGATATATTTCATGTTATGATGTATCTCTTATATTATTTTATCTTATTTTGCATGTTTTATAATTTTTGGAGAATAAACACCGGGACCAGAAATCTGATGGAAAAAAGCACCATCGAGATACCATATTTCAGAAGATCAGAAGAAGAAGAAGGGGGGCATCCGGGGGTTCCTAAAAGTCCCGAGGAGGAACACACCCAGAAGGAGGGCCAGAGGGGGGCCACTGTAACATCCCAAGTATGAAAAACATCCATTAGAATGTTTGCTCTCTGTTATTTTATGTTTTGCATCATGGCATCTTAAGTTTTGCATTTGTTTTCCTCTGTTTTCCTTTGTTTTCCCTTGTTTTTCTATTTGAATTTCAAACCAAATTTCAAATTTTGTTTCATACTTGTGCTGTTACAATTTTTCAAATGAAAATTTCAAACCCAAACATCTGGTTGTTTCCATTAAAGTTGGAAGTTCAAACCATTAACTTGCTTAAGCTAAATAATCTAATTGATTCAAATTTCATTCAAAATTCAATTAAATTTCCAAACAGCAACCATTTTAAAATTTATGGAAATTACAAAACAAATCAATCATTTGTTATCATTACACTTGAAATTAAAACTGTTAAATTGTTCTTTTCATTTAATCAATTAATACCAAAATTTCATTCAAAATTCAATTAAAAATACAACAGAAACATAATTTAAAATTCTTGGAAAACAAAAGTTGGCATTTTGGTGCTGTTACAAAAACTAAACTACACCAAATTTTCCCTAATTTTCTAACCCTAAAAACTAACCCTTTTCTTTCCTTATTCAAATCTGCAAAAAAAAAGGAGAAAGACAGAAAAAATAAAACAAAGCAAGGGGGGAAAGGGTAGGCCAGCCTTTTGGGCCAGCCCACCATCCCTACCGGCCTGCTACCCCCCCTCATCACCTACCTTCGTACGGCTACACATCGCACCTGTCCACGTCGACTACACAGAGGAGGAACGGCCGAGCACCACCTCCCTCCTCCTTAAAAACCCTACCCTCGAGCTCCCCCGTGCCCTATTTCTCCTCCGCCTCTCTCCCTCTCCGCCGCCACAGGTTTCTTTCTTCCTCTCCCTCTGCATCTGCTTCCTCTCTCTCTGAAACTCCCCACCGATCACCACCACCTCTGAACCCCGGCGGTCGCCGCGCCCCCGATGCACCTCCGAGCAGGGTAGGCACAGGAATGGATACCTCGTGCCGTCCTCGTCCTCCTCGACCATTCATCGGCGGCTGGGACCCCCCACATCGCCGCCGTCGTCTTCCTCTCCGTCGCCGGCTGCCACCACCGCGCCAAGCCGCCCTGCTCCTCCTTCTGCCCGTGGTGAGCATCACCTCGTCCTTCCTCCCTCTCTTCACTCTGCCCCCTAGCGTCATCTTGCACACCCGATGCGCAGCAGCAACAGCAGCGAGCCGCGGCGAGCAGCAGCGGCAGATCGCAGTAGCTGCCGGCGATCACCGATTCCACGGTGCGTTTCTGTTAACTGAATTTGTATTCAGTTCAGTTAACAGCGTAACTGAAGGTTATACCCCCCGCGCGTCCCTTACTGTCAACGAAACAGCAGCCACCGCAGTGGCAACAGAACCAAGCACACGCACGCGAGGGCGTGGGATCGAATCCCACCCCCGCGGGATTAAACCCCTCTTTTGCTATTTTATTTTCCAGGGCCAGCACAAACTCCTATTCACAGACCATCCCTGTTAGTATTCTTCTAGGTCCCTGCAATTATTTTCTAAGTCCCTGGCTACTAAATAAATGGCAGATTAATACCTAAACTTTAAAAATGCATAACTAAATTATTACAACTCCAAATTCAACATTTTAAATATGTTTTTCATACCAAATTGAATTCTATACCCAAATATAAATTGTGTTTACTGTTTTGAATATTTTAAATTGGTGAAATATTCGAATCCTTGTTTAATTCCCTTAATTTTGCAAAATTCATAACTTGGGCATAAAAATTCCAAATTCAACAAACTAAATATGTTTTCCATCCCATTTTTCATGAACTTTGCAAATATCAACTTTGTGTTCTGTTTTAAATAAATTAAATTGCTGAAAACAACTGTTTCTTAATTAATGCATTTAAAATTGTCAAATTAATAACTTGCTCATTTTAAATCCATTTTCAACAAATAAAATATGTTTTCCATGCTAAATTAAACCACCTTTCCAAATATAAACTTTGTTTCATGTTTTGAATAATTAAAATTGGTTAAATAATTTAAACCTTGTTTAAATCATTTAAATTTGCTAAATTCATAACTTGGTCAAATTAAATTATTTTTGAACTTATAAAATATGTTTTCAAACCAGAAAAATATAAACTTTTCAAATATGAATTTGATTCAATGTTTTGAACAAATAAAAATCCAACTAATTTCATACTTGAATTTAATTCATTTAAATCTTGTTTAAACTTGTTTAATTCATAATTAATTCATCTTAATTCCTTTTTCAATAATTGAAACATATATTCCACCTAAAATTTTGTGTTCTTTCCAAATATGAACTTTGTTATCTATTTTGGACAATTAAAATTGGTGAAAACAACAAATGCTTGTGTAACACCTTTAAGAAGCAAATTTTCATAACTTAATAAATAAAATTCCAAACTTGGTAAACTTCATTTCAATTGAATCTATTGTTGTTTTCTTTCTGTTTTCCTCATCCATGCATCATGCTAACCCACTTTCACCTGTTGATTAGTTGTAGAACAATTATTTCAACCTTAACTCATGGGCTTTCCATATGCAATCCAAATTGCATATGGGTCCATTTAATATTGTTACCATGTTAACTAGCTTACCTTTGATGCATCAATTAATTTGCCATGCATCATCCCATGATTGTGCATTATGCCATTTTATTGATTGTTGGTCTCTCTGCGTTGTTTGTTTGCTTCTTCTCGAATAGACGACGACGTTGAGACAGACGAGGTTTACGACACTACTTCTGAGGAGTTAGCTCAGTACCAGGCTACTGAGTTTGCAGGCAAGTATTCACTCACATGAACCATTGTGTTCCTTTCCACATTGGATACCGATACTTTCCGTTGGCTATTCTGCTAGCCTTATGAATCGTTGCTTCTGTTCCGAACCTATCACATGTTATCCTTTAACCCTGATATAGCCTCACCCCCACACCTATAACCCCGTTGCTTGTTGCCCGTGTCTTACTAGCATGCTTAGGGTTGTTTTTGCTCGAGTCTTCTGTCCGTTACTTTCTGTTACCATATTCTATTATGTCCTGGGGCTCGATGTTAAACAACAACCTGTTAATGTTTGAGGTAATGCTAATTTGATGATAAGGCACCGGCAGGACGCCCGACGTGGTTTTGAGGCCTGCTAGTGTCGACCCTAATTAGGAAAAGGGTCTTGTCTACTGATCCATGATGAGCGCACTAACCGCATGTGGGAAGCGTGTATGGGCGCCCCCCTCAATTTGATTCGATTCGCATCTCGTCCAAATCGCCTCATTTAGTTCGGGTTTTCCATTTGCCGCATGCATATGCAGGTGCGAACCCGTGGCCAGGGTGGAACTTTTGTAGTCGACATTTAGGGAGACACGTTCTTAGAGTGCTATGAGGGTCCCCTTTTCTTCGTGGGGCTTGATTAGCCGTGCGCTCAATTGCACGGGGTTCTTTGGGCTTGATGCGAAGAAGAGTTGAGTTGTGTTGAGTTCCCCGCTTGGTGGAAGGGCCATTCCATCTGGCGGGTTATTCTTACGTGTACGACCAAATTGGTGCACCCCTGCAGGGTTAAATCTTCTCGAGAAGCCGTGTTTTCCGCGGTTATGGATGACTTGGTGAAAGTACTGGCTAACAAGTACTCAGAACAATTTACACCTACCTAATGATAACTTGACTAGTAATAGTCTTATTGACACAATAACTTGAACCATCACTAATCCAACTGTGTGAGTTATCCTCGGATTGCTTCTTTGGATAAGGGGCGAGATCCAGGATGGGTTTGTTTGAGGTTAGTTGGTAGGTTGGTTACGATACGCTATCTTATCTCCTTTCTGTTAGCCGAAAGTTATAGCAACTCTGTAGTTGGTTAGTGCAGCCAGCTGCCGCATCTTTTGTATCACCCCTTTCTTCCGTTGAACCCAAAGCATCTGTGCTTGGTGTTGACGGGTACACTTTGGTATCTTGTGAGTCTTGCTTGCCAGTACGTTTATGTACTGACCCCTTTGGGGCTGTGGTTTCCGCAGACTACGTTTCCGAGGATCCCCATGGTGGCTACTACGTGGAGTACGACGAGGCTGCTGACGAGTAGATAGCGGACCCGGGCAGGATCCGAGACATCGTGGATGGGCTCCGTCTTTTCGTTTCCGGCCTCTTAGGCCTATTTGGATCTTGTCTGTACTCAGACACTTTGGATGCTTCCGCTGTGTTGTAATGATGAATTGTTGGGACATGTGTCCTCTGGATGATTGTATTTTCTATCTCTGCTCTAGTGAGCGCCTTTTGCAACTTGTTTCAATCTTTTGTGTCTTAGAGATATGTTGTGATATCAGATGTTCAAATGCCGTTGACGTACCATGTGTGTATGTTATGAAGTACATCAACGGAAGTGTCCTGATTTCTATGGGATGGTTTACGCAGACGATGGATAGTAGAGAATGGTTGTCACACGTTTACGTGTTGGCCTGCTCATATTGAGATGCGGGTGCCTGTATGCCCCGTAAGCCATTTGTTCTACAGTTTAGCGGACTGTGAGTATCCTCTAGAAATCCGGGTGCGACAAATGGTATCAGAGCCTGTCTGCCTGTAGGATCCCTTTTACTGGTCGCAGTTGAGTCTAGAAACTATTTTGTAGCTATATAGGAAAAATGAAACGTGAGAGTAGGAATTCTGTTCTTTTTCTTCTTTCCCCACCCACCCTCCCTTTTCTGGTAATGAAGTGCAACGTTGTTTTCTCTTCTCATCTAAACTTTCAAGTTAGGATTTCACGTATCCTGGTTTCTCTAGGATAGTTATATCTACTAGACCATAGGAATGGAGGTGGTTGTGACATGATTTATCATGTTGCCTACTCACGATTGAGAACGGAGGCGTGTAAGCCCCGGAAGCAGATCCTCTATTCCTTAAGCACTGGATATTGATCCTTTAGAAGCCCAGATGGGTTTTCCGTAGTACCTCATGAGTGTTTTGGTCTCGTGTTTCCCGATGTTGCTTCGATATCCTGTTCTTCTCAACATCCTTTTCGTCCGTTCAAACCTTGTTGTTGCTTCCCACTTCAGTTCTTCTACCGGCGTCTAATCAATAACTCTGTTCCACCCTTCTGGCCAGATAGTCTATTCTCCAAATGAATCAAGTTCTATTCAACTATACACCCTCGATGCAAAACCTCTACCTCTACTCAAAAATGTTCCGGTGGTTTGCGAATTCCCTGACGTCTTTCCAGAAGAGTTGCCAGGAATGCCTATCGTTTTGAACTTCCAGAAAAACTACCCAAGGTGCACGATGTGTTTCACGTGACACAGCTCAAGAGGATCTTCGCAAGAAGTATCCGGAACTTTTCTCTTCTCAGTAGGAATCTCGGGGCGCGATTCCTTCAAGGGGGGGCGTTTTGTAACATCCCAAGTATGAAAAACATCCATTAGAATGTTTGCTCTCTGTTATTTTATGTTTTGCATCATGGCATCTTAAGTTTTGCATTTGTTTTCCTCTGTTTTCCTTTGTTTTCCCTTGTTTTTCTATTTGAATTTCAAACCAAATTTCAAATTTTGTTTCATACTTGTGCTGTTACAATTTTTCAAATGAAAATTTCAAACCCAAACATCATGTTGTTTCCATTAAAGTTGGAAGTTAAAACCATTAACTTGCTTAAGCTAAATAATCTAATTAATTCAAATTTCATTCAAAATTCAATTAAATTTCCAAACAGCAACCATTTTGAAATTTATGGAAATTACAAAACAAATCAATCATTTGTTATCATTACACTTGAAATTAAAACTGTTAAATTGTTCTTTTCATTTAATCAATTAATACCAAAATTTCATTCAAAATTCAATTAAAAATACAACAACAACATAATTTAAAATTCTTGGAAAACAAAAGTTGGCATTTTGGTGCTGTTACAAAAACTAAACTACACCAAATTTTCCCTAATTTTCTAACCCTAAAAACTAACCCTTTTCTTTCCTTATTCAAATCTGCAAAAAAAAGGAGAAAGAAAGAAAAAATAAAACAAAGCAAGGGGGGAAAGGGCACGCCAGCCTTTTGGGCCAGCCCACCATCCCTACCGGCCTGCTACCCCCCCCCCTCATCACCTACCTTCGTACGGCTGCACATCGCACCTTTCCACGTCGACTACACAGAGGAGGAACGGCCGAGCACCACCTCCCTCCTCCTTAAAAACCCTACCCTCGAGCTCCCCCGTGCCCTATTTCTCCTCCGCCTCTCTCCCTCTCCGCCGCTGCAGGTTTCTTTCTTCCTCTCCCTCTGCATCTGCTTCCTCTCTCTCTGAAACTCCCCACCGATCACCACCACCTCTGAACCCCGGCGGTCGCCGCGCCCCCGATGCACCTCCGAGCAGGGTAGGCACAGGAATGGATACCTCGTGCCGTCCTCGTCCTCCTCGACCATTCAACGGCGGCTGGGACCCCCCACATCACCGCCGCCGTCTTCCTCTCCGTCGCCGGCTGCCACCACCGCGCCAAGCCGCCCTGCTCCTCCTTCTGCCTGTGGTGAGCATCACCTCGTCCTTCCTCCCTCTCTTCACTCTGCCCCCTAGCGTCATCTTGCACACCCGATGCGCAGCAGCAACAGCAGCGAGCCGCGGCGAGCAGCAGCGGCAGATCGCAGTAGCTGCCGGAGATCACCGATTCCACGATGCATTTCTGTTAACTGAATTTGTATTCAGTTCAGTTAACAGCGTAACTGAAGGTTATACCCCCCGCGCGTCCCTTACTGTCAACGAAACAGCAGCCACCGCAGTGGCAACAGAACCAAGCACACGCACGCGAGGGCGTGGGATCGAATCCCACCCCGCGGGATTAAACCCCTCTTTTGCTATTTTATTTTCCAGGGCCAGCACAAACTCCTATTCACAGACCAGTCCCTGTTAGTATTTTTCTAGGTCCCTGCAATTATTTTCTAAGTCCCTGGCTCCTAAATAAATGGCAGATTAATACCTAAACTTTAAAATTGCATAACTAAATTATTACAACTCCAAATTCAACATTTTAAATATGTTTTTCATACCAAATTGAATTCTCTACCCAAATATAATTTTTTTTACTGTTTTGAATATTTTAAATTGGTGAAATATTTGAATCCTTGTTTAATTCCCTTAATTTTGCAAAATTCATAACTTGGGCATAAAAATTCCAAATTCAACAAACTAAATATGTTTTCCATACCATTTTTCATGAACTTTGCAAATATCAACTTTGTGTTCTGTTTTAAATAAATTAAATTGCTGAAAACAACTGTTTCTTAATTAATGCATTTAAAATTGTCAAATTAATAACTTGCTTATTTTAAATCCATTTTCAACAAATAAAATATGTTTTCCATGCTAAATTAAACCACCTTTCCAAATATAAACTTTGTTTCATGTTTTGAATAATTAAAATTGGTTAAATAATTTAAACCTTGTTTAAATCATTTAAATTTGCTAAATTCATAACTTGGTCAAATTAAATTATTTTTGAACTTATAAAATATGTTTTCAAACCAGAAAAATATAAACTTTTCAAATATGAATTTGATTCAATGTTTTGAACAAATAAAAATCCAACTAATTTCATACTTGAATTTAATTCATTTAAATCCTGTTTAAACTTTAATTGAAACATGTATTCCACCTAAAATTTTGTGTTCTTTCCAAATATGAACTTTGTTATCTATTTTGGACAATTAAAATTGGTGAAAACAACAAATGCTTGTGTAACACCTTTAAGAAGCAAATTTTCATAACTTAATAAATAAAATTCCAAACTTGGTAAACTTCATTTCAATTGAATCTATTGTTGTTTTCTTTCTGTTTTCCTCATCCATGCATCATGCTAACCCACTTTCACCTGTTGATTAGTTGTAGAACAATTATTTCAACCTTAACTCATGGGCTTTCCATATGCAATCCAAATTGCATATGGGTCCATTTAATATTGTTACCATGTTAACTAGCTTACCTTTGATGCATCAATTAATTTGCCATGCATCATCCCATGATTGTGCATTATGCCATTTTATTGATTGTTGGTCTCTCTGCGTTGTTTGTTTGCTTCTTCTCGAATAGACGACGACGTTGAGACAGACGAGGTTTACGACACTACTTCTGAGGAGTTAGCTCAGTACCAGGCTACTGAGTTTGCAGGCAAGTATTCACTCACATGAACCATTGTGTTCCTTTCCACATTGGATACCGATACTTTCCGTTGGCTATTCTGCTAGCCTTATGAATCGTTGCTTCTGTTCTGAACCTATCACATGTTATCCTTTAACCCTGATATAGCCTCACCCCCACACCTATAACCCCGTTGCTTGTTGCCCGTGTCTTACTAGCATGCTTAGGGTTGGTTTTGCTCGAGTCTGATGTCCGTTACTTTCTGTTACCATATTCTATTATGTTCTGGGGCTCGATGTTAAACAACAACCTGTTAATGTTTGAGGTAATGCTAATTTGATGATAAGGCACCGGCAGGAGGCCCGGCGTGGTTTTGAGGCCTGCTAGTGTCGACCCTAATTAGGAAAAGGGTCTTGTCTACTAATCCATGATGAGCGCACTAACCGCATGTGGGAAGCGTGTATGGGCGCCCCCCTCAATTTGATTCGATTCGCATCTCGTCCAAATTGCCTCATTTAGTTCGGGTTTTCCATTTGCCGCATGCATATGCAGGTGCGAACCCGTGGCCAGGGTGGAACTTTTGTAGTCGGCATTTAGGGAGACACGTTCTTAGAGTGCTATGAGGGTCCCCTTTTCTTCGTGGGGCTTGATTAGCCGTGCGCTCAATTGCACGGGGTTCTTTGGGCTTGATGCGAAGAAGAGTTGAGTTGTGTTGAGTGCCCCGCTTGGTGGAAGGGCCATTCCATCTGGCGGGTTATTCTTACGTGTACGGCCAAATTGGTGCACCCCTGCAGGGTTAAATCTTCTCGAGAAGCCGTGTTTTCCACGGTTATGGATGACTTGGTGAAAGTAGTGGCTAACAAGTACTCAGAACAACTTACACCTAACTAATGATAACTTGACTAGTAATAGTCTTATTGACACAATAACTTGAACCATCACTAATCCAACTGTGTGAGTTATCCTCGGATTGCTTCTTTGGATAAGGGGCGAGATCCAGGATGGGTTTGTTTGAGGTTAGTTGGTAGGTTGGTTACGATACGCTATCTTATCTCCTTTCTGTTAGCCGGAAGTTATAGCAACTCTGTAGTTGGTTAGTGCAGCCAGCTGCCGCATTTTTTGTATCACCCCTTTCTTCCGTTGAACCCAAAGCATCTGTGCTTGGTGTTGACGGGTACACTTTGGTATCTTGTGAGTCTTGCTTGCCAGTACGCTTATGTACTGACCCCTTTGGGGCTGTGGTTTCCGCAGACTACGTTTCCGAGGATCCCCATGGTGGCTACTACGTGGAGTACGACGAGGCTGCTGACGAGTAGATAGCAGACCCGGGAAGGATCTGAGACATCGTGGATGGGCTCCGTCTTTTCGTTTCCGGCCTCTTAGGCCTATTTGGATCTTGTCTGTACTCAGACACTTTGGATGCTTCCGCTGTGTTGTAATGATGAATTGTTGGGACATGTGTCCTCTGGATGATTGTATTTGCTATCTCTGCTCTAGTGAGCGCTTTTTGCAACTTGTTTCAATCTTTTGTGTCTTAGAGATATGTTGTGATATCAGATGTTCAAATGCCGTTGACGTACCATGTGTGTATGTTATGAAGTACGTCAACGGAAGTGTCCTGATTTCTATGGGATGGTTTACGCAGACGATGGATAGTAGAGAATGGTTGTCACACGTTTACGTGTTGGCCTGCTCATATTGAGATGTGGGTGCCGGTATGCCCCGTAAGCCATTTGTTCTACTGTTTAGCGGACTGTGAGTATCCTCTAGACATCCGGGTGCGGCATCCACCAGGGGCCCACACCTAGGGGTGACGCGCCCTCCTCCTGGCCGCGCCACCTAGGGGTGTGGCCACCCTGGCCCACATCTGGGGGTCATCTTTGGCCCTCCTGACCCCGAGGGAACCCTAAGCCTCATTCCATCCTTGAATAATTATTCGGCCGCCGCTGCGGGGCAGAAAACACCCGAGAGAGAAAAGCTCTCTAGCAGGGAGAAATCTGCCGGGGAAATTCCTCTCCGGAGAGGGAAAATCACCGCCATCGTCATCGTCATCGCTCCGGGCATCATCAAGATCGTCATCATCATCGTCATCACCACCAACACCATCAACCTCATCATCCACCTTCATCCCGTTGTAACAATTAGGGGTCTCTATCGTTGTTTTGCATTAGATCTCTCTCCCGGTATGGATTACTTGTTAGTAGTTGATGCTTGTGAGATTTATCGGTGTTTGCACTTTATGACCAGATTGTTATCATCCATTATATCACCTCTGATTATGATCCATATTATGTGTTGTGAGTAGTTCGTGTTGTTCTTGAGGACATGTGAGACGTCAAGTTGTTATTAGTGAAGTAATGTTGAATAATATTAATGTTTGATATTTAAGTTGTGGTGTTATTCTTCTAGTGGTGTCATGTGAACGTCGACTACATGATACTTCACCATTTATGGGCCTAGGGGAATGCATCATGTATTTGGCTACTAATTGTGGGGTTGCCGGAGTGACAGAAACCTAAACCCCCGTTAGGAAACCATTACACGAGGGAGTGTAGGATCCCGGAGTTTAAAGCTGTGGTTAGATTTATTTCTTAATTACTTTCTTTTAGTTGCGGATGCTTGCAAGGGGTATAATCACAAGTATGTATTAGTCTTGGATGGGATGGTACATTAGCATAGATTCACCCACACAACACTTACCAAAACACCAAAGTTATTTAGCTGCACGAAACAAAAGCACTTGACAGAAACCTCCCGTGTGTCATCGAGAACGTTTGTTAATCATAAGTAAACTCATCGGCTTTTCCTTTGATGAAGAAAGGATTGGGCCAATCACTGCAATTATTATTACTGCATTTTATTTACTCGCACTTTATTTGTCTGCAATATCAAAAACCCCTACAAATCTATTTTCCAGTATTTACAGTTATTCCTTCATCGAAACTGATTTTCAACACCTTCTGCTCCTCGTTGGGTTCGACACTCTTATTTATCGAAAGTACTACGATACACCCCCTATACTTGTGGGTCATCAACATCTCAATGTTTTCTTCTTATAAGGTCACAGGGAACGAGTCCGTATTGATGGGAAATGGCGCGAGTGCTTATGTACTTGATGTTGGCACGATCGATCTGAAATTTACCTTAGGAAGTATCATGCAGCTCAAGAACGTGCAACATGTCCCCGCCATCAAGAAGAATCTCGTTAGTGCCTCCGCTATATGTACTGAAGGGTTTAAGTTGGTTTTCGAGTCTAATAAAATAGTTTTTACGAAATATGGACAGTTTGCTGGAAAAGGTTATGAGTGCGGAGGTCTGTTCCGTTTTTCCCTCGTGGATTTCTCTAATAAAATCGTCAACAATATTCATTCGAGTGTTGACGAAACAGAAATTTGGCATTCACGCCTTTATCACATTGGTTTCGGTTGCATGACGCGGTTAGCAAAATTAAATTAAATTCCAAGTATCACTTTAGCCAAAGGTTCTAAGTGTCATTCGTGTATGCAAATAAAGCAACCTCGTAAGCCCCATAAGGTCGCGGAGGAGAGACACTTGGCGTCGTTGGAACTCATATATTCTGAGCTCTCTAAGATTAATAGTGTGTGTACTAAAGGTGGAAAGAGATACTTCATGACGTTAATAGATGATTCCACTAATTTTTTTATGTATATCTATTAAACACTAAAGATGAGGCTCTACACTACTTTAAAATGTATAAGAAAGAAGTTGAAAATCAACTTGAAAATAAAATTAAACGAATCCGGTCAGATCATGGTGGAGAGTAATAAAAATAAGTATGATTATTTCTATGCAAAACATGGTATTATTCATGAGAGAATGCCTCCCTATTCACCTCAGTCAAATGGGATTGCTAAACGAAAAAACATACTCTAACAGATTTGGTTAACGCCATGTTAAATACATTGGGTTTATCCAAGACATGGTGGGGGGAGGCTATATTGACATTATGTCATGTCCTGAATAAAGTTCCGACAAAGACAATGAGATCACTCCCTATAAGAAATGATAAATGAGAGAAGATAAAAAATGACACTCTCGTACTTATGTGCTTGGGGCTGCTTAGCGAAAGTCAATGTGTCGATCCCCAGAAAGCATGAACTTGGAACAAAGACCGTGGATTGCGTTAATTTGGGATACGCTAAGAATAGCGTTGGTTATAGATTTCTAGTAGTGAAATATGAGGTACCTGACATGAAGGTAGGTACGATTATGGAGTCTCAAGATGTTACATTTTTTGAGGATATTTTACTATGAGAGATATGCAAAGGACTTCTAGACAGGAATCAGAGGAGACTTCTGAGTCTGCCATTCCTATGGAATATTATGAACAAACACATAATGAAAATCTCGAGGAGGATGACGAGAGAACCCTTGGTAAGATAAAGAGACCGAGAACTACAAAATATTTCGGTGATGACTTCCTTGTGTATCTTATGGATGATTTCCGCTTCTATTTCAAAAACTTATGCATCTACATATGCTGACTATTGGAAAGAAGCAGTCTGTAGCGAGATGGACTCCATCATGGCTAACATGACATGGGAGATCACTGAACGTCCCGATGGTTGTAAACCATTGGGATGTAAGTGGGTGTTGAAAAAAAAGTTTAGACCCGATGGTACGATTGAAAAGTACAAGGCTAGGCTTGTGGCCAAGGGTTATTCCGAGACAGAAGATGGAGATTTCTTTGATACTTATTCACCTGTGGCCAGAATGACCACCATTCGAGTATTACACTCGTTGATGGCCTCACATGGTCTCCTCGTCCATCATATGGATGTTAAGATGACTTTCTTGAATGGAGAATTAGACGAGGAAATCTATATGCAACAACCAGATGACTTTGTGATAGATGGTCAGGAAGAAAAGGTGTGTAAGTTACTTAAATCTTTATATGGCCTAAAATAAGCACCTAAGAAATGGCATGAGAAGTTCAATGCAACTTTAACATATGTTGATTTGTTGTTAATGAATCTGACAAATACGTATACAATCGCCATGGTGGGGGCGAAAGAGTTATACTATGCTCGTATGTTGATGATATTCCGATATTTGAGACCATCCTCAAAGTAATTGAGGAGGTTCAGTCATTTCTATCTCAGAACTTTGAGATGAAGGACCTTGGTGTGGCTGATGTTATTTTGAACATCAAATTGTTGAGACAATTAAGGTGGGATACAATTTTATAATACCATTATGTTGAGAAAGTTTTGAGACGTTTTGAATATTTGGACTGCAAAATTTCTCCAACACCATATGATCCTAGTGTGCGGATTCGAAAGTTCAAACGCACAACTAAGGATCAGATGAGATACTCTCAATAAATGGTTCACTCATGTATGTAGCGAGTGATATAAGGCCTGCCATCATGTTTGTTGTGTGCAAATTGAGCCGGTTTGTTTCCAATCGGGGTGATGTGCACTGGCATGCTCTTGAAAGAATTATGCGCTATCTGAAAGGTACCATGAACTATGGACTTCACTATACTAGATACCTGATGGTGCAGATCTTGCACTCGTTGCGAGACCCCAAGAGGAAGGTATGATGAGCACAACAACAATTTTCCCTCGGTAAGAAACCAAGGTTTAATCGACCAGTAGGAGGAAGGAGTAACTTCAGAAGGTTGAAGCAGCTGAGATAGCATGGCACACTATCAGTTCAGACGCAACGTGGAACCTACACAACACAATGAAATCACGTTGCCCCAACGAAGCAGTGAGGTTGTCAATCTCAATGGTTTTGCTGAACACAAAGAGGTTAAACGTATGATGTGGAAAACAATAGGAAATAGTATGAAAGCAGTGTGAAAGCAGTGTGTGTATTATAAGAATGAGAAATAGGACCGGGGTCCACATTTCACTAGTGGTCCGTGAAATATAAATAACATGTGTGGTGAACAAATTACAGCTGGGCAATTGACAGAAATGAAGGCTGCACCGTAGTGTATATGCAAGACATAAAGATTACTATGTGATTTATGCGGGCATTACAACAAAATACATAGACCATCATCCAACTGCATCTATGACTAATAATCCACCCTACGAATATCATCCTAACAAACGTTGGGTATTAAGTTGAAGCAACAGATCATCGCAGCAAGCAAAGTGTGTAATGTAAACAATGTAAACTAGGTAAACACCGTTGTTTTTTCCCTAATGGCAACAAGACATCCTCCATCCGTCGCGTTTCTGTCACTCGAGCATAGATGCAAAGGAGGCATGAACCCACTATCGAGCATAAATACTCTCTCTTGGAGTTACTAGCATCTACTTGGAATAACGGAGAGCATGCAAGATCATAAATAACATAAGCATGAAGATAACATGATAGATTGATAATCAGAAGACATAGCATTCAACATTCATCAGATCCTAGCAAACACAACATGTAGCATTACATAAAGATGATCTCGATCATGTGAGACAGCTCACGAGATCTAAAAATGAGGTACAAAGTGGATAAGACAACCATATAGCTAGTCCTATGGACCCATAGTCCTGGGATGGAATACTCACACATAACTTTGGAGGAGGGCATGTGGTGTAGACCCCTCCGGGGATGAATTCCCCTCCCGGCAGGGTGCCGGGAAGAGATCCAGAACCCTCCCGATCTTGGGATGACGATGAGGGCGGCCTCGGTTGTTTCTCGGGATGAAGTGGTATGTTTTTAGGGTTGATGCATCGGGGGGTATAAATAGGCGAAAGGGCAAAAGCGGTGGAGGCTTGGGGGCCCCACACCACCCCATGGCATGGCCAGGGGGCGCGCTGCCCTATGGTGTGGCCCCCCTCCAGGCCTCTTCGGGACTCTGTGGAACCTTCGGGAATTCTAGGACCTATGGACTTTGAATTTTCCAATTCCGAGAAATTTCCAGAACAACTTTTCTGAAACTAAAAACAACAGAAAACAGGGAACTCGCTCTATGGCATCTTGTCAAAGGTTAGTCCAGAAAATCGATAAAAATGACATAAAGTGTACATCAAACATGTAGGAAACAACATGAAAACAACATGGAACATTAGAAATTAAGGATACATTTATGACGTATCAACATCCCCAAGCTTAGTTCGTACTCGTCCTCGAGTAGGTAAACGATAAAAACACATAATTTCTGAGGTGACATGCTACCAACATAAACTTGATCATCAATAATGTAAATGCATAAGTAAGCTGAGATCATAGAACTTCAACACAAGCACGATAAATAGAATTTTAACAGTAAAGCATAGCAATCACCTTGCATCATGAGAAGTAACACAAATAAAAGATCACGAATAACAATGCAACGAAAGATATACGTTTGTTTCAAGCATAGAGATAACATGGAAAAGTAATATTTCGCTAGTCCTTAAGGCGTGGGGAAAAACATAATTGCTAGGACACCTTCAAAGTTCATGAGGAAGACTAGAACAAATAATTAGAGAACAAGCAATAACACATCATGAATCAATTAATAATGTTTCTGGGATAAATGCACATAAAACTCAGAATGGAAACTATGCTCTCTCAATTGTGCATAAAGTTAGAAGATGGACACTCAACATAAAAGTAAAAGAAAGACCCTTCGCAGAGGGAAGGAGGGATCAACTCATGTGCTAGAGCCTTTATTTTATTAAACAGAGGTATTGAAATTATTTTTAAAAGAGGTGTATGCTTATGTCAATGAATGGTAAAAAAAAATACAGTACATCACAAGCCAACTAGACTTCACAAGAGAGGCTCCCATAGAAGGACACATATGGGTAGAAGGTCATCCCTCTTTCTCTTTTGTTTACACAATTATGCTTTGACTGATAAATTAGGCGCAAAAATAGTGAATAGAATTTGTTGTTATTAATTTGAGGCTGGGAACCCCGCTGCCAGCTCTTCTATCATTGGATAAGCGGATGAAGCCACTAGTCCAGGGTGTGAAAGTCCAATCAACAGGTGAGATAAAGATTCTCTATTTACGTCCTCATGAGCTAAAACAGGAGCACAAAATAGGAGAAATTTTGAAAGTTTTTAAAGGTAACACATGATCAATTTACTTTGGATTGGAGGTTAAATACCACATGTAGATAGGTATGGTGGACACATTTAGCATACTTTGGTTTTGGGGAGTTGGATGCACGAGTAGAGCTCATACTCAGTACAGGTGGAGGCTAGCAAAAGACTGGGAGTGACAAATCAAGAGAGCATAAGAGCTATAATCATGCATGGCGACATAAACATCATTAATCAAAGCATAAGTGGTACCACAAGTTCAAAAAGTAAATGATCATAGAGGCTATGAGTGAGTGGTTCATAGTCATAACCATGGTGTGAGCATGCGCCAGGTCAACCAAATAAAACATTCAAAGGAGAACACCACAAATTTATGCTTCAATATGACAAGAACAACTCATGATTCTTTCAATGACACATTAAACACTCTCAGCTATTTGAGGCTAATCATGATACTAAACAACCACTAGGATTTAGAATTAAAATAACATCTAGCATGATATGAAAAAGTCTAGCCACAGTCTATACAAGCTTCTACTTGCACTGTTTTAAATTCTACTTCAAGCATCCGTTTCTTTTCCCAACAAGCACCATACAAAACATACTTTAACAACAAAAATCTCTAAATGCTATAGCAAGAAAACATGAGAGTACTCACACAACACTTCTAAAACTAAAAACTCTAAACAAGAGATGCAATGAAAACGAGAGCTAAACATGAATTTTTGCAGCAACTAGAAGAAAAACTAAGAATACTAGCATAGAAAGTATTCAAACAAAAAAGCGGAGCGTGTCTCTCTCCCAAAAAAGGAATTCTAGGGTCCAACTATATTATTGCAGCAAGGAAAACCAAATAAAACAAAATAAAAACAAACAGACGCTCCAAGTAAACTTCATATGATGCGACCGAAGAAAAATATAGTTTCACTCGAAGTTACCTGATAGATTGTTGATGAAGAAGGGGATGCCTTGGGAATCCCCAAGATTAGATGCTTGAGACTTCTTAAAATATGCTTGGATGAACCACGAGGGCATCCCCAAGCTTTGACCTTGCACTCTTCTTGATCACATATATCACCCTCTTCTCTTGACCCTTGAAAACTTCCTTCACACCACACTCAAAGAGTAATTCGCATTAGGGGGTTAGTGCAACAATAAAAAAATCCATGGTTTATGTATGGGAACAATTGCTATTGATACTTTTAAACATTATCTACAGCCACTAATGTTTCATGAAGCAAATAAATCCACTTGACATCGTAAAAGAGCAAATGCAAGAAAAATGGCACTGCCAAAACTAGAACAGTCTGTAAAGACGAATTTTTCTGGGGCACTTAAGTTGCTCAGATCAAAAAATTTAAAGACCGAAAAAGTTGCGTAATTAGCCGAGAATTAAGCACAAGAAATTTCGGGTCATTCTGATTTTTCTGTGAATTATTCGATTTTTTACGGTGGACAGCGGAAACATGTTTCCTGCACAGAAATCCAAAAACCAACTCCAACTCTCGTCAGAAACTTTACTTGGCACAACTAAAACATGAAAATAAAGATATAAAGGAGTTGTCACAGAAGTATACAACCCCTTAACTCAAAGAAAACAGAGAAAAACAAAGCAAAAATAAAACCATGGGTTATCTTTCAAGAAGTGCTTTTCTTTAACGCCTTTTAGCTAGGCCCAGAAAAGTGGAATCAAGTATTTTCAAGTGAAGAAGCATCCAAATCAATAATTTCCTCCAAAACTCCAATTGTAGCAATGGGTAGCATAGACACCCCTGAAGATGATTCAACATGCAAATCACTTTTAGTTTCACTAGAAGTCTTATTAATTTTAAGCACATTTGGGGATTTCGGTTTAGTTACCTTGGGGACATACATAATTTTTCTGTCTTTTCCCACAGAAGGTTTCTCCCTTTTAAATTTAAGAGAATAAAAGGTTGAGCTTAAAGTTTCCATAGCCTCCTCTAATTTACCAATCCTCATATTTTGACTATCATGGATATTGCTAGCTTCTAAACCAGTGATTTTCTTGTTGATACTTACTATTGATTCATTAACTTTTCTTGCATTATCAAGGAACCTTGGCAAAATTTTCTCCATAGAGTTTAGCTTTTTAATAACATCATCTAAAGTGATCTCACTTTTAACAACCTTACTAGGTAGTGTTCCAACTAAACTTTCAATTAAATTATAGGCTTCCAAAGCAGGTGTTCCCAGAAAATTACCGCATGTAAGAGTGTCTAGAACATACCTATCCAGCTAGTAATACCAACATAAAAATTCCTAAGAAGGATTAAAGTGGAATATTTCTTAGTGCATCTATGATGAGCATCAGTTATCCTATACCAAGCATCTTTCAAACTTTATCCACCTTGTTACTTAAAGGAACGAACTTCAACCTCAGGAACACTCATTTTAGCAAGACTAAAAATAGGAATCAAACTACATCTAGAATACGAACTTATTTTTGTGTGGTTTTGATAAAGAGAAGAAAACAAGACAAAATAAAATAAACTAAGCAAAACAAAAACAAAGTATAGAGATTGGAAGTGAGAGACTCCCCTTGCAGAAATTCTATTCCTCCCTGGCAACGGCGTCAGAAATTAGCTGGTGCAAGAGTTGACGAGGGAGTGGTTGCTTCTTCATGACTTTGAGATCCCCGGCAACGGCGCCAGAAATTAGCTTGATGGTGCAGATTTTGCTCTCCTTGGGAGACCCCAAGAGGAAGGTATGATGAGCACAGCAACAGTTTTCCCTGAGTAAGAAACCAAGGTTTAGTCGACCAGTAGGAGGAAGGAGTAACTTCAGAAGGTTGAAGGAGCTGTGATGGCAGGGCGCACTACCTGTTCAGAAGCAACGTGGAACCCACACAACACAATCAAATCACTTTTCCCCAACGAAGTAGTGAGGTTGTCAATCTCACCGGTTTTGGTGAACACAAAAAGGTTAAACGTATGGTGTGGAAAATAGTAGGAAAACAGTATGAACGCAGTAGTAGTAGTATGAAAGGAGTGTGAAACAAGTATGTGTATTATCAGAATGAGAAAATGGACCGGGGTCCACAGTTCACTAGTAGTGTCTCTCCGCGAAAGATAAATAACATGTGTGGTGAACAAATTACAGTTGGGCAATTGACAGAAATGAAGATTGCATTGTAGTGCGTATGCAAGACATAAAGATTACTATGTGATTCATGCGGGCATTACAACAAAATACATAGACCTTCATCCAACTGCATCTATGACTAACAATCCACCCTCCGAATATCATCCTAACAAATGTTGGGTTTTAAGTTGCAAGCAACATATTATCGCAGTAAGCAAAGTGTGTAATGTAAACAATGTATAATAGGTAAACACCGTTGTTTTCTCCCTAATGGCAACAACACATCCTCCATCCGTCACGTTTCTGTCACTCGAGCACAGATGCAAAGGAGGCATGAACCCACTATCGAGCATCTACTTGGCCAGAGCATCTACTAATAATGGAGAGAATGCAAGATCATAAATAACATAAGCATGAAGATAACACGATATATTGATAATCAAAAGACATAACATTCAACATTCATCAGATCCTAGCAAACCCAACATGTAGCATTACATAAAGATGATCTCGATCATGTGAGGCAGCTGACGAGATGTAAACATGAGGTACAAGGTGGAGAAGACATCCATCTAGCTACTGCTATGGACCCGTAGTCCAGGGATGAACTACTCACGCATCGTTTCGGAGGAGGGCATGGTGGTGTAGACCCCTCCGGTGATGAATTCACCTCCCAACAGAGTGTCGGGGAGAGCTCCAGAACCCTCCCGATCTCGGGATGACGATGACGGCGGCCTCGGGTGTTTCTCGGGACGAAGTGGTATATTTTTAGGGTTGACGCATCGGGGGGGTATAAATAGGTGAAAGGGCAAAGGCGGTGGAGGCCTGAGGGCCCCACACCACCACATGGCACAAACAGGGGGCGCGCCGCCCTATGGTGTGGCCTCCCCTCCAGGCCTCTTCGGGACTCCGTGGAACCTTCGGGAATTCAAGGACCTCCGGACTTCGAATTTTTCCAATTCCGGGAATATTTCCAGAACAACTTTTCTGAAACTAAAAACAGCAGAAAACATGGAATTGGCTCTGTGGCATCTTGTCCATAGGTTAGTCCAGACAATCGGTAAAAATGACATAAAGTGTATAGCAAACATGTAGGAAACAACATGAAAACAACATGGAACGTTAGAAATTAAGGATACGTTTATGACGTATCAACATCCCCAAGCTTAGTTCCTACTCGTCCTCGAGTAGGTAAACAATAAAAACACATAATTTCAGAGGTGACATGCTACCAACATAAACTTGATCATCAATAATGTAAATGCATAAGTAAGCTGAGATCATAGATCTTCAAAACAAGCATGATATATAGAATTTTAACAATAAAGCGTAGCAATCACCTTGCATCATGAGAAGTAACACAAATAAAAGATCATGAATAATAATGCAACGAAAGATATACGTTTGTTTCAATCATAGAGATAACATGGCAAAGTGATATTTCGCTAGTCCTTAAGCGTGGGGCAGAACATAAGTGCCAGGACACCTTCAAAGTTCATGAGGAATACTAGAACAAATAATTAGAGAACAAGCAATAACGCATCATGAATCAATTAATAATGTTTCTGGGACAAATGCAATAAAACTCAGAATGGAAACTATGCTCTCTCAACTGTGCATAAAGTTAGAAGATGGAGACTCAACATAAAAGTAAAAGAAAGAGCCTTCGCAGAGGGAAGCAATGATCAATTCATGTGCTAGAGCCTTTATTTTATTAAACAGAGGTATTGAAAACATTTTTTAAAAGAGGTGTATTCTTATGTCAACGAATGGTAAAAAAAATACAGTACATCAGAAGCCAACTAGACTTTACAAAAACGGATCCCATAGAAGGATGCATCTGGGTAGAAGGTCATCCCTCTTTCTTTTTTGTTTACACAATTATGCTTTGAAAGATAAATCAGGCGCAAAAATAGTGAAGAGAATTTGTTGTTATTAATTTGGGTACTTGAAGGGTATTGTGATGTGAGGATCTCTGATTCTGATGAGACGAAAGTCACAATGGTGTATGTGTTTACCCTTGGATGTGGTGCTGTTTCCTGGAAGTCCTAAAAGCAAACGATCTTAACAAGATCGACAATGGAAGCAGAATCAACATCATTAGACACATCTTGTGTCGAATCGGGATGGTTTCGAGATCTTTTGTTGAACTTGCCTATGGTTGAAAAGCCAGTACCGGCTATCCTTATGAACCGTGACAATCAAACAATGATTGTCAAGGCGAAGAGTTGAAAGGATAATATGCAGTCCACAAAACACATAAGAATGGGATTAAAAGTTGTCAGCCATTTAAGAAACTCCAGAGTGATAGAAGTGGATTATATCCAGTCAGTTAAGAATATGGCAGATCCCTTTACTAAAGGGCTATCACATGTTGTGATAGAAAATGCATAGAGGTAGATGGGTATGAAACCCACATGACTTTCCATGGCAGTAACCCAACCTATGTGATCGGAGATCCCATAAAGTAAGACCTGGGAAAACAAACTAGTGGTTAACTCAGGAGAGTAGTTTTTCTAACCCACTCCGCTGGAAATGCAATACTCTCAGAAACTGTATGGAAGGTTGACTTTTGTCTTCATGTGTTTCAAGCCTTGTATAACCAAGACGCTATCCTACAGAACGATCCTTAGAGGAACACACCTATATGAACGTGACTACTAGTCACGGTCTATGAGATTGGGTGATCTCTGGTAAATTCATGAATAGGCCAGGAGTATGACTATTATGCTTCACACGAGGGGCCGGCCTTCGGTACCCAAGACATTTAGCGAAACTAATTTAAGCTAAACTGACAATTCAAGTCAGAGTCCATTATTCAGTTGTGGAGTGTAGCTATTTGCTCTAGGTGAATGTTCAACCTTAACGGGTCTGCACTGAAAATGTCGGTATATCAAAACAGTGTTTGGAACAGAGGACAACATGATGGGCCTTCGGAATCTGGTGGGGGATTATTGCTGAAATTTGGGGGGTTAGGCCCATTGGAAAAATTTCCATTTAATCCCTACATGCCCGTGCTGTCATAACAAGTGATGGGAGTTTAGTCCCACATTACTAGTTGGGAGAGTTTTGCACTAGTTTATAAGGTGAGATCTTCTCCTACTAGTATGAGTTAGTGTGAAGGGAGGGGAGGTGTCCCACACGTGCGCTCCTCCTCCGCCACTCGCCTCGCCCCGTCACGACGCGACGCGTCGCGGGTTGCAGAAATGAGCCGAGCCGATGTCTTAATTTTGGTTGTCAAAAACGGAAAGTCCATATTGAGCTTTACATGAATCTGAAAAGTAAGATTGTGTAAACGAATTAACAGACGTGCCACAGAGATGATTCATCACATTCAGTGTGATTCATTTTGAAACGCATGTTATTAACATGCCATAAACATGTGCTGGACCATTCTCCTACCCGACCGTTCCTTTATATTGGAGGCTCAGGCAGACACAAAACACATATCTCATACACTCTCCCTCCTCGCGCCCCTTGTCGTTCCTCTCAATGCTGCTGTCGCCGGTGATCCCATCCCGTCTACCGTGTACACGGCTCACGGAAGAGCAGGCCTCGGAAATCCCGCCTCTCAAGATGATGTACGGGAGATGGACGATTAGGTTTTTGGGGAGCGTCTTCTATACGACTACTCGCCTCCACTCGTCTGCATCGTTTACGTCTGCATAGCCTACGTCATCACCATGTTCGCCGTTGCCGACCGACTTGCCGAGAAGGCCGCTGCCGCTTCTGCTACTGCTACGGCCAACTGGCCAATTGGAGGGTATAACACGCTTATCCATCACCTGCTTATTTCGATATGTATAGTACTAATGGTTTTCTCAGATGATTCTACCATCAATCTAGTATGCAATAATATTCTCAAGTAGTTGTCTGTTCACGTCATGCTCATGATATATACTTGGATTAATTTTATTGGAAAATTGCTTAAATTCTCAACAATTAGTTCTCTACCAATGCACCGTTTCATGTCACGTTATAGAAGCTACTATGAAATTTTAAGAAAAGTAGTTTAATGCATTATTTATAAGATGTTGCATCTAAATTTAATAATTTAATCTTGTACATACCATATGTGTTCCGATATTCCGATTGAATTGACGTCATTTGTATTCAAATTTGTACTAGCTTAACTCTCCATCTGCATCACTTAATTCCGTACAGAAGGAGTATGTTTGATTGTGCTATCAACCTTTTTTTGTCTACGACTACTTGCAAGAGTTGTATATTAGTCAAGTTAGACCTTCTGTCATGGGTGTATCTTAGCATAGTATCATAGGCAATTTGCTTATCTGGCATCCTATTTAAGAAAGAAAGAGATGATATAAGATACAACTATTGCACGAGATCATAGGAAAAAATGATGACTAGCCTAATCATAAGCAAGTATTAGGCTAAAATTATTAAATGCAACTTAACTTATATACAATCTATAAGAAATGGTGCATTAGGATGGTGGTTTTTTAGATTTGAATCCTACCTATAATAACGCGCTAAGATACAACATATTAGGGAAGGCCTTACAACCTCCTTTTCAGCTCATTAAATAATGTGTCACAACAGCGGAATACATATATAATCGTGCTAACAAACATGTGTTGGTAGAGACATAAGAGCATCCCCAATATCTTAGTCAAAAAGCCCCAAATGGCCATAACTAGGTTTTTGGCTATTGTGGGGCAATAAAGAGCTCCAACAACTTACCCATAAGTGGTCCGAGACAAAAAAAAATTGGTCACTACCATAATTTTATATTGAATTGGCATATTTGCCAATGCCCATGACCCCCAATTATTTTTGGGTCACCCCATTTTGCTCGGGAGAGAGCCAACTGCTACGAGCTGCAAAATCCCTCTTCGGGCTATTGCTTCCCCAACCTCCCTGTCGCGCTCTAGTCTAATGAAGCAGGGATGAACTACCTCCCCGAGCGCCCCTCCATACCCCATCGATGCATGCTTCGACTTTGCGCAACATTGGAGGCACCTCCAGCGAGAGCGCTAGCGCCAGCGATGACAAAAGGGAGGGTGATCTAGCTCAACCTATTCCACCAAGCATTTCCACAACAACCAATGTACCAATGACGAGAGCACGAGCCAAAGCTATGAAAGACAAGGTGAAATCACTGCTAGCTATCTATGATCTCAATAACTTGGTGAACGGTTTGCTACCTCATGCGGATCTATTTTGCATCCTCTGGTGTGACCTCCAAGATGGCCCCAATGATGTGTTGGACGATGCCAAAGATGAACCCAAGAAGAATGGATACGAGGACCAAGAGAAGAAGCTGGTTGAAGCTCTCTAGACCGGAGGCTCCGTCCTATACACACTGGAGTCTCCGGCCCACCCTCGAGATCCTCGTGCTGCCATTTGGGCCGACTCACAGATGCCCTGTCTAGAGTATGACCGGAGTATGGCCGGAGTCTCCGACCCTCGTGCCAAAGATAGGAGTCTCCGCCCCATCACCGCACCCTGCCAACCGGGCCACCTCGCAAATTGCCATGCCCGAAGTATGCCCAGAGAAAGACTGGAGCCTCCGCCCCGCACCTTCTAGGACGGAGTGTCCGCCCCCTTGAGACCGGAGTCTCCAGGGTAAGTGACGGCCTGCACGAATATGTGGTCCAAAATGACCATGTAATCCCTTTTGTTGGCCCCTAGCATGTAAATAGATACCCCTCCGTCTAGATTAGGGTTAGATGAGATTTGAGAGCTGAGCCTCCTCTACGTCCCTCTTAGGAGGCTACTTCTAGCATGTAACAAGAACCGTACCAAGGCTACCCTAATTATTGTCATATTTTGATGTATCAAGGCTACTCCGAAATTGTCGTCCTTTCCACTTGGGATTCTATTTGTGTTCCACCAGTATTTCTCGACTGGCTCTCGAGGATCTGTTCATGCGGTGGGACAGCCGTAGGGTTGAATTGGTTCCAATCAAGATGAGTTCGAGTTGGTTGTTTCTCGGAGGAAGCCGCGGTTTTAGTTGTCGGGTTTCGAATCTTCTAGTTCGCACTAGCTATCCGGTTACTTATTCTTGGTTTTCTTGCCTTTCCCCTTGGGTCTTCTGTGAGATCGTCCCACTCCTGTAGTAAATCCCTACATCAAATGGTATCAGCATCCTCATTGCCACATATTTGACCCCTCGATTCCCCTTTTCGACCAAATTTTTTCCTTCCCCGTCCTAATTTCAAAAATACCAAAAGTAGAGACAAAAAGGATTTTGACCGGTCTATCGATTTGTTGATTTTTTTTGTGGTTTTGGTCCATGGATTTGTTGCTTTAGACCCCCTACCACCTTTCTATTTGAACATGTTTTCTGGATTTGTCAAAAATTCCCGTTGATTTTTTCGTGGTCTCGAGATTTCTTGGCTACATGACCAGGCAGATCGGAGTCTCCGGCCACTAACCCCGGAGTCTCCGGCCTCACGTGCGAACGACAGAAACATTTCGCCTCTACCCTGGAGTCTCCTCCCCATAGCCCGGGGTATTCGGCCAAGTGTGACCCAGACTGCGTGCTACCTCGATTCTCTGACAAAAATTTTCTTGCGCGATTTGATTTGGTCTGGTTGCTCCAACCAGGGTCCCTCGAGTCAATGGACGACATCAAGAACGCCAACCATCTTCATCAACTTGACGCTGCAACTCAACACTAAACCAAGGTATAACTTGTTTCCTCTTGATATCACTTCTTCCTTTCGCGACACTTATCCAGTCGAACTAGCTCAAATGATTGCAAGACATTGCACTAGTGTCAACGGGAGTGCTTGTTTTTGCACTTGTGAGAGCATAGAATGCATAATATCCTCTAACATCTTGGAATTAGGATTTAAAAAAAAGCAAAAAAAAATAGAGTGGGGCCAAGCTCTTCTCTTTGTAGGAACGCTTAACTTCGCGAGCAAGGTGGGAGTGACCGGTGAACAGTTTGTGCAAATCTAGTTGCATTACTTGCAAGAAATCGAGTTAGTGTCCCTCTTGAGTTAGTGTGGCAGCCGAGATTAGTCTTTGTTAGGTCATTTCAGCGTAACTCGTCTTTTTGCCTCACTAACCCCATTTATCTTTTGCGTGAGTTTTTCCTTTGTTTTCGTGTGTGTGGTATTGGTTTCTTTTGCAATAGTTAATTTGGTACTTTACCACCGTTAACAAAACATTTCTTTTGATTTTGGTTGATTTTTATCCACATTTTAAACCTGTTGAGATCCTCATAATGTGTGTGAGCTGTCGCCTTTGGTTTATTGACTCAACTTGAATTTTCCTTGTGACGAACCATTTCTACCATTAGCAATCCACTTTCTTTAATACAACCATCGAGGTAAAGTTGGGTATGTGAGACACATTCACGCACATTATATACATCATATTGGTATCACTTGTGTGCCTTTGCAATGGATAGGGGAAGTATTTTCACAAGCGTAAGCTCGGATGATGATGGAAACCACTTCTACATCGACAATCGTCACAACTTCATCACCCATAACGAGCATGTGCAATTCCGCCAAGTTGTGCGTGACGGATTCGAGCTCTATGAGCGTCGTCTCCAAACTTAAGAAGAAAGAATCAATGACCAATTGGCGAGAGAGAACATGAACTTAGCAAATCTTGCTCACCTCCCTCGTTCATCTTCATCCTCACACCAAACAAGGATTTCATCAAGGTTAAGCCGCCAACATCATGACCGACACCAACATATGGAAGACTTTGGATTTCATCGCCAAGAATATGATCCACCACCATCACCACAAGAACATAGACGCCATTGATATGATGATAGCTCTCCACCTTCACCACCTCCTTGGCATCGACAAGGACGTCATGAGACTCCTCCACATCCTCCTCAGCATGATGATCTTCGACACCATCGTCCACCACCCCCTCTAAGCTCCACCAATGACTATGGTGCAAATGATTTCATCGAAGGTGAAAGACCTCATTTGAGGCCCCCAAGGCATCATCACCGCCAACGTCCTCAACAAGCGCATGAACCTCAAGCAAATGTGTGTCGTAACCACAATGACCGCAATGAGAAAGATCATCCTCATCATCACCACCATGAGCAAGATAGTGAGCGTCATGAAGACAGACTACATGACTATCAACACCATCATCGACATGAAGCACCTCAAGCCCACCAACGTCAAGAACATGATGATTCTTCCTATGCTAACTCACAACCCATATATGATGAAGACCCCAATGAAAACAACAATAGCCACAATGAAGATAGCAACACAAGAACTATTCGAGCAAATGTCCCTAACTTCCTTGGTGAATCCGACCCGAATGCTTTCCTCTCTTGGGATCACAAAGTTGATAACTGAAGGGTTCGTTGCATAGAAAACAAAACATTTCCTACGCGAGAGATACCCGAAAGGCCAAGATCTAATCTAGGAGATGAAGTGCAACAGGGAGAAAGAGAGTCTTAAGAAAACATACTCGAAGACTGTAAGCGTTACGACATCAAATCTCGTTCTTGGCGTAGTCGTACGCACACCGATCACAAGAGCGAGAAGATGTGCACCGCAATCCGGCGGTGCCTCCGTGATCGGTCACACGTACGGCTCGATGAAGAGCTCTGTTCCCTCGATCCAGCGGGGTAGAGGAAGTAGAGGATCCCCCAGAACTCCAGCAGCACGACAGCCTGGTGGTGGCGAAGAATCCCACGGTGAGAGCTTCGCCAAGCCGGAGACCATGGAATGGAGCAGCGGGTGGAGAGGAAGGGAGGTGGGACAAGTGTGTGAGGAGGGGGAGCTCTCACCCTCCTTTTATAGGGGAGGGGGAGGAAGCCCAAAGGGGGGGTGCGGCCAGCCATGGGTGCCCCAACCTCTTCCCCTCTTCATGTGAGTGGAAGCTCCACTCACACCCACTCATGCTCCCATAATTTCCCACTTGGAAAATCCAAAAGTTTTTCTTTAATAAATAAATAAAACATTTTTATTTCTTTATTTCAGAATTTGTTGATTTCTATTAACAAGCATTTGCATATAGCACCTCGAATCATTTATTAATTCCATTAACAACCATTCGACAAAAAACCCCTTGACTATTTCAATTTTCCCCGAAACAATTTTGGTGCTGTCCAAAACATTCTTCGATATTCCGTATCCTCTCAAATGCTTCATCGAACCTTAAGTGTGTCACCCTACGGTTCGGAAATAACATAGACATGATCGAGACACCTCTTTGATAAATAATCAACAGCGGGATCTGGAGATCTGTGATGACTCCTATATATTCAACGATGACTCTCGTGATCGTGTGAACCATCAACATCGTAACTATTCCCTTTGTCTCGCGATATTTTACTTGTCCGAGATCCGATCATTGGTATCAACCATACCTAGTTCGATCTTGTTACCGACAAGTACTCTTTTACTCGTTCCGTGATATGACATCCTTGTGACCTAGTCACGTGCTTGCAAGCAGTGTCGATGTGATATTACCGAGGGGCCCAGAGTATATCTGTCTCTCATTTGGATGGACAAATCCCACTCTTGATCCATGAGCCTCAACTAACACTTTTCGAATACCCAACGACACCTTTATAGTCATATTGTTACGGCGTGACGTTTGATGACATCAAAGCACGCTTCCGTTATTAGTGATTGACATGATCTCATGGTCTAAGGAATAAGGTTACTTCATATGTAAGACATAACAACATAAACTAAATGACTTTATCATATTGTTATACCTAGTTTGGGTTTATGTTCGTCACATCATTCTTCTAATGACATGACCCCGTTATTAACAACATCCAATGTTCATGATCATGAAAGCTTGATCATCAGTTAATCAACAAGCTAGTTAAAAGAGAGGCTTTACTAGGAACCATTGTTTGTTTATTAAACACACATGTATCAACGTTCCCGGTTAATATAATTCTAGCATGAGAAATAAATATTTATCATAAACAAGGAATAAAATAATAACCACCTTATTATTGCCTCCCGGGCATATTCCCTTCAGTCTCCCACTTGCACTAGAGTCAATAATGTAGTCTATAAGCACTTAACACATATGGTGTTCCAGTGTTATTGCCATTCTTCGCATGTGGTAAACTTCATCAAAAATATCTGGATTGTTCAGGTCCTACTGTATTTTCATGTTCTTTGCGTCTACGCGCATCACTCATTCTCTAATGAGATGGCTTTGTCTATATTTGGTCAATCTGTGAGACCTTAATTCCTCAGCTTAAACTAATGTTACTAAAATTGTGAAATGTAGCTTCATAGTGTCAGCATTCTTGGAAATACACCAAGTTCAATGAAGAACTCCTTGACACAAAATACTCATATTATTTGTTGTCAACACAACAATATACTTAGACTTTTTTTGTAGTACCCGTCACAATACTTTAATTTTGAAACTCATTCAAATCTAGCATGGAACTTCCTTCCAGCCTATTGTGCTACCCTTTATCACATCTTTTAATTGAGATAAAATTATTTGATAGATGAAAATACTATTAGTGTAACATATTACAAGGAATATTTTGTTATTTCTATGTAGGAAAACATATCCTTTAGCATTTCTAGAAAATGGCATAAGGATCTCTCCCACTGTTGTCTAATCATCATATGAATTATCCTGCTACAACATTTTATAGCACAAGATTCATCTGGTTTGTGTACATAGCATGGAACACATGACTTAGATATCTCAATTTTAATGATGCTCATCATGTGTCAAAACACTTGAATATTTCTCAATTCTTTTCCATGTGGCAAGAACTCCTTCTTGTCATTTCGATATTGACTTACTTCAATATTTCATCTATGTAATTTGGCTCAACCATATCAGGCGCTTCAATCAATCTCTTATAGATATCGATGCCCAATATCTCCTAAGCCTTTCATCAATATGAAAATCTTAACCATGTTAATTTAAAATACATGTTTTCCAATCAACCATATGTCATCTACATAAAGCATTGGAAATATGTCTTAGCGCTCCCACTTAATTTCTTATAATTCTACAATCATCTTTACCGTTCATGATGGAACCAAACCTTTTGATAACTTCATTAAAGTAAAGATTCCAACTTCGTTATGCTTACTTCAACCATTGAACTGTGCATACCTTTCCAGCAACCTTTTAAATTTTACAAAACTCTCAGACTGTGTCAACTACACATCCTAAATCAAACTTCCTTGAGAGGAACGTTGGTTTTTGTTATTCAACTACCATATCATAATATGAAACTTTTTGCTAGAACTATCCGCAAAGACTAAAGCATCACTACAGAACATAAAAATCTTGCAGTATTCAAATCTTTGAACTTTGTCGAAAACATCTTTTCGACAAGAACAACTTTCAAAGGATGTAAAAATCCATGTATTTATCCCTATATAGACCCGTTTGCTATCGTTAGGCATCATGCCTTTCGAAAAGACTACCAAGTCACATAATTGATATTCATACAGGAATACTATCATGGATATAATGAATCATAGCCAATTTTATGAAGTCAGGGCCCATCATTTGCTTCCTTTATAAGTTCCAGGTCCTTTGTTGTCAAAACAACACTTTACTCTTAAACCACAAGTTGGTCTAAGTACAAAGTTTTAGGAATTTTGTGGTTCAGTTCGCAAACTCATTCGAAGTATCTATAACACATGTAGTGTCTTCTACTTTGTCAAAATAGGAAACCCCGGAACAACTTCCAGTGTTGCGCTACTCTTGACATGGTAACAAAGATTCTCTAATCTCGTTGAGTTTGTACTGTCCTCCCACTCACTTGTTTCACACGAACTACTTTCTCGAGAAATCAACCCTTTCTGACAAACAACATTTGTCTCTGGTTTGGTGATAGGAGAAATACCCAATGTATTCTTTGGGATAATCTTATAAACATATATTTATCCTATTTTGGTTGTAAACATTTTACACATGCTATGCATATCAAAACTTAAGAAAAAGACAATTCGGGTCACTACCCAAACCATATCTTATATAGTGTCAATTTCAGCGGATCATGATGGCGCTCTTTTCAGTGCAAAAGTGGTTTTCTCTAATGTATAAACTACAAAATTATAATGGCATTTTTATTTATCTTACCATGTCCAACAAGGTTTGATTTTGTCTCTTGTGTACTCCAAACTAATGTGGGGTATTCGAGAAATATAAGTTGTAGAACAATTCTGTAACTCCTCAGATTTTTTGCTAAACTTGTAACTCTAACTTTATCCTTTATGATCCAATCATAAATACTTGATTATATTGTCAATGATTTTTTACTTCATACTAACAAAAATTCGAACCAATTCAAAAATATCAAACTCCGTGCTATTTAAATAGATATACTCATATATCTACTCAAATCATCGACGGAATTTTATGAAGGAAAAATTAATCCACCACTCACGACTACACATAATGGACTATATACATCAATATGTATAATCTCCACTAAATTAGTCGTCTATTCTACTTTGGCCTATGAACAGAATTCTAGTCATGTTTTGGAAGAGGTCTCACAAGCGTCAATTTATTCAAAATAAAATGACTCCAGAAGTCCATTAACATGGAGTTCCTTCATGTTTTCCTTTTCGATATGAACTAAAATGGTGGTGTCACAATTTAAGTGAAAATCTTTTACGTCTCGCAACGTTTAGCATTTAGTCTTATAGATGTATACTTTATCAATACGATTTATATTAACTCATGCATCAATTATGGAATATGGTCATAGTTTGAACAATCTCATTTGTTCTCACCAAAAACCGTAACAAAATAACCACTTCTTAAGTTCTTAAAATAAATCTTGAACGTTTCGTTCGATACGACAATGAACACAATAACACTTTTATCACTATTCTTGTCATGATCGATTCCACATCTACTACTAGTTCCTTTTAAGCCCTTGTATTTCTTGCATTGTGTTGTTTTGTATGACAATTCATACTAACCAATCTGGTATCAAAACACCCAAAAAAATACTTTGTTAACTAGTAATACATCTATAACTTGTATATCAAGCATATACACCTGAGCTGGACTTTTCCAGTTATCTTCTTTTCTGCCATATATCATCTTGTAATTATATTTTCAGTATTCCCTTTTCTTTACAGAATAATGATCCAACATCAAAGGATTGTTCTACTAATATCACCATATTAATAGCATTCTTCCGAATTCCACTCTTAGCAATCCTCAAGCAAGGTAAACGATTTTACCCATACTTTTAATCCATCCCATCATAACAATTTTATGATTAAGGTACTATAGCTCGAAGGAAGGAATTTAGCGGATAAATTTTAGCGCCCAACTTTTGGAAGATTCAAACGCCCAATGTCTTCAATCATTGCATATATTCAAATAATATAAGCATACATTGTCACACTAAATTATAATCAATCATTTTGCCACAAAAAAGTTTCTAGATATCAATATATCTTTCACTTGATTGTTTCTGAAAACAATTATTTTCTGTTCGTAAATCACCTTGATCAACAAAACATTCTTTTGAAGATAAAGTAATATGGAAGCAATCATGACTCTGGATTCTAAATAGTAATTATTTGCTCTCTAGATCAATCAATCATTAACCATATGGAGCTAGGTAGGAAATACCAAAAATCTACAATAGGACTCAATTTTAAATTGCACTAATACGGTACCAATCTAAATGGTTTTACCAGATCATAACAGTTACATCTCAATTAAGAATCTAAATGTAAGGTAGTCTGCGGATGCCAATGAATACTACAATTTGTGCAAATTCGCTTTGATTGGTTGTTCATGATAAAATAAGTTCAAGTTAATTCAAAATTACTACATGAACTCCCACTCAAAAACAACACCCCTCTAGTCGTTTTTAGTGATTATACAAACCAAATTCACTACACCAAAACCGCTCATCACGTGAGATGATGTAGCTGCAAAGGCGAACATGGACATGTTCATCATATCATCCATATGACTCATGCTTTACCTTTCGGTTACGTGTTCGGAGCCCAGGTCTATACATGCTAGGCTCGCCAAGTAGAAGCGTAGTATTGCATGTGTTCCGAGGCCATGTCTGTACATGCTAGGCTCGTCAGCACCCGTTGTATGCGAACGTTGAGTCTGTCACACCCGATCATCACGTGGTGTCTCGAAACGATGAACTTTCTTAACTGTGCATACTAATGAAGAACACATTATTATCTTGATATTAAGTGAGAGGGATCATCTTATAATGCTACCGTCGCGATCTAAGCAAAATAAGATGCATAAAAGGATTAACATCACATGCATGGATAATGTGATATGATATGGTCCTTCTTGCACTTTATCTCCATCTTGTGCATCATGGTATGATCTCCATCATTCCACCGGCGTGGCACCAAGGTCCATGGAACCTCCATCTAGATTGTCCATCAAAATTACAACATATCACATGGATATGATATGCAACACGCAGGCCATAAATAATAAGACAACCATATGGCTCCTGCCGGTATGTCAATAATTTACAAAAGATATCATCTCATACATAAAATTTGTAACATTGACCATATCACATCACATGCCCTGCAAAAACAAGTTAGACGTCTCTAATTTATTTTTTCATATTTTACGTGGCTTGGGCTTACGAGGATAGAACCGTTCATACCTACGTACAAGAGCCACAATGTTAATAAAACATGTTTTTAACAACCCTTCGTAGATTAGATCTTAACTATAGTAGGAGAAACGGACACCCCCTCGGCCACAAGTGAGACATGTCTTTTGTCTAGGGCAGCTTCATCCTACTATGCCACTAAGATCATAAAATACTCAAGGAGACAAAAATATAATCATCAACGCCCACATACACCTATGTGTTCTACCCGTACAAATCATCTATGCATAGATCTGGCTCTGATACCACTGAAAGGGTTCGTTGCATAGAAAACAAAAAATTTCCTACGCGAGAGATACCCGAAAGGCCAAGATATATTCTAGGAGATGAAGTGAAAAGAGGAGAAAAAGAGTCTTAAGAAAACATACCCTCGAAGACTCTAAGAGTTACAAGATCAAATATCGTTGTTGGCGTAGTTGTACTCACACCGATCCCGAGAGCGATAAGATGTGCATCGCAATCCGGCGGTGCCTCCGTGATCGGTCACACGTACGGATCGATGAAGACCTCCGTTCCCTCGATCCAGCGGGGTAGCGAAAGTAGAGTATCTCCTTGAACTCCAGCGGCACGATGGCGTGGTGGTCGTGAAGAATCCCACGGTCAGGGCTTCGCCAAGCCGGAGACCATGGAATGGAGCAGCGGGTGGAGAGGAAGGGAGGTGGGACAAGTGTGTGAGGAGGGGGAGCTCTCGTCCTCCTTTTATAGGCGAGGGGAAGGCAGCCCAAAGGGGGGGTGCGGCCAGCCATGGGTGCCCCCACCTCTTCCCCTCTTCATGTGAGTGGAAGCTCCACTCACACCCACTCATGCTCCCATAATTTCCCACTTGGAAAATCCAAAGGTTTTTCTTTAATAAATAAATAAAACATTTTTATTTCTTTATTTCAGCATGTGTTAATTCTATTGACAAACATTTGCATATAGAACCTCGAATAATTTGTTAATTCCATTAACAATCATTTGACAAAAAAAACCTTGAACTATTTCAATTTTCCCCGAAACAATTTGGTGCTGTCCAAAACATTCTTCGATATTCTGTATCCTCTCAAATGCTTCATCGAACCTTAAGTGTGTCACCCTGCGGTTCGTGAATAACATAGACATGATCGAGACACCTCTCTGATAAATAATCAAAAGCGGGATCTGGAGATCCGTGATGACTCCTATATATTCAACAATGACTCTCGTGATCGTGTGAACCATCAACGTTGTAACTATTCCCTTTGTCTCGCGATATTTTACTTGTCCGAGATCCAATCATTGGTATCAACCATACCTAGTTCGATCTCGTTACCGACAACTACTCTTTTACTTGTTCCGTGATATGATATTCTTATGACCTAGTCACGTGCTTGCAAGCTGTGTCGATGTGATATCACCGAGAGGGCCCAGATTATATCTCTCCGTCATTTGGATGGACAAATCCCACTCTTGATCAATGAGCCTCAACTAACACTTTCCGAATACCCAATGACACCTTTATAGTCACCCTGTTATGGCGTGACATTTGATGACATCAAAGCACCCTTCCGGTATTAGTGATTGACATGATCTCATGGTCTAAGGAATAAGGTTACTTCGTATGTCAGACATAACAACATAAACTAAATGACTTGATCGTATTGTTATACCTAGTTTGGGTTTATGTTCATGACATCATTCTTCTAATGACATGACCCCGTTATTAAAAACATCTAATGTTCATGATCAGGAAACCTTGATCATCAGTTAATCAACGAGCTAGTTAAAAGAGAGGCTTTACTAGGAACCATTGTTTGTTTATTAAACACACATGTATCAACGTTTCCGGTTAATACAATTCTAGAATGAGAAATAAACATTTATCATAAACAAGGAATAAGATTATAACCACTTTATTATTGCCTCTCGGGCATATTACCTTCAGTAACATCTTCCGCATTCACAAGTATAGTGATGAGAAAAAAGTCGCTTCGGCTTCGCACTATTGTGGTGGGAACAAGTGCAAGCTCAAAGGATAGCAAGATGCATGCAACCTATCAACACTTAGAATGAGATGAAAGAAGTCATGCATGCACGCTTTTTACCTCCTCAGTACGAGAGAGATCTCTTCAAGAAGCTACAAGATCTCAAAAAAGGATTGAAAACGGTTGATCGGTACTATAAGGAAATGGAAATGGTTATGATACGACAAAATGTGATTGAATGTCAAGAGCACACAATGGCCCACTTCCTCAATGGCCTAAACTACCCCATAAAGAAGATTGTTGAGTTTCTAACCTATGCCATCATTGTTGGCCTTGTCCATCAAGATCTCAAGGCCGAGCGCCAAATCAATGAAGACTACAAGTACTCAAGGGAAATGCCTTCTTCGCATCCAAGCCTTCTTCTTCGCCTGCAATGGCTCAAGCAACATCAACCAATTGAAAAAGAAACTCAAGAGGTCCTAGTGCATCAAACAAAGGTTTCCAACCTTTCAAGAAGCAAGTGCCCACAACCACCAACACAAATGCAAATCAAATCAAGTCTAGATCAATAACTTGCTTCAAGTGCGGTGGTAGTGGGCACAAGTGTTTTGAATGCTCCAACAAGATGATCATGTCTGTCAACCAAGATGGTGAGCGTGACTCAATGAGTGAAGGCGAATACTATGCCTCTAAATAAGTTGATCAAAAATCTTTTGATCAAGAAACAAATGAAGAAAAAAGTGTCTATTGCGATGTTGACAAAAACCAATCGCTAGTGGTTACAAGAGTCCTAACAACATCTCCTCATGAAGATCAAGATCAAAGATGCAATCTATTACAAACAAGATCCGGAATAAATGCCAAGTCCATCAAGGTCATCATCGATGGTGGAAGTTGCCATAACCTTACTAGCAAAGAGCTTTGTGACAAGTTACAATTTCCTTACAAGAAGCATCCTCACCCTTACCAAGAGCAATGGCTAAGTGACTCCAGAACATACAAGATACAACATATGGTCAATGTATCTTTCAAACTTGGTCCACACAAAGACACCGTAGAGTGTGATGTGGTGCCAATGACCGTGTGTCACCTTCTACTTGGAAGACCTTGGAAATTTGATAGAGGTGCAATACATGATGGACACACTAACCACTATAGATTCAAGTGGAACAATAAGACATTTGTGCTCTGTCCTATGACCCCAAGCCAAGTGATTGACAACAATGCAAAGAAGCTTGGATGCACCCAACAAGAGCAAAATTCTAGTGAGTTTAGTGGTGAGAGAGAGATCCACCAAAATGAGAGTGAGTGCCACAAGACAAACATGAGCGGAAAATTATGAGTGCTTCTAAAGGCCTAGCATTACTTGCCACTAAACGTGAGATGCGAGAGTTACGGGAAACCCATCCATGCTCCACTTTTTCCTTCTTTGAAAAGGATAGGTCCTTGAAACTAACAACATAACAAGCTTTCCTCCGTCTTTGTTACATATCTTGTAGGAATTTGTGTGTATTTCCCAAAGAACTACCATCGGGTCTACCTCCTCTTAGAGGCATTGAGCACTGTATCGACCTCATACAGGATGTCCCTCTTCCAAACTGAGCTCTTCACCGTAGAAACCCTGAAGAGACCAAGGAAATCAAGCGACAAATATAAGAACTCCTTGACAAAGGTTTTATTCAAGAATCCCTTAGTCCATGTGCCGTTCCAGTTATACTTGTGCCAAAACAAGATGATACTCTTCGTGTGTGTATGGATTGTAGACCTATAAACACTATCGTCGTTAGGTATGGACATATCATTCCTAGACTAGATGACATGCTAGAGAAACTAAGTGGTGCTACTATATTTTCCAAAATCGATCTTAAAAGTGGCTACCATCAAATCCGCATGAGCATAGGTGATGAATGGGAAACCGCTTTAAAAATAAAACTAGGTCTCTATGAATGGCTTGTCATGTCTTTTGGACTTTAAAATGCTCCTTAAACATTTCTGTGTCTTATGAATGAGGTTTGGCGTGTTTTATTGACAAATTTGTCGTGGTTTACTCTGACGTCCTCCTTATCTATAGCAAATCTTTGGAGAACCACCTTGAACATATTTATCAAGTATTGTCGCCTTTTCGCAAAGCAATTTTTTTTTGCCAATCTTGCCAAATGCAATTTTTGTAGAAAAAAAACTTCTTTTCTTGGGTTTTGTGGTTTCTTCCAATGGAGTTGATAACAAGAAAGTTGAATCAATTATAAATTGTTCTATCCCTACTTCCGTGGGTGAAATAAGGCGCTTCCATGGCCTTGCCGGTTTCTATCGCTGATTTGTAAAGGATTTTCAACAATTTCTTGCCCTTTGAATGAACTTACGAAAAAAAGAATATACCATTTGTTTGGTGGTAATGATCAACAAAAAGATTTTGATACCCTAAAGAAATGTTTGACCGAAGCACCTTTGCTTATATTACCGGACTTTGCTAAAACTTTTGAGATTGAATGTGATGCTAGTGGAAATTGGTATAGGTGGCGTTGTTATAAAAAATGGATGTCCCGTAGCATATCATAATGAGAAACTACATGGTGCTAGACTTAACTATCCCATTTATGACAAAGAGCTTTTCACTTTGGTTAGAATTTTGGAAGTTTGGCAACACTATCATTGTCTTAAAGAATTTGTAATTCATAACGATCATGAATCATTGAAATATTTGAAGAGTCAAGCTACTTTAAACAAAATACATGTTGAGTGGGTAGAATTTATTGAATCTTTATGTTATGTCATCAAATAAAAAAAGGGTAAAGAAAATGTAGTTGCGTATGCATTATCACGCAAATAATGCCTTCTTACACGTCTTGAGATAAATGTGATTGGTCTAGATGAAATAAAGGACTTCTACTCTTCGGACTTTTTCTTTGGTCCTTTCTTAGAAAAGTGTTTGACACATAGAAAAAATTACGATTTCTACTTGCATAAAAGTTTCTTGTTTAAAGCTAACAAACTATGCATTCCCGAGTCCTCTCTCCGCTTGTTGCTATTTAAGGAATCGCATGAAGGAGGTCTCATGGGACACTTTGGGAGAGACAAGACCTATGAAATGCTTGCCACAACCTACTATTGGCCTAAGATGAAGCACCATGTGGAACGACTTGTCAAGAGATGTCCAACATGCCTCCGAGCTAACTCTACTTCAAATTCTCATGGTCTATATATGCCATTGCCTACACCACACCTTCTTTGGAGTTACATTAGCATGGATTTTGTGTTAGGACTACTGATACGTCCATTTTTCATCACTATTTTATATCTTAATTTTCTGTTATTCATCGATATATTTCATGTTATGATGCACCCCTTATGTTATTTTATCTTATTTCGCATGTTTTATAATTTTTGGAGAATAAACACCGGGACTAGGAATCTGATGGAAAAAGCACAGTCGGGATGCCATATTTCAGAAGATCAGAAGAAGAAGTGGGACACCGGGGGTGTCCTAAAAGTTCAGAGGAGGAACCCAGCCAGAAGAAGAGCCACAGAGGGGCCACCAGGGGCCCACACCATGAGGTGGCGCCCCCCTTGGCCGCGCCACCTAGGGGTGTGGCCACCCTGGCCCACCTCTGGGGGTATTTTTCGCGTGCTTGGCACCCAGGAAACCCTAAGACTCATACCATCGTCGAAGAATAATTTCTCCGCCGCCTCGGGGCGGAAAACACCCGAGAGAGAAAAGCTCTCTGGTAGGGACAAATCTGCCGGGGAAACTCCTCTCCGGAGAGGGGAAATCACCGCCATCGTCACCGTCATCGCTCCAGGCATCGTCAAGATCGTCATCATCATCATCATCACCACCACCACCATCGCGCTCATCATCCACCGTCATCCCTCTATAACAATTAGGGGCCTCTATCGTTGTTTTGCATTAGATCTCTCTCCCGATGTGGATTACTTGTTAGTAGTTGATGCTTGTGAGATTTATCGGTGTGTGCACTTTATTACCAGATTGTTATCATCCATTATATCACCTCTGATTATGATCCATATGATGTCTTGTGAGTAGTTCGTGTTGTTCTTCAAGACATGGGAGAATTCAAGTTGTTAGTAGTGAAGTAATGTTGAATAATATTTAATGTTTGATATTTAAGTTGTGGTGTTATTCTCCTAGTGGTGTCATGTGAACGTCGACTACATGATACTTCACCATTTATTTGCCTAGGGGATGCATCGTGTCTTTGGCTACTAATTGTGGGGTTGCCGGGGTGACAGAAACCTAAACCCCCGTTAGGAAACCATTACACGAGGGAGCATAGGATCCCGGAGTTTAAATCTGTGGTTAGATTAATTTCTTAATTACTTTCTTGTAGTTTAGGGTGCTTGCACGGGGTATAATAACAAGTATGTATTATTCTTGGATGGTACGGTACATTAGCATAGGTTCACCCACACAACACTTATAAAAATATCTAACATTATTCAGCTGCATGGAATAAAAGCACTTGACAGAAACCTCCCGTGTGTCCTCGAGAACGTTTGTTAATCATAAGTAAACCTACCGGCTTGTCCTTCGCTGAAGAAAAGATTGGGCCACTTGCTGCAATTATTACTACTGCATTTTATTTACTCTCACTTTATTTATCTGCAATATCAAAAAACCCTACATTTTGATCCTTCAGTATTTACAGTTATTCCTTCATTGAAACTTCTTGACAACACCTTCTGTTCCTCATTGGGTTCGACACTCTTATTTATCGAAAGTACTACGATACACCCCCGATACTTGTGGGTCATCAAGACTATTTTCTGGCTCCGTTGCCGGAGAGTGAAGCGCTATTGGGAAGTGGAATTGATAAAGGAAGCTTCTGCTATAAGTGTTGTTTTGTATTACTGTCTACTGCTTTATTACACTATGTTTTGGTCTCCTTTTGAGTCCTTATTTGCGGCACTTCTACCACTGCTAGGGTAGTAAGTGACCCACCTCCTGATGATTTGGATCCTTATAAAATACTTTTAAAGATTGCTAAACATGTTAGGGATCTGCTATTCAGGAGATGGAACTGTCCATCCTGGTGATCATTTGGTCTTTTTACATGAATTATGCAAGTTGTTCAAGTGTGCAGGTATCACAATGAGCCGCTGAATGGTTCAAACTGCTGAAAAATAGCCAGACTATTGGATGGGAGGAAATTATGCCTCTCTTTTATTCTAAATTCTATCCTCCTAGTGAAATTCATAGAGATCGGAATTATATATATAATTTTTGGCCTCATGACGGAGAGAGTATTTCCCAAGCATGGGGGATATTGAAGTTACTAATGCTCAAATGCCCCATTCATGAGCTCCCGAGTAGTATTGTTATTAATAATTTCTATGCAAGGATTTCTCTTCATGATAAGGATTTATTGGATGCTTCTTGTTCTGGATCATTTACACGTACGAAAGACGAAGCAAAATGGGATCTTCTTGACCGTATTCAAGAAAACACTGAAGGATGGGAGAATGCCAAAGGTAGAAAGTAAGGTATAAATTATGACTATGAATGCATTAAAACTTTTATGTCATCCGATGATTTTCATAATGTTAGTATTGTTTATGGTCTTGATTCTCAAGTTGTTGCAAACTTATATAAGGCTTTTGCTTCCTATTTTGATATTCCTAAAAAATGAATGGGACAAGTACCATGCACCTTATAAAGATAATGTTAATTGTGTTCCTGCTAGAGATATATAAGTTCATACTGTTGATTCTATTGTGCCTGAACTTTATATTGAGAAAATGCCTTTCCTGCTAAGGTAAAAGAACATTCTATGTTAGCTAGTGTGGTTAATAAAAGTGCAAGGAAACCTATAGAACCCGAGGAACAAATAACTCTAGAACCTACAGTAGCAATAGTAAAGGACCTTGTTTCTGAAAATGTAGAAGAGGGACACATTATATTTTGTGAAGATGCTTCTAATATTGTCTCTCATCCTAGTAAATCTAGGAAACCTACTGTTCATGTGCTATCTGTTAGGATAGGTGATCATTGCTATTATGGTTTGTGTGATATTGGTGCTAGTTCTAGTGTTATTCCTTATGAGCTTTATAAAGAAATCATGCATGGAATTGGTTCATGTGAACTTCAAGACATTGATGTGATTATTCAACTTGCTAATAGGGAAACTATTTCTCCGATTGGTATTGTTAGAGATGTGGAGGTCTTATGTGGTAAAACTAAATATCCTGCTGATTTTCTAGTACTAGGCACTTCTGCTAGTGATACTTGTGGTCTTATGTGGAGGTCTTATTTTTTAGACCTTTCTTAAACACTTGTTATGCAGTTATTGATTGTAAAAAGGAGAAAATCCTTAGAAATTTTGATGGAGAGTCTTATGAATTTTATTTCTCCAAATTTGCTAAAGCACCTTATGAAGCTGAATTTCCTAGTGAGAATTGTAGAGTTGAACAATTGGCTGCTATTGCTCTTGCTCCTAACAATCCTTTGCAGCAATACATGGAAGACCACGAAAGTGATGTCTTTATGGAAGAAAGGAATGAAATTGACGAGATTTTCCTACATCAGCCAGCAATGTTGAAACATAATTTACTGGTGGAAGACTTGGGCACCACTTTACCACCCAAGGAGGATCCTGTTTTTGATTTAAAACCCTTTCCTGACAATCTTAAATATGCTCATATTGATGATAAGAAATTATATCCTATTATTATCAGTTCTAAACTTTCTTCTAAAGAAGAGGAGAGATTATTGGGAATATTGAAGAAACAAAGAGGTGCTATTGGTTATACTCTTGATGATTTGAAGGGGATTTCTCCTACTATATGTCAACATGCTATTAATATTGAACCTGATGCAAAGACAGTTGTTGAGAATCAACGTCGTTTAAATCCTAAGATGAAGGATGTGGTAAGAAACGAGGTATTAAAACTCCTTGTTGCTGGCATTATTTATCCTATTCCTGATAGTATATGGGTTATCCCGGTGCATTGTGCCCCTAAGAAAGGAGGGATGACTGTTGTACCAAATGAAAATAATGAACTTATCCCTCAAAGAGTAGTGGTTGGTTATAGGATGTGCATTGATTTTAGGAAGGTTAACAAAGTTACTAAGAAAGATTATTATCCTTTGCCTTTTATTGATAAAATGTTAGAGAGGTTGTCTAAGAAACCTCATTTCTGCTTTCTTGATGGTTATTCTGGGTTCTCTCAAATTGCTGTTAGAAAGCCTGATCAAGAGAAAACAACTTTCACTTGTCCTTTTGGAACCTATGCTTATAGACGTATACATTTTGGTTTATGTAATGCTCCTGCTACTTTTCAAAGATGTATGTCTGCTATCTTTCATGGTTTTTTTGAACAAATTGTGGAAGTCTTCATGGATGATTTCTCTGTCTATGGAACTTCTTTTGATAATTGTTTACAAAATCTTGATAAAGTTTTGTAGATATGTGAGGAGACTAATCTTGTTCTTAACTGGCAGAAATGCCATTTTATGGTTAATGAAGGAATTGTACTTGGACATAAAATTTCTTAAAGAGGTATTGAAGTTGACAGAGCTAAAGTTGAAGCTATTGAGAAAGTGCCCTGTCCCAGGGATGTTAAATGTATTCGTAGTATTCTTGCTCATGCTGGTTTCTATAGATTTCTCTAAAATATCAAAGCCTCTTACTAATCTTCTTCAAAAAGATGTACCTTTTGTTTTTGATGAAGATTGTAAAGAAGCTTTTGAAATTTTAAAGAAGGCTTTAATATTTTCCCCTATTGTTCAAACCCCTGATTGGAATTTACCGTTTGAAATTATGTGTGATGCTAGTGATTGTGTTGTAGGTGTTGTTCTTGGACAACGAATAGATAAGAAGTTAAATGTTATTCATTATGCTAGTAAAACTCTTGATGTTGCTCAAAAGAATTATGCTACCACTGAGAAAGAGTTCCTAGCTGTAGTTTTTGCTTGTGAGAAATTTAGGCAGTATATTGTTGATTCTAAAGTTACTATTCATACTGATCATGTTGCTATTAAGTACCTTATGGAAAAGAAAGATGCTAAGTCTAGGCTTATTAGGTGGGTGCTTCTCTTACAAGAGTTTGATTTACATATTGTGGATAGGAAGGGTGCTGAAGATCCTGTTGCTGATAATTTGTCTAGATTAGAAAGTATCTCTTATGACCCTATTCCCTATAATGATAGTTTTCCTAATGAACAGTTGGATGCAATAAAAGTGATCTCTCAAGAGATTCCATGGTATGATGATTATGCTAACTTTATTGTTTCCCAGTATTTGCCTCCTACCTTTACAGCTCAGCAAAGAAGAAAATTCTTCTATGATTTGAGGCATTATTTTTGGGATGACCCACACTTATATAAAGAAGGTGTTGATGGTATTATGTGAAGATGTGTTCCTGAAAATGAAAAACAAGAGATATTGAGAAAATGTCATAGTAGTGCTTATGGAGGACATCACGCTGGAGATAGAGCTGCACATAAAGTTCTACAATCAGGTTTTTATTGGCCTACTATCTTTAAAGATGCTATAAAGTTTGTTTTATCTTGCGATCAATGTCAAAGGGTTGGAAATATTTCTAGACGTAATGAAATTCCTATGAATTATTCTCTTGTTATTGAACGGTTTGATTGTTGGGGTTTTGACTTTATGGGTCCTTTCCCTCCTTCACAGGGCTAAACTCATATTCTTGTTTCTGTTGATTATGTTACTAAACGGGTAGAAGCTATGCCTACTAAAAGTGATGATGGTGAAACCTCATTAAAATTCTTAAAGACATCATTTTCCTAGGTTTGATGTACCTAGATATCTTATGACTGATGTGGGTTCTCGTTTTATTCATGGTGGTTTTAGAAAGACTCTTGCTAAATATGATGTTAATCATAGAATTGCCTCACCCTATCATCCTCAAACTAGTGGGAAAGTAGAATTATCAAATAGAGAAATCAAATCTATCTTGCAAAAGACTGTTAACAAATCTAGAAAAAATTGGGCTAAGAAATTAAATGATGCTCTGTGGGCTTATAGAACTGCTTATAAAAATCACATGGGCATGTCTCCTTATAAGATGGTTTATGGAAAAGCTTGTTACTTTCCCCTAGAATTAGAACACAAAGCTTATTGGGCAGTGAAAGACCTAAATAGAGATTTTAAACTTGCTGGTGAGAAAAGGTTGCTTGACTTAAGTTCTTTAGTTGAATGGAGGAGTGAAGCATATGAAAATGCTAAGCTCTTTAAAGAGAAAGTTAAAAGGTGGCATGTTAAGAGAATTATTAAAAGAGAATTTCATGTTGGTGAGAAAGTGCTATTATATAGGTCTCGTCTCAGATTGTTTGCAGGAAAATTACTCTCGAGATGGGAAGGACCTTTTGTTATCGAAGAGGTATATCGTTTGGGGGCAATTAAAATTGTTTCCCTTGAAGACAACTCCTCACAAGTGGTGAATGGCCAAAGACTCAACAATTATATTTCTGGAGATCCTTATAATGAAAATGTTGATTGTATTCGAGCCATGATCCTAGAGGAATTCATTAAGAAGCATATTTCAGAGACTGCAGAGTCAGTTTTGAAATAGGTGTCAGTTTTGGTAAGAAAACGTTCGCGAAACATCTTCCAACTTTTATTTTTACTGTTTTTGGAAAATATGAAAAATTATGAGCCGGAAACGAGGCGGAGACGGAGCTAGAGGCTCCACACCATGGGGTGGCGCGGGCCCGCCCCTGGTCGTGCCAGCCTATGGTGTGGGAGCCCCGGAGCCCCTCTTCGACTCGTTTTCGACCTGGACTTTCCTTTCGTTCTGAAACTTTTTGCTATATAATCTCCCGGACCCCCCGAGGTCCGTATATCGTTTTCTCGTCGTGTTTCTGTTTCGAGTTCTGCCATATTACATCTTCAGATCTAGAGCAACAATGGCCTCTCCTGGATCTCCCAAAGACAGTTTCTTTGAGAACGTCGTCAACCCGTACATGAATGAGTTGAAGATGCATCCCAAGGAATTGCTGCTCAAGGACGGGAAGGTGCAGATTGAAGATGTTCGGGGCCCTGGAGGAGAAGGCAGTCTGGAAGCTAGGATGGAAGAACTGGAGCAAGAAGTTTTTAGGTACAAGAAGAGGCGGAGCGTGAAGTTGAGATCATCGACATGATAAAGACAGAACAAATCGTTGAATACAAGAGGGAGAATTTGAAGCTTTGGGAGGAGATTTTCTCACTCACCAAGACCACAAATGATTTGCAAGCACAACTCTATGATGTGCAGAACCAAAACTATGAGTATCAGAACAATTTTAAACGTATAAGCTCTGCTGCTAGTTTCAGGATGATGGAGACGAGGACATCATTTGTGGATGGAGAGCCTTTACCTTGGAAGACCGAGAATGAGAAGGATTCACCACCACCACCGAAGAATTGATTCGTCATTGGTTTTGGCATCCCCTCGGCTTGTTCCAAGCTTTGGGGAGTGCCACGGTATCACATCACTATCTTTCATCTTTTTACTTTTTCAGTAGAGTCATATCATGAGTAGAGAAGTTATCGTATAGGATGGTTTGCACTATGGAAGTGTCTCTCCTTAGTTGGTTATCATTGTATCCGTTGGTGTGATTTGCTGGTTTGAAATATTAATGAGAAGTTTCATCATTTACTTTATGCACACGTTATTTTAGTTTTCAATTTCTATCATATAGTTTATCTTGTTATTAGTATTTGGTATCACTCTAGAGATCATCAAGTTAATCAGTTGGTTTTGGCAAACTTAGCTTGGGTCAGCAGAAATAATAATTTGAGATGCTAGTATAAGAAAGAGAAATTTGCCTTTTAGCTCATAAACTTAGTATTAAATGAACATTGCATGTTTGGTTTCATTATATGTATATATTTTTGTTTTCCTTCAACTCTTATGCTTGCTACCCAGCCTTGCCAGCCAAAAAAACCTGTGCTGTGAGGGAATTCTTCTCGTGCATCCAAACCTTAAACCCCAAAACCTTGCCCTCTGTGTCCACCATACCTTCCTACATGTGGTATTTCACCGCCACTCCAAGTAAATTGCTCATGTGCTACCTTGAAAACTTTCAAATTATCCCTGTTTTGTGTTCCCGTTATAGCTCATGAGGACGCAAATAGAGAATCTTTATCTCACTTGTTGATTGGACTCACACACCTGGACTAGTGGCTTCATTCGCTTATCCAAATGCTAGAAGAGTTGGTAGCGGGGTTCCCAGACCCAAATAATATTACAAATTCTCTTCACTCTTTTTGCCCCTGATTTATCAGTCAAAGCATAATTGTGTAAACAAAGGAGAAAGAGGGATGACCTTCTATACCAGTTGCATCCTTCTATGGGAGCCGATCTTGAGAGTCTAGTTGTCTTGTGACGTACCGTATTTTTTGTTTGCCATTCGTTGACATAAACATACACCTCTCTTAAAAATGTTTTTTATATCTTTGTTTAATAAAATAAAAGCTCTAGCACACGAGTGATCCATGCTTCCCTCTGCGAAGGGCCTTTCTTTTACTTTTATGTTGAGTCTCCATCTTCTAACTTAATGCACAGTTGAGAGAGCATTTTTGCCATTCTGAAATTTATGTGCATTTGTCCCAGAAACATTATTAATTGATTCATGATGTGTTATTGCTTGTTCTCTAATTATTTGTTCTATTCTTCCTCATGAACTTTGAAGGTGTCCTGACATTTATGGTTTATCCGAACAAATGACATGTGGGAAGTTTGCCACCCTTCGAATATTATCCGAACAAATGACATGTGGGAAACAATAACAAAACAACATGGAACATCAGAAATTAAGGATACGTCTATGACGTATCAACATCCCCAAGCTTAGTTCCTACTCATCCTCGAGTAGGTAATGATAAAAACACAATAATTTCTGAGGTGACGTGCTACCAACATAAAATTGATCATCAAAATGTAAAAGCATAAGTAAGCTGAGATCGTAGAACTTCAACACAATCATGATAAATAAAACTTTAATAATAAAGCATAGCAAACACTTTCCATCATTAGAAGTAACTCAAATAAAAGATCATGAATTACCATGCAAAGAAAGATATACGTTTGTTTCAAGTATAGAGAAAGCATGTGAAAGTGATATTTCGCTAGTCCTTAAAAATGAGGCAAACCATAAATGTCAGGACACCTTCAAAGTTCATGAGGAAGAATAGAACAAATAATTAGAGAACAAGCAATAACACATCATGAATCAATTAATAATGTTTCAGGGACAAATGCACATAAAACTCAGAATGGCAAAAATGCTCTCTCAACTGTGCATTATGTTAGAAGATGGAGACTCAACATAAAAGTAAAAGAAAGGCCCTTCGCAGAGGGAAGCATGGATCACTCATGTGCTAGAGCTTTTATTTTATTAAACAAAGATATAAAAAAACATTTTTAAGAGAGGTGTATGTTTATGTCAACGAATGGTAAACAGAAAATACAGTACGTCACAAGCCAACTAGACTTCACAAGAGCGGCTCCCATAGAAGGACACATTTGGGTAGAAGGTCATCCCTCTTTCTCTTTTGTTTACACAATTATGCTTTGACTGAGAAATGAGGGGCAAAAATAGTAAAGAGAATTTGTGTTATTAATGGTTGGCTGGGCACCCCGTTGCCAGCTCTTCTATCATTGGATAAGCGAATGAAGCTACTAGTCCATGGTGTGAAAGTCCAATCAACAAGTGAGATAAAGATTCTCTATTTACGTCCTCATGAGCTAAAACATGAGCACAAAACAAGAGTAATTTTGAAAGTTTTAAAGGTAACACATGAGGAATTTACTTTAGAGTGGCGGTTAATTACCACATGTAGGTAGGTATGGTGGACACAATGAGAAAAATTTGGTTTTTGGGAGTTGGATGCACGAGTAGAGCTCATACTCAGTACAGGTGGAGGCTAGCAAAAGACTGGGAGCGACAAATCAAGAGAGCATAAGAGCCATAATCATGCATAGCGACATAAACATCACTAATCAAAGCATAAGTGGTACCACAAATTCAAAAACTAAATGATCATGGAGGCTATTCGTGACTGGTTCATAGTCATAAACATGGTGTGAGCATGCGCCAAGTCAACCAAATAAAACATTCAAAGGAGAACACCATAAATTTATGCTTCAATATGACAAGAACAACTCTTGATTCTTTCAATGGCACATTAAACACTCTCAAATATTTGAGGCTAATCATGCAACTCAATAAACACAAGGATTTAAAACTAAAATAACATCTAGCATGATATAAAAAAGTTCTAGCCACAGTCTATACAAGCTTCTACTTGCACCGCTAAAAATTCTACCTCAAGCAGCAGTTTCTTTTCCCGACAAGCACCATACAAAACATGCTTTAACAAAAACTCTCTAAATTATACAGAAAGAAAACATGAGAGGACTCAAAAAACACTACTAAAACTAACATCTCTGAATAAGAGATGCAATGAAAACGAGAGCTAAACAGGAATTTTTGCAGTAACTAGAAGAAAAACTAAGAATACTAGCATAGCGAGTATTCAAATGAAAAAGCGGAGCGTGTCTCTCTCCCAAACAAGTATTCTAGGTAAAATTATATTATTGCAGAAAGGAAAAAAATTAAAACAAAAGAAAATAAAAGAAAACAAAAGAAAAACAAAGAAAAACAAACAGACGCTCCAAGTAAACTTCATATGATGTGACCGAATAAAAATATAGTTTCACGAGAAGTGACCTGATAGATAGTTGATGAAGAAGGGGATGCATTGGGCATCCACAAGCTTAGATGCTTAAGTCTTATAAAAATATGCTTGGATGAACCACGGGGGCATCCCCAAGCTTTGATCTTGCCCTCTTCTTGATCACATATATCACCTCTTCTCTAGACACTTGAAAACTTCCTTCACACCATACTCAAACAGTAATTCGCATTAGAGGGTTCGTGCAAAAAATAAAAATCCATTGGTTCTGTATGACACAAGTGCTATTGATACATTTAAACATTAGCTACAGCCACTGATGTTTCGGGAAGCAAATAAATCCACCTGACATCGCAAAAGAGCAAATGCAAGAAAAATGGCAGAATCTGTCAAAACCAGAACTGTCTGTAAAGACGAATTTTTTCGGGGAACTTGCGTTGCTCATATAAAAAAAACTTAAAGTACGGAAAAGTTGTGGAATTAGCTGAGGAAAAAGAACAAAACATTTCATATCTTCCAGGATTTTATACGATTGCTTACGGTGGACAGCAGAAATCTGTTTCCTGCGCAGAAATCCGAAAACCAACTCCAACTCTCGTCAGAAACCTTACTTGGCACTACTAAAACATGAAAATAAAGATACAAAGGATTTGATCCAGAAGGATACAACCCCTTGACTCAAAGAAAACATAGAAAAAAAAAGCAAAAATAAAACCATGGGTTATCTCCCAAGAAGTGATTTTCTTTAACACCTTTTAGCTAGGCCCAAAAAGTGGAATCAAGTATTTTCAAGTGAAGAAGATGCTCACATAAGAAATATTAATTAAGCAAAAGAGAGAATCAAGCAGAAAGTGTAAAACAAATTTAAGTCTAACGCACTTCCTATGCATAGGAATATTGTAAAGAAATAAATCGAAAAATCTCAAACTAGAAATCATGGGAAGGTAGAACAAGAGCAACTTCAAAACTTTCAACACAAACGGAGGTGTTTTAGTAACATGAAAATTCCTACAACCATATTTTCCTCACTCATAATAATTTTCAGTAGCGTCATAAACAAACTCAACAACATAATTATCACATAAAGCATGTTTGTCATGGTCTAAAAGCACACAATTCATATCCAGCTCAAAAATATTGGGATCAAAATTTAAAATTAACTCCTCTTTTTTCCCAATTTTAGCAATAGCAAAGCAAGATGATTGATCACTCATAAATGGTATAGGACACATTATATAAATCCTATTTTCAGTAGCATTATAATTTATAACATCAAGTAACATAGGACCATCATCAAGAGCATTATCATATAAATTTTGTAAACAAACTTCCTCATTATCAGGTGCTCTAGAAAATTTATATGATAATGCTCTAGATGATGGTCGTATGTTACTTGATGTTATAAATTATAATTCTACTGAAATAATATTTCTATAATGTGTCCTATACCTTTTATGAGTTATCTATCATCTTGTTTCGCTATTGCTAAAAGTGGGAAAAAGAGGAGCTGGTTTTAAATTTTGATCCCACTATTTTGGAGCTTGATATGAATTGTGTGCTTTTAGACCATGACAAACATGATTTATGTGACAATTATTTTGTTGAGTTTCTTCATGATGCTACTGAAAATTATTATGATACAGGAAAATATGGTTGTAGGAATTTTCATGTTACTAAAGCACCTCTCTTTTTGTTAAAAGTTTTGAAATTGCTCTTGTTCTACCTTCCCATGATTTCTAGTTTGAGTTTCTTTAATTTATTTATTTACAAGATCCCTACGCATAGTAAGTGGGTTAGACTTAATTTTTTTTTATACTTTCTTCTTGATTCTCTGTTTTTCTTAATTCATATTTCTTATGTGAGCATCTACTTGATTCCATTTTTTCTGGGCCTATCTAAAAGGCGTTAAAGAAAAGCACTTCTTGGGAGATGACCCATGGTTTTATTTTTGCTTTGTTTTTCTATGTTTTCTTTAAGTAAAGGGGTTGTACACTTATGTAGAAAATCCTTTTTATCTTTATTTTCATGTTTTAGTTGTGCCAAGTAAAGTTTCTAGCGAAAGTTGGAGTAGGTTTTGGATTTCTGCGCAGGAAACAGATTTCTGTTGTCCACCGTAAAAAATCGTATAAATTCCAGAAAGATAAAAATGACCTAAAACTTTTTGTGCTTATTCCTCAGATAATTCCAAAACGTTTTCATTATTTATGTTTTTCAATATGAGCAACATAAGTGCCCCGAAAAAATTCGTCTTTACAGACTGTTCTGGTTCTGCAGATTCTGCCATTTTTCTTGCATTTGCTCTTTTACTATGTCAAGTGGATTTCTTTGCTTCATGAAACATTAGTGGCTGTAGCTAATATTTAAAATTATCAATAGAACTTGTTCCCATGCAGAACACGTGGATTTTTGATTGTTGCACTAACCCTCTAATGTGAATTACTTTGAGTGTGGTGTGAAGGAAGTTTTCAAGGGTCAAGAGAAGAGGGTGATATAATATGATGAAGAAGAGTGCAAGGTCAAAGATTGTGGATGCCCCCCGTGGTTCATCCAAGAAAATTATAATAAGACTCAAGCATCTAAGCTTGGGGATGCCCAAGGCATCCCCTTCTTCATCAACAATTTATCAGGTCACTTCTAGTGAAACTATATTTTTATTCGATCACATCATATGAGCGTCTGTTTGTTTTTATTTTGTTTTCCTTTATTTTATTTTGTCTTAATTGCTGCAATAATATAGTTGGAACCTAGAATTATTTGTGTGTGAGAGAGACACGCTACGATTTTTCGTTTGAATACTCGTTATGCTCGTATTCATAGTTTTTCTTCTAGTTGCTGCAAAATTCCTGTTTAGCTCCTGTTTTTCTTGCATATCTTATTCAGAGATGTTAGTTTTAGTAGAATTATGTTAGTACTCTCTTGTTTCATTTCTTCATCTCTTGGAGAGTTTTTGTTTAGTAAAAAATGCTTGGTGTTGGGAAGCAGTACTACAATTGTCGTGCTTATAACGGTGCAAATAGAAGCTTGTATAGACTGTGGATAGAATTTTTCATGTCATGCTAGATGTTATTTTAATTCTAAAGCCTAGTAGTTATTTTTGTAGCATGACTTTTCTTAAATAGTTGAGAGTGTTTAATGTGTCTTTGAAAGAATCATGAGTTGTTCTTGTCATATTGAAGCATAAATTTGTGGTGTTCTCCTTTGAATGTTTCATTTGGTTGACTTAGCGCATACTCACACCGTGTTTATGAATACAAAATAGTCACTTATAGCCTATATGATGATTTAGTTTTTTAACTTGTAGTACCACTTATGCTTTGATTAATGATGTTTTTGTCGTTATGCATGATTATGGCCATTATGCTCTCTTGATCTGTCGCTCCCATTCTTTTGCTAGCCTCCACTTGTACTGAGTATGATCTCTACTCGTGCATCCAATTCCCAAAAACCAAAGTTTGCTAAATGTGTCCACCATACCTACCTACATGTGGTATTTAACTGCCACTCCAAAGTAAATTTCTCATATGTTACCTTTAAAACCTTCAAAGTTACTCCTGTTTGTGCTCCTGTTTTAGGTCATGAGGATGTAAATAGAGAATCTTTATCTCACTTGTTGATTGGACTTTCACACCCTGGACTAGTGGCTTCATTCACTTATCCAACTGATAGAAGAGCTGGCAGCGGGGTGCCCAGCCCCAAATTAATACAATAAATTCTCTTGACTACTTTTGCCCTTGATTTATCAGTCAAAGCATAATTGTGCAAACAAAAGAGAAAGAGGGATGACCTTCTACCCAGATGCGACCTTCTATGGGAGCCGCTCTTGTGAAGTTTAGTTGGCTTGTGACGTACAATATTTTATGTTTACCATTCATTGACATAAGCATACACCTCTCTAAAAATATATTTTCAATACCTCTGTTTAACAAAATAAAAGCTCTAGCACATGAGTGATCCCTGATTCCCTCTCTGAAGGGCCTTTCTTGTACTTTTATGTTGAGTCTCCATCTTCTAACTTTATGCACAGTTGAGAGAGCATAGTTGCCATTCTGAGTTTAATGTGCATTTGTCCCAGAAACATTATTAATTGATTCATGATGTGTTATTATTTGTTCTCAAATTATTTTTTCTACTCTTCCACTTGAACTGTGAAAGTGTCCTAGCATTTATGTTTTGCCCCACTCTTAAGGACAAGCGAAATATCACTTTGCTATGTTATCTCTATGCTTGAAACAAATGTATATCTTTCAACTGCATTATTATTCATGATCTTTTGTTTGAGTTACCTTTCATGATGCAAAGTGATTGCTATGTTTTATTGTCAGAATTATATCTATCATGCTTGTGTTAAAGTTCTATTATCTCACCTATGCTTATGCTTTTAAAATTTAGATGATCAAGTTTATGTTGGTAGCGTGTCACCTCAGGAATTATGTGTTTTTATCGTTTACCTACTCGAGGACGAGTAGGAACTAATATTGGGGATGTTGATATGTCATAAAGGTATCCTTAATTTCTTATGTTCCATGTTGTTTTCATGCCATATGCTACATGTTTTACTTACACTTTATGGCATTTTTATCAATTTCCCTAGACTAACCTATTGATAAGATGCCACATAGCCAGTTCCTCTTTTCTACTGTTTTTTAGTTTCAGAAAATTTGTTCTGCAAATATTCTCGGAATTGGAAAATTTGAAGCCCGAGAGTCTTAGAATCCCCGAAGGTTCCACGGAGTCCCGGAGAGGCCCACATGAGGGCCACATGGGGGCCACACCATAGGGTGGCGCCCCCCGGCCGCCCCAGGGGTGATGTGGGCCCCTTGGGCGCCCACCGCCATCGCCTTTTCGCCCATATATTCCCCCCGATGCGTGAACCCTAAAAATATACCACTTCTCCATGAAAAACACCCGAGGCCTCCGTCATCGTCAACCCGAGATCGAGAGGGTTCTGGAGTTATCCCCGGCACCCTGCTAGGAGAGAAAATCATCACCAGAGGACTCTACACCACCATGCCCGCCTCCAGAGTGATGCGTGAGTAGTTCATCCTTGGACTACAGACCATAGCAGTAGCTAGATGTTGTTCCTCCTCTTTATGCCTCATGTTTAGATCTAGTGAGCTGCCTAACATGATCAAGGCCATCTTATTGTAATGCTACATGTTGTGTTTGCTGGGATTTGATGATTATTGAATGCTATGTCTCTTGATTATCAATCTGTCATGTTGTCTTCATGTGTATGTTATTTATGATCTTGCATGCTCTCCGTTGTTAGTAGATGCTCTGGCCAAGTAGATGCTAGTGACTCCAAGAGGGAGTATTTATGCTTGATAGTGGGTTAACGCCTCCTTTGCATCTGTGCTCGAGTGACAGAAATGTGACGGACGAAGGATGTGATGTTGCCATTAGGGAGAAAACAATGATGTTTACTTTGTTTATGTTTTTTACATTACACACTTTGCTTACAGCGATAATCTGTTGCTTGCAACTTAATACCCAACGTTTGTTCGGATAATAGTCGGAGGGTGGATTATTAGTCATACATGCAGTTGGATAACGGTCTATGTATCTTGTTGTAATGCCCACATGAATCTCATAGTAATCATTATTTCATGCATGTTTCATAATCTATCAATTGCCCAGCTGTAATTTGTTCACCACACATGCTAGCTATGTTTTATGGAGAGACACCACTAGTGAATTGTGGACCCCGGTCCATTTCCTCATTCTGATAATACAACCACTTCTTCCACTGTTTTCACACTGCTACTGTTGTTTTCATATTGTTCTCATAATGTTTTCCACACCATACGTTTAACCTCTTTGTGTTCAGCAAAACCGTTGAGATTGACAACCTCACTATTTCATTGGGGCAAAGTGGATTGATTGTGTTGTGTAGGTTCCACGTTGCTGCTGAACCGGTAGTACGCCCTACCATCTCAGCTGTATAAACCTTCGGAAGTTGCTTCTTTCTCCTACTGGTGGATTCAACCTTGGTTTCTTTCTGAGGGAAACTTGCTACGGTGCTCTCCATACCTTCCTCTTGGGGTCTCCCAACGAACGTGTGTTACACGTGCACCAGTGTTCCCAAGACAGTTGTGTTGAATCGAGACGTGAACTTCACCTCCTACTTTTGGAAGACATTGATAGCAAAGATGGGCGTCAAGTTGCTCTTCTCCACTGCCTATCACCTGCAAACTGATAGCCAAACTGAAGTGGTGAATCGCACGCTATCTACACTTCTACGCGTATTGATCAAGCCGAATCTGAAAAATTGGGAGGAATGCATTCCCCACACAAAGTTCGCCTACTATCGAGGACAACATCAAGCTACAAAGTGGATCACATTCTAGATAATCTATGGATTCAACCCCAACACTCTTGGCATCCTACCAGTGCCTTTCCATGGGCAAGTGAACATGAACTTCGACAAGCGCATCGACTACATCAAGAAACTTCATGAGTCCACTAGAGCTACACTTGAGAAGAACTACGAGCACCTTGCCAACAAGGTGAACAAGAGCAAGAATCCCATTGTATTCAACAAAGGAGACCTTGTTTGGCTACACCTCTGCATGGACCACTTTCAACAAGAGCGAAATTTCAAGCTCAAGACAAGAGGTGATGGCCCCTTCAAGATTATCAAGCGCATCAACGACAGCGCCTACAAGCTTGATTATCCACCATCCAAGTACCTTATACACAACTTCTTCAACGTGCGAGACCTATCTCCCTTCCATGGAAGTCCAAGCGATGCAAATGATCATGAATCATGGACGAACCTTTTCGAAGGGGGGGAGATAATGCAGCCAACCTATTCCACCATGCATTTCCACAACAACCAATGTACCGATGACAAGAGCACTAGCCAAAGCTATGCAAGACAAGATGAACTCGCTCCTAGCCCTCTATGATCTCAATGACTTGGTGAACGGTTCGCTACCTCATGCGGATCTACTTTGCATCCTCAGGTGTGACCTCTAAGATGGCCCCAATGATGTGCTGGACGAGGCCAAAGATGGACCCAAGAATAATGGAGAAGATGACCAAGACAAGAAGCTGGCTGAAGCTGTCCAAACCGGAGTCTCCGCCCTACACACACCGGAGTCTCCGGACCACCCTCGAGCTCCTCGTGCTGCCATTTGGGCCGACTCGCGGATGCCCTGTCCAGAGTATGACCGGAGTCTCCACCCCTCGCGCCAAAGAACAAAGTCTCCGCCCCAAGGACCGGAGTCTCCGCCCTAGCACTGCACCCTGTCAACCGGGCCACCTTGCAGATGCCCTGTCCGAAGTATCCCGGAGCAAGACCGGAGTCTCTGCCCAGAAGCCTCCAAGCTGGAGTCTTCGCGCCATTGAGACCAGAGTCTCCAGGGTATTGACTGTCTACGCAGAATTGGTCCAAAATGACCATGTAACTCCTCCCATGCCCCTAGTTTATTAATAGATACCCCTCCATCCAAATTAGGGTTAGATGAGATTTGAGACTTGATTTGAGAGTTCAGACTCCTCTAACTTTCTCTTAGGAGGATACTTCTAGTGTGTAAATAGGACCGCACCAAGTCTACCCCAATTACTCTCGTTTTTGGAATGTATCAAGGCTACTCCAAAATTGCCGTCCTTTCCCCTTGGGATTCTGTCGGCGTTCTCCCAATCTTTCTCGACTGGCCCTCGAGGATCTATTGGTGCGGTGGACCAACCATAGGGTTGAATTGATTCCAATCAAGGTGAGTTAGAGTTGGTTGTTTCCTGGAGGCGACCATGGGTTTAGTTGTCTGGTTTTGAATCTTCTAGTTTGCACTAATTATCCAGTTACTTGTTCTTGGTGCTCTTGCCTTTTCCCCTTCGGTGTTTCGTGAAATCCGGCCACTCCTGCAGTAAACCCCTACATAAGAGGGCCTTTGTTTCTACCCCCCAACCGGCGCTCTAAGGCAAGCCCCTCTACCTCCACATCCCCTCAGACAGTTAGGGATAGGAACAATGCCTTCGTAGATGACAGAAAACCCTCGACGCCATGGGTTGTGTCGGAGGGGGCAGTGAGTGCAGCACCGTGGGATCCATGCTGGGTCTGCTCCAACAAGGGGTAGCGGCGAACGAGGAGCCGGGGTTGAGGCGACATACTGGGAGGGGAGGTTTTTTTGTGCAGTTGGTAGCTGGACTTGTTAGGAAGAAGAAATGAGAAAAAGAGAGGAAAAATATAAGAGAGAAAAAAAAGACCCAATGACAATGGGCATGCTAATAAATCAAGTAATCTATGATACTATTTCTGTGATATTTTACATTATAAAGATAATAACATAGACTAGTATCATATATAACACTATTTTAAATTACTCCCCACTATGACCATCCTAATGCTTTCTTCGAATTTAGATTGTAAAGCCACTCTAACTTACTATCCCTGGTTCTTGTGAGTAATCATGTGGTTTCCCATCCCGATATGTTCTTTCTCTTCTCCTCACATGAGTATTTTTTTTCTTCTCTTGACACGATTTCATAAGTAAAACGTTGAATTGGCGGTCTAATTAATAGATGAAGAGAGAGTTGTTTCATGTAGTGGTATAGCTAGCTGATGTGGTACCCAAAACCACCTGAATGCAAAATCTCCCACGTCTTTAACGCCTTTTTTGATTCAAGAATTCGATAGGAAATTTAAAAGATTTGAATCCTTAGGATTTTTTCGGCAGAGAATTGCATTGCACTATGTTCCGAAGGAAAATTTCCATCCACTCAAACCTTATGTTGCAATTTTTTTTATTTTTCCTACGTTCAAACACTTCTTGACAAAACTTTCCTGTAGGCAATTATTTAACTGGAGATGACAGTTTAATCCTACGTTTTATAAGAACCCGCATTGGCACTGGCCTAATTAATCTTATTGGCCCCATCAAATTGTTCCCATAACTTTACAATTCCTAATAACACAGGGTGTAGTACAAAGGACATCTGATGTCCAGATCTTGCTACCGGTCCGGCTGAAGCATTGCAATCGGAAATTCTAGTGGCCACACTGATTTTAATTTATTTTCGCGTAAAACACACTAGGAGTAATTTCTTCACCAAACTTTGCACTTAATTATAAATCTTAAATGCGTTTGTTGACAAACTATTTCAGAATTTTTTGGTTACTTTACTTTTTTTTCAAATTTCGAGAAGAATATAAGCTCAGGAGCTGAATTAAATTTCCGTTAAGTTGGTCATAATTGGCGATTGTCTGATATCGAGTAAGTGATGACATAACTTAGACGGCTGGTCAGATTAAATCAAATAGCGAAAGTACGTAAACATACATATGCGCCCGTACCTTTTTGCAGGTGATATATATCTACATACCATGTACTAAAAGGATATAAAAAAACCTATTTTTTGCGAAAAGAACCCTCATTGAAGGAAGAAAATTGCAATTCATACTAAAGAAATCACTAAGCAAGATACCAACGCTGTCACTCGCCCTCGACACCCATAGCGGCCATCCAAAAAAAAGATATACCCCATTTTTTAACCAAGTTTGATGCGGCCCCGTCGTTGTTGAAAGAATCAGATCGGGATAGCACCCAGACACGTCATGAAACTCCACGCCTAACACCCCGCTCGATGACCGAGGAGGAGGAGGAAAGTAGACATGCTAGCTTCAAACCATGAACCCATTACATTATTCACGATCTTCCAACTTCCACTATCTAGAAGACAGTCTGCACGCGCCCTTGGACAACCTCCCGAGCTCTGCTCCGATGCTGGAACGAGCGCTGTTACAATGCGTTGTTACAACGACGAAGCCCAAGGACACAAGTCCACCACAAGGATGTTGTCTCCTCCACGTCATTCCGGCTTCAACATACTATTACCTAGATCCATTGCCGTGTATGGAGTAGAACACTGAAAGATCGAGAGTGTTAACTAGAGGGGGGCGGGGTTGAATAGGTTAATTACAAATTTTACTTTTTTTGATTAAGGGTTATTGCTCAAATATAGATTGTCTAGATTATGCAACTATGTGAACAATCCTATAAAATGAGCAAACAATACTACTACAAGATAATTAAGTAACTAAGCTAGTAGCAATAAGTAACAGGTTTTATTTCAGTGCCCTCCCTTTCAACAGGGAATTAAATCTAATAAAATATTCCTTTTGCATGATAAAACCCTAGAAACCCCCTTCATCATGTTTAGGGCTCTATTTCAGTGCATTAACTTGTCATTCATACATATTGCGCATTGCATTATGCTATGTGTTGAATGTTATCTTTCTTTCCGGTGTTTGTTCTTCTCGGTAGAACGCGACTCGGAAGAGAAGATCGACAACGCCATTGAAGAATACTTGGTCCTAACCGATCAAGCCAAGAACTTATTCCAAAAGATCTATTTATTGGTTTTCTTATAAGGAAGGCAAGCATAACCTCTTACCCACTCATATATGTTTTCGAATGACTTTTGATTCTCGTACATTGCATTCGATTCCAATTTATTTGGTGTTAGTAGATCGAGTTCTCTTATATGTTTCATAGCCTATATAGCCTTATCCAGTGCTCCTAGCCGCCATAAGTTTGGTTGTGTGCATCTCTTGAGCCTCATATTGTTTTCGCTTAGCCATACATGTTTTTTTAGCTCTGCTCCATATGATTGATGAATCAGAGTTGCGAGAATCTAGTACGATATGATGACGTGAAAAGATGATTATTGTGTGATTAACTTGATTAAGGCTTAGATGGGAGGCCACTTAGGAAGTGGTTGTTAGTCCTATAATTGCTGACTAGGAGCTAAGGTCTCGGGCGGAAGCCAAGACTGAGCATGCAACCACACGTGGGGCCTAACAGACCGCGCTCAACCAACTAACTTGTTTGGATTTTGGCTTCATTCATGAGTCACGTAGCTCGAGATTTCCATTCGGCAACGCAAATAAAACTTTTAAAATATTTTGAAAAAAATGCTCCGCCTAGGGCGTGTCCGGGGCCAAGTGATGGACGTACACGGATCTTGTCCCCGCTTCACAGAGACAGGTGCCATCAGGAGGATGGCCAACTCACTATTGACGGGGTGGCCCTGTATTGGGTTGACTCATGGATAGGGTCGAGCAAGGTAAAGTTCGTGGCCAACCACCCTCTTTCGGCACATCGTCAGAAGTGTGACAATTGCTTGGCATTAAGAGTCAGATGATATGTGTGGTTAAAGTGTACATCTCTACAGGGCAATCTTTTCAAGAAGTCAGATCCACAATTAAGGACGATTTGGTGAATGCGGAGACCATAGATAACTCGAACCTTATAAAAGTTGTTGGCAACGAATGAAGGGTGCCTCCTTGGAGATGCCGAGAGGGGTGAACCTTGTAGCATAAAGTACTTAAGAATGAGAATGAGTTGATGGAATGAAAGATGATGAGTTTAGTAGTTGAGTAGCCTTCTCATCCGTTTTGAAAACACTCCATGATACGTGCTATTCTTTCTCGATTTGGAAAACAAAGATTGCTTTACGCAAATTAACCTTCATAAAACCCTTTGTGAAAACATAGATATATAATAGGTTTACTAAATCTTGTTGAGTACCTCTTGTACTTAGGTTTGCTTAAATTTGGTTCAGGTGAAGTTCTCACTCCAATTGTGATTTTGACATGGATGTCAACAAGTGGTTTGGTGTTCCTAGGTGGCAGCCTGCAATCTGTATTATGGGTTTGTATATGTTGCTTATGTTTGGACTCTTAGTCCTTTTGCAGTCTTGTTGAATAGCAACATAATTTTTCTTTCGATGTTTGCTGTACTATTGGGTTATCTCACATGTGTTGGTCATGTGACCTCTGCGTGTAATGCTATACTATAGTAAGTTTCGTATAGTAAACTTTCAAGTCTAGATTACTGATTTAATCGGATGTTGGTTTTGAGCCCATGGTTACGTAGATTTGGCTATGCCTATGTTGACCATCATAGTCGAGGGATTGTGTGCCAATGATCCATTCCGAGCACGCCTAACGATGTTTATCCGGCCTGGGATTGGTACTCGGTAGCCCTTGAAGTGCCTTGCCCTTCGTGTGAACCATAGCATTTCTATCTAGCCTTGGTCCCGTTCCGTCAACTTCATAAGACTGATGGGCTCTTTGATATGCATATCTGGTTATGACTAGCATGGACACAAGGCACAGTAGTACGTAGGTGTTTCTGGCTTGCACGCATGTGCTTCCGGCCTATCTATCGTTGTGTGCTATGGCCGGGACTGGTAACCTTGAAGCCCTTGTGGGTGCATGACTAGGAGCGCATATCATTTATATATAACTCTGGGTCCTAGGTCCGACGGGTAATGGTAACAAATCAGTACTGCCTATAGGAAAACCTTACTGCTTGGTCGATGTTGAGTCTAGTGTTTGTGAAAACTATTTTTAACGTACAAATGAGTTGTGAAAACCTTGTTATGATTATTTTTACTCCTTATCTGGTATCTCTCTAAATCCGAGTCACCTTACCTTGTTTTGATTTGAAAAGGTTTTGTTATCTCTTCTAGTCATTCAAAACCGAGATGCCTTCTTTGGCACGACGTCTTTTACCCAAGTTGACCTAGTGTTGAGTTTCTAGAGTCGTGTGTGTCCCATACTCCATTATCTCCTGGTTCAATTGGGATATTCCTTTCCATCATAATCTCTCAAAGTTATGTGGATTCCATATTCTCAAGTTCTAAAGTCTCAAATCAAGAACATCTAGATTTCCCTTTGTCTCGAATGTATTATTTTTTACTTTCTGAGATACTTTCTAAGTTAGGTATAACTTTTGAAAGATACTTCTTGATCCCTACTTGTAGTTTCCTTCAAGTCACTCAAAAAGGAGTTACTCTGTTCTCTAGGTTTCTAACCCTTGGACTTGAACCGAAGGTCCCAAAATGTGCTGAATTTGGCGGGTTGAAACATGTGGTTTTTATAACCATGTTATGCTCACGCTATCAGTACATCATTCTGACCTTTAACCCAAGACCCATTTCGTTACAGCCCGAGGAACATTTTATACCTCGGGATGGCTAGGTAAATCCAACTCGCAGAGCCATAGGTGTTCCTATGGAATCAAAGGTTATCACAACAAGAGTGTTCTTTATGATTTCCTCATCTATGTTCTTGACTCTGCCTCTCTCTTTAGCATGGGTTTTACAAAAGAGTATTACCCCATGCATCCACCGTGATGTCAGGATTCTCCTGAACACGTTCTACTTTTCAATTGCATTTCGAACTTTTTCCGTTAATTGGAAACCAAATTGCATATGTGTGTTGTAGTATTCTGATTCATTTGCTCTTATGTTTCGTCAAAACATTCCACATTGGAATGTGAGGAGAAACAAACTCCAGTACCTCGTTCATCTTTAGGTACAGGTCAAAATTTTGTAATTCGCGGACTAAAGAAGCTTCATTAGTTTCTGTTATGTTCCACCTTTGAGTATCACACTCTTTCATATCAAGAGGTCGAAATGAGTTCCATGACCTTATTGATGAAGTGATGCTCTTACATGTCTTTACTCATGCTCCTTCCAAGCTTCAATGCTCGATAATGTTGGGTGTGTATATTGACGTGTGTATCAGTTATTCTTAGCAATTCCTATTGCTTTGAAAAATCTAAGGAACACATGTATCCTTCTTAGCACTATTGCTTACCCAGTCTCTAATGAAAGTTGAGTGTGTTACCAAATATTTTCATTCTGGTGCACATTCTCGGTTGGAGAGTTAGGTTCACGCCTAAGTTCTCAAGACCATATCGGTTGCTTTGGAAAGTAGGACCCCTTTCGAAATCCGAGACATATCTGTGGGTTGTGATACTCTAGATGTCTTTCCAGAAATATCACCAGGTTGTTACCTGACCGTGATGTCCAACCAAGGGGTAATTTTACCTACTCCTTTATCCAAGAAACTTTGCTGGATACCCTGGACTAGTTGGTTGAGCTTAAACAACAACTTGGAGAGTTGCAAGATAATAGCTCTGCCTACCTAGTTTCTTCACAATGGGATGTCTAGTTCTGTTCGTATTGAAGTAGGATAGTATCTCCTTCATGGACATGCTATCATTCTATCCTTGGTTTGATTTGCGCTATCCTCAAATCAACTCAGATTCAAGGACGATCTTGTTGGTGTTTCTACTCATGGTGTTTCACCTAACTTTCCATTCATGTCCTCTATTCCAACCATTATTTTTCCTCATTCATCTATAATATGAATCTCAAAGCTTTGAGTATCTTGATAAGAGCGGTGTTGATCCCATCGACAACATTCATAACTATTCCAAGTTGCAAGAGGTTCATGTTGAACAAATGGCACTAGTGTTCGAAACTTTTGAGAACCATCCTTGTGTCATTATGAAGTTGTGCTCTAGATCTTTGAAGTGACTTACTCTGTTTCATGTGCTTATGGTGAAATTTGTCGTTGTGGATCCAAGTGAAGTTTTTCTTGTTCTCTCGGGAACAATCCCTAGTCGGTCACGAATGTGTGGACTCTTTTCAAGATGGTTGGTTGTTACCTCCATTTTCTCTAGAAGTTTGCATCCACACCAATCCACTGACTGATTTTTCGTGAAATCTAAGAAGTCCAAAAACTTTGTTATCTTTGTAATCATGTTCATAACAAGGACTCCGATGTGGTCTGTTGCAAGTAAACCATGTAGGTGCAACCGTCTTTCACAAGTTTCCAATACATAAGTTTCGCAATCTCGTTCATGCGTTGAATCTTGATGTCATATTATGTATCTTGAGAATCTACCAACCTTACCTTGATGGTTACCGTTGCAGAACTCTTGTTAAATACATTCTCGGCCCGAGTCACCATCCCACTAACCACAACTAAATCTCAAGCAACAACGATGGTTGGTGTTCCTTAAGGATGTACACGTAGCTCTCCTGTAAATCCAGCATGGTTGATGTTGTGGTTGACACAACGAGCCGCGAGTCCTAACGTTATAATACTTTGGATCGAGAATAACAACCACTCTCCATGAGGGTTCTTATGCGGCTTATTTACGAAGTTGCACTTTATGGTTCTTTCAAACTTACTTTCGACTTTCCCTTGATGACATATATAAGGCTTGTCGTAAGCTTGATATGGGTACCTAGAACATCAAGGAGAACTTGGAAGTTGATCTTTCCAACGTCTTTCTGTCGACCCTCCAAAAATTTCTCCTAGTGGAAACAAATCGATCATGAGGAACCCACCTTGTGGTGATGTGTAGCCTCCATTGGTTAGTTCCCTTTTCCCAGTTGTTTGTACTTGAAATTCTAATCATCTCACACGTTGTGTGATTTTTTTCAGTCACTTCAGCCTTGGAGTCTTAACCATGTGGTAAACGTATTGCTACGTCAAATCCACAACATGAACGCGATTCGTTACTCCTTTTGGTGCTCAAATCCCCACTGGTTACACATTCTTATGGTATGACCAAGAATTCCTTCTTCGCTATGGTGTCCCAACATCAATTGGCTACTCATCTTCTGTTGTGAAGTAAATCATGATCTTGACAAGAATTTCGACAAACTTTGATGGAATGGGTGAAGTTCCTTCATGTGTTGTGTCCATTCCGGAGAGTGAACTTGATTCCGTATCAAACCTTCCTCTGGATGCATGATTCCAATGTGGTCTTGTAATCATGTAGATGAATATGATTACGTTCTGATACCCAAGACAATCCTTTCCATCTTGGTATACTGTTTGAAGTAAAGAGTGAAACCTCAGTGTCACAAGTTGTTCCACCTCTCTTTTCCAAAAAGATTTAAGGTCTTCTGCAAAGTTCATATTCCAAATCCTTTCAAGAACGGTCATTCACAAACTTGAAACCTTATCCTATTCCATTTGTTACCTTGATGTGTCTCATGTTCTTCATCTCAAGTGTTGTTGTGAACACTATCCCCATGAGTTGGACATGATATGATCGATCTTCGTGAAGATAAAATCTCTCAAAGTTTCCGTTCATACCTAAGGTGTAGCCAATCAATACTTAACGATTCTATGGATCAACCTCTTCAAGAAGGGAAGCGTAAGGTTCGAGAAGTCATTCAAAACCGGTGTTCCTTTTTTGTTTCTCCTTCGGGAATCTTGGGACGAGATTCTAGTAAGGGGTTGATACGTTGTAAACATATCTACTTTTTCAACCACTTTTCTTGTCGTTTCTCTTCCCATTTCTTAAAGGCTTGTATCCATTCTCAATGAGTATCCATATTTGCATTAAAGATCTACACACATAAGACTTCATCGAAGCTTTCCAATTAGTAAAACGAGACCTATCTACTAAATTAGATGCACCATGATTGTTTACATATGGATGTTGAACATTAGGAGAAATGTTTAAGCATAACCAAAAGAATTTTCATTGAATTTACTTTTATGTTAGATGCTTCAGCATCTTTCTTAGTAGAATGTATAGGGTTTCCTTCTTCATCTAAGACAACATTTTCAGACGACTTACTAGATGAAGATGTCATTTCTTTTATTATGCCCTCCATGGTGGCATGCTCGTCCATCCTCCTCTTTAGGCGGTGAATCCTTTAATAAAGAGACGAGGCTCTCATAAAAACTAAAATATCAAGAGGGTTCTCTATAGAGAGGGGGTGGTAAATAGGTTAACTACAAATTTTACTTCTTTTTCAGTTAAGGGTTATTGCTCAAATATAGATTGTCTAGATTATGCAACTAGGTGAAAAATCCTATATAGTGATCAAACAATACTAGCACAAGATATTTAAGTAACTAAGCTAGTACCAATAAGTAAAGGTAAATTGAGGAATGACCGAACATAATGACACATAGATTTATCCCGAAGTTCACTTCCCAATGGAAATTAATCTCTGTTGGAGCGGTGCGGCACACCGTATATCCTTCGTGTCCAACCACCAAAGTGGATAGACACGAATAACTATGTTATCGTTGAGGTTGACAACTGGAACCTTTACAAGGATAAGACACACTCCACAACTTGGAGGGTTCTTACCAAATCTCGGAAGCCTCCAAGACTCCGAGCAACAAGATTAACGGGCTCTCAAAACTTCAGGAACACCAACAAGGCTCTAATCTCCAATGAATTAAGAGCAACAATATTCTAGGTTCCAATGTACTAAGAACTACAAGATCCCTAAGCGGTTAGTGGGATGGTGAAGAATCGGTCTGTTGGAGTTGTAGATCTAGTGGTTCTCCTCCAAATCCCAAGAGATAAAGCGATTTGGTTGGTTATTTGGGGAGATCTATGAGTTTTGAGTTGGTCATAAATGGTGGTGAGATATAACTTCAAGTGACACCTTCTAAAGGTAGAAGAAGACCCCTTTTATAGTGGTAGGCGAAAAGTGGTTGTTAGGGGCTAAAAGTCGTTTGTGAGGAATCCCGGCCTGGCAGCCCCGCCAGGCCGGCTGGGAGCCATAGCAGCCCGACCTCAGAGCAGTTAGGTCGGCTGGCCAGAGAACCCACCCTCGAGAAGCAGTGAGCTCGGCCTAGGCTGGCTTTCCTGCGTGCAGGATGGTAGGGGGCCCGAGCGCCCCGGCCTAAGCAACGCCATACTGGCCTAGGACGGCTTTTCTGCACCTAGGCCGACATGCACACAGACCAGGCCGACCTGAGGAGCTGCTGCCCGGCCTAGAGCCCTTCCAGGCCAGCTAGACAGTGAAATATTTTCTCCCTTTTTCCTTTCTTGTCTTCTTTTCTTCCATTTGCATTTCGATATCAGTTCAACCATTTGCAAGATATCATATATTCCTAAATAACACTTTAAGAAAATTGTTAAATCTTCCGAATGTTGTAGTCAAACACCAAAATAAGATTAGGCGACAAATGTCCTTTCAAACACTACAACAGAGAAGGATCTAAAACAATTTTATGCATCACCGTCATCACTTTCACCGGAGCTAAGACGTCGCCCCGCAGAAAACCTAAACTACCGAGGACCTAACCTTCAAACTAATGCACGTCTCCACACAAGATCCTATGACCCCCACTACCGACGACCAGGAGGTTGTCAGCGGAGGAGAGTTGCGCAAGTCGATGTTGGAAAGCTGATGCTTAGATCGCCCTTTTCCTAGCGGATGTGCCACGCTTAGAACTTGTTTTACCGTTGGTGGTTAAATGTTTGTATTGCTTCCGTTCACGTACTCCCTCCGTCCCAAATTAAGCGTCGCTCAAATGGATATATCTACTAATAAAATACATGTAGATATATCCATTTGAGCGACACTTATTTTGATTTGAGATGGAGGGAGTACTATTACTTTACCTAAGTATATCCATTCATACATACGCAGTGCATGCCGGGCTAGCGAATCATACGTATACGGATGTCGGGACATGTACGCGAGTTTCCGCATTTTCGGTCTGCAGTCGACGTCGCCCTCTCCATCTATATATGTACGTTCATGCGAAAAACAAAAAATCTATATTTGCATGTACCACACCCGCCTCTCTACACAATGCAAAGCAGAGCGAGAACAATAACTTATGGGCAGCAGGATGTAAGCATTTAACTAATATATTTGTGCTTAGTTGGAGGAGCGAGGATAGGAAAGAGAATGGAAGAGAATGGAAACGGTCTCTCATACAAGAGCCAGCTGCAGCGGGTGCTCTAGTCACTATGTTAGAGTGATAGATGGGACATGTATTAATAAAGTATCATATCATTGTAGCTAATTGTTGTACAAGTTGGTTATAGGTAGCCTACAGATGACATGGTGCATAGTGGTGCGGCCAGGACATGTACGACGACTTTCACATTCTCGCTATGCGGGTATCGTCGCCGTTTCCATCTATGTACGCCCCCACGGTAGGTGATTGGAGACGGGTTACTTGGAGAATAACTGAATACGTACACCCTAACTGTATTATTTGATATAGCGACACGCGGAGCTCCACTACGCTTTGAATAGAATCACACTGAGACTTAGAGCATCTCCACGGGCACACCCCAAACGCCCCCCCGAATGGTACATTGCGGGTCCGGACCAATCAATCGCCCACAGTGGCAACCCCAAACGTGTCCACCCATGAAATTTATGTCCGGCACTCCCAGCCCACCCGCCAAACTTCCGATTGGACGCCGTACATTTTCTAGTCAGCCCACCCGACAGGAGTGGCCCGCTCGTCATAGACCCAAGCCGCGCCAATTTCTCTACATTGGCGCGCAGAACGGCGAAAAGGCTACTCTTCCCTCCATTTTCCCCACTTTCCCTCCACCGCTGCCGCCTCCTCGCCTTTCTGCACCATGCCGCCAAAGAAACTCGGTCTTCTGCGTGCTCACAATCCGGCGGCGGCGCCGACTTTGACGCCAAAGAAGCAGCCGATGAAGCGGGAGCAGCCAGATCTGCTGGCAGAGCTGTCGGACGCGCAGCGGCGTACCGTCGAGTCTGCCCATCGTCCACGGCGGCGCCTACGGGCGAATGATAATCTGTGAACAAAACTGCTAATGTGCTGATGGCGTTAAGACAAACGCCCACATATGTTGCCCCCAAGGTAGCTCATCGTCGTCTTACCCACGGAACTACACCGATCCAAGCCAGGTGCCGATCACACAAAAAATCCTATTTCTCCATCTCGCCCGATGAGCCGACGCAGTCGGGTGGCATCGACCTCAACAAGGAGGCACTCATCGAGTTGTTGGCAATGCGTCAGAGTGGAGACACAAGCGGCGCCAAGATGGAAATCCGGGGCGATCTCTTCGGCGAACAAGGCGCCAACATGATCGACCAACCGACACAGCCGGACGAGGTGCATTAATTGTTGTTTGAATGTATATTTGTATGCATTAATTGTTGCTCGAATTTATTGCTGCCGTTGTGCGCGTGTGAGAGGCCGGCTGGCTAGGTGAACTATGTGTTGATTGCCAAGTGTTTGATAGGATGTGGTGCATATGTAATTATCCGCAATTTGACCAGCTACTATGGCGCTGATCAATTCGGCCAAGGTGACGGTGGCCATGCCTACGACGATGTCCATGACGATGATACCGCCACGGTGAATAAGATGGCCATGACATCGACACCAACCAGACCATCAAGAATCCGGGATACCGAGGCAAGACGTGGTCCGTCTTGGAGGATGAACTGTTGGTCGGATCATGGATATTTGTGAGCCTGGACGTCGGCAAAGGCGCACAAAAGACACGTGAGGCGTATTATAAGCGCATTTTCAAATACTTCAGCGATAGGAAGGCATATCAAAAGCACAGCTACCTCCTCGATCTCAATGCGAACGTAATTTATAGAACTGCTGGGCCATTCTTTAAGGGGTTTGCAAAAAAATTCATGGCTGCCATGAGCAAGTCCACATGAGGGACGAGAGTGGCAAGAACGATGCGATGAAAGTAAAAAGCCTATTATGACGCCGAGAGTGGCGAGTCTACATGCTCTTTTTCCTAATTTCTGTGCTTATTATGACGCCGACATTTGTGTAGATGAAGGATGCTCACAAGATGTACGTCGAGCTAAACATTGATGGCAAGAAGTCTTTCACGTTCATGCATATTTGGAGCAAAATTCAAAACTGCCCAAAGTGGATGAGTTGGTGGCTCATTTCGGTCGGCAAAGGGGAGGAGGGGGCAAGGTGGATGAAACCAAGATGCTGGGGAGAAGCGTCCAACAGACTATTGGATCCAAGAAGGCAAAAGATGGAAATAAGCCGGCAGCAACAGCCAACATCCAAGATGCCATGGTCGTGTACATCAAGGAGGTGGCCGCATCGACAACAAGCAAACAGAAGATGGACACCGACATTGAAAATAGGTGGAACATTTTTCTTACTTTGTCCACGGATAAAGCGAAGGCGGCGATTAAGGTTGAAGAGAGCTCAATCATGTCAACCAACACGACTGGCATGATCCCCGATCAAGAGGCCTACTTCCAGGCTGAAAGGCGACGCATCACGACGGTAAGAGCGGCAAGGGTGGCGGCCGATGCGGCTCTTGCGGAGGCGGCTCTAGCTGAGGCCAAGAAAGAAGAGGAGGTTGGAGAGGAAGAAGAGGAGGATGAAGAGATGATCGAGCACTGAAATCGCATGCACCGAGAGTGATGGTGATGCCCTTTTGATGGCCGTACTTGTGTTCATCGAGGCGATTATTTGGTGTATGGACGGACTTGTGTTGGCCGAGACTTACATTTGATCACCATGTGTGGTTGCCAGATTATGTAGGCGGCTTCCATTTTTTGATAACCAATTGCCTCAACCCTTTGATCGGGTCTGGGGGGGTCGGCGTTTCGGGGGGTCACCGTTGTGGGCGACACCAAGCAAATTTTCGGACACAGTTCCAACGCCTCCGAAGAGGGCTTCATTGGTGGGTGCCGAATACAAATTGAATTAGACGAAGTAGCACGCTTCTCTGCACCGTCTATCTTTCGTTCTTTCATAACGTGGCCAATGAAACGGTTGTACCCGTGCTTATATCCCGAAAGTGGTCTAATTTGATTGTCTGGTTTTCTATAGCGTGGTGGAGGACGTTATTAACGTAACATGCAGGATGAGTTAGTAGCGGGTACAATCTGAGAATACTATTGGTGTTTTGTTTTGTCTTTTTTAGAAAGTAAACAAACTTCTGTATAATAGGTAGTGCAACACAACTCCATTATACCAATCGTTGAATGAAAAAGGGACAAAAAGCTGGTACGGTACACATAATCACATACAAGTGGCCGACCATCCTTTCTAGACCTTCTCTAGAGCTCTTCAATCCTTCCTCCTAAGATCCAGGCTAACTTTTTCTAGCAATGGAATGAATGGTAGGCGATCTCAGACTCGCTCGTCGTTGGGTAGTTTCTGATAGTTCTATCACCATTCCAGGCTCTTCGCGTATAGAATAGAGAACTCGAAGGTGGTCGATGTAAAGCTCAGAGGCTGAATACTGCTCAATGGCATTAGCACTTGTCGTTACAGATTTTTTTTAGCGCGCCAAACGTCTCATTAGAGCACAAAGCACAATCTGATACGCTTAACATCCGTCGACGATTACATAAAGCACAATAATTATCTAACCATATAGAACACACAAATTAGGGTAGTAGGTTTCCCCTTATATGCTTACACGCCAACCTACACATAAATTAGGTTCAGCTAAACACACATCACATGAAAACAAACAAATTAAGGATACGTAAATCATAATTCACTCTAGGAACCTAACTTGGGACCTAAATAAGAAAAGCAACCCAGAAAAATGCTACATGTGTGATTGGCGTAGGCTGAAAAAAACATAAACCCAGCAAGACAACCTGTGATCTCAAATAGATAGCAAGCATAAAAAATACATGAAATAGAGCGACACCTTCTTTCCCACCTTCAGAGAATAACTTCCGATTCGCGGTATTTATTCTTCTAAGAACAACTGAATCAAGCCATCTAATAACCAACAACAATCAAGACACAAACACACAAAAATCCTACCCTTTCGGAATATTGTCTTGAAAGAACGGACGAATCGTTGGTTGCCACTCCCACCATCATCAGTTCCACCAAACGTTCTTTCTGAGGAGTTTCCCGAAACAAAAAAAGAGTTTAGGAAACTACAAACCGGAAAGATATAAAGAAAATGAATTGTTCGTATCCATACAGACCGAAACGGCGGTAGATGACGGCATATGTAGTCGTGTTTCTTATAAGTGCATACCATAACCAAATTAACCACGGGATTTCTAAAACTGGTATCTATGAACATTTCAAAATCAACATCATGAGCATTCTCACAACATAAAGCCACTTTTCATCTCCCAGTAGACACGGAAGAGCTCTAGACAAAAAGCATAAGCCGAGCACGATAAAAAATTCTTTATGCTTACCCAAGTGGGCAGGTTGGAGGATTGCGGCAGGCAACGGAGAAAATAGAAGCACAAATATTTCGAACTATTAACAGGTACCAACAGTATGTCAAACTTTTAGTGGAGAAAAAAGAAGAACAAATATGTATTGTATAGATTTTTTTTGCCCACCGCGCTTAATCATGAAAGATTCAAGGCATTCTACTTACCCGTGTGTTGCCAACAAAAATGACAAGTAAGATCCTAGCATATCTAGGATGCACATATATTGGATTCTGATGCTTCTATATCTATCATAAACTCTGCAAATGTATATCAGTTGATTAAGCACTTATGTAATGACCTATTGGGAAGAACACTTGAACATTTACCTGTAAGGAGCAGAGCAAACTTGTACACTAACAACTATCGAAAATGACATATATAGTTCTAAATTAAGAGGAACTTAACAGCACCTCAATGAGTAAAACTCAGGATAACTGGCAACAACGACAGTGAAGTGAAAACTTATTGGGGAAGGAAGAAAATTATGACTACATACAAATAAAAAAAATCTTGTGCATGTAGAAACATGTGCAAAAAAAAATTACCGATGCATATAACACACATCAATTTTGGCAAACACTTGGTAGGTATCATGCCGTTACACATTGGTACTATTTCTGAAAACATCATGAGAAATAATATACATATATGCATAGGAGACATGTATAGCAACTTGCAATTGATTTAATATGTAGCAGCCAGACAAGAAAAATTGAGGCGCAATGAACTCCATGTAACTCACAAAACATAGATCACGAGGACGCCTTCGGAAGTGGCATTGAAGGAGCACTGGTGTAACAGCCCAAGTATGAAAACCTACCATTTAGAATGTTTGATTTCTTGTTGTTAAGGTATTGCATCATGTCATCATGTTGTTGCATTTGTTCCTTTTGTTTTGCATCTGTTATTCTTTGTTTTCACAATGAAACTCAAACAATTTCAAATGCCTTGTTTTCATACTTGCTCTGTTACAACTTTTGGAATAAAAATAACAAATAAAAACAACCCAACTTGTTCTCATTTTATTTCCACTTTGAGCAACAAATAAATTGGTGCTTTCATTTCAATTAAATATTTCCCAAATTGTTTTCAAACTCAAACTCAAATGCAAACAGCACCAATTTCCAAATCATTAAAACTACCAATCTATTCTAATAATTTTAACCACTTTAATCAATAGGGATCACCCTATTAAAAACCTTTGTTTTCAATACTATTTTAATTAATAACCAAATACCCTAAATGTGAGCTAATTCCAAACAACACCAAATTTCACATGTTTTTGAAAAACCAAAGTTGACTTTTGGTAGGCCTTGACCTAATTAACTCACAGTAATTTTCCCAAAATTTTTTGCAACTCCAAAACCCTCCTTTCTTCCTATTTCCAAATCAGCAAAAAAAAAAGAAACAAATAAAAATAATAAAGCTAACAAGAGAGGAGAGAGGGGCATCCAGCAAGCCCAGCCCACTTTCCCTAAGGGCCCGTACCCCTTCATCCCTTTCCTCCGTACGCATGGTGACGTCCTCCATGGACAGCGACCTGCGCTGTCACCTCCTCCACCCGATTCTCCCTCCCCCTCCTATATATCTATCCCCAAGGCTTGGAGAAAACCCTAGCCTAGCCCTAACCCTAGCCCCAGCCGCCACCAATCTCTCCTCTTCCTCCCCTCCATCTCCCTGCCTCTTCTCTGAAGTTTCTGAACCATGCAACCACCAAAAAACAGCCCTTTTGGCCTCCGTTGATCGCCGGAGCTCCGTCCTCCTCCGGCCAGGGAGGGGCAAAAATGGAACCGCCCCACCATGCTCTCCCTCTTTGGCGAAGGCGCCGTGGACCGAGGAGGCCCCGGGCGGCCGTGCCGTCGAGGTTTCTGGCCGGCCACCTCCCCTGCATCGCCCCCTGTCCGCTGCGCTGCTCTCTGTCCGCCCCAACTCCCTCGAGCGCTCTAGGTGAGGCCCCCATCGACCTCCTCCCTCTCCTCCCTCTACTCCTCCTCCCTCATCTCCCTTTCCCCCTTGGCCGCCCCCTCTCCGGCGAGCAGCCGCTGGAGATCGACCATCGATCTGTTCCATGTCCGCTCGGGTTCAGTAGGCTGCAGCAAAGAAATTCAGTTAATCCCGCAAACAGCAACACATACCCCCCGAGGCCCCCCTCCCTAACACAACAGCCGCACCAGCCCAGTGGTTCTGCCCCCTTGGCGCGTCCAGGAGGTGGGGGGATCGAATCCCACCCCCTGCAGAATAAAACCACATTTTATTTTGCAAGGTTTTGGTACAGGAACTTCCAGCAAATCACAACTAGGCCCTGTTAATTAAATCTAGACCCCTGAAATAATTTTTTCTAAGTCCCTAATGTATTAAAATGGCAGATTTGCACCCAATTTTGTAAATTGCATAAGAAATTCATACCAACTCCAATTTTAACAAACTAAATATGTTTTCTGTCCCAAATTAAATGTTCTATCCAAATATAAAATTTGTTTACTGTTTTGAATATTTTAAATTGGTGCAAAATTTGAAATCTTGTTTAAATCACTTAAATTTGCAAAATTCATAACTTGGGCATAAAAATTCCAAATGCAACAAACTAAATATGTTTTCCAATCAACTTTTCATGTACTTTCCAAATATAAATTTTGTTTGCTGTTTTGAATAATTTAAATTGCTGAAAACAACTGTTTCTTGTTTATTGCATTTAAAATTGCCAAAATAATAACTTGCTCATTTTAAATCCAATTTCAACAAATGAAATATGTTTTCCATGAAAAATTAAACCCTCTTTCCAAATATAAACTTTGTTTTCTGTTTTGAATAATTAAAATTGGTTAAATAATTTAATCCTTGTTTAATTCATTTAATATTGCTAAATTCATAACTTGATCAAATTAAATTCTTTTGGGACATATAAAATATGTTTTCCAACCATAAAAGTATAAACTTTTCAAATATGAATCTCACTTAATGTTTTAAACAAATAAAAATTCAAATAAGTTCATGTTTGAATTAAATTCATTTAATTCTTGCTTAAACTTGTTTAATTCCTAAATAATTTATTTGAAATCCTTTTGCAACAAGTGAAACATGTAATCCAACTAAAATCTTGTTTTCTTTTCAAATATAAACTTTGTTATCTGTTTTGAACAATTTAACATGATGAAAACAACAAATGCTTGTGTGACACCTTTAAGTAACCAAAATTTCCTAACTTAATGAATGAATTTCTAAACTTGCTAAACCTTATTTCCATTTGCTTCTAGTGTTGTTATTTTGCTGTTTTCCTCATCCATGCATCATGCTAATCCACTTTCATATGATGAGTAGTCGTAAAACAATTAATTCAACCATAATTCATGGGCTTTTCATATGCAATCCAATTGCATGTGGGTCCATTTAATCATGTTATGTTATCTTGTCAACTAGTTCATTTTGTTGCATCAATTAAATGGTCATGCATCATCCCATGTTTGTGCACTATGCCATGTTATTGATTGTTTATCTTTCTGCATTGTTTGTTTGCTTCTTCTCGGATAAACGACGACGTTGAGACCGACGATCCTTACGACACCCCTTCTAAGGAGTTAGCTCAGTACCAGGCTACTGGGTTTGCAGGCAAGTTATCACTCACATGAACCACTGTGTTCCTTTCAACATTGGTTACCGATACTTTCCGTTGTTCTTTTCTGCTAGCCTTAGTAGTAGTTGTTTCTGTTACGAACCCATCACATTAATCCCTTAACCTTGATATTGCCTCACCTCCACTCCTATCACCCCTTTGGTTGAGCCAGTGCCTTACTAGCATGCTTAGGTTGTTTTGCTCGAGTCTGTCACCCGTTACTTTCTGTTACTATATTCCATTATGTTCTGGGGGGCTCGATGTTTAATCAATCAATCATGCTAATGTTATTGTTAAATAATAATTTGATGATAAGGCACCGGCAGGAGGCCCTGTGTGGTTTTGAGGCCTGCTAGTGTCGACCCTAATAGGAAAAGGGTCTTGTCTACTGATCCATGATGAGCGCACTAACCGCATGTGGGAAGCGAGTATGGGCGCCCCCCTCAATTTGATTCGATTCGCATCTCGTCCAAATCGCCTCATTTAGTTCGTGTTTTCCATTTGCCGCATGCATGTTTTTGCGAGCCCAGGCCAGGGTGGAACTTTTGTAGTCGGCATATAGGGGGACACGTTCTTAGAGTGCTATGAGGGTCCATTTTCTTCTGGGCTCGATTAGCCGTGCGCCCAAGGTTCTTTGGGCTTGATGCGAAGAAGAGTCGAGTTGTGTTGAGTGCCCCGGTTGGTGGAAGGGCCTTTCCATCTGGCGGGTTATTCATGCGTGTACGGCCAAATTGGTGCAACCCTGCAGGGATAATCTTCTCGAGAAGCCGTGTTTTCCGCGGTTATGGATTACTTGGTGAAAGTACTGGCTAACAAGTACTCAGGACAACTTAAACATAATGACCAAACATGTTATACCCAATGATTAATAACTTGACTAGTAATAGGTTGATGACACAATAACTTGATTCACCTTTAATACAACTGTGTGAGTTATCCTTGGATTGATTCTTTGGATAAGGGGCGAGATCCAGGATGGGTTTGTTTGAAGTTATCTTTCAGTTGGTTACGATACACGATCTTATCTCCTTTCTGATAGCCGGAAGTGGTAGTAACTCTGTAGTTGGTTAGAGCAGCCAGTTGCAGCATCTTTTATATCCCCTTCCTTCCGTTGAACCCAAAGCATCTGTGCTGGGTGTTGACGGGTTACACTTTGGTGAACTGTGAGTCTTGCTTGCCAGTATGTTTATGTACTGACCCCTTTGGGGCTGTGGTTTCCGCAGACCTACGTTTCCGAGGATCTACATGGTGGCTACTACGCGGAGTATGACGAGACTGCTGACGAGTAGATAGCGGACCCGGGCAGGATCCGAGACTTCGTAGATGGGCTCCGTCTTTTCGTTTCCGGCCTCTTAGGCCTATTTGGTTCTTGTCTGTACTCAGACATGTTGAATGCTTCCGCTGTGATGTAATGATGAATTGTTGGGACATGTGTCCTCTGGATGAGTGTATTCGCTATCTCTGCTCTAATGAGAGCCATTTGCAACTTATTTCAATCTTTTGAGTCGTAGAGATCTGTTGTGATATCAGTTGATCAACGCCGCTGACGTACCATGTGTGTATGTTTTGAAGTACGTCAACGGAAGTGTCCTGATTTCTATGGGATAGTTTACGTCGACGCTGAACAGATAGGGGTTGGTTGTCACACATACGTGTGTTGGCCTACTCGTAAGAGGACGCGGGTGCCGGTAAGCCCCGTAATCCAATCTACTACTGTTCAACGGAACGACGAGTATCCTCTAGAAGTCCGGGTGCGACAAATGGTATCAGAGCCTGTCTGCCTGTAGGATCCCTTTTTACTGGTCGCAGTTGAGTCTAGAATCTATTTTGTAGCTATATAGGAAAAATGAAACGTGAGAGTAGGAATTCTGTTCTTTTTCTCCTTTCCCCACCCTCCCTCCCTTTTTCTGGTAAGGAAGTGCAACGTTGATTTTTCCCTTCTCATCTAAACTTTCAAGTTAGGATTTCACGTGTTTTGGGTTCTCCGTAGTACCTCAGGTTTTGGTCTCGTTTTCCCGATGTTGCTTCAATATCCTGTACTCCTAAACATTTCCATTTCGTCCGTTGAAATCTTGTTGTTGTTTTCCACTTCAAATCTTCTACCGGCGTCTAATCAAAACTTCCTCGTAAACTCTTGTCCAACTAAAGTGTTATTTCATACCGGAGAATCACATTCCTTTGTGTCAACAATCTTTTCCACAACATACAACCTATTTCTGGTTCCACTAAGCAATCAAATCACCGTTCACTCTTCGGGATCTCAAATGTTGACTTCCAACATAAGTAAGAACAATACAATTCTAATGGGAGGCCACATATTCCTCGTTACTCTCATGTTGATGATTCTGAAATTGATGATTATTCTTGGTGTTGCATTGATGTCAATAACTCTGTTCCACCATTCTAGCCAGATAATCTATTCTCCAAATGAATCAAGTTCCATTCAGCTATACACCCTCCATACAAAAATCCCTTCCTCTATTTGAAAATGTTCCGGTGGTTTGCTAATTCCCTGACGTCTATCCAAGGTGCACGATGTGTTTCACGTGTCACAGCTCAAGTGGATCTTCCCAAGAAGTATCCGGACCTTTTCTTTTCTCAGTAGGAATCTCGGGGCGCGATTCCTTCAAGGGGGGGCGTTTTGTAACAGCCCAAGTATGAAAACCTACCATTTAGAATGTTTGATTTCTTGTTGTTAAGGTATTGCATCATGTCATCATGTTGTTGCATTTGTTCCTTTTGTTTTGCATCTGTTATTCTTTGTTTTCACAATGAAACTCAAACAATTTCAAATGCCTTGTTTTCATACTTGCTCTGTTACAACTTTTGGAATAAAAATAACAAATAAAAACAACCCAACTTGTTCTCATTTTATTTCCACTTTGAGCAACAAATAAATTGGTGCTTTCATTTCAATTAAATATTTCCCAAATTGTTTTCAAACTCAAACTCAAATGCAAACAGCACCAATTTCCAAATCATTAAAACTACCAATCTATTCTAATAATTTTAACCACTTTAATCAATAGGGATCACCCTATTAAAAACCTTTGTTTTCAATACTATTTTAATTAATAACCAAATACCCTAAATGTGAGCTAATTCCAAACAACACCAAATTTCACATGTTTTTGAAAAACCAAAGTTGACTTTTGGTAGGCCTTGACCTAATTAACTCACAGTAATTTTCCCAAATTTTTTTGCAACTCCAAAACCCTCCTTTCTTCCTATTTCCAAATCAGCAAAAAAAAAGAAACAAATAAAAATAATAAAGCTAACAAGAGAGGAGAGAGGGGCATCCAGCAAGCCCAGCCCACTTTCCCTAAGGGCCCGTACCCCTTCATCCCTTTCCTCCGTACGCATGGTGACGTCCTCCATGGACAGCGACCTGCGCTGTCACCTCCTCCACCCGATTCTCCCTCCCCCTCCTATATATCTATCCCCAAGGCTTGGAGAAAACCCTAGCCTAGCCCTAACCCTAGCCCCAGCCGCCACCAATCTCTCCTCTTCCTCCCCTCCATCTCCCTGCCTCTTCTCTGAAGTTTCTGAACCATGCAACCACCGAAAAACAGCCCTTTTGGCCTCCGTTGATCGCCGGAGCTCCGTCCTCCTCCGGCCAGGGAGGGGCAAAAATGGAACCGCCCCACCATGCTCTCCCTCTTTGGCGAAGGCGCCGTGGACCGAGGAGGCCCCGGGCGGCCGCGCCGTCGAGGTTTCCGGCCGGCCACCTCCCCTGCATCGCCCCCTGTCCGCTGCGCTGCTCTCTGTCCGCCCCCAACTCCCTCGAGCGCTCTAGGTGAGGCCCCCATCGACCTCCTCCCTCTCCTCCCTCTACTCCTCCTCCCTCATCTCCCTTTCCCCCTTGGCCGCCCCCTCTCCGGCGAGCAGCCGCTGGAGATCGACCATCGATCTGTTCCATGTCCGCTCGGGTTCAGTAGGCTGCAGCAAAGAAATTCAGTTAATCCCGCAAACAGCAACACATACCCCCCGAGGTCCCCCCTCCCTAACACAACAGCCGCACCAGCCCAGTGGTTCTGCCCCCTTGGCGCGTCCAGGAGGCGGGGGGATCGAATCCCACCCCCTGCAGAATAAAACCACATTTTATTTTGCAAGGTTTTGGTACAGGAACTTCCAGCAAATCACAACTAGGCCCTGTTAATTAAATCTAGACCCCTGAAATAATTTTTTCTAAGTCCCTAATGTATTAAAATGGCAGATTTGCACCCAATTTTGTAAATTGCATAAGAAATTCATCCCAACTCCAATTTTAACAAACTAAATATGTTTTCTATCCCAAATTAAATGTTCTATCCAAATATAAAATTTGTTTACTGTTTTGAATATTTTAAATTGGTGCAAAATTTGAAATCTTGTTTAAATCACTTAAATTTGCAAAATTCATAACTTGGGCATAAAAATTCCAAATGCAACAAACTAAATATGTTTTCCAATCAACTTTTCATGTACTTTCCAAATATAAATTTTGTTTGCTGTTTTGAATAATTTAAATTGCTGAAAACAACTGTTTCTTGTTTATTGCATTTAAAATTGCCAAAATAATAACTTGCTCATTTTAAATCCAATTTCAACAAATGAAATATGTTTTCCATGCAAAATTAAACCCTCTTTCCAAATATAAACTTTGTTTTCTGTTTTGAATAATTAAAATTGGTTAAATAATTTAATCCTTGTTTAATTCATTTAATATTGCTAAATTCATAACTTGATCAAATTAAATTCTTTTGGGACATATAAAATATGTTTTCCAACCATAAAAGTATAAACTTTTCAAATATGAATCTCACTTAATGTTTTAAACAAATAAAAATTCAAATAAGTTCATGTTTGAATTAAATTCATTTAATTCTTGCTTAAACTTGTTTAATTCCTAAATAATTTATTTGAAATCCTTTTGCAACAAGTGAAACATGTAATCCAACTAAAATCTTGTTTTCTTTTCAAATATAAACTTTGTTATCTGTTTTGAACAATTTAACATGATGAAAACAACAAATGCTTGTGTGACACCTTTAAGTAACCAAAATTTCCTAACTTAATGAATGAATTTCTAAACTTGCTAAACCTTATTTCCATTTGCTTCTATTGTTGTTATTTTGCTGTTTTCCTCATCCATGCATCATGCTAATCCACTTTCATATGATGAGTAGTTGTAAAACAATTAATTCAACCATAATTCATGGGCTTTTCATATGCAATCCAATTGCATGTGGGTCCATTTAATCATGTTATGTTATCTTGTCAACTAGTTCATTTTGTTGCATCAATTAAATGGTCATGCATCATCCCATGTTTGTGCACTATGCCATGTTATTGATTGTTTATCTTTCTGCATTGTTTGTTTGCTTCTTCTCGGATAAACGACGACGTTGAGACCGACGATCCTTACGACACCCCTTCTAAGGAGTTAGCTCAGTACCAGGCTACTGGGTTTGCAGGCAAGTTATCACTCACATGAACCACTGTGTTCCTTTCAACATTGGTTACCGATACTTTCCGTTGTTCTTTTCTGCTAGCCTTAGTAGTAGTTGTTTCTGTTACGAACCCATCACATGAATCCCTTAACCTTGATATTGCCTCACCTCCACTCCTATCACCCCTTTGGTTGAGCCAGTGCCTTACTAGCATGCTTAGGTTGTTTTGCTCGAGTCTGTCACCCGTTACTTTCTGTTACTATATTCCATTATGTTCCGGGGGGGCTCGATGTTTAATCAATCAATCATGCTAATGTTATTGTTAAATAATAATTTGATGATAAGGCACCGGCAGGAGGCCCTGTGTGGTTTTGAGGCCTGCTAGTGTCGACCCTAATAGGAAAAGGGTCTTGTCTACTGATCCATGATGAGCACACTAACCGCATGTGGGAAGCGAGTATGGGCGCCCCCCTCAATTTGATTCGATTCGCATCTCGTCCAAATCGCCTCATTTAGTTCGTGTTTTCCATTTGCCGCATGCATGTTTTTGCGATCCCAGGCCAGGGTGGAACTTTTGTAGTCGGCATATAGGGGGACACGTTCTTAGAGTGCTATGAGGGTCCATTTTCTTCTGGGCTCGATTAGCCGTGCGCCCAAGGTTCTTTGGGCTTGATGCGAAGAAGAGTCGAGTTGTGTTGAGTGCCCCGCTTGGTGGAAGGGCCTTTCCATCTGGCGGGTTATTCATGCGTGTACGGCCAAATTGGTGCAACCCTGCAGGGATAATCTTCTCGAGAAGCCGTGTTTTCCGCGGTTATGGATTACTTTGTGAAAGTACTGGCTAACAAGTACTCAGGACAACTTAAACATAATGACCAAACATGTTATACCCAATGATTAATAACTTGACTAGTAATAGGTTGATGACACAATAACTTGATTCACCTTTAATACAACTGTGTGAGTTATCCTCGGATTGCTTCTTTGGATAAGGGGCGAGATCCAGGATGGGTTTGTTTGAAGTTATCTTTCAGTTGGTTACGATACACGATCTTATCTCCTTTCTGATAGCCGGAAGTGGTAGTAACTCTGTAGTTGGTTAGAGCAGCCAGTTGCAGCGTCTTTTATATCCCCTTCCTTCCGTTGAACCCAAAGCATCTGTGCTGGGTGTTGACGGGTTACACTTTGGTGAACTGTGAGTCTTGCTTGCCAGTACGTTTATGTACTGACCCCTTTGGGGCTGTGGTTTCCGCAGACCTACGTTTCCGAGGATCTACATGGTGGCTACTACGCGGAGTATGACGAGACTGCTGACGAGTAGATAGCGGACCCGGGCAGGATCCGAGACTTCGTGGATGGGCTCCGTCTTTTCGTTTCCGGCCTCTTAGGCCTATTTGGTTCTTGTCTGTACTCAGACATGTTGAATGCTTCCGCTGTGATGTAATGATGAATTGTTGGGACATGTGTCCTCTGGATGACTGTATTCGCTATCTCTGCTCTAATGAGAGCCATTTGCAACTTATTTCAATCTTTTGAGTCGTAGAGATCTGTTGTGATATCAGTTGATCAACGTCGCTGACGTACCATGTGTGTATGTTTTGAAGTACGTCAACGGAAGTGTCCTGATTTCTATGGGATAGTTTACGTCGACGCTGAACAGATAGGGGTTGGTTGTCACACATACGTGGGTTGGCCTACTCGTAAGAGGACGCGGGTGCCGGTAAGCCCCGTAATCCAATCTACTACTGTTCAACGGAACGACGAGTATCCTCTAGAAGTCCGGGTGCGACAACTGGCGACTGATGGTGCCTTGATGGGAGGCTGATTGCTCTTGAAAACATCGTTCCCCGGCAACGGCGCCAGAAAACTTGTTGATGGCTGACGTTGGTAAACCCCAAGAGAAAGGTTATGAAGAGTGCAGCAGTAAGTTTTCCATCAGAAAATAAACCAAGGTTGAATCGACCAGTAGGAGGACAAGCAATATCTGAAGGTTGATGCAGCTGAGATGTCAGGACACACTGCCGGTTCAGCAGCAACATGGAACATACACAACACAATCAAATCATTTTGCCCCAATGAAGCAGTGAGGTTGTCAATCTCACCGGTTTTGCTGAACACAAAGAGGTTAAACGTATGGTGTGGAAAACAATATGAGAACAGCATGAATGCAGTAGCAGCAGTATGAAAACAGTGGAAACAGTGTGTGTATTATCAGTATGAGAAAATGGACCGGGGTCCACAGTTCACTAGAGGTGTCTCTCCATAGAAGATAAATAAAATATATGGTGAACAAATTACAGCTGGGCAATTGACAGAAATGAACGCCGCAACGTAGTGCATATGCAAGACATAAAGATTACTATATGATTAATGCGGGCATTATAACAAGATACATAGACTGTCATCCAACTGCATCTATGACTAATAATCCACCCTCCGAATATCATCCGAACAAACATTGGGTAGTAAGTTGCAAGCAACATATTATCGTAGTAAGCAAAGTGTGTAATGTAAACAATGTAAACTAAGTAAACACCGTTGTTTTCTCCCTAATGGCAACAACACATCCTCCATCTGTCACTTTTCTGTCACTCGAGCATATATGCAAAGGAGGCATGAACCCACTGATACGTCATAAACATATCCCTAATTTCTGATGCTCCATGATCATATTATGCCAATTGTTACATGTTTTCTCCCTTCTTTATGTCATTTTTATCGATTTTTCAGACTAACCTATTAACAAGATGCCATAGAGCCAGTTCCTGTTTTCTGTTGTTTTTTAGTTTCAGAAAAGTTGTTCTGGAAATATTCTTGGAATTGGAAAATTCGAAACCCGGAAGTCCTATTTTCCCCGGAAGCATCCATAAGACCGAAGAGGAGCCGAAGAGGGGCAGCAGGGGGGCCACACCATAGGGTGGCGTAGCCCCCTGGCCGCGCCAGCTATGGTGTGAGCCCCCCTGCCTCCACCGCCTTTGCCCTTTCACCTATTTAAACCACCAGGATGGAAAACCCTAGGCATCTGATCAAAATCCCCGAAAAAGGTCCGCAGCCGCCGGCACCGTCAACCCCAGATCAGGGGGATTCTGAAGCTGTTTCCGGCACTCTGCCGGGGAGGAGATCATCACCGGAGGCCTCTTCATCACCATGCCTGCCTCTGGAGTAATGCGTGAGTAGTTCATCTGTAACATCCCAAATTTGCTAAATTAGGGTGTGTGGTGTTGTGTTCATCTCATGCATGCATGAAACAAAAATTTAATCATGTTTGAATCAATTTAAAACTTGAATTTAAAATTGATTTGAGAAAATACCACAAATAGTACTTAAATTGGGTTCCAAAATTTTGTACTGAAAAATAATTCAGATTCACCAAAACAAACCATGGCAAGGTTGGAAATTTTACAAGGTTTTTCAGAAAATATTTTTGCCAAATTTTCTGTTTGCAAAAAAGCCCCCAAAACCTTGTTTTCTTTGTAGTTTTCTATGGAAAAGGGCCTCTCTGTGATTTCCATAAGTTTCTAGGGGGTGTTCTTAATTTTTTTTCTTTTGTCTTCTTCCTCCCACGCGCCAAGCAGACAGGTCGCCGACGGCGGCCGTGCCACGCTCCTACTTGCCTCCCTCCTCGCGTGGATAGGGCCTGGAGGATGCCCTCGGTTCCCTCTCTCTCCCTATCCCCTCTGCTCACTCCCTCTCTCTCTCTCGATTCCACGTCCGGGTCGAAACCCTAGCTCCGTTCGGCCGGCGTCGAGTTCCGGCGATTGCCGTTGCGCCGGACCACCTCGAGGCCCGCCGTCCGTCCCGAGAGCTCCGCCTCGACTCCCTCTACCCCCTCGAGCTCGCTGGAAGCTAGAAATCCCGGGGAGGACCTCAATTTCTCGTCGTCGTCCGTCACGGCCACCGCTATGCGTCCCTCGCCGCCGGCGATTCCGGTATCCTCTCGAGTCGCCGTCCACACCTGCGTGACCCTCGTCCTCTCGTGAGCCGTCCTCTCGTGAGCCTCCCCATACTCCTGCATCGCTCCCCCGCGACTTCTAGCTCGCCGGCGCCACGTGCCATCTCCGGCCGCCGCGGGAAGTGGTCGCCGTGGAGGCTCCGGCGACCATTTGGTCTCCCGCCGCCGGCCACACGTTCGTCTCGTCCCCCTCTACCTACGCCGCAGATCAATTCAACGAATTATCCACCCAGGCAGTCGAATTTGAGAAGAATGGAGGAGTTCTTCTCTGGATGACGTAGTGGTGACATCAGCCTGATGTCATATTTCTCTGTTAATTATTTCAGAAAATGATTTAAAGTTGTAAATCGATATCTCCTCGAATATTATTCAGAAAAATATAAATAAGGTACCAAAATGTTCATAAAAATATACCCTACCCAAATATGCCATTTTCACACATGTTTTACAAAGTTGAATTTAGGCCATTATTTAAGAGAGAATTCCTTATTTGGTTCTAGCTAAATTTTTTCTTCCTTTTTTCGCCCTGACAAATTTTTTCTTCCTTTCATGACACACAAAGTTTGGTTTATTCCTTATTTGACCCTTTAGTACTATTTAAGCATTAAGATGACACTTTTACCCCTTCTACAATATGTGACGAAATGACACTAAAAAAATTATAATAAGTTACACCTGCAAGTGGATCCTTCTGGCCGGCCGGGCGATCCAAGATGTGCAGTACAAATACGTACAGAATACGTGCCAGCTTCACGTACACACACGTTGTGGCGATTGGGATCAATCACTTATGTGCACAATTTATGACCATGTTTGCACATGTACATGCTTCTTTGATGAATCTTCAACCTGACTGGCACAAGAATCCGGCTAGCAAACATATGCCATTTAGCTTATGGATCGGTGATTAACTTACAAACCACTACACATGTCTGTACGTGGATCGACTCTCCGGCCTGATTCAATCGACGCATGCGTCGTGCTCGACTCGCCCACATGCAGAAATTATCAGCCCACCGGTCGTGCACACATACACGTATTGCGGCCAATCGCCCAAACGCACCAATAAATCAATTTGGAGTTCCTGCACATACATATTAACCTGTCCTCCTTTCCTTGTACTGCACTTCACCGACATTTCTAGACGGACTCCATTGAACCAAAATTTTATTGAACATCAGCGATACAACATTTCAGTCTAGGACGGACATAGCGTTCCAGAATAACCAACTATCATATCACAACATTTTAACTATCATTTCGTCACATATTTTAGCAGGGGCAAAAGTGTCATCTTAGTGCTTAAATAGTACTAGAGGGCTAAATAAGGAACCAACGAAACTTTGTATGTCACGAAAGGAAGAAAAAAATTATCAGGGCCAAAAAAGGAAGACAAACTTCAGAGAGGGCCAAATAAGGAATTCTCTCATTATTTAATGTTGTTTAATTCATTTAAAAATAGAAAAATAAGTTTTTATTCAATAAAATTAGAAAATTAAAAGTTATATACCAAATTGCTCAAAATGATAAATGCAACTGTTTATGATGTTTTCAAACCCATTTGAGCATTTAAAATTGTACACACTTTCAGAATTGTCCGAAGTGCCCCTCCGGGGTCCAAATCGGGATAATTTCAGTAAAAATGAATAACTGACATAAGAAACCTAGCAACCCATCGGACATGTTTAGGGGTTTATTTAAGTGCATTAATTTGCTCATGCATACATATTGCGCATTGCATCGATGCCATGTTTGATTGTTGTTCTTCTTGTTTCGGTGTTTGTTCCCCCTCCGTAGAACGTGACTTCGAAGAGAAGGCCAGCAGTTCCTTGATGAATACTTGATCTTAACCGACAAGTCAAGCACTTATCCCAGAATATCTTTATCTGGCTTTCTTATAATCAAGGAAAGCATAACCTCTTATCTGCTCATATATGTTTTCCAACATCATTTGATTTTCGTACTTTGCATTCGATTCCAAAGTATTTGATGTCAGTAGATATAGTTCACCTATATACTGCATTGCCTCAATATCCTAATCCACTGCTCCTATCCGCCATAGATTTGCTTGTGCGCATCGCCAGAGCCTCATATCTGCTTCGCTTAGTCATACATGTTTGTTACCTCTGCTCCATCTGGTTGATGAATCAGAGCTGCGATAACCTAGTGTGATATGATGACGTGGTGAGATGAGCATTGTGTGGTTAAATTGACTAAGGCTGGTATGGGAGTCCACTTGGAAAGTGGTTGTTCGTCCTATACTCGTCAACCCTAGGACTGAGGTATCGAGCGAAAGCCAAGACTGAGCGTGCAACCACACGCGGGGTGTAAGTAACCGCGCTCGACCAACTAACTTGTTTGGCCAGATCCATGAGTCACGTAGTTTGAGATTTCCATTCGGCAACGCAATCAAAACCTTTTTAATGTTTTGAAAACAAAATGCTCCGCTAGGGAGTGACCGGGGCCAAGTGATGGACGTACACAGATCTTGACCCCGCCTCACAGAGACAGGTGCCGTCAGGAGGATGGCCAACTCCATGTTGACGGGGTGGACCTTTCTTGGGTTGACTCATGGATAGGGTCGGATAAGGTAAAGGTCGTGGCCAGCCACCCTCTGCCGCGTTCCATGGAAGAGCGTACATGTGGCGCTAAGAGTCGGATGGTACGTGTGGGTAAAGTGTACCCCCTGCAGGGATAAATCTTTTTGAAAATCCGTGTCCACGGTTAAGGATGACTTGGTGAATGCAAAGACCATAGATAACTTGAACGTGACGTAAAATATGTTGACAAAACATGGAGTCAATGTTTGAAGGGTGCCTCCTCGGAGACGCCGAGAGGGGTGATCCTTGTAGCATGTGAGATGCTGGGAATTGATGTTGGTGGTTTGAAAAGATGATGATTACAGTAGTGAGTTTCTCATCTATTTTGAAAACCTTCTATGAGACGTTATATTCCTCCTCGATTTGGAAAATAAAGATTGCTTTACGCAAATCAACCTTCATAAAACCCTTTACGAAACCAGCAGATATATATTAGGTTAACTAAGTCTTGTTGAGTACCTCCCGTACTCAGGTTTGCTTGGTTCAGGTGAAGTTCGTCACTTCAGTGGTGGTTCAACATGGACATCGACGAGTAGTTTGGGGTTCCCAGGTGGCAGCCTGGAATCTATGGGCTGGGACATCGCCTTATGTTGCGGCCTCTTAGGCCTTTTTGGTTCTTGTTGATTAGCAATATAATTTTCCTTCCGTTGTCTGATGTAATGTTGGGTCGTGTGACCTCTGCTTGTAAGCTATACTCTAGTACCACCTGTTTAATACAGTTTCAATGCCTAGAGTGCTGCTTTGATCGGTTGTTGGTTTCGAGCTTATTGTTATACGGTTTTGGCTATGCCTGCATAGTGGTCGCAGTCGAGGGGTTGTGGAGACGATGATCCATTTCCGAGCACGCCTGCCGATGTGATTCGGCCTGGGGCTTGGTAACCATAGTAACCCTTGATTGTTGTTGCACTTTCTGTACATATAGCACCTCTATATGGCTTTGGTCCCGTTCCTTCAGTTTCATACGATTCGTGGACGCTTTGATATGCATAGTTGGTTATGACTAGCATGGACACAAGGAGTAGTAGTACCATGGTGATCCGGCCTGCGTGCCGATGAATCCGGTCTGCCTGCCGTTGTTTGTTGCGGCCGGGGCTGGTAACCCTGAAGCCCTTGTGGGTCCATGACTAGGAGCGCATAACAGTATGTATACCTTTAGTTCCGTGGTCGTGACATGTCATGGTATCACAACAAGACTGCCTGTAGGAAAACCTTACTGCTTGGTCGATGTTTCACAACCATTTGAAGTTTCAAAATAGTTTTCGCAAACACTAGACTCAACATCGACCAAGCAGTAAGGTTTTCATACAGGCAGTCTTGTTCTGATTTGAAAAGGTTCTAGTTATTCAAAACTTAGGTGCCTTATATGGCAAGACTTTCTTTTACCCAAGTTGACCTAGTGTTTAGTTTCTAGAGTCGTGTGTGTTACATATTCCGTTATCTCTTAAACTGGGAGATTTCCTTTCCATCATAATCTCTCAGAGTTGTTTGAATTCCACATTCCTACATGTTCCAAAGTCTCAAATCCTGAACTTTGAGATCTTCTTTCCATCTTGAATGTATTCCTTGTCCTTTACTCAAATTCTTCCAGAGCTATCTTTGTCCTCTGAAAGATACTCCGAGATTGCTATTCATAGTGTTCTTTAAAAGCACTCGGATAGTAGTTACTCCTTCCTTTATGTTTTTAACCCTCGGACTTGAACCGAAGGTCCCGGAATGTGATGAATTACGGTGGGTTGTATAATGTGGTTTCATAACCATGTGATGTTCACTCCATCAGTACAGGATGCTGACCTTTAACCCAAGTTCTGTTTCTTTGGGTTCCGAGGAATCTGTTCCACCTCAGGGTGGATAGGCATCTCCAACTCTCATAGCCATAGGCTTTCTCTTGGAACCAAAAGGGGATCACAACAAGGGTGTTCCTTATGATTACCATATCTTTTTTTTGACTCAACTATACCTCTCTTGTAGCATGGGTTTTACAAAGGAGTATGACCTTGTGCATCCAACGTGATCTCAGGGTTTTCCAAGAGCACGTTCCTATTGTTTGCTTGCTCCCAAACATCGTCTATTGTTTGGAACATCAAGTTGCATATGTGTGTTGGAGTCTTCCAATGCATCCGTTTCTTTGTTCCCTCAGAACATTCCACCTTGGGATGTGAGGAGAAACAAACTCTAGTACCTCGTTCATCTCTAGAACCAGGTCAAAGTTTTGTAATCCGCAAATTAAAGAAGTTTCATTAGCTTCTGTTCTGTTCCACCTTCGAGTATCACACTCTTATATATCAAGAGGTTGTGTTGTGTTTCATGGCCTTATTGATGAAATGGTGCTCTTACACATATTCACTTCCCCTTCCTCCAAGCTTGAATGCTTGAGTATGATGGGTGTGCATTGAGGTGTGTATCAGATGTTCCTAGCAATTTCCATTGCTTCGAAAAATCTAAGAAACATTTGTATCCTTCTTAGCACTACTGGTCACCCAGCCTCTACTTAAAGTTGACCGTGTTACCGAATCCGTTCGTTCTGATGCACCTTCTTGTTCAGAGAGTTAGGTTCATGCCAAAGCTCTCCAGACCATATCGGTTGCTTTGAAAAGCATGCCTCCTTTCGATTTCCAAGACAAACTGGAGGGTTGTGATATTCTGGTTGTCTTGATAGAAGTATCACCAGGTTGTTACCTGACCGTGATGTTTAAATAAGGGGTAATTTGAACTACTCCTTTCTCCGAGAACCGTGCTGGATAGCCTAGACTAGTTGGTTGAGCTTAAACAATAACTTGGAGAGTTGAAAGGCAAAAGCTCTGTCTAACTTGATCCTTCGATAAGGGATGTCTAGTTTTCCTCGTGTTGAAGCAGGATAGTATCTCCTCTGTGGACATGCTATCATTCTACCTTTGATTTGAGTTGGGCTATCGTCAAATCAAGCTCAGATTCAAGGAATATCTTTATGGTGTTTTCACTCATGGTGTTTTCCCGAGTACACCTTCATGTCCTTTAATCTGACCAATATTTGGCCATGTTCATGTATCATATGAACCCCTCAGCTGGGAGTATATTTATAAAGGTGTCGCTGAGCCCATCTACGACATTCTTGTTTTCTCTAAGTTGCAAGAGGTTCACGCTGAACAAATGGCACTAACATTGGAAACTTTCGAGAACCATCTTTGTGTCATCATGAAGTCGTGATCAACATGTTCAAAGTTTCTTACTCTAGTCCATGTGCTTATGGTAAAAGTTGTCGCCATTGGTTCGAGTAAAGTTTTCTTGTTCCCTCGGGAATAATCCCAAGTCGGTCATGTATGTGTGGACTATTTTTGAGATGGTAGGTTGTTACCTCCATTTACTTGAAAAAGTTTGCATCCACACCAAGCCACTGACTGATTACCAATGTGTCGCACCCGGACTTCTAGAGGATACTCGCAGTTCCGTTGAACAGTAGTGGATTGGATTACGGAGCTTACCGGCACCCGCATCTCTTACGAGTAGGCCAACACACGTATGTGTGACAACCAACCCCTATCTATTCATCGTCTACGTAAACCATCCCATAGAAATCAGGATACTACCATTGACGTACTTCATACTATACACACATGGTACGTCAACGGCGTTTAACAGAATGATAGCACAACATATCTCTAAGACACAAAAGATGGAAAATAAGTTGCAAATGGCTCTCACTAGAGCAGAGATAGCAAATACAATCATCCAGAGGACACATGTCCCAACATATCATCATTACATCACAGCGGAAGCATTCAACAGGTCTGAGTACAGACAAGATCCAAATAGGCTTAAGACGCCTGAAACGAAAAGACGGAGCCCATCCACGCAGTCTCGGATCCTGCCCGGGTCCGCTATCTACTCGTCAGCAGCCTCGTCGTACTCCACATAGTAGCCACCAAGGGGATCCTCGGAATCGTCGTCTGCGGAAACCACAGCCCCAAAGGGGTCAGTACATAAACGTACTGGCAAGCAAGACTCACAGTTCACCAAAGTGTAACCCGTCAACACCAGGCACAGATGCTTTGGGTTCAACGGAAGAAAGGGGATATAAAAGATGCGGCCACTGGCTGCTCTAACCAACTACAAAGTTACTACCACTTCCGGCTAACAGAAAGAAGATAAGATAGCGTATCGTAACCAACTATAACTAACCACCAAACAAACCCATCCTGGATCTCGCCCCTTATCCAAAGAAGCAATCCGAGGATAACTCACACAGTTGGATTAATGATGGTTCAGGTTATTGTGTCAATAAACCTATTACTAGTCAAGTTATTATAGTTAGGTGTAAGTTGTCTGAGTACTTGTTAGCCAGTACTTTCACCAAGTCGTCACATAACCGCGGACAACACGGCTTCTCGAGAAGATTCATCCCTGCAGGGTGTGCTCCAGTACCCGTACACACTCAAGCCACCAACTAAAACTCAGGTTGGCTTGACACGACTCGAACCATCTCTACAGCCTGTCCCAGGAGCCACAGAGCTATAAGGTCCCAGCCACGCAGCCGAATACTCAGCGCAAGTGTGCAAAACTCCCGCAGGACGCAACACCCCGGCAATACAGGCCTCGCCCTATATGTGTGCGTCATCATCATCATCAGTAACCATAGGAGCGACCCATTCATGCGTATGAGCCAAATGGAACACCCGAACTAAGTGTGGCTCTTCGGACAAACTGCGGATCAGATCAAAGCCGAGGGGGGTTCCATACCACCACCCGGATGCGGTGAGCACGCTCATCATGGATTAGTAGACAAGACCCTTTTCCTAGTTAGGGTCGACACTAGCAGGCCTCAAAACCACGACGGGCCTCCTGCCGGTGTCTTAACAGCAAATGATTATTACCCCAAGCTTTAACAGGTTGATTGTTTAACATCGAGCCCCAGAACATAATAGAATATGATAACAGAAAGTAACTGACAGCAGACTCGAGCAAAAACAACCCTAAGCATGCTAGTAAGACACGGGCTCAAACAACGGGGTTATCGGAGTGGAGGTGAGGCAATATCAGGGTTAATGGATTCATGTGATAGGTTCGGAGAACAAGCAACGATACATAGGGCTAGCAGAATAGACAACGGAAAGTATCGGGAACCAATGTTGAAAGAAACACAGTGGTTCATGTGAGTGATAACTTGCCTGCAAACTCAGCAGCCCGGTACTGAGCTAGATCCTCAGAAGGGGTGCTGTAAAGATCGTCTGTCTCAACGTCGTCGTCTATCCGAGAAGAAGCAAACAAACAAGACAGAAAGATAAACAATCAATACCATGGCATAGTGCACAATCATGGGATGATGCATGTCAAGTTAATGGATGCATCAAAATAAACTAGTGACATGGTAACACAATTTAAATGGACCCACATGCAAGTGTAGCTGCATATGAAAAGCCCATGCATTTAGGTTGACATAATTGTTTTACAACTAATCAACTGGTGAAAGTGGATTAGCATGATGCATGGATGATGAAAACAGAAAAATAACAACAATAGAAACAAGTTGAAATAAGGTTTAACAAATTTGGAATTTTATTTATTAAGTTATGGAATTTTGGTTCCTTAAAGGTGTTACACAAGCATTTGTTGTTTTCATCAAGTTAAATTGTTCAAAACAGATAACAAAGTTTATATTTGAAAAGAACACCAATTTTTAGTTGGATTACATGTTTCAATTACTGAAAAAGGAATTAGGATGAATTTATTATGATGGAAACAATATTAAGCAAGTTTTAAATGGATTTAAAACAAGCATGAATTTTATTTGAATTTTATTTGTTCAAAACTTAAATTCAAATTCATATTTGAAAAGTTTATACTTTTCTAGGTTGAAAACATATTTTGCATGTTCAAAAATAATTTAATTTGAGCAAGTTATGATTTTATCAATTCTAAATGATTTAAACAAGGTTTAAATTATTTAGGCAATTTAAATTATTCAAAACATGAAACAAAATTTATATTTGAAAAGATTATTTGAAATAGCATGGAAAACATATTTTATTTTCATTATTTGGATTAAGTATGAATTAGTTATGGATTTTATCAAATTGCAATTGAATTATTTGAATTCAAATTTGAATTGCATTTTTAAAATTCAAAACAGAAAACAAATGCTATAGATAGATAGACAATTTAATTTAGAGCAGTGCACATATTTTATTTTTATTAATTGGAGTTATGAAATAGAAGTTATTCATTTTTTAAGTTTAGGGACCAAACTTGAATATTAACTGGACTAGGATTAAAAGAAAAATGGGCAGAAAAATTAAAGGCACCGCGCAGTGGCCAGCCCCGGCCACTGACAGTGGGGCCAGGCCTGCATGGCGCCCAGGTGGAGTGGCTAGAGGGTGACGTGGCCTCCAGGGCCCATGACAAGCGGGCCCCGCGGGGGTTGCGCGCAAGGAAAAAAGGGGAGGCAATTTTGCCTCCCGCAAGAATCGATCCTGCGAGCTGGGACTTGCGCGCACGGGTGCCCTGCCAGTTGGGCTGTCTGCGATTTGTGAAAGGTACAGAGCAGGGGACTGGTTAACATTCAGTTAATGGGTTTAACTGAATTTTGGTTTCAGTTTCGGTACTGCATCTTCGCTGCAGGTTCCAGTAGCGGAAACGGCCAGCGAACAGGAAGGGCGGCCGGCGATGGTGGCTCGCCGCGGCTCGCTGCCGTGCGTGCGGTGGCCGTTGGTGCTGCCGGTGCTGCGGGCTGCCGCGTGTAGAGAGGGGAGGAGGCGAACGAGGAGGGAAGGGAGGCGACGAGGGGCTCACAGCGAGGGGCGTCGGTGGCGGCAATCGGAGGATGGCGGCGGCGCTCCGACGATCCTCGGGGAAAGCCGAGGCCACAGCGAGGAAGAGGGCGGCGTGCCGTTTCTGTTCCCGGCCCATGCGCGGCCGGGCGGGCACCGTGGCGGCGGTGCTCGCCGGAGGGAGGCGGCGGTGATGGTGGTTCCGGTGGGGAGGGTACAGAGAAGGGAGGCCGGAGGGAGAGAAGAAGGGAGAGTGGCGGCGGGAGGAGAAAGGTGGAGGGTTAGGGCACCGAGGAGGAGGTGCTCGGGGACAGGTTATATCGATGGGGAGGGGAGCTCGATCACCGTTCTTCTCTGTACTGTAAACGTGGTCGATGGAGATGGCGTCCGTACGGAGGTAGAAGACGACAACAGAGGGGGGTACGGGCCAGGAGCACTTGGGCTGGCCCAAGGTGGGCTGGAGGCCTTATTCCCCCTCTCCCTCTCTTTTAATCTTTTGTTGTTGTTTTTTTTTGCAGATTTGGCAAAAGGGAGAGAAACAAAAGGTTCTAGGGGTTAGCAAAATTTGGAATAAATTGTACTGTTGAAATATTGTGATAGCAACAAGTCCACACTTTGGTTTACCAAAAATATTTTAAATATGTTGCTTGTTTGAAAAATTAAATGAATTGAGCCATTTGTGGTATCAAAATAAATAAATGAAACTTAGCCAATTTAAAGATTTTGATTCCAAGTTTTAGTGGAACAATTTGTTTGTTTGTTTGTAGTTTTTATTTGACACAATGTAACATAACAAGTATGAACCACAATTGAATTTTTGTTTTGGAATTCAAATAGAAATCAGATGGAAACAATTGAAATCAAATGCAAAACAAATGCAACCAAAAGGCAATGGTTATGATGACATGATTCAAACATAAATAAACAAGAAACAAACATCTAGGGGGAGATTTTCATACTTGGGATGTTACAAAACGCCCCCCTTGAAGGAATCGCGCCCCGAGATTCCTACTGAGAAAGGAAAAGGTCCGGATACTTCTTGCGAAGATCCTCTTCGGTCTCCCACGTTGCCTCTTTATCGGAATGATGCGACCACTGCACTTTCAAGAACTTGGTGCTCTTGTTGCGAGTCTTACGTACGCTCGGTCTCATCGAGAATACGAACAGGGTGCTCCTCATAAGATAGATCATCTTGCAGTTCAATGGAATCATGATCAACTGCACGATCTGGATCTTTGAAACACCTCTTGAGCTGTGACACGTGAAACACATCGTGCACCTTGGATAGTTTTTCTGGAAGTTCAAGACGATAGGCATTTTCCGCACGCCTTGAGAGAATGTTGAACGGACCAATGTATCTTGGTGCTAGCTTTCCTTTAACACCAAAACGATGAGTGCCTCTGAGGGGAGTTACACGGAGATATGCCTTGTCACCAGGTGCATATATCATATCCCTGTGCTTGCTGTCATAGTAGCTTTTCTGACGAGACTGAGCAATCTTGAGATTGTCACGAATGATGCGAACTTTCTCCTCGGCTTCCTTAACAATGTCAGGGCCTAAGAGTGAACGTTCACCAGCTCCAGACCAATTGATTGGACTCCTGCATCTGCGGCCATAGAGAGCTTCAAATGGTGCCATGCCTAGGCTTGCCTGGAAGCTGTTGTTGTAGGAGAATTCAGCATATGGAAGGCATTCCTCCCATTTCATGCCAAAGGATAGACCACATGCTCTGAGCATATCCTCGAGAATCTGATTGACTCTTTCGACTTGCCCTTGAGACTGAGGGTGATAAGCTGTGCTGAACAGAAGTTTGGTGCCCAATGCTTCTTGAAAACTCTTCCAGAAATGAGAAGTGAATATGCTTCCACGGTCTGAGCTTATTTCCAATGGAACACCATGAAGAGGAACAATCCTTGTTGTGTAGAGTTCTGCTAACTGGCTAGCTGAGATTGTTTCTTAAACAGCAAAGAAGTGAGCTACTTTAGTGAGACGATCAATGACAATGAAGATTGCATCGTTGCCCTTCTTGGACTTTGGAAAACCAGTGATGAAGTCCATTTCAATCATGTCCCACTTCCACTCAGGGATTTTCAGAGGCTGGAGAAGACCGGCTGTTTTCTGATGAACTGCCTTAACACGTTGACAAACGTCGCATTCAGAAACGTATTGAGCAATTTCACGTTTCATGCCAGACCACCAATACAGTGTTTTGAGATCCTGGTACATCTTTGTACTTCCAGGGTGTATGGAAAGAGGAGTTTCATGAGCCTCCTTGAGAATAACATCTTTGAGACTTTGAACTTGAGGAACTGCAATGCGTCCTTTGAAGAACACAGTTCCCTTGTCATCAATTGAGAAGCACTCATACTTCACATTGCCTGCTTTGATGTTATTTGCGATCTTCTTGATCTCAGCATCACGAAGTTGTTCAAAACGAATCTTGTCCTCGAGAGTTGGACTGGTTGTCAAGTTTGCAAGATAGCCTTGAGGAACAAGACCAAGGTTCAGCTTCTGGAATTCTTCATGAAGTGGAGGTTGGCTTTCCATGATCATGAGATTATTGCAATACGACTTGCGACTGAGAGCATCGGCCATAACATTAGCCTTGCCTGGAGTGTAAGAAATGGTAAGATCGAAGTCTTTGATCTTTTCAATCCATCTCCTTTGCCCGGGGTTTAGATCTGGTTGAGTGAAGATGTATTTCAGACTCTTATGATCGGAAAAGATTTCAGTGCGATTACCCAACAAGTATTGCCTCCATTTCTTGAGGGCAAACACAACTGCTGCAAGTTCTAGATCATGAGTGGGATAATTGAGCTCATGTGCGTTCAACTGACGTGAAGCATAAGCCACAACTTGACGTTCTTGCATAACAACTGCACCTAGACCTTGGAGGGAAGCATCACAGAATATCTGGAAAGGTTTGGTAGTATCTGGGCCAACCAGAACTGGTGTAGAAGTGAGTTTAGTCTTCAGGAGATTGAAACTTTCATCACATTGTGGAGACCAAACGAACTTCTTGTCCTTCTTTGTGAGATCACTGAGAGGTTTGGCAATCTTGGAGAAGTTTTGGACGAAGCGACGACAATAGCTAGCCAAACCAAGAAAACTTCTGACTTGCTTCACCGTCTTAGGAGGTTTCCAATCAACAATTGCTTTAACCTTTTCTGGATCAATGGCTATGCCCTTGGCAGAGATGACATGACCAAGGTAAGCAACTTCTGGAATCCAGAACTCACATTTGGAGAACTTGGCATATAGACAATGCTCGCGAAGCTTCATGAGAGTGAGACGAAGATGTTCTCCATTCTCTTCCTCGGATTTTGAGTAGACAAGAATATCATCAAGATATACCACAACGAACTTTTCGAGGTATTCATGGAAGACAGAATTCATTAGTCGAGAGAATGTCGCCGGTGCATTGGTGAGACCAAAGGACATGACGGTGTATTCATATAAACCGTACCGAGTGGTGAAAGCTGTTTTTGGAATATCTTCCTTTCTGATCTTTATTTGATGGTAACCCATTCTCAAGTCCAGCTTGGAGAAGATTGAGGCTCCAGCAAGTTGATCAAAAAGATCATCGATACGAGGAATTGGATATTTGTTTTTGATGGTTTTCTCGTTGAGAGGACGATAGTCAACCACGAGTCTTTTTGTTTGATCCTTCTTTGCAACGAACAGAGTTGGGCAACCCCAAGCCGAGGAACTAGGTTGAATGTAACCTTTCTCCATGTACATATCGATTTGCTCCTTCAACAACTTCAGTTCAGGAGGAGCTATCTTGTATGGATGCTTAGAGACTGGAGCAGTACCTGGTTCAAGTTCAATGACGAACTCAACTGCTCTGTCAGGAGGCATTCCTGGCAACTCTTCTGGAAAGACGTCAGGGAATTCGCAAACCACCGGAATAGTTTCAACTGATGGTAGAGGATTTGCATTGAGAGTGTAGAGTTGAGCAACTGGATTTTCAGCATGGAAGTAGACTATCTGGCCAGAAGGGTGTGTGATTTTGACAGACTTGGCAGGACAATCAATGACTGCTTTGTTGGCTACCAGCCAATCCATCCAAAGAATGACATCAATATCTGAAGAGTGGAGAGCTATCAGAGATGCCTGGAATGGAAGGTTTCCAATTGTGATCTCGATGTTCTGGCTAACTTTATTGCTTTGCCAGCTAGATCCCGGTGATTTCACTAGGAGAGGGATAGACAACTGTTCGAAGTTGATTCCACTGGTGTTTGCAAAGCATTGAGAGATGAAAGAGTGTAAAGCACTAGAATCGAACAAGACTTTAGCACAAAACGAGTTCACAAGAAGTGTGCCCATTACAACCTCTGGAGATTCTTCTGCTCCCTGGGCCTTGACATGGTTCACCCTCACAGTTCTCAAGACAGACTTGTTCCTGTTGCGGGGCCTAGCCGAAGAAGTGTTTACCATCACATGATTGACATTAGCGATAGGTAGTGATGGTAGCTTGTTCTGCGGGCACTTGTAAGAGTAGTGTCCTGGTAGACCGCACTTGAAGCATGTACTAGCAGAACGAGGAGCTGTTGAACTTGGCTGAGATGGAGCACCTCCTAAAGATACCACTGGGGTGGGAGGGAGGGCAAGAAATCCTGCCGGGCTTGGCAAGCAGATGGGCGGTGTTGGAGTGGTATATGGAACCCAAACTCTTCGTTTTTGTGGAGGCATGATAGCTTTTGAGAGCCTGTTCACGAGAGTGCTTACGAGATTCCTCAACCAACTTGCGCCCATGCTCTTCATTTAGAGCGATGTTGATGAGGTCCTCAAAATTCTTGGCCTTGACGTTGGTGAGAGCATACTTGAGTTCCGGGTTGAGACCCCTGCGGAACTTTGCCATCTTTCTCGCTTCCGTGGAGATTTCATCTCCGGCGTAGCGAGCCAGACGATTGAACTCTCTTTGGTATTCCAGAACGTCCAGATTGCCTTGTGTGAAAGAATAGAATTCCTCACGCATTTTCTCCATGAGCCCATCGGGAATGTGATGGCGCACGAAGGCTTGCTTGAAATCCTCCCATGTGATTGCCACACTAGAACCTCTCATTTCTTGGAAGTTCTCCCACCAAGACATGGATGGTCCACGGAGAAGGTAGGTCACGTAAGGAACACGGTCCTCGTTAGCCACATGAGCTACCATAAGAGTACGGTTCATTTCACGGAGCCAGTCATCAGCATCCAATGGCTCGGAGGAGGTATCAAACGTGCGCGGATTGAGCTCAAGGAACTCCCGAATAGACACCCGGGTGTTGCCATTACTCCCAAGGTCTTGGTTCTGCTGCATCTGCTTTATAACTTGTGTCATCTGAGACAGCACTTTCCCCATCTCAGGTGGCAGTGTGGGTTCTTCGTCACCACTTTCCATCCTGAAGAGGATACCAAGATTAACACACTAAACGGATAACAAAATCCAATATAAGTGCTTAAAAGGATTACTTCAGACGGTAAGTCGACAGCATAGAACAAGGATGGAGGTTAACAACGGATCAACAGATAAGTTGTTACAACGGAAGGGAAAGATTTGTGAAGGACGATATCGAAGCAACAACTGGGAAACAGGAGACCACAAACACCTGAGGTACTACGGAGAGAACCCATCCGGGCTTCTAAAGGATAAATATCTACTGCTTAAGGAATAGAGGATCTGCTTCCGGGGCTTACACGCCTCCGTTCTCAATCGTGAGTAGGCAACATGATAAATCATGTCACAACCACCTCCATTCCTATGGTCTAGTAGATATAACTATCCCAGAGAAACCAGGATTCGTGAAAACCTAACTTGAAAGTTTTAGATGAGAAGAGAAAAACAACGTTGCACTTCCTTACCAGAAAAGGGAGGGTGGGTGGGGAAAGAAATAAAATGGCAGAATTCCTACTCTCACGTTTCATTTTTCCTATATAGCTACAAAATAGTTTCTAGACTCAACTGCGACCAGTAAAAGGGATCCTACAGGCAGACAGGCTCTGATACCATTTGTCGCACCCGGACTTCTAGAGGATACTCGCAGTTCCGTTGAACGGTAGTGGATTGGATTACGGAGCTTACCGGCACCCGCATCTCTTACGAGTAGGCCAACACACGTATGTGTGACAACCAACCCCTATCTGTTCATCGTCTACGTAAACCATCCCATAGAAATCAGGATACTACCATTGACGTACTTCATACCATACACACATGGTACGTCAACGGCGTTTAACAGAATGATAGCACAACATATCTCTAAGACACAAAAGATGGAAAATAAGTTGCAAATGGCTCTCACTAGAGCAGAGATAGCAAATACAATCATCCAGAGGACACATGTCCCAACATATCATCATTACATCACAGCGGAAGCATTCAACAGGTCTGAGTACAGACAAGATCCAAATAGGCTTAAGACGCCTGAAACGAAAAGACGGAGCCCATCCACGCAGTCTCGGATCCTGCCCGGGTCCGCTATCTACTCGTCAGCAGCCTCGTCGTACTCCACATAGTAGCCACCAAGGGGATCCTCGGAATCGTCGTCTGCGGAAACCACAGTCCCAAAGGGGTCAGTACATAAACGTACTGGCAAGCAAGACTCACAGTTCACCAAAGTGTAACCCGTCAACACCAGGCACAGATGCTTTGGGTTCAATGGAAGAAAGGGGATATAAAAGATGCGGCAACTGGCTGCTCTAACCAACTACAAAGTTACTACCACTTCCGGCTAACAGAAAGAAGATAAGATAGCGTATCGTAACCAACTATAACTAACCACCAAACAAACCCATCCTGGATCTCGCCCCTTATCCAAAGAAGCAATCCGAGGATAACTCACACAGTTGGATTAATGATGGTTCAGGTTATTGTGTCAATAAACCTATTACTAGTCAAGTTATTATAGTTAGGTGTAAGTTGTCTGAGTACTTGTTAGCCAGTACTTTCACCAAGTCGTCACATAACCGCGGACAACACGGCTTCTCGAGAAGATTCATCCCTGCAGGGTGTGCTCCAGTACCCGTACACACTCAAGCCACCAACTAAAACTCAGGTTGGCTTGACACGACTCGAACCATCTCTACAGCCTGTCCCAGGAGCCACAGAGCTATAAGGTCCCAGCCACGCAGCCGAATACTCAGCGCAAGTGTGCAAAACTCCCGCAGGACGCAACACCCCGGCAATACAGGCCTCGCCCTATATGTGTGCGTCATCATCATCATCAGTAACCATAGGAGCGACCCATTCATGCGTATGAGCCAAATGGAACACCCGAACTAAGTGTGGCTCTTCGGACAAACTGCGGATCAGATCAAAGCCGAGGGGGGTTCCATACCACCACCCGGATGCGGTGAGCACGCTCATCATGGATTAGTAGACAAGACTCTTTTCCTAGTTAGGGTCGACACTAGCAGGCCTCAAAACCACGACGGGCCTCCTGCCGGTGTCTTAACAGCAAATGATTATTACCCCAAGCTTTAACAGGTTGATTGTTTAACATCGAGCCCCAGAACATAATAGAATATGATAACAGAAAGTAACTGACAGCAGACTCGAGCAAAAACAACCCTAAGCATGCTAGTAAGACACGGGCTCAAACAACGGGGTTATCGGAGTGGAGGTGAGGCAATATCAGGGTTAATGGATTCATGTGATAGGTTCGGAGAACAAGCAACGATACATAGGGCTAGCAGAATAGACAACGGAAAGTATCGGGAACCAATGTTGAAAGGAACATAGTGGTTCATGTGAGTGATAACTTGCCTGCAAACTCAGCAGCCCGGTACTGAGCTAGATCCTCAGAAGGGGTGCTGTAAAGATCGTCTGTCTCAACGTCGTCGTCTATCCGAGAAGAAGCAAACAAACAAGACAGAAAGATAAACAATCAATACCATGGCATAGTGCACAATCATGGGATGATGCATGTCAAGTTAATGGATGCATCAAAATAAACTAGTGACATGGTAACACAATTTAAATGGACCCACATGCAAGTTGAGCTGCATATGAAAAGCCCATGCATTTAGGTTGACATAATTGTTTTACAACTAATCAACAGGTGAAAGTGGATTAGCATGATGCATGGATGATGAAAACAGAAAAATAACAACAATAGAAACAAGTTGAAATAAGGTTTAACAAATTTGGAATTTTATTTATTAAGTTATGGAATTTTGGTTCCTTAAAGGTGTTACACAAGCATTTGTTGTTTTCATCAAGTTAAATTGTTCAAAACAGATAACAAAGTTTATATTTGAAAAGAACACCAATTTTTAGTTGGATTACATGTTTCAATTACTGAAAAAGGAATTAGGATGAATTTATTATGATGGAAACAATATTAAACAAGTTTTAAATGGATTTAAAACAAGCATGAATTTTATTTGAATTTTATTTGTTCAAAACATAAATTCAAATTCATATTTGAAAATTTTATACTTTTCTAGGTTGAAAACATATTTTGCATGTTCAAAAATAATTTAATTTGAGCAAGTTATGATTTTATCAATTCTAAATGATTTAAACAAGGTTTAAATTACTTAGGCAATTTAAATTATTCAAAACATGAAAAAAAAATTATATTTGAAAAGATTATTTGAAATAGCATGGAAAACATATTTTATTTTCATTATTTGGATTAAGTATGAATTAGTTATGGATTTTATCAAATTGCAATTGAATTATTTGAATTCAAATTTGAATTGCATTTTGAAAATTCAAAACAGAAAACAAATGCTATAGATAGATAGACAATTTAATTTAGAGCAGTGCACATATTTTATTTTTATTAATTGGAGTTATGAAATAGAAGTTATTCATTTTTTAAGTTTAGGGACCAAACTGTAATATTAACTGGACTGGGATTAAAAGAAAAATGGGCAGAAAAATTAAAGGCACCGCGCAGTGGCCAGCCCCGGCAACTGACAGTGGGGCTAGGCCTGCGTGGCGCCCAGGTGGAGTGGCTAGAGGGTGACGTGGCCTCCAGGGCCCATGACAAGCGGGCCCCGCGGGGGTTGCGCGCAAGGAAAAAAGGGGAGGCAATTTTGCCTCCCGCAGGAATCAATCCTGCGAGCTGGGACTTGCGCGCACGGGTGCCCTGCCAGTTGGGCTGTCTGCGATTTGTGAAAGGTACAGAGCAGGGGACTGGTTAACATTCAGTTAATGGGTTTAACTGAATTTTGGTTTCAGTTTCGGTACTGCATCTTCGCTGCAGGTTCCAGTAGCGGAAACGGCCAGCGAACAGGAAGGGCGGCCGGCGATGGTGGCTCGCCGCGGCTCGCTGCCGTGCGTGCGGTGGCCGTTGGTGCTGCCGGTGCTGCGGGCTGCCGCGTGTAGAGAGGGGAGGAGGCGAACGAGGAGGGAAGGGAGGCGACGAGGGGCTCACAGCGAGGGGCGTCGGTGGCGGCAATCGGAGGATGGCGGCGGCGCTCCGACGATCCTCGGGGAAAGCCGAGGCCACAGCGAGGAAGAGGGCGGCGTGCCGTTTCCGTTCCCGGCCCAAGCGCGGCCGGGCGGGCACCGTGGCGGCGGCGCTCGCCGGAGGGAGGCGGCGGTGATGGTGGTTCCGGTGGGGAGGGTACAGAGAAGGGAGGCCGGAGGGAGAGAAGAAGGGAGAGTGGCGGCGGGAGGAGAAAGGTGGAGGGTTAGGGCACCGAGGAGGAGGTGCTCGGGGCAGGTTATATCGATGGGGAGGGGAGCTCGATCACCGTTCTTCTCTGTACTGTAAACGTGGTCGATGGAGATGGCGTCCGTACGGAGGTAGAAGACGACAACAGAGGGGGGTACGGGCCAGGAGCACTTGGGCTGGCCCAAGGTGGGCTGGAGGCCTTATTCCCCCTCTCCCTCTCTTTTAATCTTTTGTTGTTTTTTTTTTTTTTTGCAGATTTGGCAAAAGGGAGAGAAACAAAAGGTTCTAGGGGTTAGCAAAATTTGGAATAAATTGTATTGTTGAAATATTGTGATAGCAACAAGTCCACACTTTGGTTTACCAAAAATATTTTAAATATGTTGCTTGTTTGAAAAATTAAATGAATTGAGCCATTTGTGGTATCAAAATAAATAAATGAAACTTAGCCAATTTAAAGATTTTGATTCCAAGTTTTAGTGGAACAATTTGTTTGTTTGTTTGTAGTTTTTATTTGACACAATGTAACATAACAAGTATGAACCACAATTGAATTTTTGTTTTGGAATTCAAATAGAAATCAGATGGAAACAATTGAAATCAAATGCAAAACAAATGCAACCAAAAGGCAATGGTTATGATGACATGATGCAAACATAAATAAACAAGAAACAAACATCTAGGGGGAGATTTTCATACTTGGGATGTTACACCGTGAAAGAGAAGAAGTCTAAGAACTTCGTTATGTTTGTATAGTCTCCCCAACCAGGACTCTGATGTGTTTCATTGCAAGTAGTCCATGTAGGTGCAACCGTCTTTCGCAAGTTTCTAATACACGAGTTCTGCAATCTCGCTCATCTTCTTGAGCCTGGCATCATAGTCCATATCTTGAGAATCCAGCATATGTATCTCGTTGGTAATCGGTGCAACCTATTCGCTCAAACATACCGAGCCTGAGCTATAAATCCACTAACCAGAGCTGAATCTCAAGCAGCACCGATGGTTGGTGTTTCCTCAAGAGAATAGAATTAGGTTCATTATACGGCATGGTTAATGTTGTGGTTAACACAATTAGCCGGAAGGCCTAATTTCATATATCTTTGAATCCGTAAGAACAACCACTCTCCGTCATAAATGTATCTCTAATTTCTGATGCTCCATGATCATATTATGCCAATTCCTACATGTTTTCTCCCTTCTTTATGTCATTTTTATCGATTTTCTGGACTAACCTATTAACAAGATGCCACAGAGCGAGTTCCCTAGAAAATATTTCCAGAACAACTTTTCTGAAACAAAAAACAGCAGAAAACATGAACTGGCTCTATGGCATCTTGTTAATAGGTTAGTCTCAGGAAATCCATAAAAATGACATAAAATGTGTAGAAAACATGTAGCATATAGCATGAAAACAACATGGAACATCAGAAATTATAGATACGTTTGAGACGTATCACTAATTTGCTTGGAACGCTTGCTCAAAGAAGGATCGTTTGGAAGGTGGCCATAAGCATGACAACCCGTATGATCATAAGCTTCAACACCACGCTGCCGGGTCAGTCCGGAAAAACCCCAGCTGGAGCAGCAATAAGCTACAATTCCAAATCATCATGTCGACCATTGCACAGTGGATGAGCGGGAAGTTGAACATCTTGGCAAATTCTGCGCCGACGAATTGCTTGTGCAATCAATTGGCGTTCATCGAGTAAATAAGTAGCTTGAGAGAGAGGCCTGGGTAACTAAGGAGGCGAAGGCCACCCCTCGTCGATCCCTCCAAATTCCCCGTGTTCGACACAACCCGCATCTACCATCTATGCTTAATGTCTATAAATATTGAAACGGGAACTGACATACAAGATAACTATGAAATCTGTATAGACCTATTTTCTCCATCCAAACATGACAGAGTTAATTATTCATGGCCTTCATAGATTAAATTGTACTTAGAATGTTACTAGTCAGCTACCCACAATAACAACGCAAATAAAAGAAAGCCAGAAGCCCCAGACGGGGAAAACCAAACACAAATCAACCATACAAGGAACACAACAATGAAGAACACCAAAATAAATCAGTAAAAAATAAAAATGCCAACAGACGAAAACACGGGAACGAACCATCAACGTCTAGTCCTGCGGCGAGTCTAGACCTAGCTATGGAGCGGCGTCGTTGCCGGTTGTGGTTGGTGCTGGGGTTCGGGCCGCCAGCCGTGGTCGCGCCGACTGGCACCTGGGGATGAGCGGCCAGCCGCCAGCCTAGATGTGGGGCGGCGTGGCGTTCCAGATCTGAGAGCAAGACCACCTCACACCCCACCGCCTTGCACACCGGAGAGGAACAATAGAGGAAAGATGACGTATCCTTACACCACTGGACCCACTTTCACAGCCAGCCACCGGAGCGGGGATGTGATTGTAGGGTTTGATGGGTGCAGTGATAGACAAGGGTTATTTTCATAATTTCGAAGGGGTGAAATTGCAAAAGGTGACAGTCAGACCCACATAACATAACATAGACCTAAACGGCAAATGCACGAGATGGCTCAGTGAGCACCGGCCTTAAATCTTTAGTTAGTGGGTGTCCGTGGAGATGCTCTTATCACGGTACTGCCAACAACCGTACATACGTAGTATGGCGCTGTAGCGAAGTCAATGGGTTACGGGGGGCACTACAGAACCGGCAAAAGACGGTCTATCACTCGTGCATACCGGGTACTGTAATGAACAGAACGAGTGCACATTTTGTGGCAACAAAAATAGAGAGCAGTGTGGCACACGCACCCTTTGCTGCTCCGTAAGAAACCGGCCGGTGCGATGCAGTGTCGGACAGTGGGCGCGCGTGGATTAGCGAAGGACCACCCTTTGTGATCTCCGTCTTTGATCTCGTAGCTATAGGTAGGTACCCTACCTAGTGCTGGGTTCGGCTTGGCTATGTGACCACACAGACTGAACAGGATCGATGAGGCAAGAGAGACAAATCATGGCCGAAATCTCGCCCGGAAAAATCCATTTGTTGTTGTCTAGCGAGCTACTGGCAACCGGGACGGGGTGATATAAGAAGCAAAAGAAGGCAGTGCACGATGAGGTTGCCAAGTGCCAACAGTGGCATACGACTACTATTCGTGCCGACCTCTCCCTGAGCAGAGCTGCGTACATGTACCGTTGCAGTACTCAAACCCGATATTTTGTCTCTGGTGGTACGAGCAACTCAATTCAATTCAAGCCTTTGCAGAACCAACGCTGTTTCGCGATCACCGTGGTACTACGTGTTCAGCAGGCTTTGGATCGATCGAGACTGTCCGACTCCGATCAGAAGATAACTCCACAAGTCATTTTTGCATTGCATCCATTCCAGGCGCAATAACTCCACAGGTCAGTCTCCAGCAACGCAAAAACTGAGGAAGCCCTAGTATTACGTACGCCGCGGCCAGGCGAGCGAGCAGGCCGCCTGCCTGCGACGAAGATGAATCATTGGACAGGCAGGCTAGCTCCCTCTCTCTTCCATCTTTTCAATCCGGGCGGGGAGGAAATCTTGCCGCGCCGAGGCTTGTGAGCGGTCATGTCCACGCACTGTGGCTGACCACCACACCAACGCATTCATAACCGCAGGACACACAACGCAAGCTGTCTCGTCTGAGAAAATTGCACGCAACACCATATTTTGGTGACAAAGTTGCACAGAACACAGAAATCAAACCTCTTTTGCAGCTAGCCCCAGTTCTTTGTCTAATAAGTTGCAGCTAGCCCAAAACATTGATTTAGCGGCTTAACGGGTATTTGACATACAGGAACATGACCATTATACCGTATTTTGTACTGTATACTTTAATTATATGACAATTTTTTAAAATACAACATACCCTAAAATGTACTATGGTACGAGTACCAAGTTTTGGAGGCCGTACTATATGTAGCTTCTTTTTTTAAAAATAGAATCTCCTCCTTTGTGTTTAAAAAAATGGAAAAAAACGTAAATGTAGATAAAGTCGAGATCAACATCTGTATAAATTTTTAAGTCTAACTATATATTGTTCTACGCTACACAAAATGATAAATGTGCTAAGATTTTATTTAACATGTGCATTTTCACTGTCTAGATTTGTAAGAACTTTATTTTTGCCCAGGCCAAAATACAATGAATATTTTAAAATTTTATACGTATCACTGTGTGGGAGTTTTTTTTCGAGCTTTTTAAAACAAAATAAAAAATTAAAATTTAATTTCCTTTCGGAGTATGGCGCTACGTGTAGCTCGCCTCTGTTTGACTTCTGATATAATGATATGTCAATTATACTTGCCGAACAATACAAAATATTTTATCATTGACATAAGATTATGTATGTGTACGTAATAGGGAGCATCAATGCATCGTATGGTGGTATATACGGTATAGAAATAATGTACAGTGGTCATAGGTACCATGTCAGATACTTATTAAGCTGCTAAGTCAATGTTTTGGGCTAGCTGCAAATTATTAGACGGAAAACTGGGGCTAGCCGCAAAAGAGATTTGATTTCTGTGTTCTGTGCAACTTTGTACCAAAGCATGGTGTTATGTGCAATTTTCTCGTCTCGTCTCCACATGCGTCGACGGTCGACCTCCCCTGTTCCGCTTGTGTTCTGCCACGTACATAAACGAGTTGCGGCAATGCAACCCATGTCCCGGAGAGAGATAGATATATTTGCATCAAATCAAGCTAGTTTTCCTTGGAATTCAGCTTTGGATTCAACAGTCGGCCTCCCTGTTTCCAACATTGAAGACACATGCTAGTGGTAGTGGCGTGACCCTGCAGCGCTGCTGCGGGATACTGGTTTCGAGAGGCTCTTTGGAACGGATGGGCATCAGACCTGTCGTAGCACAGTGGGTCAAGCTACTCAGAATCTACACATGGCTGGCAACAACATGTGTCTCTGCAAGGTGCGGTTAAATTTTCAACTGGCAAAGTATGGTGAGCAATGACTATGGTTGGCAGACTGGCAGTGGCTTCTGAGGCCATCTTTGGATCGTACGAACTCAGATCCTGGGAACAAAGGCAACGATAAAACTTTATTCAGATATCATGCAGGAAAAAAAACGCATGAATTGTAGAAATAAAGTGAAAACATGAGGTCATTTTTTCTCTCCAAAATTCCTATGATATAAGCCATTCTATATGAATTTCAAAAGTATCTAAAATGGTCATTTCTTTGCTGTAGGTGGTGCCATACGTAGTTGTCCAATAAGAATTATGTCCACTTAGATGTGATTTGATCGAAAATTGCTCGGTACCTCACAATGATTTCTTCGAGCGTCTTGCTAAGGTGGTCTTAAAAGCCGGCGATCAGAATACATTTTTTTTTTCTAGAACCGGGCTTTACACCGTCGTCGAAAAAATACAGTCTAGTTCTTAAAACGTGGTGATGGAAGTAAATGTGCCACAGACAAACGAATGAGAGCGATGGGACTGGCCTTCTATAGCTCTTTATATGCATCAGAGGGATCGGATCACATGTAGCGGATTCTGGATCGGATCCGCTCTTTTGACACTAATGACATGAATGTTAAGATGACCGTGGCGATCACCAAAGAAGAAATTGAAGTGGCTCTTTTCCAAATGGGCCCTACAAAGTCGCAAGCCCTAATGGGCTGCCGATGCTTGACATGGTGCTTGTTCTGATTCCTAAGGTGAATTCATCTAAAAACCTAACCCACTTCGGCCAATTTGCCAGTCTTTTTAGTTATAACCCTTGGCTACAACACTTACCTTGTACTTTTTAATTATACCATCGGTATAAAAATTTTCTTGAACAACCACTTATGTTCTACAGATTTGCACCCATAAGAATAATCAGTAATCTCACAGGTTCCGTTAACCAAAATGGAATCCATCTCGCAACGGACATCCTCTTTCCAGTAATAAGCATCAAGAGATAAATAAGCTTCTGAAATAGTATTGGGTGTGTCATCCACGAGGTACGCAATAAAATCATTGTCATAGAACTTTGCATTCCTCTCTCTCTTACTCCTTACTGAATATTCATTGTCATCTTCCATAGGATTCGCAACATGTTCTATCGGAATGATGGGTTTAGTAATTACAGCCAATTCTTGACTAGACGAGGTAGATATCTCCGTTTTGATGAGGTCGATATATCCTTCAGAGGAAATATATTTTTAAAGAAAGCCGCATCATTCGATTCCATAATCGCACCAACATGCATATTGGATATCTCAGATTTTACTATAAAAGATCTATAACCAATGCTATTAAAAGCATATAACAAAAGAACACAATCTACTTTTTTGGGTTCAAGCTTGCGCTTCTTGGGAATTGGTATATTGACTTTGAAAAATAACCCCAATTACGTAAGTAAGAGAGTTTCAATCTTTACATTTCCCATTCCTCAAATGAAGTAATTGTTTTATTCTTTGTGGGAACTCAGTTTAGGACATAAAATGCAGTCATTAGCGCCTCCCTCACCATGCCTTGGAGAGATCCGAAATGCCTAACACGGCGTTAACCAGATCAGTTAGAGTTCGGTTCTTTCTTTCGCTCACCCCATTTGACTAAGGTGAGTAGGGAAACGTCCTCTAATGGATAGTACCATGTTCCGCACACAATCAAACTTATTGGAAAAATACTCTCTACATGATCAGACCTAAGCTGTTTAATTTTACGATCAAGTTGGTTCTTTGATTCAACATTCTACTTTTTGAAGTAAGTTAAATCTTCATCTCTTGACTTCAGAAGATACACATAACAATATCTAGTGGAGTCATCAATAAGTATCATGAAATATTTTATTCCACCTTTTGTCAACATACAATTCATCTCAGTTCGCTAGCTATGTATTCTCCCAAGTGGGATTAATTGGTCCCGAACTTTTGGTGAGCAAAGCATGCTAAGCCGTGTCCCTTGATTCAGACAAAAAAATTCTGCTGTTTATAGAACTAATAAAGGAACCATAAATTGTTGAGTCATGGACAGACCTTTTTGCAGGCGCTTTAGTCGAATATTCGACAGTGCGGTAGTTTAAGTCCTTGATCGAGTCTTCGACTCCACCAAGAACTCAAGGGCTATTGACGTCGAGATTCCCAATAGACCCCCACCATGAGGAAACTATGTGTTGAAGGGTTCGTTGCATAGAAAACAAAAAATTTCCTACACGAGAAATACCCGAAGGGCCAAGATCTAATCTAGGAGATTAAAACAACGGACATAGAGAGAGTCTTAAGGAGAAAATACCCTCGAAGACACAAAGCATTACAATATCAAATCTCGTTGGTGATGTAGTCGAACTCACATCGATCTCAAGATCGTGAAGATGAGCGTTGCAATCCGGCAGCGCTTCCGCACTCGGTCACATGTACAACTTGATGACGACCTCCGTTCCCTCGATCCAGCAGGGCAGCGGAAGTAGAGAATCCCTCGGAACCCACGTGCTGCTGGTGGAGAAAACTTCCTTCAGGGCTTCGCCAAGCGCATTACCATGAGATGGAGCAGCGGGAGGAGGGAGGTGAAGTTGACACCAAGTGTATGTGGGGAGAGGAAGCTCCAACCCCTCTTTATTATAAGAGGGGGAGGCAACCACGGAATTTTGGTGCCTCCACCTCTCCCCTCATCATGTGAGTGGAGTCTCCACTCAATCCACTCATTCTCTCATCAATTCTCACTCAAAATTTTAAGGGTTTTCTTTAATAAATAAATAAAACAATTTCATTTATTTATTTTAATATTTGTTAATCCTATTAACAAACATTAACACTTTCCCCCTTGAACTATTTGATAATCAAACATTAACATATACCACCTTAAAATATTTCAATATTCCTTGAAACAATTCCGGTGACTATTTCAATATTCCAAGAAAAAATTTGGTGTTGTCCAAACTTTTCTCCGATATTCCGTATCCACTCAATCGCGTCATCAAACCTTAAGTGTGTCACCCTACGGTTCGTGAATAATGTAGACATGATCGAGACACTTCTTCAATCAATAGTCAACAGCGGGACCTGGAGATCCGTAATGACTCCTACACATTCAACGATGAATCTAGTGATCGTGTGAACCATAAACGTCGTAACCAATTCCCTTTGTCTCGCGATATTTTACTTGCCCGAGATCCGATCATTGGTATCAACCATACCTAGTTCAATCTCGTTACTGACAAGTACTCTTTTACTCGTTCTGTATTATGACATTCTTGTGACCTAGTCACATGCTTGCAAGCGGTGTCAATGTGATATCCAGAGTATATCTTTCCATCATTTTGGATGGACAAACCCCACTCTTGATCCATGAGCCTCAACTAACACTTTTCGAATACCTAACTCCACCTTTATAGTCACCATGTTACGGCGTGATGTTTGATGTCATCAAAGTAATTTTTCGGTATTAGTGATTGACATGATCTCATGGTCTAAGGAATAAGTTTACTTTGAATTCAAGATATAACAATATAAACTAAATGACTTGATCGTATGGTTATACTTAGTTTGGGCCTATGTTCATCACATCATTCTCCTAATGACATGACCCCTTTATTAACAACATCCAATGTTCATGACCAAAAAACCTTAATCATCTGTTAATCAACGAGCTAGTTAAAAGAGAGGCATTACTAGGAACCATTGTTTGTTTATTAAACACACATGTATCAACGTTTCCGGTCAATGCAATTCCAGCATAAGAAAGAAACATTTATCATAAACAAGTAGACCTCTTATTCCTTGTGCAGGGCTTTCACTTCAGGTGCAGCCCTTTATTGTTGCCTCTCGGGCATATTCACTTCAGATGCGTATATGTAGGTATGCATGATGATTTCCTCTTACGATGCTTGACTCCCTTCATTTTTGGTTAACTAAGGACTTCATTAAGATGTCACAAACATGTTACAGTGGGTAGTGAGCTGTCATTCTCACTTAAGTTTAGTAAATCACTTTTAACAAGACAATGGTCACTATCATGAATCTTGCCCATACATGTGAGAAGCATGAACATGCTTCTAAACAAGCACATGTTTACTTTCAGAATGGAAGACCAAAAAGCTGATTTAGTCCTATTAATTATACCGGTCCAGATGTTAGCATTTGGGTATTACATTTTTTATCAAGGGATTTTATTACTTTAAAGATTTAAGCATTACACCCGGTTTCTGCATGACAACGATACACACAGCCGATAACCAACAAAATAAAAGAAAACATGCTAAATCGTAGCAACAAACTCAATACAAATATAATGAATTAGAAAGTCGTCGCTTATGGAGGTCCGATCCGTAGATCAAGCGGCTATACATGTGGTATAAAATATCACTCGCCACCTTTTTCAGCCGTACACAAGGCTCTATAAAAAGGGCTCGATACTCCACCCGTTGTAATGTGGACCATGAATGGAGAATACCCGTGCATCTGAATAGAACATGCAAACGAGAAAAAAAATTATCATTAAAAATATTGTCATTCCTGCTTAGCCAGAGCGACTATATAACGACTAACGCTTCTACCCTAAAAATAGTTTTGAACCGTTTATCTATCCCGTTTAATCAGTTGCCAAATACGTTGGCAACTGATATAGATGGATACAGGTTCGAAACCATTTGGATAGCTGACCAGATAGAACGCGCAAACTCGCACTCGAAGAATAAGAGTCTAATTGTCTCGTCCCGATGACAAGAGACACACTTCGTACTCCCATGCCAATTACGCCTGACAAGATTATTCTTAGTTAATATGACACATTTACGAAGGTACCACTGGAAATTTTTCATTCTTAAAGGAATCTTCATTTGCCATTTTTTTATTATCAACTGGACTTTCTGAATGAACCATCACTCTATATATGGAGTCAACCGAAAACGTACCATTTCCAGTTAAGTTCCAAGGAAACTCATCGGAGCCTTGAGATATTTCGAGCGTTGCCAACCTATCCAACAAGGCATTTCAATACTGAAGTTTCAGACCAATTACATCTTGTATGAACGTCGCATTAGGAGGAGATGTTTGCATAACCATAGCTAGCGTATCATCTGTATGCGAACAATATTGTATAAGATCGCTAACTGTTCTCGGAGTATGGTATTTCCTAACCATATGTCCTCCCAGAATCGTATCTCCGATCCACCCTGGATTTTAAATATCCCAATACGAAAGAAATGTTTCTTAGTCACCATCAGGCCAGCCCAAAAATGAGAATCAACAGGTTCCAACTTTTTTTAGAGGCAAAGGACCGTAGAGGCCAATGTATTTTCGCTTAAGAAATGTTTGCCGGTCGTGATCTTCGGTAAACAGCTTAAATAACCATTTACCTAGGAGAGTTGAGTTCTTAACCTGTAGGTCACGAATACCTAACCATCACTGATCTTTTGGCTGGCAAACAACATCATCTAGCCAGTCGATATTACTTTTCCTCACTATTCCCTTGCCAAAAGAATCTCGATCGGAAGTAATATATTTTTTTAAGACTTCTTTGGGCAGTTGGAAGAAAGATATCATATACATTACCATATTACTTATTACCGAGTTTATGAGAATCATTCTTCCACCTAAGAATAGTAATTCTTCTTTCCGACTTGCCAGCCTTTTTTGCAAACGTTTTTCGACATGTTACCATTCTGCATTAGTCAATCTTCTATAGTATATCGGCATATCCAAATACTTACTAGGAAATTTACCTTGATCACATCAAAATAGTTGGGCATACTAAGCAGCTCCATCATGGGTCTCGCCAAAACAAAAAAAAAATCACTTTTATGGAAATTAATTTTTAACGCAGAGAGCTGTTCGAACGCTGATAAAATTAATTTCAGATTCGCAAATTTTTCTAGATCATGTTCCGTAAAAAGGATCATTCGTCCGGATATTGAAGGATTGTTATCCATCATCCACCAGATGTGGAACAACCCTTCAATTTGGCCAAATTCTTTTCCCTGTTTAATCATGATCGCTAACATATCCGTCACAATATTAAATAATCTTGGCGATAAAAGATCACCTTGGCTTAATCCTTTTTGTGTTTGTAAGTATCGGCTAATATCATCATTGACATTTACTGCGACACTACCTCCACACACAAAACTATGTATCAAGGCACACCACTCTTCTGAGAAACCTTTCATTCTCAGATTCTATTGTGGCAATGACCAATTCACTTTATCATATGCCTTTTCAAAGTTAATCTTGAAGATTACACCATTGAGTTTTTTAGCATGCATCTCATGTACGGTTTTCTGTAAAACTACGACCCCGTCTGGGATATTCCTACCCTGCAAAAAAGCAGTTTGTGTAGGTTTGCCCACCTGATCCACCATCGAATTTACCCTGATGGTTGCAATATTTGTAAATATTTTGAAACTAACATTAAGGAGGCAGATTGGTCTGTACTTTTGTATCCTTTCTGCTTCCAAAATTTTAGTTAACAAAATAATCTCCCCAAAATTAAGGCGAAATAGGTTTAATTATCTGGCTATAAACACCCAAACATCTCTAGGAGGTCAGTTTTAATAACAACCCAAAAATGCTGGTACAACTTTGACGGTCTAATCTTCTCTTCAGTAAAGCGAGCAGTGAGAAAGGTGTTCTCCTCAATGGAGAATTGGGGAATATCATCTGTCCGTGACTCCTCCATGGTAAGATTACTTTCTTCCAGAGCCCCAAACAGGCATTTATAATACTTTGTAATATATGCCTTGAGATGATCATGTCCTTCGATCGGTCTTCCTTCTGATAGAGAGAGTGAATATGTTTTTTCCTATGTCTCCCGTTGGCAACATTATGAAAATATCTCGTATTGGAGTCTCCTTCAAGAATGAATATTGTCTTAGATCGTTGGTACCATTTGAACTCTTCCTCTCATAGCATCTGGGCTACTTGCGCATTAGATTGGCTTTTAAGCTCAATCTGTTGCGGCGACAGAAGCCATGTCTCTGCTAACTAGTCCAGCTTATCAATAATGGAACCCATGCGCTCCTTTTCTATTTGAAGCATCTCATCAGTGTGTCTAGCTAACCCCGAAGATATTTACGCACGTTGCATATTTTATTATTTCATCTTCGGATATGACTATCTCCTACCGCTGCTGGTTTAGCCCATATCTCCTTTACATCGAATCCATCATGCAACAACCAACCAAGCTCAAACTTGAACTGAGGTTGTGCATTTCGTTTCAAAATACCAGTAGAGAGCAGAATGAGAGTGTGGTCAGATAGTGCTTCTATATGCTCTAGAGCGCGTACTGTAACCAATGAGAATTTATCCTCCCAATCGGTGGACAGGTGAAAACTCTTGACCGGGAAGAGATCTCTTCCCGGCTAAAAATAGGGGTGGACAGGTGAAAATCCTTGACCACTCCGGTCTCGATGACAGCGACATGCCACGTCGTTACCCTCTTGGGGGCATTGTCGTGGAGCCTGTTCCGTCCTTGGTGGCAAGTTTCGTTTTCCTTATTTTTTTTTCTCCATCTTTGATTTGTTTTGTAAGAGATCGACCGTTGGGTTTTATTTATAAAACGGGGCAAAAATCTGTTTCGAGAAAGACTAAAGGAATGTGAAATTTCCTGACTTATTATGTTGGTACTAAAAAATTTCCTACCAGTTATGAAAGCCTGTTGGGATTCATGAACGTTATCAGGAAGGTGCTTCTTAACTCTATTCGCGAAAGCCTTAGTAGTGATTTTATAAGTTACATTGCAAATGCTAATAGGTATGAAGTCGTGAGGAGTTGTAGAGAGGTTCTTTCTAGAAATTAACACAATTTTGATATTTCATAATATTAGAGGGAAGCAACCTTGAGTGAATAAGTTTTGAGCTACCTTAGTAACATCTTGTCCTATCCAGCTTCAAGAAGCCATGTAGAAAGTTACGTTTAAACCAGTAGATCCTGGAGAAGCTTCCTTTCCCATCTCCTTAATATCTGAAATATCTCATCCTTGTTGGCAACGGAGGTAGTGGACTCATCATTAATGCTTTAGTTTCGAATAATATTAGGTACCAACCTGAGAGGATTTGAAAATGTATTGGAAATAATCTATATAGCAAGTAGCAATACTTTCAAGATCATACAGACTTTGGCCGAGAGCTGTACATTACGGGGCCTAATGACCGTTGAGGCGACTGCGGCGCCCCCCACGCCGGGGGAACCAGGCGGATCGCCGGCGACTACGGTGTCACCGTGCAGATCGCCGGGCTTCGTACGAGGTCGCGACGAAGGACTCGAAGAGGGGGAGATCGCGGCGGAAACCTCGGCATCTAGTTTCGTACGGCGAGGTGATGATGCTCTTGAGGAGGGCGAGATCGCGGAGGCTACGAGGTCTAAGATCTCAGGGGGGAGGTCACCGCGCGTCGGAGGCAGGTTCTGGGCATTGGAGGATCTCGATCCCGAATCCTCTGATGCGGGTGAGATTGAGGCGACACCGGTGAGTTCGTCCTATCTAAATGTCTGCCTAACGCCGGATCAGCAGCCGGGCTTGGTGCTTTGTTCTGATCAGCGCAGGTACGAGAAGAAGATGGCCAAGCGGAGGCTTCAACGACGGTGTGCGCTGAATTGCTCGTCGCCGATCTCACCGGTGGTTGTTACTCCGATGAGGACTGTACTTACCAAGGTAATGAAGCTGCCTCCATTTCCCCCGTCTTCTTTTCCTCTTGAGGAGAGTCCCTTCCCGTGGGTGGAAGTTCGCCGGCGGCGAAGCTCGGCTGCGAGCGGAAGTTTGAATTTCGATGGACGTGATCGGAGCCGTGATCTGGACCACTGTGGGCCGGGTTTACGGAAAAGCCCAAACACCGATGCAGTTGGCTGCATGGGCCATGCACGAGGCGTGCGGGTATGTGCGAGGGCAAAGATACCGTCCGACTCAAAGCTCCGTAGGCTTCTAGTGTTCTCCTGGAAGAGATCGGCCGCCGGGAGTGCTGCGATTATCATGGCAAACCGAGGAGGAGGTCGAACCGGGGGGGGGGGGGGGGTTTCACCGCCGCTGGTCGTGGTGGAACTCAACCGAGGGTACTCGAGGCTGGTGAGGCTAGTGGGACGGCGGGGATACCTTCAATCCCTGTCGGCACCATCGTCGGAGGACCGGTGATGAATGGCACTGCAGTTGCCGGCCAGCAGCAGGGGGTGTTCAACTTCAACGCGGGGCGAGGCAACGCTGCATTCCGAGGGAATCACCACCAAGGGGGATACCGAGGACGTCAGCGGGACGAGCAGCAGGGCAGAGGGCCGTTTGGACGTGGGCGTGGGGGTCAGGGACCGCGTCAATATCCGAGGCAGGTGACACCGCGATAAGCTCCGGTGGTTGCTGCACAAGGAGCTAGAAATTATCAGCAGGGAGTTCAATATCAAGTGTAGGCACAGCAATCTTCTGTGGTTGCTACCGTGCCACCACAAGCTGCTGGTGTGGGTACCAACGGTGACTTGGCAGCGGGTAATGTCGTACAGCAACAATATGTGCAGCGTCTGACGGCCCAGCAGGTGGCTACGGCTGTTGCAAGTGCAGCTCCGAAGAAGACCAAGGTGGACAGGATGAAGTGCTTCAGGTGTGGGGTAGCCGGGCATCTGCTGAATGATTGTCCAGCCCCTATTTGTGATATTTGTAAGTCAGTGGATCATGTTACTAATAATTGTCCACTTCTGTTAGCCCCAAAGCCACATCCAATTATGTATGGATACGCTCATGATGAGTTGACGTTTTTTGGCTTGCCTTTGTCGGAACATTATAAACCAAAGGTGGTTAATGCGAAAATGGCATCAATTGTTGTGTCGAAGGGGGAGATGACTATCCCACAGATCATTACTCAGCTGCAGAGGTTGGTGCCTATAGAGAATTTCATTTGGAGAGTGTCCCAGGAGGGACAGAATATTTTCAAAGTGCAATTTCCGTCCAAAGTGGAGTTAGATCGACTAAAAATCTTTGGTGTTTTTCGAGTGCCGAGAAGCACTTGTGTGATGATATTTGATTCTTGGACACGGAGGATAGAACCCATTGATACACTCCCTGAGTTTTGGGTCCGTGTTTCCGGGATGCCTGAAGATCGTTTGGAAGATTTTTTGGCTCTTTGGTCGATTGGGTTTATGCTTGGTAAGACATCCAAGGTGGACATGGCTTATACTAGGACACACGGTGTGCTACGTATTAGGGTGGGCTGCCTAGATTTCACGAAGATCCCCCACAGCTATCCGATGTTTATTCATGACGGTATCTATGAGCTTACCTTTGAGGTGGAAGGAGAAGATATTACGGTAGAGGAGGATGTGGAGATGACTGAGCCTAATGCGGAGAATGATGACGATGATGGGATTCTTGATGATTTTACGGATGCATTAGCAAACACCTCTCTCAACAATACTAGTGCTAATGAGAGTAAGACTGATGAGCCTATGGACACTCAGAACACTACTTCTCAAGGTCCGAGTGGTGCTGTTGCAAGGCAAACCAGGGTGGTGTTCTCCCCCTCGGTTCTTAAATCTTTTCAGCGGGCTCGGGATGAGTTGAGGTCTTTGTTTGTGCACTCGGAAGACAAGCGTATGGATGAGTCTGTGGCTGTTCCACTGGTTGAGCACCCTAATCCCGAGCGTGATAATTTGAGCTCGGATGTGCACTCTGCAACACGTTCTGTTTCGGAGAACAAACAACTCCCAGCGTTGTCGGACTCGTCACCGGCGGCAGCGCATGCTCTGCCGGGAGTTGCTTCTGCTAGTGTTTCTGTTGCACGGCAGCACATTGCGCCGGTTACTCTGCCGTGGGACGCTACGGTGCAGCGGTCTGAGCCTGCCGTGTCGCCAAAAGGGGCCAGTCCTCTGCCGTTGTTGTCGACTTCAAAGGCTTGGTCTTCGGACGTAGAAGGGAAGGAGGGGTCGACGCCGGTGGTTCCAGCCATGCAGGTGCAGCAGGGGATGGGTACTGATGCTGCGATTGGAGCTGATAAAATGATCAGTTCGGCACCAACTCTTTCGGTACTGCTACCTGCTGTTCCAGCGCCAGTAACTAAACAGAGGACAGTTATAGCGACAACTGATGGGGGCGTGATACCTGGTGATGTCTCTGTGATTTCACCATTGCCCAAACATATGGTACCTTCAAAGGAGGAGGTTGTGGCGTTCGGTGGTATTCTGGAGCCAGGGAGTGCGGGTCTTCGATCAAGTGCGCGGCTGCGTGCACAACCTGACGCCGACACACCCATCTCGGAGAGGGATGCACGGCTTGCGCGCAACGAGACATCAATTTCTCAGGTACTTTACAGCGTTCTTTTACATTAATGCCCAATGATCATATTGTTGATTTCGCTTCTAGACTAGGGGTGTCTTTGGGTACTAATGATACGGAAATTGATAATACTATCACTTCAATTAAAAAATTAGAAACATCTAGACAATTGGTTTTCCTTGATAATAATCTTAACAATGAATCTAATGAGTTAGTGGAGCGGATGTCTTCATCACTGGATGAGGAAGCTCATGAGGTAGAGGATGAGGGGCTAGGGGATTTCGAGATTCTGTCACATTTTGTGAAGACCACACGATCCCGTAAAAAGAAGTGTAGTGCATCCTCTAAACCCAAAAGACGGAGTACTAGATTAAAGGGTATTAGCCACAATAATTAAGATCAATGAAAGTGGTTTTTTGGAACACTGATGGGTTTGGGGATACTGCTAAGCATTTAACTGTCAATGAGATGGTTAGAGAAATGCAGCTGGACTTCGTTGCTATCTCGAAAACTGGTAGGTCTAGTTTCGAACAACGATTGTTAACACATTTGGCGGGGGGGGGGGGGGGTCGTGATTTCTGTTGGTTTTGTCTTCCACCGCAGGGGAGATCAGGAGGGATTTTAGTTGGTTTCAACAATGCCATTCTGACTGTTCAGAAGGTTGTTGCAGGGGATTTTTCTGCTAAATTCCACTTGCGCACAAAGGACGATGGTTTCCTTTGGGCATTGGTTGTAGTGTATGGGGCTGCTCAAGATGGTAAAAAACCAGTTTTTCTGTCAGAACTGGTACGTATTTGTGATAGTGAGACTCGTCCTATTTTGGTAGGAGGAGATTTCAACATTATGAGGAGACCAAATGAAAAGAGTAGCGATAATTTTAATACACGATGGCCGTCTATTTTTAATGCAATTATTGAAAGCTTAGATCTCAAAGAGTTGGAGATGTCAGGAAGACAATACACTTGGGTTAGTAGACGAGAAGTAACTACGTATGAGAAGTTAGATCGTGTATTAGCAAGTGTTGAATGGGAACAGAAATCCTGGTTTCGGTTCAGGTGTTGGCTAGGACTGGATCCGATCATGTACCCTTGTTCGTAGACTCGGGAAGTTCGGTTCACAAAGGAAACAAGTCAACATTCTGATTTGAATTATCTTGGCTTAGACAGGAGGGTTTCTGCGATATGATTAAAAGGGAGTGGGTATCTCAGCAGGTGGGTGATTCACCTATTGAAAGATGGCAAAACAAAATTAGGCATCTTCGGAGTTTTCTACGGGGATGGGCTAAAAATATGAGCGGGGAGTATAGGGTATTGAGAGATAAGCTGATTCTCTTGATCAATGAACTAGATATAAAAGCTGAGACTATGACTCTTTCTGATGAGGAGAGAAAGTCCAAGAGGGAGGCTGATTTGTATCTAGATAAGATTAGAAGGGATGAGGAGTCCAAGTGGGCTCAAAGGGCAAAAATTAGACATATTAAAGAAGGGGGAGATAATACGAAATATTTTCACTTAATGGATAATGGGAAACATAGAAAGAAAAAGATATTCCAATTGGAACAGGATGAAGGGACCATTGTTGGTCAACAGAACTTGCAAGTTTTCATTTCTGAATATTACAAAAAATTGTTTGGCCCATCTGATAAAACATCTATTTTGCTTGATGAGGGTAGGACGGATGATCTGCCTCAAGTATCTTTAGATGAAAACAATGTTCTAACTGCTCCTTTTACTGAAGAGGAGGTTTTAGAGGCAATAACTCAAATGGAACTTAATAAGGCACCGGGACCGGATGGATTCCCGGCTGAGTTCTATAAGAAGTTTTGGGATGTGATTAAAGTTGACATGATGTCCATGTTTTCTCAATTGCATGCTGCAGAGCTGCAACTTTATAAGTTGAATTTCGAAGTGATTACCCTTCTACCCAAAAAGGAGGATGCTGCTAGAATAGAGCAGTATAGACCCATTTGCTTACTGAATGTAAGCTTCAAAATATTTACAAAGGTTGGTACTAATAGAGTTACTGCGATTGCGCAGCGTATTATAAAACCAACCCAGTCTGCACTTCTACCTGGTAGAAATATTCTAGAAGGGGTAGTGGTATTACATGAAACCATCCATGAGCTTCACACTAAGAAACTAAATGGAGTTCTTTTTAAAATTGATTTCGAGAAAGCTTATGACAAGGTTAGTTGGTCTTTCCTGCAACAAACTCTTAGGATGAAAGGTTTTTCACCATTGTGGTGTGACTAGGTAGCGAGATTTGTTCAGGGAGGGAGTGTTGGTATTAGGGTGAATGATGATATTGGTCATTATTTCCAAACTCTCAAAGGATTAAGACAGGGAGATCCGTTATCACCGATTTTATTTAATCTCGTTGCTGATATGTTAGCTGTCCTAATTGCTAGGGCAAAGGAGGATGGTAGTGTTGGGAGTCTTGTACCTCATTTGGTGGATGGGGGAGTCTCAATTTTACAATATGCCAATGATACAATTTTGTTTATGGAGCATGATCTTGATAAGGCTGTTAATATGAAATTAATACTTGCATTATTTGAACAACTATCTGGTCTTAAGATTAATTTTCATAAAAGTGAAATCTATTGTTTTGGTGATGCGGTCCACTTCGTGGACGAGTACCGTCACATTTTTGGGTGTGATGTGGGTCAGTTACCCTTTAAGTACTTGGGTATCCCAATTCATTATAGAAAACTGTTAAACAAAGAATGGGGTCCAATTGAGGATCGCTTTGAAAACAAACTCAGTGCTTAGATAGGTAAATTGCTCTCTTATGGTGATAGATTGGTTCTTATTAATTCGGTTTTATCGATTCTACCTATGTTTTCTTATCCTTTTTTGAGATACCTATTGGGGTACGGAAAAAATTGGATTTCTTTAGATCTCGCTTTTTTTGGCAGAGTGATCAAAAGAAGAAAAAATATAGATTAACAAGGTGGAATATAATATGTCGACCCAAAGATCAGGGGGGTTTGGGAATTGAGGTTTTAGAGATAAAGAATAAGTGTCTCCTAAGCAAATGGCTTTACAAACTCCTTACTGAAGAGGGGGTGTGGAACGAGATACTACACAGCAAATATATTAAAGATTTACCGTTGCAACAGGTGGAAGCCAAACATTCTGACTCACCTTTCTGGAAAGGGTTGATGCGAGTCAAATATGATTTCTTTGCACGAGTTCAACACACGTTTGGGGATGGTCAAACCATACGTTTCTGGGAGGACATTTGGTTAGGGGATACTACTTTAGCTGCACAGTATCCGACTCTCTATAATGTGGTGCGATATAAAAATGTTTATGTCTCACATGTCTTATAGAATGATCATCCAAACATTGTGTTCAGAAGAGCGCTCACAGGGGATAAATGGGACGCGTGGTTGCATTTAGTTGAACGCTTAATGAACGTATCTAACTCTAATACTCCTGATTATTTTAAGTGGAAATTAACTACGTCCGGGATTTTTTCTGTTAAGTCTTACTATGAGGACCTAATGAATGAATGGACGAAGTGTCTACGTAGATACATATGGAAAATGAAAGGGCCACTTAAGATAAAAATATTTATGTGGTTCCTTTACCGTAAGGAATTGTTAACAAAAGGTAATCTGGCTAAACGGAGTTGGATGGGTTGCTCAAAGTGTGTGTTTTGTGGTAATCAAGAAACTATTGAACATTTATTTATTTCCTGTGAATTTGCAAAACGGATTTGGCGGTTGATTCATTTCACTTTTAGTATTCAGCCACCGTTATCGATTGACAATCTATTTGGGGATTGGTTAGATGGGGTTGATAGAAGGACTAAGTCTAGCATACATATTGGTATATGTGTTTTTCTTTGGGCAATTTGGAATTGCAGAAACGATGTTATTTTTAACAGGATGGAAGCTGGGCATTTTTTGCAGGTTGTACACAAAGCCACCAACTGGATCCACCAATGGTCGCTCCTCTCCCCGGAAGAGCAGCGTGGAAGCTTGGATACAGGATGTGCACGGTTAATGGCGGTCGTGCGGGCTATCTTCAGTCAGGGTGGGTGGCAGCACACTAGGAGGATACAATATGTGTAGTCTTCTATTATTTAGGTGGCTAATCTTTGTAGCCACTTTGGAGTTCAGTTGAGATGTACTTCTTTTAATTAAACCTTTGTTCCTGGATGATATATTAATAAATTAGCCGTGTGCATCCACTGGATGCAGAGGCTGGGCTTTTCCGTTTCAAAAAAAATACAGACTTTGGCCATTTCTGTTAGTAATAGTAGCTTTTCTGTTTTTCCCTCTCCGTGTGCAGGGAATTGGATGCAGCATGCCTAAGACGACCATTGAAAAGAAGGATCTTGAAGTCAAGACAAAAGAAGCAAATGTTCAGAATCTTCAACATCCGATCTGTATGCTATGCTGATATGTGTAGATGCTCTGTACCTGCAGCTCTATTTGTATCCGTAAATTTGCACATCTCTAGCTTATTTGTAGTATGGAATGCTTATTAATCCTTCTCTTGATCTGTTTTGGTAAACATGCTGATTCTGAATTTGTTGCTGGAATTAGCCACATGTATTATCAGTGATCAAAGATTTCATATGCGTCTAGCTGCCAATGTTGAAGCTCTGCAAATCTCAAACTGGGTAGCCTGAAGCTTGTTCGAGTAGTTGCATTTTCCAGCAATAAGTTATGTCCAATAGGAGGGAGATAGATTTTCAGATATTAATTGATTCATATGTCTTGTTTCCTGTATTAGAACACATTGTCAAATCTGTTGATATTAGTCTTTGTTTTCTAAGGGCATATGCCACTGAAGATATTTCTTTCGCGTGCGAATAGTCATGGTCAACCTTTTCTTATACCTGCTAATTTGAACAGGTGCGATGAAACTGGTGTAGCTGATTTGTCAGGACTGAAGTGCCAGCCAGCCCGTGATGAACGGCAGTGAGAATTTTTACCCACGTTGAAGCTATCTATTCTTATTTCCTGTATTTTTTTTAATAATCTCAATTGTATGCACGACTAATATCTTAATGAACATGTCCAAATACTTCAGGTGGATTACCTTTGGAGGTAGTATATCTAGCTCATTCGCATCTTGCTATATTATGTTGCGCTAACAATTGTAATTCTGATGTGTGCTGCTCTCATTGGTAGGCTGACCTCGAATCACAAAGCAACAACTCTGACGAATCTCTCGACTGGAAGAAAGTAGTGCTTGATAGGATATCTTCCATATCTAGCTATCTATCTGCGGTCTTGGGAAGCAGCAGTTCGCTGGACTATGGTTCTTGCTCCAAAGAAATCTCGACGCTTTTCCGATCTGAAGCGGGTTTCTCCAAATGAAGTCATTTTGGGAGTATCTTTCATAACCATGCAGCACTTTTCATGTGTCCAAGGTCGCTCCAAAGAAAGATGGACGACCAGCGAGACACGATCTGGGAGCTCCAAAGTTAGATGAGCGGCCTGCAGAGCATGAACCATATGCTACGCATGGAGATTGATAGGCTAAGCATGGAGATTGGAGAGTGAGGTGACACGCGGACTCTAGTCCCTAACGTGCTGCTGCGAGATGACATTTGCAAATGTCCATGAAGCGAAGAGGACCTATAAGACTCGAGTGCCCCTGAAGAGTTCGTCCCAGCTCCTTTGACATGCATCGGGTTGCTCCCAAGTCCAAACTATGGTTTTCATCACGTTTTCATTTTGTACTCCAAAGGTAATTTGGAGTATAGGGCTTTGCCAAAATGACTATATATCTATACTACTTATAAAAGAGCAAACATGTTGGGATACATTAAATCCCACGCGTTCAGTTGTCTCCTATCAACGATTCAGATCGTTTTAATGTTGAGTTGAGCAAGACAACATATCCGTCCGATCCGTCCACCCCAATTAATTTCGCAATTATCATACCGAACACGTACAACAGCCCTTAGCAGACACGGTCAAGTCGAGATCACAAATTTCCCTTATTTAAGAAAGTCAGGTCTCTGCACGTAATTTTTTTTTAGAAAAAAAGGTCTCCTGCATGTGCATACCCGCTCCTTGCTCTCATGGCCCGACCGTGGCTTTCTGGGACGGCGGCGCGTGCATACGCGATCTCACCCTCGTGGCCTGAGCGCGGCTTCCTGGGGCGGCGGCGCTACCACCTTCCAGCACCTCCATGTCGGCGAAGAGACGTTGGAGGTCTCGCGCTGGCGCGGCTGATGGAAGCTCTCCGGTCGCTCGAACCGCAAGGTGCAACAAGCGTCCGTGAGGCGCGCGGCTGATGGAAGCTCTTCGGTCGAGCGACCGCAAGGTGCAACAAGCGTCCGTGAGGCGCGTCCATGTCAGGATGACGTCGTGGATGTCCCGGCCGCACGGCAGTAGGACGAAGGCTCCAGCGGCGCGTCCGTGAGGCTGAGGCAGGTCAGGATGTCTTCGCGTTTCCCCCTTCGCGTTTTTCCGGTGGCTATACGATAGCTTCTACTAGCTTCCTAGCTAGAGCTGGGCTCCGAACGTTTCATCTGAAAAGATTACGTGCGTCCGGTGAAAATCTGAATGTTTTTCATTTTTCTTACGATGCGTTAAGTATCTCTGAACATTGAGATAAGGACGGCAACGGCCTCGACCAAGGATGGAAGCGATGAATCCATGTAAGCTTCCTCCACCAACCACTCTACTCTTGACCACTCATCTATCCTTGGCCTTGACAAATTTTAATTTTTTAATTCTATTGTCTGCCTAGATGCTGCCCAACCTCACTAAATCGGATGTTGCTGCCGGGAATGAATATATCAAATGGCAGTTACCTTGTTTTGAATTAAGGGAGGAGAAAATAAACCACATCTAGAAGTTTGGAGTCATCATTACACGTGTTTATTGATTTTTTTTTTCATGATTTGTGAGTACAAAGAGATCACTCACAAAGAATATCTGACTAAGCTGGAAGTATCTATTTTTCAATTTTCTCAAAAATAATTAAGGGTAGGATGGGGGTTTTAAAACATGGATCATGGATTTGGTTTGATGGGGCAAACACATAGTTTGCTTGCACCGAGCGGAGCAGGGGAGGTGCAGTGGAAGGGCGGTCGGAGCTGGCCGCACGCGTCGGGAACGGCGAGCCCTTTCCTGCGTGGGTCGAAGAGGAGCTCAGGACGGAGAGGGTCGAGGCAGGAGGGCACGGCGGCCATCGTTGTGGCGGATGGAGAGGCGGCGCTGCAGCTGCCGACAGCAGACGGAGCCGGTCTCGAGAGACGATCTGGCAGAGGGGGACGAGCAGAGCCGGCGTGGGTCGAGGAGAGCAGGAGATGAGCGAAGGGGAGGATCGAGCGAGTGGCTCCGCCTCCTGGCGGCTCTCGGCAGAGCAGGGGAGCTCAATGTATTGACGAAGGACAAGCAAACACGGAGTCGTTGGCCACTGCTTTCATCTCTGAACTGGACAGCTTTAGGCCTGGAAAGCATGCTTGACACGGAGGACAAGCAAACACGATGTCGTGGGAGCATCGTCCTTCATGGTGTCATGAGCATGCTTGATGATTATTTTTGGATTCAGGATTAGTTGGGTCAGAAAAGAACAACAAGTTTGTTGTTCAAGATGGTAGCGTCGTTCTTGTTTGTATTTTGTTTTACTTACGATGCCATCTTTTAAGATATATCAGTAATGCTAATCCTTGATTGTGCATCCCCTCTAGCTCCTCCATGCTCAGACCACATTGTTGCACCACTTAACAACCACGTAAGTATAATATATTGTTCATGTTACGATTTGGAAGGCAGAGGAAATCAACAAAACAAATATGGAGGCCATATACAGCACCAGTATGAATGTACGATGCCATAAACGATAATCTGCAATCTGACAAGTATTCAGCATATGAAAATACGAGCATTAATCAGCAATTTAGTAATAGGATTGTTACATGAGTGCATCCTTCTAACAGCCCAACGACGCATCCCTGCGGCGCAGCTATCAGGGAGGGATTGGAGACAATTGTAAAGACGTGTGTTGCACGTACATGTCAACTAGTATCTTTAAGGGAATTTAACCGAGTCTCTACCGTTGCATACAAATTGGGTAGAGACAAGCTACCACGACGGAATAGATGGCTACCGCTTTTGTCCCAGGTTTCTACGACTGTATCACCTTGACACGACGAACGACAATGTTGAAAAAAAAAACCAATCTAAAACAACTAAATAAGCGGTTATCAATAGGGATGAAAAGTGGGACCCGTTTATGCCCATTTAATCTCACTTATTTTTTTTAGACTAAAAGGGGTAGACCCCCGGTTTCATTGAAACCAAAAGCGGCCAGCAGGCAATTCAGTTTACAGAACACGAGCCAGCGCCCACGCGGCGAGCTAGTTTAAGTGAGCGCAAACTCAAACGGGGGGAGAGAAAAGATAAAGCAAAAAACAAACAGCTCCACAGTTTTTTAAACCCAACAGCAGCTAAGACAGGGATTTAGCCCAGAACTTGGCGAGAACACGCTTGCAGGTGGCTTCCTGGGCAGCATCCAGCTCCGAGAGGGCCATCATCTCATAGCAATCCGTAGGACCTCCCCGCGGCATTTGTTCATCTTCAGAATGATCTCGGCCAGAATCGGGGCAGCGGAGGGGGGAGCCAAAACCTTCCATTGCTCCAGCTCGTCCACTGCTCTTCTCCACACGTCCCGAACACCTGGCCAAACGAGCCCCTGAAAACACATAGCATTTCTAAGTTTCCAAATAGCCCATAGAACAGCAGCACAAGTAGTGTTAATGTGTGAATTCTTTTTCTCACTGATCCACCACCTCGCCACGCTTTCAAAGCAAGAACCAACATCTACACTCAGGAAATCTGATACAACAGGCCAAACCAGACGTGCCACAAAGCAGTCAAAAAACAAGTGGTGGCATGTTTCCATTTCAGAGCAGAACAAGCAAGAACCATCTGAAACTGTTAGGATGCTATTATTAACTAGCAGCCAGAGAAAAACATGTAAACGTGGCTGAACTCTGAGTCCCCAGACAGCTGGGGTGTGCACATGCACAATTCCCCTGTTGTTAACAAAGGCATAAAAGGACCTGACATTATAGACACCTGAAGAATGGAACATCCACGTGGGGACATCTTCTTCAACAGTCAAGACAACAGTGTTAACAAGCTGGGAAAGCTCTAAGCCTCTAACCACTCAGCAAAACCTTCAGGGGAAACATTTCTCCTAAAGCTGAGTCTCAGGTCACCACCTTGGTAAGCCTGAGCCACAGTAATGTCTTGCTCATTAGATATTTCAAACAAATCCCAGTAATAAACAGTCAGGCTACAATTACCAATCCACACATCACTCCAGAACTTTGTTTTCTACCATTACCAACATTTCACCTATAGCCACATTTGGCAGCTCTAGCAGCCCACATCACTCCCTTCCAGAAGAAAGAGCTGATATTGGGAGCAGAGGAAAAGACATTTGGGTCAGGGTCATACTTGAAGTCCACAATTCTTTTCCATATTTTGCCCGAGTCATTGTGGTATCTCTTAATCCAGGAGGCCATCAAACACAGGTTAAAGTCTCCTAGATTCTGGACACCCAACCCTCCAAATTCTTTTTTCAGGGAGACCAAGTCCCAATTAGTTGGGTGGTACTTTTTATTATTCTCAGAGTCACTCCACAAGAAGTGATCCATCTGGGAATTAATGGCTTTAATAGCCCACTTTGGAAACTTAATAACTGATAACAGGTACATGGGAATGCTAGCCAGGCATGCTTTTAGAAGCACTAGCCTACTTTGATAGCTAAGGAGCTTACATCTCCATCCAGCAAACCTTTTAAAGGTTTTATCAATAAGGGGTTGTAAATACTCTTTTCTTAGCTTGGTATAGTGGAGTGGCACACCAAGGTAATTACAAGGGAAATCTGCTATCTTACAATAGAAGATCTGGGAAAATTGGTTCTTTTGACCATCCTCTACATGTACAGACATAAGGTCAGACTTATGGCAATTAATTCTCATGCCAGACATTTGTTGAAAACGGGCAAGAATCCACTTCAAGTTCCTAGCAAAGTCAACATTAGCCTCAAGGAAAAGAATTGTGTCATCAGCATACTGCAAGCTAATGATCCCACCAGGAATCACTTGAGGAAGGAGGCCTTGGATTAAACCACTAGCAGCAGCTTTAGACAGCATTTTAGAAAACACATCCCCCACTAGATTAAACAGAATGGGGGAGCAGGGGTCACCTTGTTTGAGACCTTTGCCTACTTTAAAGTAGGAGCTATTAGTATCATTAATCCTAACACAAAGAGAACCCCCCCCCCCCAACCAAAAGGTGTTTAATCCAAGTTCTAAAAAGAGGCCCAAACCCTCTAGAGGAAAGCATTTCATCCAAGAAACTCCAATCTACTCTGTCATAGGCCCTTTCATAGTCTAATTTCAAGATTAGGGCAGGGTCCCCCTGGAATGTGCAGCATGGATGAGCTCTTGAGCTGACACCACACTTTCCAGAATGAATCTACCTTTAATAAAGGCAGTTTGGTTGGGAGAGATTAATCTACTGCCTACCAAGGAGAGTCTATTAGTAATTGCTTTTGAAATAATTTTCAAACTGTGGTTACCCAGGCTAATAGGCCTGAACTTTTTCATATCCCTAGCTTCAGGTTCCTTAGGGATCAGAGTCACAATGGCATAATTAAGCCTGGCAACAGGCAAATTACCAAGGTCAAAATCCTTAACTAAATCCATGAAGTCATCCTTAATGGTCTCCCAAAATTTTGATAAAAAAGGAAGGAGAACCCATCAGGACCGGGAGCTCCATTGGCATAAGAGCCAAAGATAGCTTCCTTAATTTCTTCCTCAGAGAAAGGTTTCTGTAACATAAGATTTTCTTCAGAGGTAACCATGTCCTCATGATCCCAAAAACCTTCTCCTAAGGATAAATTCATCCTGGATTCAGCAGCAAACAGGGACTTATAAAAGTCCACTGCCACTTTAAGCATATCACTAGTTTGGTCAACAGGACCATCACGTCCATCAAGGATAGCTAGTTGTTTCTTCCTCCTTCTCTGGTTGGCTACAACATGGAAATAGGATGTATTCCTATCACCTTCCTTGACAAACTTATCCCTAGATCTCTGCCAGGCTTTGGTTTCTTCTATTTTGAAAAGCCTATCCAGATCACATCTAATCTGTTTTAGCCTAGTTTTTCTTGATCAGAAAGGAGGTTGGATTCAGAGAAAGTATCCAAGATGTCAAATTCCTGGATAAGATCATTCCTCTCCTTTCTATTGGCAGCATCAATATTAATGCTCCAACCTTTACATTTTTTTCCTGAGATTCCTAAGCTTTAACTGCCACCTATCAATAGGGGAGGTCAAAGCACAGGGGAGAGCCCAAACTTTCTTAACTAAAGCATGAAAATTTGGATATTCCAACCACCACTTCTCAAACCTAAATCGTCTAGGAGGTGGAGGGGCATCAGAGCAGGTATCCAGTAATAGGGGGGTATGGTCAGTGACTGGTTTTGGCAAGGCCCTAACAGTAGTGAGAGGGTATTTACCATCCCATTCAGTGCTAGCCAACACCCTATCCAAAGTGGCCATAATGGGGTCATCTTGGTTATTAGACCAAGTATACCTCCTATTAGCAAGCTCATAATTAATCAGAGCCCAAGAATTGATCCAGTCATTAAACAAGTAGGACCAGTTAACATTAACTCTCCCATTGTTCTTTTCAGAGGCATCCCTAATAAGATTAAAGTCTCCACCTAGTAAAGTAGGTAGGGAGCTCTTATCCATGATATCATGCAATTCAGCAATGAATTGCAACTTGAAATCATAATAGGGAGTACCATACACCACAACTAATTGCCAGGAGAAATTATCCATAAGGTTCATGACACTCACAGAGACACAGAATTCAAAGCAAGTATGAGAAATAATTTCAAACTTGTCCTTTCTAAACCCCACCAAGATACAACCAGCAGTACCTTTAGCAGGAAGGGTCACCCATGAAAACTCCCAAGGCCCAGAAATAAAATTCAGAAAATTGGGAGGGAAAACCATCTTCTTAGTCTCCTGAATCCCCACAAAATCCAACTTATTCTTACAAATGAAATCTGCTAAAGCTTGTTTGCGGCCAGGTCTCCCTGTGCCTCTACTATTCCAGAGCCCTCCTATCATGGAAAATGTGTTTGTTTTTTCTAGTGACAGTTGTCCAAGGGTTGCTTTTAAGGCCAGTCTCAAGATCAGCCAACTGATCTAAGTTCTGACAAGCATCACTACTAGTTTTGGATGGTGTAATAGCAGGGAATTGCACATCACATTCAAGATCAATAGTTTGAGGAAGGGAACAATGGGATTATCTACTGCAAATCTGTGATTGAGAGCAATCTCATCATGAGCCATTTTTCAATATTTATTTGTTCTTCTGCACCACTTGATCCACATGAGATATCTAAAACATCTAACATATCACCAAGGATATGGGGATCAAGGACAGCAAAGGAATTACCTTTAAATGTACGACGAACTTCCAGATTTTAATCCCACTTATTTCTATAGTAGTTCAATAAATCGATTTTAAGTTCGCCTGAAATGAGCTATGGAGACCAATTAAACGGCCTGGGTGGCGCCACATATCAGCCGTTTACATCCCTAGTTATCAAGACGGTGATGTGTATATCAGATTTCTTAATAATGTGATGTAGCATCACAGGATCTGATCGTGTGACCAAGGCTCGATCGATGCATCGGGATACCTGACAACCATGGCGCAAGCTGGTTTTGCTTGCACATTATGTGCAGTGCGTGGTCTGCTGCTGCCTCAGGGTATAGTTTAACTGATGCATAGCCCAGTGACAGTGGGAGATCGATGTCTTCTTGTAATTCAATTTTCATAGACACGCTCTGGTATCTTTGGAATCCTCGGGCTTCAACCCCAGGGCTGCTGATCGCTAAACAGTTGCTCACGTCGGCTGACCAAAGATTGCGCGCAGCACAGGAACCCTGCAGCCAGCCATGCAGATTTTGCATCGTTCAGGTTCAGTAGTCACGCATGCATGCCTGAATATGCCGATGCAATCATGATGAATGACGTTGGGTTCCCAACGTTTTGACCTGCAACGCGGACTCACCTGTTGTCATGATCCAAATTCTCCGGGAGCACACGCAGGTCGCAGGTAGAGACAGATCGCAATGCCTTATTTGAGGTGCCACCATGCAAATACTGCCAATTTTTTAGTAGCACTCCGCCACTAATGTAGCCACTGTGTGTCGGCGACGGTGATGCGGCGTGATAACATAGTAAACACGCGGTGATAAGGTAGTTAATCTACTCTGAGTATACAATTAGTGTTCTCTGTGGTTGATTAGGAGCTGTACTTGCCAGTAGCGTAGTTAAGGGAAGTGAGGGACCACTGGACCACCGCTACCGCGGATTCCATATCTTGGAAACTCACGACCTCCGGCTCCTACTCTGCTGCGTCGGCGTACGCGGCGCAATTCGAGCCTTGCCCTCCTTCCTTCATGATGCCGGCGGTTCGGAAGAATTGGGCTCTCCCAAAGTGGAAGCTTTTCGCTTGGCTAATTCTTCAAAATAGGCAAGTTCTATAGTACTCCCTCTGTTCTTGTATACAAGGCCACTATTAAATTTACATTTTACATATATATAAGGCCACAAACACTTATCGAGGAAAATTAATGACATTTTCCACTCCTAGATAATACCAACCGATTGACATTAATTGCCCAAACCCAACTTAGAGCAAGTACAATAAGCTTATGTAAGCGGGTTATAAGGATTAGAATAATATTTTTGTGATGACATGGAAAAGAGAGAAGAGGAGAGAGAAAATGAGTGGGCTCTCATGCAAGAGCTAGCTGCAGCACGTCCTCCTAGGCATGTTGTGAGAGTGAGAGGTGGACCATGTATCAATAAAGTAACAATTTTTATAGCTCACTATTGTACATGTTGGCTGTATAGTTGGCTATATATGTGACATGGCAATTCCTTGTAGCCGGCTGCTAACTCTACTATTGAACTTGTCTCTTAGCACGGTTTTAAAGACATTTTGCTTAGAGCAAGAACAATAACGTAGCCCGCTGCTGGCTACAAACAATGCCATGTCACCTAAATTATCCATGAAACAGCTAGCAATACAGTAAGCTGGCTACTAGCTAGGCTTTAACGAATATTTAAATAAGAGATAAATACATCATGGGTCCCAAAAGTAGTGCATGATGAGCAAACTGGTCCCAATTCTTATAAACGGGGGCCAGTGGACCTAAAAGTTGTAACTAGGTGCAAATTGGTCACAAATAGATCTGGCGCTGACATGTGGCATGATATTTTTGCGCAAACACCTCTACCAATTTTTCATATAGCACGGACGATTTTACATGGACTGACAGACGTGGACCCCGCATGTCAGTCAGGACGAAAAAAATGGTGCAGGTGCTGGAATCGATCTGGTGACCTCGAGCTCTAATAGGGACACACGACCACTACAGTTCATAAGAATTTGTGTGCAACAGATAGACTGACACCATTTTATGCTGACTTACGGACGCCGCATGACAGTCGAGCCGGGTAAATGCGAACAGTAATTACGGGCGCCGGGGCTCGAACTGGCGCACGGAGGCACGTGCTAACCACTGACCCATACAAACTTTGCTGTTGAGACATACAGTGACGTCTTTTGAGATATATGTCGTACATTAAATTGATTTAAATTGTCCGCACAAATTACATGTGTTATTTTAAAAAATGCAGCAAGCATAATTCTATATATAAAATCATAAATTTATTATTCTGTCTAACTGTTTTCCTTGGCTTTTATATATAATGGAACATGTTTAACGCTTTGTACCCGCTTATGTGTGCTCACTTACTATAAATATAAAATATGAAAAATTATAAATTTTGGCGGGTCATATTAGTACTCACAAGTATTTTAAAAAGTAGAAAATAAATATAATATTTATATAACCATGGTATGATGATCATATTACTAAATTTTCACACTTAAACTTTATATCAGTTTATTTGTTCTTACCATATAAATGTGGTTAATTTATTTGTTTGACAAAAATATTTCGTAGCTGCATTGGCAGAGTGGAGCCTCAGCACATGAAATAAATTACTCTATATCTGACCTGCGGGACCTATCTCTATATCTGTTTTCTTTTTTGCTTACATGCGTATAAGTAACGTAATTCTATTATATTTGCCACGAATGCTTATGAGCTGCAGTGGTCCAACGTATCCATGGTCTAAGGCGCGGTCGTGGGATCGATACCTAACTCTTGCACGGATTTTCTCATTTATTCTTCCCACTGACACACGGGACCTACGTCTGACAGCACATGCAAAGGTTTCAACGGTATACAAAATATTAATAGGGTTTTTTTTGCAAAAATTTCATGCCACGTATCAGCGTCAAAACTATTTGGGACCGATTTGCACCTTGTAGCAACTTTTAGGACCACCTGGCCCCCGTTTATAACAACTGGGACCAGTTTACACATCGTGTACAACTTTTGGGACCCGAGATGTATTTATCTCTTTAAATAAATTTTTTTTTGTACCGTGAAGCCTGTATGCAAGACACAAAAGCATCATAGTTAATGCATGCAGCCACCTCTACCGATTCACGCTAGCTGCATGCGGGCTGTATAGCCTTGTTTCTTGTGCTGGAGCGGGCGACTCATGAAGCGCCGGCTACGTTCTCTCTTCTCACTTCTCTCTCCTCCACATATGATTTAGATGAGGTGGACATGCTTATAGCCAGCTGACTAGACGCAATTGTATTTGCTCTTATGTGTCACTATAATTAATGAAGAGAGATAGTGAGGTTGTATCTTAGCTAAGATACAATCTTGACACGTGGCCATAGGCAAAAAAAAGGCTCTAGGCCAATCAAATGCATGCATGAGACAAAAAACATTAATTTAGATACAACATTTAAGATACAATGCATTGTACATGTTGTCTCTTAAGTTTTTATTAGACATATGATAACGTGCTAAGAGACGGTGCATTAGGCCTTCCGTAATGCATAGTATCTTAGCGCGCTATCATAGGTAGAAGTACAATCTAAGAAACAACCATTCTAATGCATTGTTTCTTATCTGTCGTATCTAAGTTACTCCCTCCGTTCGCTTTTAATCTACATTCTGGCTCATGATTTTGTTCGGAAATACTCTACATTCTGTATGGTCCCCAATCTGTTAATTAAGAGGAGAGAGAGGCCACACACCATGCAAGGTTAGAGATTGGCCAAATTATATGCAATTTGCATGCATTGCATTAATTAAGATTGGTTTAACCAATAGGGTGATTTCTTTCTTGTGAGACCATAATTATGATCTTTAGAAGGTTGTGCAAAGTGGTACTAATAAATGGCCCCCTAATTTGTCTGAATTTTTCCAAGATGTAGACTAAATCCGAACGGAGGGAGTAAGTTGCATTAATTGATTTTGGCATAATACTTGCTTGTGATTGGACTAGCAACATTTTTTGGCTATGATCTCGTGCAAGAGTTGTATCTTATATAAGATACAACTACACTCTCTTTCTTCAATTAATAGGGTGCCACATAAGCAAATTGCCTATGATATCGTGCCAACATACTCCCATTAGGGAAGGCCTTAGGACAGGCCTTACCTTGCATGCATGCATACGGCATTATGGTGTATTGGTGGATAAGACTAGCCATAGTGGTGGTATCATAGGTGGTATCATGCAAGTTGGACCCACAAAAAAGGTGATGTGGCAAGTAATTAATGAGGAGAGAGATGGTTATAGTAACATAGGTAGATACCGTATCATGACACGTAAAACTAAAAAATTTAATTGCATTTAAATCTTGTACACATATTTGCTTTGAGATTCTACAAAATAATAAATATGATGAGATTATGATACTACTATAAGATACTATGCACTATAGAGGTAATATCATATACTAGTATCATATGCATGATACTTGTGTATGATACTCCCCACTATGACTAGTCTAAAAGTAAACACGATTATTAACCCGCCAAGCGAGGAGTTTGTAGCCTAAGGCCTTCCGTAATGCATTGTATCTTAGCGCGCTATCCTAGGTGGAAGAAAATTTTAAGAAACGATCACCCTAATGCATTGTATCTTATACGTTGTATCTAAGTCAAGTAGTATTTAATGATTTTAGCCTAATACTTGCTTGTGATTGGTCTATCAATGTTTTTCGCCTATGATCTCGTGCAAGAGTTGTATCTTATATAAGATACAACTACAATCTCTTTCATCATTAAATAGGGTGCCACGTAAGCAATTTGCCTATGATCCCGCGCTAAGATACTCCCATTACGGAAGGCCTAAAAAAGGCAGCCATGCAACATTAATTGCCTGCAATTGAATTAGGCCTTAATCAGTTCAATTTTTATCTTGGTATCTGGAATTTGAGTTTGTGGCCTTGTATATAAAAACGGAGGGAGTATTTTTTACTACCGGTAAAATATGAGTAGTATGGTTTCATCCGACGGTTGAGATAGATTTGACCCAGCAGGCCTAGGCACCCGAAATTTGGTTAAAAAAATAAATGACTAAGGTTAACAATCCGTTACCCCCATCCCCAATATGCTCTCAACGCCGCCATCCCCAAGTTCGCTCGCGCCGCCGCCATCCCCGAATCCGCTCGCTGCCATCCCCAAGAAAAATTCTAGCTCAGTTAGCCAAACACCCTTCCAGCTGTTTTTGGGTACCCAAGTGAACAAGCAAACTAACTAATTCAGCTGCACTGATTTTTTTTTAGCAGACTACATACATGACCACGATCTGCATGGCTAGTGCGGCCGTCCAGTCGTGTCCTCGGTCGTCCAGCTGCGTGCGTAAGGCATGCATGCTCCAGCGCTTCCGCAGATGCCGACCACATAGCACAGCCGCGACCACAAGCTCCGTCCCCAAACGGAGCCTGTGACAGTGTGACGTCGACGGCCTCAACGGCTGCGTCGCGTCTGACTACCCCCGGCAACCCGACGGCCTCGAACGTCTCCTGCGGCCAAGCAGCACCGACCACCGATAGGAAGCGCCGTCGGAGATGTCGTGGAGGAGCAGGAGGCCTAGGTGGCGTTGGGAGCCGGAGGTTGGTGTGGTGGTCGCTAGGCGTGAGCAGAGGTCGGCGGGGACAAGCAGCAGCCACGCGGTCATGGATGTGGATGGGGTGGAGCTCCACTCGGGAATTTTTGACAAATGAGACCACTTCAAAAAACGAATTGGCAAAAAGGACCACATGTGAGTGGAATTGGCAAAACTGCCGTGGCGGCAGGCCAGCCAGCCGACACGTGGCACATGCCGCCACGGTCGGAGGCGGCAGGCCCTGCCGCCACGGGCCCAGGCGGCACGCTGCGTGCGGCGACGGAACGGATTTTCGGCGGGTACGTGGTGGGCCATGCCGCCTCGGCTGGTGGCGGCACGCCTGTGCACCCACAGCCCGCTGCGCCCCTGTGATGATTACGAGGACACCAACCTGCCGCCTGGGAGGCAGGCGGCACCCTGGCCTCCTCACGCCACGCCCCAGATTCCCTGTCCCAGACGACCCTAACTCCGAGAAAGCAGGTTATTCGTTGTTGTGTAAGGATGCTGATTATACAGTGAGATAACTGCCCTCATTCCAATGCGTCTGATTACAATGATTCCGTATATTTTACGCGCCCGACGCAGCAGCACGAGATCGAGACCTCTCTCCTGGTTCTATTTATTGCAGCTGCTCGCTCACGCTTCATCGCTCAGTTACAACACTTCTAGCTAGTGTGTTGGTCCGTTCGTGAGGTTGCATTAGAGTGATGGCAGATAGTGGTAGTGGTGGTCTCGACCCAAATAGCTCATGGTGTATTCTATATCATGCGGCAATAGGTTCTTGCGCCAATAAGAGGGAGGGTAGAGCGGCAGTTAGTTTTTGGGATATAATGAGTGAGCGGTACCACGCCGATGCTCTGGGGGAAAATTTAGCCAGATATCAGTTGCCGCCTAGATCCACCGATGAAATTAGGGACGAACTAAAGAGGTGGCGTCATAAATGGCAGAGAATATGTGAGCTAAAAACGATTGAGTCGGGGCTTCGGGGTTTGCCTATCTCAACTACTAGCGATCTGATACGATTTTCAGACGAGGCTTATGCACTTCACGTTGGGGTAATTGATTTACGAGTTTACATAATCTTCAAATTAATTTGCATCGTTATAATTTTTGTCTGTCTTTTATTCTAAATATGCAGCTCTGGCCATCGGACGGAGAGTTTGTGAACAAAAAGATTGAGCACTATGAGTGGTTGAACATATTGTTTGGGCCACCTGCTAAGGGGTTTTCGGAGACCAACGCGCGCGCGTGGGGAAGTGGGGGCGCGGGAAGCCGAGGCGGGGCGGGAAGACGAGGCGACAGTGGCCCTTTGACCGTCCTGTAGTCTTAATTTAAGGGACCAGGCGAGCCAGCCAACGGCCGCTGGTCAGTGGCCCCTTCGAACCGTTGACTGACCATAATAAAAGACGCTGGCCAGTGGGCCCTTCGAACCATTGACTGACCATAATAAAAGACGCGGGCCAGTGGGCCCTTTTGACAAAAAAATGTGACCAGTGGGCTTAATAAAAGACGTGGGCCTGGACGCGGTTGGGGAAGGGGAGGCCGGCTCGGGATTGGGAGATAGGAGCCCAAAAGACGTGGGCCTGGACGCGGAAACTAAACGATTATATATATTTTTTTGTCAAAAAAGTATCCATCCCGGTCCCTTGAACGAACCGGGACGAACTCCCTGGCCCAGGTTCGCCACGTGGCCTATCCTTACCATCCCGGGTCCTGGCACAACCGGGACCAATGGGACGGGCCATTTGTCCCGGCCAGCCCATCCCGGTTGCACAACCGGGACAACTGGCCCTTACGACCCGGGACAAAAGGCCCTGTTTCCACTAGTATAGCCCATCGGGGCACCCCATCATTCCCTTCTACCACGATGAAGGCCTCAACCCTCATCGTGTTTCCATGCTCGTGCTTAAAGAATCTGCGGATACATTTTCGGACATTCCCAAAATCTTTATTGACCATATCCTTAACTACTATACTTAACGAGTCACAGTTTGACACGTCGACACCAGATATATCATCGCGTGCGATGTCACCATAGAACACTTTCAATATTTCCATCGTACCTACCGAGCAACCATATTTAGAAGAACAAAATTAATATTGCATTCAATTATTTCATTATCATATTTTTAATATAGCTGACGCGACTAAAATTATAGTGTAGCTTCGTCACATTTTTACAATTTTACTTATTAAATTTTATATTGCATGTGCATTTATTTTATTTTAATATCCATAAATACTCGCATCATAACTATTTTCTACTGTTTTACTTATTACATTTTATATTGCATGTGCATTTATTTTCTAACTTCATCACGGCTCCCATGCAATTCATATATATTTCCTGACATTCGTAATTATTTCCCACGCAATCCATAACTGACCGTAATAATTATGACTTAATGTTAGCGTGAAGAAAATTAGTAACATCTTCGCTTAATTATTTTGTACAAATGTACTTAGTAAATTTCTTATTGCACGCAATTTTTTCATTATCATTAATATAGTTGACCTGATTATTTTCTAGCTGCCTCGCGGCTCCCGTGCAAATACGATATCCATAAATATTTGCGGTTATCTAATGCGTGTATAGACATTTCAAAACAATAACCGACGGCTATATTAAGTATAAGTTAATGATAGCGCGAACAACATCATACCACAGCTAGCACTATAACATCTATATCTACGTCACCTAAATTCCAACAACAATTAGAACAACATGGCTACCTACGAGCTATAAAACATACTATTTTACACTGATTTCTACATTCTAAATATTATAATTATAAGTGTATGCCAAAACAAGTAAATACACTATAAATCGTGTACCTTATTGTTGAACCTCTTAGTTCAAAGATCGTGAACTAATGTTTCAGAAGAGCATGTCTTTACTCTCTTCTCCCTTTCTTACTGCCTTGCACACACGAGCTGGTGTGATCGAGACAGCAGCAGCATAAGAGAGTGAAAGAGAGCGGCGGTATGCGTGACTAAGAGAGTGTGAGAGCAGTAGCTTGTGCTGTGAGAGTGAGAGAGGCAGTATGCATGCAGTGAGAGAGCTGCTGCATATAAATAGGCAAGAGTGCGCTGGTGAGCTGGTGAGCAGCATGCGTGCGAGCAGTTGAGTGCGCAATCAGTCAACTGTATTGTACGCGTGGAAATTTGGGCAATTAACGAACTGTGCGCATAAAAAATCGCTCCTTACAATCAGCGCGTCTGTGGAAAGAAAAATGCCTGCGAATCCTCACCACCGCGCGAATAGGATAGCGCACTCGCTCGAAGAATCTCACCCGTGGACGTCAAAAAAATTAGCGCGCGTTGTCCTCACCCGGCCTCAAACTCAGCGCTGGTTGTCCTCACCCGTCATCAAAATCAGCGCGGGTCGCTTTTCTATCCCTTTCGGCGCGCTGCGTTCACTTTTCTATCCTTACAATCCGTGCGCGTACAAAGCGTTGTCGGCTGGCCGGGGTCACCGCGCGGATGGACGTGCCGCCAGCGCACGAGGGGCCGGGGTCACCGCGCGGATGGACGTGCCGCCAGCGCACGAGGCGGCAAGGCCCACGAAAATCCGTGCCCTCGTAATCATAGCTGGGGCGCAGAGGGCTGTCGCGTGCACAGGCGTGCCGCCACCGGCCGAGGCGGCATGGCCCACCACGCACCCCGCTGAAAATCCGTTCCGTCGCCGCATGTAACGTGCCGCCTGGGCCCGTGGCGGCAGGGCCTACCGCCTCCGACCGTGGCGGCATGTGCCACGTGTCGGCTGGCTGGCCTGCCGCCACGGCAGTTTTGCCAATTCCACTCACATGTGGTCCTTTTTGCCAATTCGTTTTTTGAAGTGGTCTCATTTGTCAAAAATTCGCGTGGCTGCTGCTTGTCCCCGCCGACCTCTGCTCACGCCTAGCGACCAGTGGCGGCCAAAGCTTTTCCGAACCAGCCATATATTCCAACATGCAGTGATCATGACCTCCATGAAGAAAGGGTGGCCAAAGCTTTTCCTAGCTTCCAAAACTACAGCTTGGAGATTATCATGTGGCAACCATTCAATCTGTAAATAATTTCAGACACGGCAACTGAAGTTACAATAAAAAAAACTAATGGATTCGGTCCTCATAATTTCAGTTGGGGCAAAGCACACGGTGATATTCCTCAGTCACGTTCCATGGGCGTCGCTTTATCAGGTCTATCGTGTTTAACCTGTCCGAGAGGCAATCTTCAATAACCAAGACTGCTTTTGACGTGTAGCTTTTTTTTTTGGAGAGAGATTTGACGTGTAGCTTTCACCGCAACGATACGTCCATTTATCCTCCTGAACAAAAATCTGCACTCTCAAAAAATATTCTGCATATCAGTATCTTTGTAAACACCGGGCGATTCAGTATTTTTGTGTTGGCCCAGCAAAATCTTTCGTATTGGGCTGAACATTGGCGATTATTTTCTTGGGCCGAAACCTTCCACCATCTTGAACCAAAGCCCATCTGCGGAAGGAGCAGAACTTGCACTAGTACAAAAATTACTAGTCACATTTTTACCACTAGTATGAAACGTTTCTATCCCTTGGATTAGTGAAAATGAATGGTTGTGGTTCATTTGGGGGTACCACATAACAGCTCTCAAAATAAGGTTTGGACGGCGGATCGCCTTGAAAGGCGAGGGTGGCCAAGTTGTGTCACATGCCAACTTTGCAAGAGGGAACCGGAGACCGCTTCGCATCTCATGTTCCAATGTAGGTACTCGATCCGCATTTGGAATGGACTTAAGGAGTAGCTTGGCTTAGGGGAGCTGGACATCTCTCTATGGAGTGCTTTCGGGTCGGTCGAGGAGTGGTGGTGTTCCATTACCGGGGTGAACGGCCAGCGGCGCAAAGGCTTCTCCTCCTTGCTCCTTCTCGCCGCTTGGGAAATTTGGAATGAAAGAAACGCGAGTCTTCAAAAAATTTGCCTCTATGCCTTCCGTTGTCATCTCGTCAATTAAAAAGAATGCTGTCCTTTGGGGGATTGCGGGCGCGAAACGTTTGAGTGCAATTTTACCGCGAGAGTAGGCTTTCTGTTTTATTCGAACACTTTGGTTCGAGGCGTGTGTTGTAAAAAATTAATGAAATAGGAAAAGATTTTGCCTTGTTTCAAAAAAAAAAATTAGCCGATGGAGTGGACACCCGAATCGGACAATACCCAATCGAGAATTGAAAACGAGAAGTTTTTTGTGGCGCCCGTTATGTAGATAATAGGACAGAACGGGGCTTGATAGACTTTTAGTGGTTCTGGTCCTGCGCTTTATCTCCTCTCCGGTGACACGTTCAGGGCCATCGGTCCTTGTTAGACCTTCTTCTCCACCCACACCACCCTCTCCTGCCCCTTGCTGTTATTGTTGTACCGCTTGTTTTTTTTGATTTTTCTCGTTTTCTAGTTGGTCTTATTTGCGATGTTGCCCGTCGTCGGACTTGCCAATGTGTAGCAGTGTTCTTTCTCGTACTTTGTATGACTCTGTGGACGGTTGCTTTATTTATAAAGCCGGACCAAACAGAATTAAAGACTCGGACGATTGCTAGATGCAGATTAGGCAATAACCGTTCTTAGAAAATTAGACTCCTGCTCCGTATAAGTTTAATACACCCTAGAGGGTGTATTCTTGAAATAAAACATTGTTTTCTTTTGGGCGCGTGCAGCAACTATCGCCACAAAAATTCTAGTGTGATATTTATTTACACATGTACTTGTACGTGCGTGTGTGCGTGTCCTTCGAACGTACTCAGCGGTAGCAGAAAAAAGCGTGCACCGAGAGTTTGCACTTAGCAATGAAGTGGTTCTCTACAAATCGTGCATGGATTTCCATCTGTACACCGAAAGAATGGGTTGCAAAAATGTCAGGAAAAGAACCGAGTCGAGAATACTATTGATGTCAGCGGTTCACCGGGAGCTAGGCAGGTGACGTCCATGGAATTAGGAGAGTAGTTGGAGCTAGCGGCTAGGGTGAAATAGGTAACTAGTTTTAGACTTATATGTAAATGAGCATGTTGGGTTCAAGGTATTAGTTGGTGGGTAGTTTTCATATAGTTGCAGGATATAAACTATGAGTATGGTATATCTTCGGATAAGAATGTATACTTGTAAAAGCACTTCCTTTTATTATTCATAGATTATTATCATGGTTCTGATCGTATCTATAAACCATCCGATCAAATCCAGTATTTACATCCCCCGACCATGAAAATAATTTGTACCATTTTAACCCCTACCGCCTCCATGTTTGGTATCTTGGGCTTCCACTTTCAGTCATGCAACTAAAATTTAGAGATTTTCGATACCCTGAGGACAAGATCTTTGTAAATATTCTTCCATGGCAGGGGAAGAACATCACTCAATTGGGTGGGCTTGTTAAGTCGGTTCTCACCTCCTAGACAGTTTGTCACCTCACTAACCTCATCATCCCTCTGGGTGTGCTCCAGAGCATAAGAAAATCCCTTCGCACAGTCCTTTGGTCAGAAGACTCGTAACTAGACATGATTTCTGGAGGGAAATGCAAAGTGAGTTGGGGCGCGTTTGGTAGCCTGCATGCTTCCACACCAGGCCCTAGAGATGCGAGATGGGCTGTTTGGCTGGTTGCATGCAGGTGAATTTTGGGCTCGCACGCTGCTCAAAGCAGCCTGGAGCCAGGCCCGCTCGGCAGTTTCCGTGGGGGCAGGCCTGGCAGCTGCAACGATGGCATGGCGGGTTGGCGCGGGAGCATCGTGGGGATGGTGGGAGATGGGCAGATTCCACCCCGATTTCGCGCCCAACATAGGTCACCTTCTCCCCATTCGGTTACCTCCCCAATTTTCAAATCCCCGCCGGCGGCTCTTCCTCCCTTTCCCCCTCCTTTCATCGGATCTGCGGCGGCAGATCTACGCGGTCCAACTCTTCGGCGAGAGCTCCACTTCTTCCTCGCCTACCGCGTCTGAGAGGAGTTTGTCTTCTTCGTCGGCGACTCCGGCTCGGGTTCTTCCTCCGCAATGGCAGGAGCTGAGGTAAAACACGAATCTTCTGAACTATACACAGCAGTAGTGTCGATTTACGAAGTACTCATGTCAGATCGATGTTATTAGGAGGACACACTTGCTTTGGATACACAGAGAGCAACACTCATTGCCGTGATTCAAGCATGGATCCTTCTGATCCACAAGATCGTAGTTAAGCGCACTGCAACACCTTTGCTCACATGAGGACCGATGTTTGCTAGAGACCAGGAGAGGATGGCTAATCTAAACTACATCTACAATAACAACGAAGTAGAGGTCATCCAAATGCTTCGGATGGGTAGAGCACCTTTCTATGAACTTGTGAAAAGGTTTAGAGAGTCGGGGCTGTTGAGGGATAGCATCCACACCTCTATTGAATAACAAGTTGCCATGTTTCTCCATACTCTTGGTCATAACTAGAGGTTCAGAGTGATGCGTAACACGTTCAGGAGATCCTGTGAGACCATCTCTCGGTACTTCCATCAAGTCTTGTATGCAATTGACGAGCTAAAGCATGAGATGATCAAGGCACCAACATGCCAAACGCCTATGAAGATTAGAGACAACTTCAGATGGTATTCATACTTCAAGGTAGGCAGCACTCTGTCTTCTTGTCAGATGTCCTCAATGTGTTGGCCTAAATCATGAGTAGTTGTTCATCTTATGGCAGGATTGCATCGGCGCTATTGATGGTACTCATGTCACTGCTGGAGTGCCTATATCACAGAACAAGGCAGATAGAGGGAGGAAGCACTACACCAGTCAGAATGTGCTAGCCGATGTGGATTTTTATCTCAAGTTCGCCTACGTGCTAGCTGGATGGGAGGGATCAGCGCATGATGCAATCATCCTTGATGAAAGCATGTCCAGACCTGATGGGATCAATATCCCTTATGGCAAGTTCTACCTTGGAGATGTTGGTTATGCATGTCGTCCTGGAGTTCTTCCACCCGTCCGAAAGACCATGTACCATCTCAACGAGTTCAGTTCAAGGTGTGTCCCAGCTAATGCCAAGGAATTGTTCAATCTGCGACACTCTAGCCTTAGAGTTACAATAGAGAGGGTCTTTGCTGCATTGAAAAATAGGTTCAAAATCCTTGACCAGAAGTCATTTCACACTTTCCACATCCAAGTGAAGCTTGTTCTTGCATGTTGCATTCTTCATAACCGGATCCTTGGATGGAGATTGGATGAACATGTCCCTGATGAGGCAGACATCAGTCTGGACGATGTCGACGGGCATGGTGTGGACACTGGGGACAATGAAGCATAGAAGACCAAGAGGATGGACTAGGCTGAGGCAATGTGGGCGGAGAGAGGTAATGCAAGGCACTGAAGAAGAAGAAGAAGAAGAAGAAGAAGAAGAAGAAGATGTAGAGAAGAAGAAAAAGAGAAGCATAAGAAGATGATGCAGAACACCCTGCTGACTTTTATGCTATGAATTTCAATTCGATTCGTACTATTAGGGATGCACTGCTGAACTGTCATTCGTATTAGATAGGGCATAATTAACTATGCATGAACTGTTATTCCATATTAGCTAGGCCATATTGAACTGCCATTTGATGGTGTGTGTTGTGGTAACGTGACCTCTTGAGAGAAGAGGGTGATCACAAACAAAGCCGGATGCAACCAAACACAAGGAAAGGTATCTCTGTTTGGATGCAGTCTACCAAACGAAGTGCACAATGTGTGCATGCACTGCGATGCGGGCTACCTAACAAAGTGCACAATACGTATTAGGGGGTGACTCATTTCGGCCTAGCCCTAGAGTGAAAGCCCTAGTGAGCCCCAAAAGGGTTGCAGACTACCAAACGCGCACTTGGAAGACGACTTGTCACCCTACCATCCTTCGTGGCCTAGGGGCTAGGGGTACTTGATTTGGAGAAACTCCCTCAAGCCTTACGCTTGGGCTGACCTAGGTTCGAGTGGACAGGGCCCAACAAAATTTGGGTTGGCACGGCTAAACCTTGTAGTGAGATGAATATGGATCTCTTATATGCATCATCAAAAATCATGGTAGGTGAAGGTAAGAAAGCGCCATTTTGGGCCTTGCCATCTTTTTTTCCTGCCAGCCAAATGATATAGCGCCTCTCATATGCTTGTCCTCAAGTAGGAAAAATTGGAATGATCAGCAAGCCATGCACACCAATGCTTGGATCTATCAAGTGAAGTTACATCTGGGCGCTTCTTCATTTTCAACAATTTGTTAACGCTTTTCGAAGAAGTTAAACCAGGTATGTGTATCTAGATGCACAACGGACACCGTCACTCAGAAGCTATTGAGGGGGGAGGGGAGGGGGGAGGGGCTACTCGGTGGACAAGGCACAATTTTTGAGATCTTCTCCCACTTCCATGAAACATGCCATGTGGAAGGCATGTAAACCACCAAACTGCAAAGTGCTCACTTGGCTAACCATTCAAAGTAGAATTTGGACCGCCGACCGCCTTCAAAAAGGGGTTAGGCCAAACTGTGGCATTTTTATTCTTTGAAAACGTGAGCAAGAAGTGTTCCTCTGGCTCTTCACCCACTATAGATTCACCCTTCGTCTTTGGCGTATGATGAAGGATTTGTCTTGGCCTTGTTAGCCTTGACACCTCTCAATCGGCGATGGACCTGAGCATCAAGCAATGGTGGCTTAACATGTCAAGTGACTCGACCCCTCTAATAGTAGGTACTCATCGCTTGGGAGGTTCGGAACAATGCATGGGTCTTTAGCGACGACACCGGTCCTGCAAGGGTACTCGGGAAAAAGATTAGATCGACGGTTGTCAATGGAAGTTTTCAGGCGCTAAATTTTGGGGCTTACTAATTTGAAAGAGCAAGAACCTAATGTAACTTTTTCCCTTGCGGTTGGAATGCTCTATCAATATATTCCTCGAATCACGCTCTTCTTGATGTGTGGATTGCTCTGTCTCTTATTCTTGTATTTTTAAATATATTTTATCTTATATACTATAAACTCATTCACATCTACAAGACAAACAGCATGGACTGTCATGCCTCTGAGGAAAACAGGGTAAAAGTACAACAGAGATTTCATGGATTAAAGAAACACGAACCAACATATGGACTAAATAATACAGGACCAATGATTTGATGACACCAGCAAAACAACAATAATTGGTGTATATATAAGTATTCCACTAACATGCAATGATAAAACGAATATGGGAATGCATGCCACGCTTTGTCATGACAAGAGCAAGAGTTCGGGCTTCGTTATTTTTTACTGGGAGGATTGAGGTTTCAAAAGTATATCGCAGAAAATGGTGTGATCATACAAAGTCATCGCAGAACACGTTATATGACAACTGCCACAACAAGTCACGATCTTGCATTTGCGTTATACTATGCCAACTGCCAAGTTCCAGCTAACCACATAATATTATGCTATACACTGTACTTCAGTGAAGACACAAATTTGCTACTAGAGCAAACTTGAAAAAGAAGAAGAAAACAAGACAGACTTCTTATGTGAAGCTGCGTCTGAAGGAGAAAATGGAAATGTTGCCCCTCCTTGTCTTCACAAGTTGCAGAGCCTCTTCCAGCATTCAGTATCTATCTTTTCGGCGTAGTCTTCAGGCCGTACATGCCCCTCCTTCAGTAACCAGAGTTACAAAAATGCTTCTGGAGATCGAACACTGCATTTGGCCTCTGTTTACGCCTCAGAGAGACATACTGCTCGGAATGGTTTATTGTTGCGCGTTAGTAATAAACACTTTTGAGCTAATTAACCCAAATCGTGTTTTAAGTATATATCTGCTGTTTTTTTTTGGAAGCTTGAGACTGTTAGATGTGTCTTATCAGTGCTAAGAGAGGTTCAAATCAATCCCAATGTTCATCCCGTTGTACGCAATCGGCGCATACATCCACATGTCGTCGGAGCTGAGGAGCTGCAAATCGTAAAGAAACCGTTAAGAAACTCAAGACACGCGCTTTCGAAATGGATGAAGTTACTGAGCGGAACTATGAAAAGTCTCACCTTGATCTGTAGCTGCAAGAACTTCACATACTGCACAGCCTCTTCGAGCATAGTGCTGATATCAACCTACAAGAGAACACAAGTGTTTCTGTTTGAGTTGTTGCCCATTTTTGTGATTTACAGTTACCACATACTATGCACTAGCTTCTTTTTTCCGTAAACTATGAACGACGTGTTGCTGAGATGCTTACTTTGGTTCCATTCGGGACAAGGTTCTGCAGCACCTTCAGTCTCTCGTTGATCCTTTCTCTTCTTTTCTGTATCCAACCAATAAAGAGCATAAGTAACTGTTGATTACATAGCAATAACACATTGTTCAGTAACAAACTCAGAGGATCATCTGTAGCGTACCCTTGCATAGAGGCTCTGGGGATCGGTTGTGGACTGACGGCCAGCCTGAGCCTTGCCCTTGGGCTTAGAGGCAACCGGAGACTCCTGAGAGTCAATCTCAGACGTGCAGCAGCTCGGGCTCTGCCCGTTTGTGGCGGCAGCAACGGTGCCATCCTCGCCCTCATGTTGCACGGTCTTCTTCGTCCGCTTCGAGTCGGCCTTCCTCGAGCATTTCCGGCCCTGCATTTCATAAAATTTCAATGAGCATCCGCACTCGGGTGACTGACTAAAAACGTCTCCTGTACAAAATCATGGAGCACTCACCCTTGTCGCTTGGTCCTGGCGCTTTCTCTTGTTAGAAGTGTCGTCGATGGAGTCGAGCAGGTTCATGCTAAGATCCTCGCAGCTCGAATCGCCATTCCCATCCGAAGGATTGAGGATGGCATCCATGAACTGAGACGCACCTATCTCCTGGACCATGTTCAGGTCCAGTCCATTTGAGGAGTCCCCCAGGTAGAAGCCCCCGTAATCAGACGGCACGTCGAGGATGAGGCTACCAGCACTGTTGCTGCTAGCGGAGCTGTACGCATTAGAGCTACCGTTGCAGTGGGCGTAGTAGGCATCTGCGGCATGAACGGACCACGGCAGCTCATGGTGGTCACCGGAGGGGAAGGTGCCGAGCAGCTGCTCCATCATCTCCGACTCCTCGGCGGCTTGCGACGACAGGCCAAGCGAGTCCCAGCCCGCCTCCGCGATCACTCCTCCAGACTCCATTCTGATAGTATGAGTTTAGGTTGTGGGGTGAGGTGATCGGTATGAGAGGACTGGGCTGTTGGATAGACCTGTGTGCTTGCTGAAGCAAAAATGCATGTCACGACAGGTGCATTTATACTGAATGATAATGTCGAAGGGGAACAAAACAGCCTCAGGATTAAGAAAATGCAAGATCATGTTCAGAGAAATGGAGGACGCCCATGGCTGGGCATGAACTGTGCTGACAACGACCCTTCCTCCCAAGCATGGCCCGGGGATGCGCGCATAATGAACTTAGAAAACTTCAACTACTAGCTGGTAGACAAGGTAGGTTGTGAATTATCCAGGATTACGCCTTCAGAAGTCAAGCCAATAAAATCTCAAGTGGCAAGCGTCCCATGGCCGGTTTCAATGATTGCAGAGAGCTCTCCTTCAGCGTTCAAGCTTCAATAAGACAAGGAATGAAACATGCCTGTGCGGTTCAGAACCAGGGCGAAACATGGGCTTATCTTAGCAATTAATACAGAATCAGGCATTATGAAAAAAAATTGTGGAGAATGTTGTTGGAATGAAATAATCCAACCAATAAACTGGAAGAGCTGCAGAGAGAGGCTTGCACGACCATGATGGAGAGAATCTGAACATTCTTAATAAGAGCTTAAAAAAAAGGATTGGGGCAGTGCCTCCGGTCCTCCGCGTATCCCGATGATTGCCATCTTATACTTGAAATGTACAGCTTTCCAGCCACCCCTATTCCAACAGCATCCGCCCGCAAACTCCATTTCGGTTTCATACTTGGAACAAAGATTGCCATCTTAATACTCGACGTCATTATATCGAAAGATGGCCAATACGCGAAAATTGCACCCATAGACCTTTTCTGAACAAAGTATAAAGAAGAAATAACCGGAGTTCCCAAAGCAGTGCTATATACTCCCTCCCTCCATCTTGTTTTATTTGTCGCAAACATCAAACTAGAATAGTACAAAACTTATATACAACCGACGACAGCTAAAAAGGGACAGAGGTAGTAGATATAGACGCACTGGACACTGAGAAAATCTGTTCCCAGGTGTAACTGTCAGATCATATGACACATGTCTGATGGTCAAACAGGTAACAGTTTCAGACAAGATTACCAGAGACTAGCTCACAGGTGGACACCTCCACACTTATCTTCAGATCACGCCATATCTTAGCATGTGGGATCAAGAGACCCTGCACAATGTGGGTCTTAACAATGAACCGACAGATCCGAGTCACTGGGTGATCTGATGCTGATATCTCATCAACTGGAACTGAATTTCAAATATCCAGAGAATTAGGAAATGCACATGGCCAGGATCTTCCGGTCGTGCAAGGAATGAGCTGTACTTCTGTACCACCCCTTCATCCCCCATAAAGGACTTATTCTTCTTGCCTCTTTGTCCCACACAGAGGATCAAGGAGGGGAATAAACAATGATATTCCTAAGATGCTGGCAACAGGGGATGCATTGAAAGGAGCAAGATGATGTGCTTTGTTTAGACACCTGTTTATCATTGCCCTTTTAGCTATATGAAAGAATTAGGAACTTATAGAAATTATGCAGCCAAATTGCACAGTGATTTGTGAAATACCTAAATAGTAATCTTGTATCACTGGTATGCATAGAAGTGAAGAATATGGAGTCTTAAAACATACCCAAAATGCAAAAGAACGTTGTATATGTTTCTGACTTTTAGAAGGACTCATTGTATCATGGAAAAGCCAAATTGCAAGGTTTTATCCGTTGAAGGCATTAGTATCTGAACGGGCAAGCATGAATTTCTCCTTAGATCATAGATCGAGCACAGGACTACCACTAATAAAATTTGTATGGAGAAATAACCTTGTTGTATTATTAAGATAAGATAGCACGAATACAGCTTACTTATCTATGGAGATTGAGTTCGAATGTTGTTCATACACACTCACATTACTATGCCCTTTTTGGTTCTATATATCGAGGACAATTTTTTTTTCACGTTTATTTTACATAACTTTATGTGAACTATATTCATCAGTGGCGAATCCATGTTCAAGCTGTGGGGTCAGCTGATCCCACAGGTTTTAGCAAAACCATTGAATATATGTGTGTATTCATGTAGAAAATTTTAAAAGGTATGCCAAAATTGTTCATAATTGGATGTTTGACCCCCACAGAATTAGCCTCCTGGCGCCACCATTGATATTCATGGATTTTGTTTTTAAAATTTAGCCAGTGGGGATTGCCAAATCCACTCTGCACCAAATGTTTACTTACCCTATGTTTTCCATTGTGTCACTTTCGTTTTTTGAAAATGGTATATCACTTTCAGTTGAAAAAATGGTAATAGCAAGTCTAACCTAATATTTGAATATTACTGATTGACTTGAATACAAATGTCAATATGATCAATGCCCAGGAACACATACCTTACAAAGAAGTATTCAATGAATAGTATTCATTGTCGACAGCCTTCTAATGAACTAGTCAGACTACAATTGATGCAAAAAAACTAGTAAGATTACATCTAAGGCTTCTGTTATATGGAAAGTTTTTACTTCAAAATACTAATTTATTGAACTCTACACTGAAATAACAAGAAATAGTGAAGAAAAGTACATCGAAGAAATAATATTGCATCCTGGACAAAAATATTTACTACAGATTCGCTGCTACAGAAAAGTTAACTAGTACAGTATTATAGCTAGAATAGAGACTTTAAGAGGAACATGATACTGTCATGAATTTGAAGTAGGTTCTTCTGCTACAACCAATCTAGCTCCCATGGATAACATGAATATTATGAATGAATAGGCCTGCATAAGATATTCTTCATCTATTTAAGCTCTAGTGGGGAAAAAATACTGTTTGATAATTTTCTATTGGTCCAGTAGGAATCTTATTATTATCAACTTACCAATTAAATTGTTCTCCACAACGACGATATTATCATGAAAATAAATAACAGAAAAACATGTAGACCGACTTCTAGTAGGTAGATAAAATCTGTGAGAAATTCAGACTATCAAAAGTTCAAAACACAGAATGATCTTGGCCTACCCAAAACGCATCTGCATTTATCACAAACCCAAAATACCCATAAACAAGATTATTAAAAAGAGCATCTACTATTCTTCAAATAACTCATATGCATTGATAAATGCAAGAACAGAGAAGTCAAATTAAACGCAAAACATTAAGAAACCAGAGAATGAACTAAAAGTCAGAGAATATACATAAAGAACTGAAGGTCAAAGGCTAATGTAATAATGCATAAGTGTTTCCAAACCTACAGCGATTTCAAGTCAACCAGCACATAGCATCTTCAATCAGCATCAACAATGATTTTAACACAAAAATTGGTGCTATTGTCTAGATACATGTCCTATCAAGACCTAATAGCAAATTTTCAGAATAAGTAATACTGACGAGTTAAGAGACCCTTGAAGAACGATGCCTATGGAGCACAGAATATTCCCATTTCATTATCAGGCTTCTACTTGCATGTAACATCAGTTTCTTGACAACTGCCCCTTATGAAGGGGTGTAGGCTGACCAATCTTAATGCAATGAAGCTTTGACTTTCAAGCCTCCTCATAGCCATATATTTACCACTTGAAATTAGGTTAGAAGATCAATATATGTACCTATATCTTTGACAGGAATGTACAGTTCATCAAATTATTAAGTTTTGCTTAGATATTGCAATATTGAACTCCCGAAAATAGAGGGAAATCGATTAACTTATGGCTGAAGAACTACTGGAACCTGACCATATATTTCTGAAGTGAGCATACAAGTTCAGACTCCATCAAAGATTTGCAGCCCCTAGCATTTGTCCTGGTATCAAAGATCTGGTGTGTAGGATAGCACCCAGCAACATAAGAAAGAACCACCCAAACATCACATGAACAATGGGAAATAAAAATGATTCCCGGGCTCCTCTTTCGATGCATCTATACACATCCACCACACAAACATGAAATCAAATGAATACAGGAAATTTCCAAGAAAATTGCTCCTACTAGACACCTCTTGACTCGACCCTGTTGATAGTCCATTTACATTAACCAAGCTAACGGTTGGGGCTTTATCAAAGCAGTTCAAAAGAAGATATGCTACCTAATTATGGAATTATAATTTGACTTCAATAAATCATGGTATTTTAATAGGATAGAAAGCACCAAAACATTATTACCAATCACCTGCATTATTGTGGCAAAGTTTTAGGATCTGGGCACGCCATACAAGATAAAATTAGACAAATAACATCTAAAATATTAAATGCTTTCAATCTTCAAAAACAAGACACTCCTAACTATATCCAATGATATCCACATAGCCTCTGAATTGAGTTTTAGACTGCTTTATTGCTCTAATGACAACTCAACACAGGATACACCAGCAAAAACCAAGTTATGCTTTTGAGCAAGTTTGAGTACACTCTGACGTTAAGCTCTTTGCTTCTCAACAGAAAACAGCATAGATCGGTAGCTTAGCTCCAAAGCATCATCGACACAAAACATAACAAATACTGGCACAACATATCAAGGAAATAGGGGCTGATATTGCAGCCCCATGTTCTCAGGCAGACCCACCATCAGATTGAGGTTCTGCACGGCCTGGCCAGATGCTCCCTTCACAAGATTGTCTATCTGCAGTGTTTAAGAACAAGAAATAAGGATTTTGCATCTTTAAGTACGCACCATTATTTGCTAATGTTTGAGCAACTTAAGACACTTACGACAGAAATGATGATGGCCCTTCCAGGAATTCTGTCCTCAAAGACATTCATGAAGCAGTAATTTGATCCAACGACATGTCGTGTGTGAGGAACGTTGCTGCCATTTAACAACTTGACAAATTCTTCACCCTGAAAAGTTGCGTCGGCAGAATGTTATGATGCTAACAAGAGTGAAGGTATTTCTCTCTGGTAAAATCATAAACGTTTTGTGGAATTCACTTCAGTTGAAAATTATGTCTCTGCAGACAGATAATTTAATCCACACGGTCAAACAAACAAACCTCATAAGTAGACTTGAGATGCTGATACAAATCACTGACAGTCACTCCAGGTGCCATTTCAACAAACATAGTAGATTGCATCCCACGTTTCTGTTGAACATACAGATAAATCATTTGATTTAGCAGCTGGACTGGACACATTTGCCTTTAGTGCAGCACACAACAAACTGCAGAACCTGGAGCTATCTCCAAATATGTGCTTTACCATGCAGATAAGATTTGGAGTGAAGCTGATAGTAACTTTGGATTCAGCAGCCTCCGAAAGTCCTTGTTCAACCTCAGGAACTGAAATGGTGTTATCTCGTTGTCAGTAAGGCCACTAAAGCCACTTTCAAGGATAGAATTAAGTTAATTCCGTAACCAGCATGTATCTACGGAAACAAGAACATATATGTTTGCTACATTATACTCCCTCCGTTCTATATTAGATGACTCTCATATAGATGTATCTAGACATATTTTAGTACTAGATACATCTAGTTGAGAGTCATCTAATATAGAACGGAGGGAGTAGTAACAAAAGTTCCCCTAAAAAAATAATAGATACAAAACTAATGTCGAGTTCAAATGTTTGCAAAAAAATAGGATTACCATGCCGGTGGCCTTTTATGCCATAAGCATGAATGCCTTCAGCTATCTCGGTGTAAAGATTTGCTTCCTTAGCTCCACGTCCTAAAGAAATGCATGTGATACAGAGAAGATTCAGCAATTACAAACTTATATTTTGTATTCATGGTATCTTCAGAAAATACGGACCTGCCCCAGTAACCCCAGATTTTGCATCAATTATAATGTTGCTCAGCTTGATCAATTTTGCCTGCAACGTAAAATAAAATATGCTAAGAACTTAGAAAATAAGAAGACTAATACTAAAATGATAAATAAAAATTAAGTGCACACAAAGGAGCATCACTCAGTGGCAGAAAATTTTGACAAATTTACCGCTTGTGCTGCAGAAAATGGAGATTCTTTGTACATTTGTAGATATGTCGCACAAGTGAGGGCTATTATGTCTAACCTTTTGTTACTTTCATTGGAGAGTAGGATAACTAAGAACTCTAAATGATTCTCACCTTTATTAGAGACTAGGATAACTAAGAACTCTAATTGATTCTCACCTTTATTAGAGGAACAAGAGGGAGCTGAATGGACGTGGGATAACATCCTGGATTGGCGACAAGCCGTGCATTTTTTATTTCATCTCGAAGAACCTCTGTCAAACCATACACAGCCTCTTCCTGAATACACAGCAAAACAGGAAATGAGTTCACAGCAAATAAACATACATAACAGTATAAGTAAGAGGAATAAAAAGTATGACTACAAAGAAATTTAATTCAAGCCCTGGAGGTATTATACAGAAACCAATGATGGAACATATCTATAGGAATCTAAGTCTGTAATCAAATGCCGAGATTGGAGCTTAACAACTGAGTAACAAAAAAATTATACAACAACTGTAAGTTATTAAATAATTCTGTAGGGGAAAGTAGTGAAAAAACCTGAAGTTCTGGTGCCCTATGAGCATGGCCATACCACTCTGCGTACTCATTGATGTCACGCAATCGGAAATCCTGCAAGCATGGTAAGTCAATCATAAGAATGATTGGCTGTTCTGTAACAACCAACGCAATACCTACACAGATGAAACATGTGTTTGTGTAGAGCCTACCGCGGAGAGATCAACAATCTTCAGATGCTTGGGTAAATCTCTAATAATTTCCTGATAAAACAACTTGCAATCAGACATCGCTTGAAATATGTTCGGAATAAGATCTAATCTTCTAATGGACAACAAAGCATATAACTGGATTCCTTGACAAAATCCAGCAATTGACAAAACATATTTCAGGAAAGGCATGATGAAGATAAATAACCTGTGTTGTTCCATGTGGCAAGCAACAAAAAACAGCATCAACATCTGAAAAATCTGCATCTTTAACTGCAACCAAATTTGGCAGGTCCTGCAATGTTAAAAGAGGATCAAGATATGCGAACACAAATTCATCTAAAGAAATGTGCTACTGCTTAAAGGTTCAGCTACCTCTTGATATATAAAGATGAAGCATGACATGTTGAGGAAGAGAAGGGAAAAAAAAACTTACTTGTGTTATCAAGTGAGGAAATACAGAGCTAAACTGTTGACCAGCTTTTCTATCTGCAGTCATCACTGTGATACGAAACTGAGGGTGGTTTGCTAGAAGCCGAACAATCTGTTAGAATAAGTGTAGCTTAACACATTAGCAGCTGAACCAAAATAATATCAAAATACCGTGATCATAGCAAGTGAATGTGGAATCGGGAAAAAAAAATGAATAGACTCCCACAGGTGTGTTGGCATGTTTGGTTTGTGCAAAACTAAAGACACCAGCCCTGCCAATTTTTCGGTCGTAAATGCCCAAAAATTTGCCAGGTGAAACAAACCTATTGCTGCATGGCAAGCACCCAACATAAATGGAAAATGACAGGGAGATGGAGAATAACCTCAGCTCCAGTATAACCGCTAGCCCCAAGCACTGCAATGCGCACTTCCTCCCCGGATTTAACTGTCGATGTCAGAGGAGAGTATTGTTTTTGTGGTGAAGAAGCAATGGATGCCCTCACACGGTGTGAAGAGCATCCGACCTACAATATATACCACCATTTTCATTAGTATGTGGAGTACAAAAGTATCTTTATTCAGGAAAGAAGAATAGGGAAAGAAATTCACCTTGGGAGATGTTTTGAGCATGAAACCACTGCATGGCTTGAAACTAGATCCAAGGGCTCCATTCTACAGATGAAACGAGAAATTATCTCTCTTCGTAAGTTCAGAATAAGTAATTTCATGAAGAAACGGAGTGTACTATCTAGAACAAGGCTACAGTGGACCGAAGGACCACCCCTTATGGCAAATTAATCCAAGGTACAGTTAGCAGTACTACTTTCAGATGCTACGTTATCATTCTCAGACATCAGAGCTAGCACTACAACTGCCAAGGCGATCATCTCGGCTAAAATATTTTTCCGGATACTAAAATATTTTCCTTATTACAGAGCTAGGCAAAAACAATCAACTCGCTCTCACCCCGTTTCTGAATTCGCCGGAGACAGAGCTTGCACGAAAACGAATAATAAAGGAGAAAAAACGAAGGAAAGGCGGGGGTCACCTTGTGGGCCAATCCGGCGCGCGCCGGAGCTGCACCGCCGAGCGCAGTCGATGCCATGTCCGGCACGAGAAGGACTCAGGCTACCGCGAAATCACGAGGCGATGTAGGCGGGGACTGCTAAATCGGAAGGAAGTCAAAGGCGGATGGAAGCGGAGTGGCGAGAAGCGCCACGAGCGTGTGCGACTGTATAAATACCGTGGCCTGGCAATGGAGGTTGTACCGGTCGCTGGCGGCGGCGGCTACGGAGCGGTTGGTGGCCGCGGCGCGGGGGCTCTGACCGCCGTCTTCTCACGCTCGTGGATATTAGGTGAACGGAGAGGGTTTGGTGGGCGTGCGGCTGGTTCTGTAGGGACAGCCTGTCAGCCACACAGTAGTTTTCCACAGGCTGGGCAGGACAGGTAGAGCAGCTTTACCTCGAGTGTCAGTCTAGTCCTGCTGCTGCTGCTCTGCGTGGTGAAAATTAACAAACATAACCTCAAAATCAATCTTCAACACAAAATAAACCCATCTATAATCTATTTTAAAAAATAACTTTTTTGTGTGGTGTCCGTAACGGGGGAGCCACATTATGCAGTGTGGCACCCCCGTTTGAGGTGCCACACTATCGGCCAACGTGGCAGCGTGGGACCCGCACTTGTAAGTGTGGCGCCAGTCTCTGAGGTGCCACACTCGAATTTTTTCTATCCGAATGGGGTGGTTTCACTCGCGACGTCGCAACTATTAAGTCCCAGGGTGTGGCACCCTGGACAATGGAGTTGCACTTAAGAGTGTGGCGCCCCAGGCTAGGGTGTGACGGTGTGTGGCACCCTGGGCAATGTAGCCACACTTTAGAGTGTGGCACCTTAGTCTGGAGTGTCACACTTAAAAATTTCAGATGAATAAATGAAATCAACATTCAAAACATATCTTACATCGATTAAAAATCCATGATCATCACAATAACTCCATTATCATCACAACTTCAAAACATCGATTTAGTGGCATAAACATTCATCTCAATTCAATATTACACCAAGTTAACGAGTCCAAAACAAAAACAGAAACTCGAAGACCATATGAAAAGTAGAAACGATAAGGCCATAACAACTCCCCCATCTATTTCCTTCCCTTCATCTTTTTTTACGCTGCGGTTGGCGCCTTCTTCCGCCTACACGCAAGATGTTTCAACCTCGGCTTTTCTTGGGTTATTACGGCCTCCGGCTCCTCATCCTGGTCCTCGGCATCGATCACCTCTTCCTCGTTCCTGGTTTCAAAATCATCCTCGTTCTAATTCAGCCCCTTCTTTTTTCCAAGATATTCGTCTGGTGACCATGGCACTCTTGTTTTCCTCTTCGTTCTTAACCTGAATGAACCTTGCCACCCCTTCATGGTCATGCCATAAGGCACGTCTAACTGCACATACAAGATATAAAATATATGGTGAATATCTATATATGTGTGTATTTTCACGATTAACACATAGGTTCGTACCTCGTCATCAAGATTAGTTGCGTTGGAGCTAGAGGCATCACCACGGGAGGGGTTGATGTGGACCTTGAAGCAGAACTCGACTGGGATGGCATGTCATCATCAACATTATGACAACCAATCAAAAGAGCCATTGTTCCTAACCGATTAACTACGCTGTAAAATTAACAAAAATAATCTTAGTAAAACTAAACACTAAATATGCACACCGAGAAGATGAAACATCTAGACTTGACATACTCTCGAAGGGCACTGTCACCCTACTTGTCACGAGGGTAGTCGGCTTCTTTCTCGGCTTCATCGGCCTGACGGGATATCTCACTTCGCTATCAAAACAAACATGTCAATGTTCATGATCCAATTGTGATAACACCAAAGGAAGATGTAAATAATTAGCATGAAATTCATGATAGAAGTGAATTCGGTTTGATTGCCATCTTTCACAACATTCTTGTATCGAAAAAACATAGCCTCATCTCCACGGATGTTCTCCATGTCAAATATATGTTCCTCAAAAGCCGGATGACATAGACACAGGTTTGTGGAAACTACGCATTCAACACCAAGCAAGACATGTTTTGAATGTTGATTTCATTTGTTCATTTGAAATTTTTAAGTGTGACACCCCAGACTAACGTGTCACACTCTAAAGTGTGCCTCCATTGCCTAGGGTGCCACACAGTGTGACACCCTAACTCGGGGTGCCACACTCTTAAGTGCAACTCCGTTGTCCAGGGTGCCACACCCTGGGACTTAACTGTTTCGACGTCGCGAGTGAAACCACCCCTTTCGGATAGAAAAAAAATTCAAATGTGGCACCCCAGAGACCGGCGCCACACTTATAAGCGCGGGTCTCACGCTGCCACGTTGGCCGATAGTGTGGCACCTCAGACGGGGGTGCCACACTGCATAACGTGGCTCTCCCGGTGCGGGCACCACACAAAAGGATTATTTTTTAAATAGATTACATATAGGTTTATTTTGTGCTAAAGATTTGTTTTGAGGTTATTTTTGTTAATTTTCACCTCTGCGTGTGGGACAAACGGTGGCCGCGAGGCGCTCGGCTGAGAGCTTCTCCAGTCGGGCCCAAAGGCCGCCCCCACCTCTTTTTCGCCGTCCAGACATTCCCCGAGTGTGCGCGCTCGCGCGTTCCATTGCACCTTTCCATCCAGTCACTTCGTTGTTATTGTCCGGTAAAACCAGTCAAATCCCGTCTCTTAAGAGCTCTTTTGGGAGGGTCGGACGAGTCGTCTCGCTCTACGTGCCCGTCCTGCCAGCGACACAAAATGTCCACAAAGTGGTACACGTCGTCTCGCTCGTCCACTTGTGCCCCGTCCACACCGCCTCGTCCTCCGTCGTCTCCCTCCTCCTCGCGACGCCGTTTCACTCCCCCGCTCTTTCGCCACCGGCGCCACCCGCAACCGGCCCTGCTCCCGCCGTCGCCTCCGCCCCCTCCGGCGCCGCCTCCGGTGGCCAGAGGTAACCACCTCGCCCCCAAGGTGTTCGGCAATTTGCCCGTTTGGGCGTCGGCCGTTGTTTTTGTCAATATTTTGAAGCCATTTTAATTTCTACAGATGGACAGCGACGATGAGAGGGTGGCGAATTTTCTCCTAGAGGAAGAAGCCGATATCAACGACGAGGAAGATGAGAACTTGCTTGTTCTTGCTTGTGTAACACCTGGGGTGTTTTCCCTAAGATAGAAAGTTGGTTGTTTTTTTTTTTGGCATTGTATCACATGCATCATCTGCACCTTGTTTGCAAAACAATTCAAAAACAAAACAAAAATTCAAATCCATTTAAATTTTTTCAAACAATGCACCTGTGTTTTTCAAACTCAAATTGTTTTTCAATATAAGTTGATTGGAAGTAATTTTGCTTGGTTATTACAAAAATCATTTCTTTATGAAACACTAATTGAAATTAAAATAGCAATTTCAAATCATTTTGGCAATTTCAAAATTTTGGAAATAAGCACACATACCTTTGTTCTTACTGTTTTGAAATTCAATAAAAATTATTGTCAAAATAAAAACCCCAAAAATCCTATTCTATTTCTCTCTTTCCCTTTCCTACAAAAAAACAAACAGAAAAAAAAAGAAACACAAAAGAAGAAAAGGGAGGGCAGGCCAGCCCAATTGGGCCAGCCCACCAAACCTAACCGAATCAGCCCAACCCCACCCCCCTTCTTCCTCGTACGGACAGACAGGAGGGGGAGGTCGCTGTCACCTCCATGGCCCCCACCTCCCACATGCTCCCCTCTCCTCCCCCTTATAGCTGCCCCTCTTCCCTCTCCTCCCTAACCCTAGCCGCCTCCTTCCTCTTCCATCTCCTCCTCCTAGCCGCCGCCCCCCCTCTCTTCTTCCTCCCTTTTCTCTCTGTAGTTCTGCTCCTCTTTCTGAATTCCCTGAAGCTGTGCCATGGCCGGAGATGGAGCTCCATGGCGCGGGCGCGGTGGTTGATGGCGGGCCCTGGTTTCTGCGGGAATGGAACCAGGGCACTCCCGGCTTCCTCCACGCGACATCGGCTGGCTCGGGGAGGCACCGTGCCCGCCGCACCGTCGCCGTCTACTGCTCCGCCGTCGCTGAACCTCCTACTCGTCCGCCTGCTCCCTCGAGCCCTCGGTGAGCGCATCTCCCCCTCGCCCTCTCCTCTCTCCCCTCTCTCCCCTCTCTTCCCTCTGCCCCGCGGGCGCACGCCCAGCGCGCCCGTCGCCCTCGCCGGCGAGCAGTTCGCCGTTGGTCGCCGTCGTTCTCCTTATCGATCGGTTCGTTAACTAAATCTCGAATTCAGTTTCGACAGTGACCGAAAACGATACCTCAAAATCCCCGCGCCTCTGTATCCTTCAAAACCGATCGACTAGCCCACTGGTAGCACACCTTGCGCGCGCCCAGCAGGTCTTGGGTTCGATCCCCCCCAGGCGCAAAGCCACCCCTTTTCTCAGCCTTTTCTTTTTTCTCTCGAATTCCAGAAAACAGATCTGATGCATTAATTGTAAAATCAATAACAAATTGAATTTTGATCCAATTTCAACGATTCAAGTTTCTGTGGATTCATAATTTCGTGCTCTTTATGTTAATGTCAAGTTTGCAACATGTTTTCTGTAATAATTTTTGCACTAAATAATGAAATACCTAAATGGCTATTAAAAGTTGAAACTTTGGAATTTCATAACTTTAGTTCTGTTCATCCAATTTGAGCAAACTTGGGCTCTAAAAATTTGTCTTAACAAACTCTACACATTGGTATTTTATTTGGTCACAATTGAAATAATTTTGAACATGTTTCCCTCTGTTTACTAAAAGGGGCAGAATAGAAATGCCTATGAAAAATTGCATAATAAATTCAATAATAACCCAAAAATTATGTTTAATAGCTCAAAATGTTCAGTGAAACATTTGCTACATGTTTTCAACCTTTTCAATGCAATTTGTTTACTGTTTTTCCCAATTAAAAGTGGTGCAATGATTCAATGCTTTAATTAAACCTTTTAAATTGCAAAATTCATAACTTGGGCAATTCAAATCCAATTCCAACATGTAAAATATGTTTTCCATCCCATTTTTCATGAACTTTGCAAATATCAACTTTGTTTTATGTTTTGAATAAATTAAATTGCTGAAAACAACTGTTTCTTATTTAATGCATTTAAAATTGCTAATTTGATAACTTGCTCATTCTAAATCCAAATTCAACAAATGAAATATGTTTTCCATCTAAAATTTTGTGTTATTTCCAAATATGAATTTTGTTATCTATTTTGAACAATTAAAATGGGTGAAAACAATAAATGTTTGTGTAACTCACTTAAGAAGCCAAATTTCATAACTTAATAAATAAAATTCCAAACTTGGTAAACAACATTTCAAATTGAAGCTATTGTTGTTTTCTTATTGTTTTCCTCATCCATGCATCATTCTAATCAACTTTCACATGATGGTTAGATGTAGATCATTTAATTCAACCTTAATTCATGGGCTTTTCCAAATGCAATCCAAATTGCATATGGGCCCATTTAAATATGTTTACCATGTCAACTAGTTTTTCTTTGATGCATCCTTAAACTTGTCATGCATCCATATCTTGATCATGCTGGATCTTTTGCCGTAGAAGTAATTGTTGCATCCGGTGTTTGTTCTAGTTCGTTGCTTCTTCCCGGATAGGACGTTGAGATGATGTGAGCAACGACAAGTTCTTCGGATGTACCTCTACTTGCTGGATTCCAGGCAAGTATACTCACTTGCTACCTATGGCTGCCTTTCATCACTTGTTACCGATTCTTCTCGTTGCCTTTATTCTAGCCTTATGATTCGATGCTTGTGTCTCGATCCTATCATATGTTTACCTTGCAACCATGATATAGCCTTCCTCCCACTTCCTATTAACTGTTGTTTGTTTACCTTGTTGGCCCTCGTGTCGTAGTTGCATGCTTAGTGTTGTTTGTGCTCAAGTCTTGTTGTCCGTCTTATCACCTGTTTAGTTTGATAGTTGGGTTTCAACTTAATCAACAACATGTTAATGTTTTGGGGTAATAAAAATTTGATGATAAGGCACCGGCAGGAGGCCCGGCGTGGTTTTGAGGCCTGCTAGTGTCGACCCTAATTAGGAAAAGGGTCTTGTCCATTGATCCATGATGAGCGCACTAACCGCATGTGGGAAGCGAGTATGGGCGCCCCCCGCAATTCTGATTCGATTCGCATCTCGTCCAAATCGCCTCATTTAGTTCGGGTTTTCCATTTGCCGCATGCATATGCAGGTGCGGACCCTTGGCGCCAGGGTGGAACTTTTGTAGTCGGCATTTAGGGAGACACGTTCTTAGAGTGCTATGAGGGTCCCCTTTTCTTCGTGGGGCTTGATTAGCCGTGCGCTCAATTGCACGGGGTTCTTTGGGCTTGATGCGAAGAAGGGTTGGGTTGTGTTGAGTACCTCGCTTGGTGGGTTGATCCCCCGTCTGGCGGGATATTCTTACGTGTACGGCCAAATTGGTGCATCCCTGCAGGGTTAAATCTTCTCGAGAAGCCATGTTGTCCGCGTTATGGATGACTTGGTGAAAGTGCTGGCTAACAAGTACTCAGACAACTTACACTTAACGATGATAACTTGACTAGTAATATAGATTACCTCCACCATAAAAATGAATGTCATCTTAATCAACAGTGTGAGTTTCCTTGGGTTGCTTCCTTAGTAGGGGGGTAACATTGGATGGGTATTGCTTGGTGAGTAGTTATAGTTGGTTATGATACGCTATCTTATCCCTTTCTTTTAGCCGGATGTTGTAGCGCGTCTCTGTAGTTAGTTAGTGCAGCCGCTGCCGCTTCTTTGCAATAATCCCTTCCTTCCGTTGTACCCAAAGTATTTGTATCTTGTGATGATTGGTTACGCTGGTATCTTGTGAGTATGGGTTATCCACTTGCCAGTACTTAACCGTACTGACCCATGAATCCATTTCGTGGCTGCATATTCCACATTGCAGTCAACAGGTTTGAAGTATGACGACGTTAGCTTGGGAATCCCTCCGGCTTGGCCTGGGCAGGGATTGGACGCCATCGGTTATCTTCAGGACTCTTAGTCCAATTTGGATCTTGTCCGTAGTCGGACACTATGTTGTTTCTTCCGTTGTTATTTGGATCTTTGTATTGTATCAGTTGTATCCTTGACTCGTTTGAGTCGTCTTGTATATATCTTTTCTGTTGTTGTTGCGGAATATTCGTGAACTGTAGTAATGTTATCACAAGTGGCAACCTGGAATCGGTTATTATGTGGATTTTGGCGGGAATGCTGAAATCTGCATAGTGCCCGATCTCGGGGCGTCACAAATGGTATCAGAGCCTGGTTTTCGATTCCCAAAGTTGTTTCGATACGAATGGTTATCGAAGCAACGGGTCCGCAAAGCCTGTAGGATAACCTCGCTAACGGTCGTGTTTCTAGAGTGTCAAAAACTATTTGTGCAAAACCTGTTTTGGAAACATCTCGATAGGATTCTTGTTTTCTCCTTATCTCTATTCTATTTCCCCTCCCATCTCATTTGTTTTGGAGTCTGTTCCCTTATCTATCTTTCAAAGTCCTAGGATCCTACGTGGGTGGACGTTTTCTGAGCCGTTAACCTAATAGGTTCGATCATCGGAAGATCCCTGGTGGAAGGACATCGTCGTCACTCCGAGCAAGAATCTCTTGTTAGTGGTGTCGAGAAGCCCTTGTTAGTGGTGTCGAGGAGATCAACTGGAAGCATGAAGAATCAGTAGTCGAACTTCTTCTCCCTCCCGGGTTAGGGGGTGGATTGCGAGGGCGCAATCCCTTGTTAGTGGTGTCGTCTGTAACACCTGGGGTGTTTTCCCTAAGATAGAAAGTTGGTTGTTTTCTTTTTTTTTTGGCATTGCATCACATGCATCATCTGCACCTTGTTTGCTAACCAATTCAAAAACAAAACAAAAATTCAAATCCATTTAAATTTTTTCAAACAATGCACCTGTGTTTTTCAAACTCAAATTGTTTTTCAATATAAGTTGATTGGAAGTAATTTTGCTTGGTTATTACAAAAATCATTTCTTTATGAAACACTAATTGAAATTAAAATAGCAATTTCAAATCATTTTGGCAATTTCAAAATTTTGGAAATAAGCACACATACCTTTGTTCTTACTGTTTTGAAATTCAATAAAAATTATTGTCAAGATAAAAACCCCAAAAATCCTATTCTATTTCTCTCTTTCCCTTTCCTACAAAAAAAACAAACAGAAGAAAAAAAAAAGAAACAGAAAAGAAGAAAAGGGAGGGCAGGCCAGACCAATTGGGCCAGCCCACCAAACCTAACCGAATCAGCCTAACCCCCCCCTTCTTCCTCGTACGGACAGACAGGAGGGGGAGGTCGCTGTCACCTCCATGGCCCCCACCTCCCACCTGCTCCCCTCTCCTCCCCCTTATAGCTGCCCCTCTTCCCTCTCCTCCCTAACCCTAGCCGCCTCCTTCCTCTTCCATCTCCTCCTCCTAGCCGCCGCCCCCCCCCTCTCTCTTCTTCCTCCCTTTTCCCTCTGTAGTTCTGCTCCTCTTTCTGAATTCCCTGAAGCTGTGCCATGGCCGGAGATGGAGCTCCATGGCGCGGGCGCGGTGGTTGATGGCGGGCCCTGGTTTCTGCGGGAATGGAACCAGGGCACTCCCGGCTTCCTCCACGCGACATCGGCTGGCTCGGGGAGGCACCGTGCCCGCCGCACCGTCGCCGTCTACTGCTCCGCCGTCGCTGAACCTCCTCCTCGTCCGCCTGCTCCCTCGAGCCCTCGGTGAGCGCATCTCCCCCTCGCCCTCTCCTCTCTCCCCTCTCTCCCCTCTGCCCCGCGGGCGCACGCCTAGCGCGCCCGTCGCCCTCGCCGGCGAGCAGTTCGCCGTTGGTCGCCGTCGTTCTCCTTATCGATCGGTTCGTTAACTGAATCTCGAATTCAGTTTCGACAGTGACCGAAAACGATACCTCAAAATCCCCGCGCCTCTGTATCCTTCCAAACCGATCGACTAGCCCACTGGTAGCACACCTTGCGCGCGCCCAGCAGGTCTTGGGTTCGATCCCCCCCAGGCGCAAAGCCACCCCTTTTCTCAGCCTTTTCTTTTTTCTCTCGAATTCCAGAAAACAGATCTGATGCATTAATTGTAAAATCAATAACAAATTGAATTTTGATCCAATTTCAACGATTCAAGTTTCTGTGGATTCATAATTTCGTGCTCTTTCTGTTAATGTCAAGTTTGCAACATGTTTCTGTAATAAGTTTTGCACTAAATAATTAAATACCTAAATGGCTATTAAAAGTTGAAACTTTGGAATTTCATAACTTTAGTTCTGTTCATCCAATTTGAGCAAACTTGGGCTCTAAAAATTTGTCTTAACAAACTCTACACATTGGTATTTTATTTGGTCACAATTGAAATAATTTTGAACATGTTTCCTTCTGTTTACTAAAAGGGGTAGAAGAGAAATGCCTATGAAAAATTGCACAATAAATTCAATAATAACCCAAAAATTATGTTTAATAGCTCAAAATGTTCAGTGAAACATTTGCTACATGTTTTCAACCTTTTCAATGCAATTTGTTTACTGTTTTTCCCAATTAAGAGTGGTGCAATGATTCAATGCTTTAATTAAACCTTTTAAATTGCAAAATTCATAACTTGGGCAATTCAAATCCAATTCCAACATGTAAAATATGTTTCCATCCCATTTTTCATGAACTTTGCAAATATCAACTTTGTTTTCTGTTTTGAATAAATTAAATTGCTGAAAACAACTGTTTCTTATTTAATGCATTTAAAATTGCTAATTTGATAACTTGCTCATTCTAAATCCAAATTCAACAAATGAAATATGTTTTCCATCTAAAATTTTGTGTTCTTTCAAAATATGAATTTTGTTATCTATTTTGAACAATTAAAATGGGTGAAAACAATAAATGTTTGTATAACTCACTTAAGAAGCCAAATTTCATAACTTAATAAATAAAATTCCAAACTTGGTAAACAACATTTCAAATTGAAGCTATTGTTGTTTTATTATTGTTTTCCTCATCCATGCATAATTCTAATCAACTTTCACATGATGGTTAGCTGTAGATCATTTAATTCAACCTTAATTCATGGGCTTTTCCAAATGCAATCCAAATTGCATATGGGCCCATTTAAATATGTTTACCATGTCAACTAGTTTTTCTTTGATGCATCATTAAACTTGTCATGCATCCATATCTTGATCATGCTGGATCTTTTGCCGTAGAAGTAATTGTTGCATCCGGTGTTTGTTCTAGTTCTTCTTCCCGGATAGGACGTTGAGATGATGTGAGCAACGACAAGTTCTTCGGATGTACCTCTACTTGCTGGATTCCAGGCAAGTATACTCACTTGCTACCTATGGCTGCCTTTCATCACTTGTTACCGATTCTTCCCGTTGCCTTTATTCTAGCCTTATGATTCGATGCTTGTGTCTCGATCCTATCATATGTTTACCTTGCAGCCATGATATAGCCTTCCTCCCACTTCCTATTAACTGTTGTTTGTTTACCTTGTTGGCCCTCGTGTCGTAGTTGCATGCTTAGTGTTGTTTGCGCTCAAGTCTTGTTGTCCGTCTTATCACCTGTTTAGTTTGATAGTTGGGTTTCAACTTAATCAACAACATGTTAATGTTTTGGGGTAATAAAAATTTGATGATAAGGCACCGGCAGGAGGCCCGGCGTGGTTTTGAGGCCTGCTAGTGTCGACCCTAATTAGGAAAAGGGTCTTGTCCATTGATCCATGATGAGCGCACTAACCGCATGTGGGAAGCGAGTATGGGCGCCCCCCGCAATTCTGATTCGATTCGCATCTCGTCCAAATCGCCTCATTTAGTTCGGGTTTTCCATTTGCCGCATGCATATGCAGGTGCGAACCCTTGGCGCCAGGGTGGAACTTTTGTAGTCGGCATTTAGGGAGACACGTTCTTAGAGTGTTATGAGGGTCCCCTTTTCTTCGTGGGGCTTGATTAGCCGTGCGCTCAATTGCACGGGGTTCTTTGGGCTTGATGCGAAGAAGAGTTGGGTTGTGTTGAGTACCTCGCTTGGTGGGTTGATCCCCCGTCTGGCGGGATATTCTTACGTGTACGGCCAAATTGGTGCATCCCTGCAGGGTTAAATCTTCTCGAGAAGCCATGTTGTCCGCGGTTATGGATGACTTGGTGAAAGTGCTGGCTAACAAGTACTCAGACAACTTACACTTAACGATGATAACTTGACTAGTAATATAGATTACCTCCACCATAAAAATGAATGTCATCTTAATCAACAGTGTGAGTTTCCTTGGGTTGCTTCCTTAGTAGGGGGTAACATTGGATGGGTATTGCTTGGTGAGTAGTTATAGTTGGTTATGATACGCTATCTTATCCCTTTCTTTTAGCCGGATGTTGTAGCGCGTCTCTGTAGTTAGTTAGTGCAGCCGCTGCCGCTTCTTTGCAATAATCCCTTCCTTCCGTTGTACCCAAAGTATTTGTATCTTGTGATGATTGGTTACGCTGGTATCTTGTGAGTATGGGTTATCCACTTGCCAGTACTTAACCGTACTGACCCATGAATCCATTTCGTGGCTGCATATTCCACATTGCAGTCAACAGGTTTGAAGTATGACGACGTTAGCTTGGGAATCCCTCCGGCTTGGCCTGGGCAGGGATTGGACGCCATCGGTTATCTTCAGGACTCTTAGTCCAATTTGGATCTTGTCCGTAGTCGGACACTATGTTGTTTCTTCCGTTGTTATTTGGATCTTTGTATTGTATCAGTTGTATCCTTGACTCGTTTGAGTCGTCTTGTATATATCTTTTCTGTTGTTGTTGCGGAATATTCGTGAACTGTAGTAATGTTATCACAAGTGGCAACCTGGAATCGGTTATTATGTGGATTTTGGCGGGAATGCTGAAATCTGCATAGTGCCCGATCTCGGGGCGTCACAAATGGTATGAGAGCCTGGTTTTCGATTCCCAAAGTTGTTTCGATACGAATGGTTATCGAAGCAACGGGTCCGCAAAGCCTGTAGGATAACCTCGCTAACGGTCGTGTTTCTAGAGTGTCAAAAACTATTTGTGCAAAACCTGTTTTGGAAACATCTCGATAGGATTCTTGTTTTCTCCTTATCTCTATTCTATTTCCCCTCCCATCTCATTTGTTTTGGAGTCTGTTCCCTTATCTATCTTTCAAAGTCCTAGGATCCTACGTGGGTGGACGTTTTCTGAGCCGTTAACCTAATAGGTTCGATCATCGGAAGATCCCTGGTGGAAGGACATCGTCGGCACTCCGAGCAAGAATCTCTTGTTAGTGGTGTCGAGAAGCCCTTGTTAGTGGTGTCGAGGAGATCAACTGGAAGCATGAAGAATCAATAGTCGAACTTCTTCTCCCTCCCGGGTTAGGGGGTGGATTGCGAGGGCGCAATCCCTTGTTAGTGGTGTCGTCTGTAACACCTGGGGTGTTTTCCCTAAGATAGAAAGTTGGTTGTTTTCTTTTTTTTTTGGCATTGCATCACATGCATCATCTGCACCTTGTTTGCAAACCAATTCAAAAACAAAACAAAAATTCAAATCCATTTAATTTTTTTCAAACAATGCACCTGTGTTTTTCAAACTCAAATTGTTTTTCAATATAAGTTGATTGGAAGTAATTTTGCTTGGTTATTACAAAAATCATTTCTTTATGAAACACTAATTGAAATTAAAATAGCAATTTCAAATCATTTTGGCAATTTCAAAATTTTGGAAATAAGCACACATACCTTTGTTCTTACTGTTTTGAAATTCAATAAAAATTATTGTCAAAATAAAAACCCCAAAAATCCTATTCTATTTCTCTCTTTCCCTTTCCTACAAAAAAAACAAACAGAAGAAAAAAAAAGAAACAGAAAAGAAGAAAAGGGAGGGCAGGCCAGACCAATTGGGCCAGCCCACCAAACCTAACCGAATCAGCCTAACCCCCCCTTCTTCCTCGTACGGACAGACAGGAGGGGGAGGTCGCTGTCACCTCCATGGCCCCCACCTCCCACCTGCTCCCCTCTCCTCCCCCTTATAGCTGCCCCTCTTCCCTCTCCTCCCTAACCCTAGCCGCCTCCTTCCTCTTCCATCTCCTCCTCCTAGCCGCCGCCCCCCCCCCCTCTCTTCTTCCTCCCTTTTCCCTCTGTAGTTCTGCTCCTCTTTCTGAATTCCCTGAAGCTGTGCCATGGCCGGAGATGGAGCTCCATGGCGCGGGCGCGGTGGTTGATGGCGGGCCCTGGTTTCTGCGGGAATGGAACCAGGGCACTCCCGGCTTCCTCCACGCGACATCGGCTGGCTCGGGGAGGCACCGTGCCCGCCGCACCGTCGCCGTCTACTGCTCCGCCGTCGCTGAACCTCCTCCTCGTCCGCCTGCTCCCTCGAGCCCTCGGTGAGCGCATCTCCCCCTCGCCCTCTCCTCTCTCCCCTCTCTCCCCTCTGCCCCGCGGGCGCACGCCTAGCGCGCCCGTCGCCCTCGCCGGCGAGCAGTTCGCCGTTGGTCGCCGTCGTTCTCCTTATCGATCGGTTCGTTAACTGAATCTCGAATTCAGTTTCGACAGTGACCGAAAACGATACCTCAAAATCCCCGCGCCTCTGTATCCTTCCAAACCGATCGACTAGCCCACTGGTAGCACACCTTGCGCGCGCCCAGCAGGTCTTGGGTTCGATCCCCCCAGGCGCAAAGCCACCCCTTTTCTCAGCCTTTTCTTTTTTCTCTCGAATTCCAGAAAACAGATCTGATGCATTAATTGTAAAATCAATAACAAATTGAATTTTGATCCAATTTCAACGATTCAAGTTTCTGTGGATTCATAATTTCGTGCTCTTTCTGTTAATGTCAAGTTTGCAACATGTTTCTGTAATAAGTTTTGCACTAAATAATTAAATACCTAAATGGCTATTAAAAGTTGAAACTTTGGAATTTCATAACTTTAGTTCTGTTCATCCAATTTGAGCAAACTTGGGCTCTAAAAATTTGTCTTAACAAACTCTACACATTGGTATTTTATTTGGTCACAATTGAAATAATTTTGAACATGTTTCCTTCTGTTTACTAAAAGGGGTAGAAGAGAAATGCCTATGAAAAATTGCACAATAAATTCAATAATAACCCAAAAATTATGTTTAATAGCTCAAAAATGTTCAGTGAAACATTTGCTACATGTTTTCAACCTTTTCAATGCAATTTGTTTACTGTTTTTCCCAATTAAGAGTGGTGCAATGATTCAATGCTTTAATTAAACCTTTTAAATTGCAAAATTCATAACTTGGGCATTCAAATCCAATTCCAACATGTAAAATATGTTTCCATCCCATTTTCATGAACTTTGCAAATATCAACTTTGTTTTCTGTTTTGAATAAAGTAAATTGCTGAAAACAACTGTTTCTTATTAATGCATTTAAAATTGCAATTTGATAACTTGCTCATTCTAAATCCAAATTCAACAAATGAAATATGTTTTCCATCTAAAATTTTGTGTTCTTTCCAAATATGAATTTTGTTATCTATTTTGAACAATTAAAATGGGTGAAAACAATAAATGTTTGTATAACTCACTTAAGAAGCCAAAATTTCATAACTTAATAAATAAAATTCCAAACTTGGTAAACAACATTTCAAATTGAAGCTATTGTTGTTTTATTATTGTTTTCCTCATCCATGCATAATTCTAATCAACTTTCACATGATGGTTAGCTGTAGATCATTTAATTCAACCTTAATTCATGGGCTTTTCCAAATGCAATCCAAATTGCATATGGGCCCATTTAAATATGTTTACCATGTCAACTAGTTTTTCTTTGATGCATCATTAAACTTGTCATGCATCCATATCTTGATCATGCTGGATCTTTTGCCGTAGAAGTAATTGTTGCATCCGGTGTTTGTTCTAGTTCTTCTTCCCGGATAGGACGTTGAGATGATGTGAGCAACGACAAGTTCTTCGGATGTACCTCTACTTGCTGGATTCCAGGCAAGTATACTCACTTGCTACCTATGGCTGCCTTTCATCACTTGTTACCGATTCTTCCCGTTGCCTTTATTCTAGCCTTATGATTCGATGCTTGTGTCTCGATCCTATCATATGTTTACCTTGCAGCCATGATATAGCCTTCCTCCCACTTCCTATTAACTGTTGTTTGTTTACCTTGTTGGCCCTCGTGTCGTAGTTGCATGCTTAGTGTTGTTTGCGCTCAAGTCTTGTTGTCCGTCTTATCACCTGTTTAGTTTGATAGTTGGGTTTCAACTTAATCAACAACATGTTAATGTTTTGGGGTAATAAAAATTTGATGATAAGGCACCGGCAGGAGGCCCGGCGTGGTTTTGAGGCCTGCTAGTGTCGACCCTAATTAGGAAAAGGGTCTTGTCCATTGATCCATGATGAGCGCACTAACCGCATGTGGGAAGCGAGTATGGGCGCCCCCCGCAATTCTGATTCGATTCGCATCTCGTCCAAATCGCCTCATTTAGTTCGGGTTTTCCATTTGCCGCATGCATATGCAGGTGCGAACCCTTGGCGCCAGGGTGGAACTTTTGTAGTCGGCATTTAGGGAGACACGTTCTTAGAGTGTTATGAGGGTCCCCTTTTCTTCGTGGGGCTTGATTAGCCGTGCGCTCAATTGCACGGGGTTCTTTGGGCTTGATGCGAAGAAGAGTTGGGTTGTGTTGAGTACCTCGCTTGGTGGGTTGATCCCCCGTCTGGCGGGATATTCTTACGTGTACGGCCAAATTGGTGCATCCCTGCAGGGTTAAATCTTCTCGAGAAGCCGTGTTGTCCGCGGTTATGGATGACTTGGTGAAAGTGCTGGCTAACAAGTACTCAGACAACTTACACTTAACGATGATAACTTGACTAGTAATATAGATTACCTCCACCATAAAAATGAATGTCATCTTAATCAACAGTGTGAGTTTCCTTGGGTTGCTTCCTTAGTAGGGGGTAACATTGGATGGGTATTGCTTGGTAAGTAGTTATAGTTGGTTCTGATACGCTATCTTATCCCTTTCTTTTAGCCGGATGTTGTAGCGCGTCTCTGTAGTTAGTTAGTGCAGCCGCTGCCGCTTCTTTGCAATAATCCCTTCCTTCCGTTGTACCCAAAGTATTTGTATCTTGTGATGATTGGTTACGCTGGTATCTTGTGAGTATGGGTTATGCACTTGCCAGTACTTAACCGTACTGACCCACGAATCCATTTCGTGGCTGCATATTCCACATTGCAGTCAACAGGTTTGAAGTATGACGACGTTAGCTTGGGAATCCCTCCGGCTTGGCCTGGGCAGGGATTGGACGCCATTGGTTATCTTCAGGACTCTTAGTCCAATTTGGATCTTGTCCGTAGTTGGACACTATGTTGTTTCTTCCGCTGTTATTTGGATCTTTGTATTGTATCAGTTGTATCCTTGACTCGGTTGAGTCGTCTTGTATATATCTTTTCTGTTGTTGTTGCGGAATATTCGTGAACTGTAGTAATGTTATCACAAGTGGCAACCTGGAATCGGTTATTATGTGGATTTTGGCGGGAATGCTGAAATCTGCATAGTGCCCGATCTCGGGGCGTCACAGCTTGTCTGGCACAACTCCTCGCCGAGAATGAAGCCAATAGCGAACCAAAGCGAGGAGGCTCCAAGTTTGGGAGGAGAAAGACGAAACCGGGGATGAGAATGGTGGGCCACTTCATGCTCTTCGCTGACTATTTTGCCGAAGAGTCAAGATTCGATGCAAAGGATTTTCGATGCATAAAGCCAGTTTTCTCCTATCTTTTATCATAAAACAGTTTCATCTATAACAGGTATCACTGATTGAAACCCGTGAACCTTAACTAAATTAAGGAGTACCTCTGATAGAAATCAGGGTAAACTCCTACCCTTGTTCACCCATCAAAATTTTATTATGAAGTTGGCATGATGAGATTCTTCCTTCATTCCTTGTCCAGCTGCTCAAATTGTCCATGACCGGGGACACGGCTAAGATCTTAGTTTGTTGACTCTGCAGAGTTTGTTCACTTTGACCTTTAGACTCAAATCAGCCCAAACATCCTATACACCCTGAGTGCATTAAGGAAAGGAGAAGATTGAGACGAGATCTTTCAGAAGAAATTCCACCACCGTCAGGCTTGACCCGTTCCAACCTATACCCCCTACATCTGCTAGTCAAGCACTTGTGAGTTCATTCAACTTAGTTGATCAAGACAGAGCCCGTATGCCCAAATGCTGCACGGGAAGCTACTAAACTTAGAGGGACATGGTAATCTCTTTGTTCCTGGGTGGCCATCCTCAAGTGACAACCTCAAGTGGAATAACCCTTTGAAAAGGGCCCTGAGGCAACACTCAACATAAACCAGTCTTACCACTTCCATCCAGGTGGTTCATTTATTAGTTATACTTAGAATTTTTCCTCAACATCTAGTAAAACAATCCGTAGTATTGCATAGCATCTACTAAGTTCTAAGGCTATCAAAATAACAAGGGTAAAAGAGATGGCTACACACTATTAGGATAATAGCATAGCATAATATAACTTATTAAAATCTCCTATCATGCATACTACTCAAAATCAACTAATGCATATAGAAAATAATGGGTAGTTGATGGTGTGTTACTTGCCTTGTTGAAGTTGGTGAAGATATCACACTCTCTTCACAAAAGATCGTTGCTCTCCGTACAATCTATTCATTGAAAACACAATAACAAAATAAACATGCATCCTAGCAAACAAACATACAAGTGTAGACAACATACAAAGCAACTAACAAAACAAAATGGGTTTAACCAAGTTGGCTAGGACAAGGTCAAGGTTTGGTTTGAAAGATTCATTCCCTAATTGTTCAACACTTGTTAAGGGGTTTCCAAGAGTTAACTAAGGATGTCTAGGTTGAGTTTGTAGTGATAAAAATTTATTGAAAACGTATTTATCTAAGAAGTCCAAGAGTTCACCAAGGTTATCTCACTATTTTACCTAAAGTAACACGATACAAAGTGCAACACTTAGTTGTTTTCATCAAAACATTTGAGTGATCTAAGTTAGTCCTTCCATTTTGGTTTAGGCTAGGTCTAGGTTCAACTAACTTCACAACAAAGGAGATAACAAGTTAAAGTCTTGGGCTTTTCCATTTGGGTCAAGGGTTGGACAAAAACAACTTAATTATCTTCATAGTGTGGATTGCTCCAAGTTTTCACATGCTTGTCTTCTTGAAGATCATCTTCATGCTTCTATTGTAGTCTTGTTCCTTGGATGGATTCTTCCCTTGGTCTTGATAGATTCTTCATGGCTTTCACTTCACTAATTTGTTTGGGTATGGGATGGGCACAATACCACTAAGTCAAAATAAATAAAATAAGAAGAAAGATAGAAAGAGAGGGGGAGATGGTTTCTTCTGGATTTCTTCACACTTGTACTTCCTTGAGTTGCTTCTAGTGGTGGAGTCTTTTCTTCAAAATTTCTTCATTGATCCTCCTGGTACCTCGTCATGTTGCCACCAAGTTGAAAGTGAAGTGCCTTCTATTGTTTGAGTCTTTTTTTCCATTTGCTAACTTGATGGATTCTTGAAGCAAGAATAGGGGAATGGAGGAGTAGATAGAAAACTATGGTACTAGTGTTTGAGGTTCACTACTTTATCTCTTATATGGTTCACATACTAGGTACTTGGTCTTGGATTCAAAATGGCTACAACAAACAATGGTAGAAAGAATAGAAACAAAATCTAAGGCATGATCAACTAGTGGTTCACTAAGATGGATTTTTGGTCCAACTTACAAGGAAATGGTTCAAGGTTGTCAAAAAATGTTTAGTTACTTATGTCTCTGGTTCAAGGTTACCAAAAGGAGCAATTTTGCAAAAGGAACTATATTGAAAATATTTATTAAATTAAATCTATGTCAAAAGTACTCAAATATACTACTTAATCCTAAATTCAATTTTAATTTGATCAAAAATTATTTTGGGACAGAGGGTATGAAATTACACATCCTAAGATTTCCAAATATATTTTATTTGCAATTTTTGGATTTGTAGAATTTGAATTATGCCAAAATTCATCAAACAAGCATATTTAAATTTGAACCAATTTAAGTTTGTCAAATTTGAATTGTAACAGTGATAAAATATTCTACACATTCTGTCGATTTCAAAAAGTCCAAGTTTGCTAAATTTGGCCTTATGGTTAAAAAGATACATTGTTTCTAAGTTCTAGGGACTATTCTGCAAAATTACAATTTATTTTATTCCCAGAGGCAGTTGGGCTCAAATTATCTATTTACCGCGCAGTGCGGCAGACAGGGAGTGGGCCTGGGCCGTCTACGCGCTGCACCGGGCGACGAATAACAACTGAACGCGCCGCTGGCTGTGCGCTGAGGTGTCGCGCTCTGATTGGCTCGTACCTCTTCGCGTAAGTGATTCTATCAGGACCGTTGGATTTAGATCTAAAGGCGCAGGAGGGAAGGGGATTTCTCACTGGCGATGGGCGGACGGAAATGGTGACGGTGGCGGCGCTGGGCTCGGGAAAATGACGTCGACGTGCTCTGGTGGTCATCACGCTTGATGGAGACGACTAGGAAGCGCGGCGCGACGCGGGGATCACGATGGAGTCGACGGTTTCCTTCCACGGTGCGTCAAACAGCGGCGCCAAGCAGATCTCGAGGCGGATGGAGATGACTCGGTCTCCGGCGACCTCGGGGTGCACGGCATGGGTGAACCACTGCGCAAAATTTCCGAATAGATGCATCAAGGAGGGCCCCAGACAGAGGGAAATAGAGGAAGGCAAGAATAGGAGGAGAGGACCTGCTGAGTTGGACGGAATCGGCGCAATACGGCGACGGCTACGAAGAACTCCGGCGAGCAATTTCTCTGCATCTAGAGGGCGATTCGAAGAGGTGGCAGAGGGTAAACGGAGAAGAGGGAATGGACTATAAGAGGGAAGAAATGGGAGAGATTAAGGCCGTCTCAATTGCCCGTAATCAATGGATTCAAAACGGACGAAAATGCCGTTCTTCAGTTTCCATAGAATGAAGAAGGTGACGTCATGATGACGTCATCTATTTTTTCTTTTCTGTTTTTAATATCTTTTAATTGGTAAATCCATTTAACCTCAAACCAATTGCATTTGATTCATAAAATTCAAAATTTTCAGATTATAACATCTTTATAAACTTTTCATCACATTTGAATTTTCATATTTTTCAATTAGAAATAAAACATTAATAGAAAATGATGTTTTTGATTAAATAAAATTTCAGAGACATTAAACATATCAAATACTATTTTTCAAAATCTTTTAAAAGTGTTTTCACCCTTTATAGTTTAAAATATGATGAAAACCTAAATAGTTACTTAATAGGAAAAGAGGGTTAATCATAGAAATATGATTTAAATGATTTTAGAAAATATTTCTTTGATTCAATTTATTTTTTTCTAGGCCCTTTTAAAATGTTGTCAACATATGAGAAATTCACTCATGGTATCTTATTAACAAGATCAAAATAGAGAATTTATAATAAATTTTAAATTGAGGGTGAGTAAGAAAAGAGATTTTCTCTAATGAAGATGTTGTTTTCTCAATTGAAAACATTATTGTTCCAAGGAACTTTACTTGTTTTCATAACTCACGATAACACCTTATTATTTTGTTGATTGACATAATACTTGGGAAACAATTAACTAGCTATTATCCATTTGAGGTTAATAATAATAGTGACATAATTTCTTGGAGACAAGGAAAATTACTAGAGATAGTAACTCTCTAGTTTTTAATTATCATAATCATTTTCAAAATGGTAGTTGAGTTGAAAACATGTTTTATAAATATGTTTGCTAAGATAATATTTTATTCACATGAGGGAACATATTTTATTTTAGAAATAGGCTTTAGGTGTTTTGCAAATAAGGTAATTTGGATTCTTTGTTCCAATTACATATTGTTTTCTTTAGTTTCTTGCATCTCATTTGGTTTTTGGTGACTTGCCTTGTATGAAATAAAAAAGTTTCAAATTTTTGTTATTTTTGCACTTTCCAAAAATCAGGGATGTTACAGACTACCACCCTTAAAAGAAATCTTGTCCCGAGATTTGGGAAGGTTAGAAAGAAAGATTGGGTAACTGGGTTCCAGAACAACTTGGTGGGCTACCACCCTTAAAAGAAACTTTTGTGGGTAGTCTAAACTCTTGTTCATATTTTTCTATATCTTAAGTTGGAGTCATACTTCATTATCCATGGTATAATTGTATAGCATGTACCAACTCTTTGTGGGTGTTGGGGTCTTGAATCCAAGTATACAACCTTTAAGATTCCATGGGGTAAAACTTCCTTTCCAATAAAATGTGTCCATTCTCATGGCTTGGAGTGTGGTTTTACTTAAGATGGGTTGAGTAGAACTTTCCCTCATGGTAGAGTTACAAACCAACATAATTCTGTTGAACTACCTTTGACACTGAGGGGTCACTCTTTGGGTCAATCAAAAGCCTTTGGTTCACTCTCAACTTGGTCTTTTGATATCCTTGGCAATCTCCCATCTTGTTGTTGTCATCCTTGAAGGCAAACACCATGCTATTTCTAAAGAAACTCTCATGGTGGGAAATATTTTCCATTGCTTGGTAGCTCCAAGGTTGGCTTGATCCTCACCGAAAGTAGTACGTTTTCAGTAACACTAACATAGGGTCATTATTGTATTCTACCATTCTATGGTTCAGGTTTAAAATCGTCGTCTCTCTAATAGGTATGTCACTTAGATTTAACATTCATCATAACAAAAGTAAATAATGTGAGTAGTAACCATGGGGGCCAATCCATGTTGCACTCAATCATTACCTTGTACTTGGATTGGTGAATCTTGTTTAATAACACTAGGTCATCTCACTTGTCTAACAGAAAGTTTCAAATCTGAAAGACAAACCTGAGCTAAACTATTGTTTCTCCACTAGTGGGTTGAGTAAAACTCTTATGTAACACAAACTGGATAGTTGTGTTTCTTCATTGTTTCTTCTCTTGGTGTAGTTGGCTCTAAAATCTTCATAGCTCATGCAACTTGGGCTTCACTTGTCTTTCTTCACTTGTTGATTGGCTTGCTGCTACTTACTTTGTAGGTGGCATTGATCATGGATGTGATTGTTCCTTCACACAAAAGGATCTTCAAAACAGTGACATTCTTGGGTGAAGTTTTGTTTTTGCACTTCATACTCTAGCTCACTAGGGTTGGTGAATGGGTATGGAATTTTCTTCAATTGTCTTGAGTGTATGTCTTCATGTGGTGAAAATACTTCTTGCACTTCTTGGTGTGGTCATCAACATTCCTGTCTTGATGGTATTGAAGAGGTAGGTCATCTAGAAAATTTTGAAGGTGAACAATAGATGAGAGGATATGAGAATGAATTAAGATGGTTGTTTTTGTTTCTAGAAAGTTTGAACATAGAAAATTTTCAATCCTAGGGTCTTTTTCAAACTTAGGGTCTCGAATTCTACAGGCAACACAATGCTCTGATACCATTTTGTAGTGTTCCCACATTTAAATAATGTAAGGACACATGTGTTATTGTGCTAGTCCCTGGATCAATTCCTAGCACCACGGTACAAAATGAAATATCATGCAAATGCATCAAATTCTATTACATCGCATGATCCAGTCTTTACAAAATAGGATTACAACTTGCATAGTCTTAGAAGACTAGCAGAAAACAAAGAAATACAACGTAAAATATCGTACAACATTGAGCCCATCTTCTTCATGTGCCACAGGCAAAACATGTTGGCGATAGCCTCGAGATCCTAAAAGAAATCCTCACTCGTCTTCAGAAACAACTGCAATATGGAATATGCAGCCACAAGGGAGTCAATACAATTTAATGTATTGGCAAGCAACACTATGGTGGATATAAATGGCAAGACTAATACTACATGCTTATTTGGCTGAGTGGAGTTTTGGCTAAGTTTGCATAAAGCCAGTTTTCTCCTATCTTTTATCATAAAACAATTTCATCTATAACAGGTATCACTGATAGAAACCCGTGAACCTTAACTAAATTAAGGAGTACCTCTGATAGAAATCAGGGTAAACTCCTACCCTTGTTCACCCATCAAAATTTTATTATGAAGTTGGCATGATGAGATTCTTTCGTCATTCCTTGTCCAGCTGCTCAAATTTTCCATGACCGGGGACACGGCTAAGATCTTAGTTTGTTGACTCTGCAGAGTTTGTGCACTTTCACCTTTAGACTCAAATCAGCCCAAACATCCTATACACCCTGAGTGCATTAAGGAAAGGAGAAGATTGAGACGAGATCTTTCAGAAGAAATTCCACCACCGTCAGGCTTGACCCGTTCCAACCTATACCCCCTACATCTGCTAGTCAAGCACTGGTGAGTTTATTCAACTTAGTTGATCAAGACAGAGCCCATATGACCAAAGGCTGCACGGGAAGCTACTAAACTTAGAGGGACATGGTAATCTCTTTGTTCCTGGGTGGCCATCCTCAAGTGACAACCTCAAGTGGAATAACCCTTTGAAAAGGGCCCTGAGGCAACACTCAACATAAACCAGTCTTACCACTTCCACCCAGGTGGTTCATTTATTAGTTATACTTAGAATTTTTCCTCAACATCTAGTAAAAAATCCGTAGTATTGCATAGCATCTACTAAATTCTAAGGCTATCAAAATAACAAGGGTAAAAGAGATGGCTACACACTACTAGGATAATAGCATAGCATAATATAACTTATTATAATATCCTATCATGCATACTACTCAAAATCAACTAATGCATATAGAAAATAATGGGTAGTTGATGGTGTGTTACTTGCCTTGTTGAGGTTGGTGAAGATATCACACTCTCTTCACAAAAGGTCGTTGCTCTCCGTACAATCTATTCATTGAAAACACAATAAAAAAATAAACATGCATCCTAGCAAACAAACATACAAGTGTAGACAACATACAAAGCAACTAACATAACAAAAGGGGTTTAACCAAGTTGGCTAGGACAAGGTCAAGGTTTGGTTTGAAAGATTCATTCCCTAATTGTTCAACACTTGTTAAGGGGTTTCCAAGAGCTAACTAAGGATGTCTAGGTTGAGTTTGTAGTGATCAAAATTTATTGAAAACGTATTTATCTAAGAAGTCCAAGAGTTCACCAAGGTGATCTCACTATTTTAACTAAAGTAACACAATACAAAGTGTAACACTTAGTTGTTTTCATCAAATCATTTGAGTGGTCTAAGTTAGTCCTTCCATTTTGGTTTAGGCTAGGTCTAGGTTCAACTAACTTCACAACAAAGGAGATAACAAGTTAAAGTCTTGGGCTTTTCCATTTGGGTCAAGGGTTGGACAAAAACAACTTAATTATCTTCATAGTGTGGATTTCTCCAAGTCTTCACATGCTTGTCTTCTTGAAGATCATCTTCATGCTTCTATTGTAGTCTTGTTCCTTGGATGGATTCTTCCCTTGGTCTTGATAGATTCTTCATGGCTTTCACTTCACTAATTTGTTTGGGTATGGGATGGGCACAATACCACTAAGTCAAAATAAAGAAAATAAGAAGAAAGATAGAAAGAGAGAGTGAGATGGTTTCTTCTGCATTTCTTCACACTTGTACTTCCTTGAGTTGCTTCTAGTGGTGGAGTCTTTTCTTCAAAATTTCTTCATTGATCCTCCTGGTAGCTCGTCATGTTGCCACCAAGTTGAAAGTGAAGTGCCTTCTATTGTTTGAGTCTTTTTTTCCATTTGCTAACTTGATGGATTCTTGAAGCAAGAATAGGGGAATGGAGGAGTAGATAGAAAACTATGGTACTAGTGTTTGAGGTTCACTACTTTGTCTCTTATATGGTTTACATACTAGGTACTTGGTCTTGGATTCAAAATGGCCACAACAAACAATGGTAAAAAGAATAGAAACAAAATCTAAGGCATGATCAACTAGTGGTTCACTAAGATGGATTTTTGGTCCAACTTACAAGGAAATGGTTCAAGGTTGTCAAAAAATGTTTAGGTACTGATGTCTCTGGTTCAAGGTTACCAAAAGGAGCAATTTTGCAAAAGGAACTATATTGAAAATATTTATTAAATTAAATCTATGTCAAAAGTACTCAAATATACTACTTAATCCTAAATTCAATTTTAATTTGATCAAAAATTATTTTGGGACAGAGGGTATGAAATTAAACATCCTAAGAGTTCCAAATATATTTTATTTGCAATTTTTGGATTTGTAGAATTTGAATTATGCCAAAATTCATCAAACAAGCATATTTAAATTTGAACCAATTTAAGTTTGTCAAATTTGAATTGTAACAGTGATAAAATATTCTACACATTCTGGGGATTTCAAAAAGTCCAAGTTTGCTAAATTTGGCCTTATGGTTAAAAATATACGATGTTTCTAAGTTCTAGGGACTATTCTGCAAAATTACAATTTATTTTATTCCCAGAGGCAGTTGGGCTCAAATTATCTATTTACCGCGCAGTGCGGCAGACAGGGAGTGGGCATGGGCCGTCTACGCGCTGCACCGGGCGACGAATAACAACTGAACGCGCCGCTGACTGTGCGCTGAGGTGGCGCCCTGTGATTGGCTCGTACCTCTTCGCGTAAGTGATTCTATCAGGACCGTTGGATTTAGATCTAAAGGCGCAGGAGGGAAGGGGATTTCTCACCGGCGATGGGCGGCCGGTAATGGCGACGGTGGCGGCGCTGGGCTCGGGAAAATGACGTCGATGTGCTCTGGTGGTCATCACGCTTGATGGAGACGACTAGGAAGCGCGGCGCGACGCGGGGATCACGATGGAGTCGACGGTTTTCTTCCACGGTGCGTCAAACAGCGGCGCCAAGAAGATCTCGAGGCGGATGGAGGTGACTCGGTCTCCGGCGACCTCGGGGTGCACGGCATGGGTGAACCACTGCGCAAAATTTTCGAATAGATGCATCAGGGAGGGCACCAGACAGAGGGAAATAGAGGAGGGCAAGAATAGGAGGAGAGGACCTGCTGAGTTAGCCGAAATCGGCGCAATACGGCGACGGCTACGAAGAACTCCGGCGAGCAATTTCTCTGCATCTAGAGGGCGATTCGAAGAGGTGGCAGAGGGTAAACGGAGAAGAGGGAATGGACTATAAGAGGGAAGAAACGGGAGAGATTAAGGCCGTCTCAATTGCCCGTAATCAATGGATTCAAAACGGACGAAAATGCCGTTCTTCAGTTTCCATAGAATGAAGAAGGTGACGTCATGATGACGTCATTTTTTTTCTTTTCTGTTTTTAATATCTTTTTATTGGTAAATCTATTTAACCTCAAACCAATTGCATTTGATTCATAAAATTCAAAATTTCCAGATTATAACATCTTTATAAACTTTTCATCACATTTGAATTTTCATATTTTTCAGTTATAAATAAAACATTAATAGAAAATGATGTTTTTGATTATATAAAATTTCAGAGACATTAAACATGTCAAATACTATTTTTCAAAATCTTTTAAAAGTGTTTTCACCCTTTATAATTTAAAATATGATGAAAACCTAAATAGTTACTTAATAGAAAAAGAGGGTTAATCATAGAAATATGATTTAAATGATTTTAGAAAATATTTCTATGATTCAATTTATTTTTGTCTAGGCCCTTTTAAAATGTTGTTAACATATGAGCAATTCACTCATGGTATCTTATTAACAACATCAAAAATAGAGAATTTATAATAAATTTTAAATTGAGGGTGAGTAAGAAAAAGAGATTTTCTCTAATGAAGATGTTGTTTTCTCAATTGAAAACATTATTGTTCCAAGGAACTTTACTTGTTTTCATAACTCACTATAACACCTTATTATTTTGTTGATTGACATAATACTTGGGAAACAATTAACCAACTTTTATCCATTTGAGGTTAATCTACACTATTATTAAAAGAGCGAACACATTCATCGCTAGGCGCACCCCGGCTAACATACACCTATAAGCAGAATTAAAATGAGCCTCACGATCAGACTCACTCATTGCAATCTGACCGTCAAAGATAAAACTAACCGGCACCTTGTGTACCTTTAGCGATTTGTGCAGGCGGACGAAAACTCTGCCGGCATCGTACCATAGATCCGCTCCTACCGCGTACCTCCGCGTGATTACAGGAAAGTAAACAAGGTCAGCACAACGCCCCGCCCCGTGATTTCCGCTCTGGCCAAGACCCACAACGCACTCGAGTACCCCGCCCCCAGCAGAGACGCCGCCGCCGCAATCTCCGCGTGCTGCTGCCGTTTCCGCTGCGGCAATCCCCGCGCCCGACGCCGGCGATCCCCAGACTAACGGCTCCGCTGGCAGCTCGGTCACGCAAAGACCAACGAGTCCACCATCTCCATCCTCACGATTCTTGCTGCTCCGCCACACTCGCCGATTCCATTTTGTCGAGTGATAGGGACACCCATTGTGCTCCTGGCCTCCTGCCCGCGGAGACGCACAGCTCGCCCTCGCCGTCATTCCCCCAGAGCTGGGGACGCGCTGACGCCGCTACCAATCATCCTCGCGACGGGGAAGGCGTCGCCGCAACTGCCGGCACTCTGTGCGGCTGGAGGCGCATATGTTGTCGATGTTCCTCCGCGCGGCCGGGGAATACGCGGAAGCTGCCGACGCTCTCGGCCTTTCTCCGTGTTGGCGCTGCAAATGACGTGAAGGCCTACACTGGATGGATGACCGAGAAAATTGCACACAACACCATACTTTGGTGACTAAGTTGCACAGAACACAGAAATCAAACCTGTTTTGCAGCTAGCCTCAGTTCTTTGTCTAATAAGTTGCAGCTAGCCCAAAGCATTGATTTAGGAGCTTAACAAGTATCTGACATACGGGAACATGACCTTTATACCGTACTTTATACTATGTACTTTAATTACATGACTATTTTTTAAAAATATAACATACCCTAAAGTGGAGTATGGTATGAGTATTGCGTTTTGGAGGCCGAACTATATTGCTTGGTTTAAAAAAAAAATAGAATCTGCTCCTTTGTGTTTCAAAAAATAGAAAAAGAAATCGTAAATGTAGATAAATTCGAGATCTACAGCTATATAAATTTTTAAGTCTAAATACATATTATTTTACGCTACATAAAAATTATAAATGTGCCAAGATTTTATTTAACATGTGCATTTTCACTGTCTGTAAATTTGTTCTTTTTGCCTAGACCAAAATATAATGGATATTTTGAAATTTTATTCGTATTACCATGTGGGAGTTCTTTTCGATCTTTTAAAACGAAATAAAATTTAAATTTCTTCCGAGTATCGTGCTACATGTAGCTCGCCTCTGTTCTGTCAGATACTTATTAAGCTGCTAATCGGTGGTATATACAGTATAGAAATAATATACAGTGGTCATAGGTACCATGTTAGATACTTATTAAGCTACTAAATCAATGTTTTGGGCTAGCCGCAACTTATTACACGAAAAACTGGGGCTAGCTGCAAAAGTGTTTTGATTTCTGTGTTCTGTGCAACTTTGCTACCAAAGCATGGTGTTGTGTGCAATTTTCTCTGGATGACCTGAACCTGCAAAGCTGATGGTGATCTGACGGGCCCTGGATCTCAGGCAGCACCGGCAGGGTCGGACGGCAGCGGCCATGTTGGTCAATCGAGCTCCACCGTTGCACGTAAGTTTGCTATCAAATATATTTTTGGCTTTCACGAAGAACGTTTAAGATCTGTAACAGTTTCCAACTTCACAATGAGGTCAAAATATTCAGCCGACGTGTGAGGATTTTCGACTGCAGCTGCTCCAACGCTGGTCTAAGTGATGATGATATTACAGCCTGATTAAAGTGAATTTTAACCTGTGTCCTTAATTTGGTGTTGATAGCATGGAGAAACAAAATAATCATGACACTGGCCTTTCCGTTGATGAATTCAATTACCTGGTACAACACCATAAGAGTCTGAATAGGTGGAGTTCTTACCAAGAATGTTTTCCAAACTGGGTGCTTCTTAGTGTGTTCCTTGATGGAGGTTGGGATACTGTCATACTGTCGCCCGAGACAGTGTGCCAAAACCTCCACCTCGCCCCCTCAGGCAGTGGTGCCACCTCCTGGCACGAAGCACCCGAGGCACGAGTTGGAACTGTTGCCAAAGCCCTGGTGTACAGATTAATCCTATTATCTGTTACGAATTAGGAGGACCGCCGCTACTGTTACGCCGTTATTCACCTCTGTGTCGCCATAATCGGCAGGCCATATGCCACACGCACCAGTCTACACATTCAAACATACTCAAGGCAATGCCCCGTCATGGACTGTGCCCCATACAATGCATATTTTGTATGTAAGTAATGCCTCGTGCAGTGCTTTCCTTTCTGCATTAGTGGAGATGTATGTAGTTTTTGCACTAGACATTATATACTGACTAATAACAAATAGGCAATGCTATGCAATTTGAATTAATCACTGACCGATTTATTTATTAGGAGTAGATTTAAGGATATTCTATAATATACGTGCAGTGAGCAAGCCAGTTAAGTTCCTATCTGGGTGATTTTGGTATATGCCAAACTTAAGCTTAGTGAAGTGCGTAATTGCTTGCCACATGTAGGGCATGCAAGTTTTTTCTCATAGGAGATCTGACACCATTTATAACCAACAGTTTTCACATTGATCTGAATTTTCTTATCTCCGTCAGTTATGTGACGCTGGTTTCGTAAAAAAAATCTGGGGTTCAGATTACATGTGTACACTGTATGCATCATGCATACATGAAAAAAATGGTTCTCATATTTTTTGTTTGTTAAATCACCAATGAAGTTGTTCTCCCTGTGAGCTCTAACCTCATTACCTAATAAAGAATATGAGGACACTTTCCTTTGATAGTCTATTATTGCCTTATACAATCCAGTTCAGAATTTTTCATGCAAACTTTTACACATCGATGGGATCAGTGGAGCTAGCACTCCATCCTTCCTCGATGTCCTCCGTAAATTTGTATAGGCTGCTGTATCAATGCAGTTTTCAGGACCTTTCGGGGCCATTCCTGTTCGAAAACAAAATGTGGATGGGTTTGTAGCCCAGTGGCCAGAGCACAGTGACGTCTCTTGGTAGGCCAGAGTTTGAATCCTAGGATTCGGCTCCGATAGTCCGATGTCATACCTCCTTTCTGACAAAAAATGCCTCGCGGCTCCTTCCCCAGTGGTCATGTTTTGTTCGGAAAAAATCAAGTCTTTTCATGCTATCTCTGCTGAGACAAGTACAAATATATTGCATAATCTTCTATAGTAAGGACCCAAGAGGTAAATTGATTTATCCCACTGTTATTCCTTTCTATTGCCAATGCTATTGTTCATGTTATAAAATTGGTTGCACAAATTGTTTCCAGAAGAGAAGATGTGGTACTTTCTTAATGGGAATAGGTGGGTTATCCTTTTCTTTTTTTAATGGAAACATGAGAAACATATCAATGCATTGATGTGCTCCTAGATTCCTTATGCATAATTCTGATTTTCAATGAGCAAATCTCTACAAGAATGCCATTTTACCTAAGAGGCTAATTTTGTATCACCAATCATTTTTTTACTGATCGTATTCTTCATTTTCAGGAAAATGAAATGGCAGTTTTTACCACTCAAGGTGTACGTGCATAAGTCGTTTAACATGTCACATTATTTGCAATAGAGAGCACCAGCAAAGTTCATGGGAATTATGTACTGACATGTCTTACGTACCTACAGTGGCTTTTGTATTTGTGTGCATGGCACTTACAGAAATGTGTAAATATACCTTATAACTTAATAACATGTTTGGTATCGCAGCCATTTTTGAACGAGGCTGATTGTGAGATGCCCTATGGAGCTACTCCTCCCCAATGTGCAAACAACGTTTGTACGTGATTATATATTTTCCTTGACGCGTCAGGAGAAATGTCCTGTAGGTGCTGAAATTTTAGTAAGACTTCTTTCCGAAGCTTTGGGATCAACGGTCAACATTTGAGCAGTGCTCACAATGAAGACATGAATTAGGTGAAATCTCATTCTAATTCATGTTCAACTCACGAAGGTTAAAAATTATTGAATTTAGGGTGATCCTTTTACAATGGAGTTGATGGCAATATATAATTTTTCAGTTCGCTGAAGGACGAGAACTGCATGAACTCTTGGGTCTGGTAATGATCCAAACTTACTAAATGGACTATTAATGTAAGTAGATCTCGTGACAAGGTAAAAGGAGTTGCAGCTCAGGGCGCCACCAGAAGTATCAATATGGAGGTTTTTTAGATGTGTTCTGAAATTTGCTGGTTCACGTTGATTTTGAACACATTATTGGTTCTTGCTAAACATCTTTGTTGACGTGTTTAATATATGTGGCCTAGCTAGAATGAGCAAAAACAATTACTCCCTCCGGTCCGTTTTAAGTGTCGGAGGAGAGCAACGTACGAAGCATAACTTGTAAGGTATATCAGCCATATTTTTTGTGGATCGGAGGGAGTGTATGATTTTTACGTGCACTGCACGTGCACGCTAACTAGTAATAATAGTGACATAATTTCTTGGAGACAAGGAAACTTACTACAGATAGTAACTCTCTAGTTTTTAATTATCATAATCATTTTCAAAATGGTAGTTGAGTTGAAAACATGTTTGATAAATATGTTTGCTAAGATAATATTTTATTCACATGAGGGAACATATTTTATTTTAGAAATAGGCTTTAGGTGTTTTGCAAATAAGGTAATTTGGATTCTTTATTCCAATTACATATTGTTTTCTTTGGTTTCTTGCATCTCATTTGGTTTTTGGTGATTTTCCTTGTATGAAAACAAAAAGTTTCAAATTTTTGTGATTTTTGCACTTTCCAAAAATCAGGGATGTTACAACGGGCGTCCAGAAACGAAGTTTTTGCACTCAACCCGAAAGTTCCGGCAACCTCGAGCCGGAAGTTTACGGCCCCAGGAACCCCCGGACGGCCTTGGTGATGCGTACTAGATGGGGGGCAGATATTTGGCTGGAAATTTCCGGGCTAGGCCTGGAACTTCTGACCCACTGAAAACTCCAAAAAAAGGCTAAGCGAAAACGATCATATCTTTTGCATCTAGACTCCGTTTTTGACGTTCTTGGGCTCGTTGGAATTGCAAAGACGAGCACTAAATTAATATGCATAGAAACACCATAGTACAATAATAGAAGGTGAAACCAAATGGGGAAAGTTTATTCCTCTCTATAATAGTGGAACTGGCAAAACCTTCGACATCAAAAACCCAATAAGTTTTTCCATACAAGATCCGTTTTTGATGAACTTGTACTTGTCAAGAATAACACGAAAATCACCAAAACCTCACAAAGATAATGAAAAAAGAACAACCAAGAAAGATGATGCCAATGATACAATGATTTGATCTCTCTACGAACGATACAATCATGGACTCATTCAAGAGCCCTCTTGATAGAACAGTTATCTATCCTATAACCCGGTCTCCCAACTAACATTATGATACCGTAAAATAGGAACCCTATCAAGGTCATACATTTTCCTTGTGCATTCCACTTGAGTTATATGATGACGATATTTATCACCTCAAGTAAAAACATATTTCTTGATCGCGCATTGCTTGGTGAAGACTTGTAGATTGCTCCCCATAAGGCAATATGAGAAAATTTCTCTTAGCTACGTCTTCACTCGACCATTATCTTGATGAAGATTCCCACTTGACTTCATCCTCCATTGGATTTATAACTTTTTCTTTTGATGCATGCCCATGGGAAGATACCTAACCCCACATAGAAACTCCATACACAATATATCATGGATTAGTTCTCAAGGCAATATGGACAAGAGCTAGCTTTGAGTGTTGATCAATCTTGAATCCATTCTTTTCACTTTGAATTGATCAACCATGTCTCTTCTCTTTCTTCATGATGATAATCTATTAAAGGTAAAAATCAATGTTCACACAACCTCCTTCTTCAAGACATACTTGCAATGCTCAACATTATCTTGATTGTTCTCCTTCTTGGTCATATCAAATATATTCATTATAACCAACGATCTTGGTGAAATCCAGCCTTGAATCCAACACATGGAGTTTCATTTATGCCAATGGACAAACCTACAAGAGTATCATAATGCAAACATTAGTCCATAAGGATTATCATTAATTACCAAAACCACACATGGGGCATTATGCTCTTTCAGGTGGCCATGACGACAAGGGAGCGGTGAGAGAACCCAATTCGATACATGGCCTCGCTCTGATATCGAGTTAACAATATAATTTGCCTTATGTGTCCCATAGGGAGTTCTCCATTACATAGGACATACAAGGAATCATACACAGGAGAAATACATATGAGTTTTCCGATCGGATCCGATCCTATTAACATGGGAACACATATCATGATATTAACTAGCTAACCAACTCTAATAAACCATGTCTTCTCGATGGCAACGTCTTTACATTTTAGGCATAATCGGATCGTGGATGATGTGAGGGAGTTTTTTTTATCTAATACATATGACGTATGAAGAAATTGCATACATGCATGTTGGAAAATACTCCCGCCGTTCCACAATGTAAGCCTTTTAGCAAGCTAGTTTAGCTTGCTAGAAAGTCTTACATTATGAAAGGGAAGTGATATGTATGATTTAAAGGTATGTGACGATATCTTTTTGGCAAATATTTCTGATTTGAGAGTACATAAATGACATATGCGAATTATATATATTAAAATTAGACACATGGGATAAAGCCGCAATCTGAAAATTAATGACCTTCTTCTCAAAAGATTACATGTAAGTTGGAGCATATCTATTTTGATCTTCCAAAAGAATATTTGGAAACAAAAATTAATGGCATCCAAATAATTTTGTGCTATAAAATGGTCCTCTCTTCTCCCTCCTCCTCAATTCTCACAACCAAACATCTCAAGCAATGACCTGTAAGGGGAGGAAGAGGAGGCGGGTGAAGATCGATCGGATCCTGGAAAAGCGCAACATGACGCTGAGGAGGCACTTCCCCATTCTGCTGAAGTATACCACTGAGCTTGTCGACCTCTGCGTTGTACCTGCTTGCCTCGTGGCATACCGTCCAGACATGGCTGAGCTGGTGATCTAGCCTTCGCTGGCAGCGGCTGTCGATGGTGTGCGGCAGTATAGAGCCGTGCCGAACATGGACAAGTACAAGAGCCTTCTGAACACTTTCCCAAACTTTGTCAAGCTGATGAATGACAAGTTGAGAGTGAATCTATCCAAAGTGCAGCGGCAGATACACGACGAGAAGATCGAACATTCATCGTCGATATCCCCGCCATACACCGTGGCAGCTTCAGCGACTTGCCTATTGACTTCTTCTTCTCCGCCGAAAAAAGTGCATGATAAACTCTAGGCCATCAACATGCGCCTCCAAGATTGAGGTCCGTTCGGCGCTGGGCTGCTTGAGCCACCTCTTTTCCACGCTCGTGGACGTACAAATGGTTGAATCTTTGGCCATGATACACCAAATACTAACACTTTGCGCCAACTACTCGTCCACAACACGTACGCAATCACCCCGACAATTGGTGGAACCTCAACAACCACAACATGATGGTATCTCTCGGCTCCTCCCATGACCTTGGACAGCGAGCCATGTCAAGGTAGCTCCTCTTCGAGTTCGCCCTCCCACCGCCAAGGAAATGCATCCCGTCTTACAGTCTTACTGCACGTTAGAATGTTCACCTCGCCACTACCGAACCCAAGCTTTGATACCTAGAACCTCGAGCTCGAGGGCTTCATTCATGTGCACTTTTCACGCTAGTCTACTTATCTTGAATAAAGGTCGTTGCTATCAAGTCTTAGGTTATTTCAGGTAGGCGTGTTGGTTGTCTTAGGTTATTATGGCATACTGTGTCGCTCTCTCTATGTATGTGTCCATTGTGTACTCCAGAGGGTAGCGATAGTGTCATTCTTGTGATGGAAAATATTATACATAGCTGGATATTGGTCTCAGTGAGTGGTGTTCCGTGGTCACTTAGAGCATATCCAACCCGAGACCACAAACTGCCCACAAACGTACGTACGGACAGCCCAAGCAGCATTTGGGCCAAAAACACCCACCCAATCGCTTCCACAAACGTCCTAACTGGCCGGCGAACCCGAAACCAGCCCATATGTGGGGAGGGTTTGGAGCCTCCCGGAGGCGCCCGAGCGCTGCACAGAGAGGCTGATTGCACGGACCCACCCCATTTCACACAAAATATGTCGGAATCCTCTTCCCGGTGCTAGATATTTCACACTCCGCCGTCCCGTTATAGTAGCTCCACTTTCCACCTCCGTCGCCCCACCCCCGACGATGTCCGCATTCTCACCGCCAAAATTCCTCAACTAGATTTTGGCTGTTGCCGAGCTCTGTGGCGGCAACATTTCGCTGGATATGAAGCTCTTCCACGCCCCCGCCCTCCGGTCTCTGCACACCATGGTTTCATGGGACGCGAATGAGGGCTCCGCGACCCTGTTCCCTCTATACGGGGACCTCTTTGGGCTCCACCTCGGTATGTCCTAGATTTTATTCCTATTTGTGTTTATCCCCAAATTGTTTTGGGGGAGTGAATTTGGTTTCCTCACAATTGTAGGTGTTGGAGATATTCCCTAAGGATGTAACATCCCGGATTTTTGGAAAGGTCAAAAATCACTAAAAATTAAAACTTTTGTTTTCTTGATTAAAGCAAGCCACGAAAAACTAATAAAACTCAAACACAAAGGAAATATTATTGTTATTCCAATATTCTTGGAATAAAAAATCCATTATGACTCTATTTTATAATCCTTAATTTTATTAAAATGAACATTTAAAAAAAAGACAAAACTATTTCAAGCAATGTTTGAATCAAAAAATAATTTTGATTATACTATTTTTGGAAATATTATTTTGGCATTTGAAAACTTGAGGACTATGATCCTTTGAGATATTTATTTATTAATATTAAAGCCCAAAATGATTTTCCTATTTTTTTTTTTTGGCACCACAGCGAGTTCAATGTGTATAATTTTCAATATCTTGGGATTTTGGTATTTTTATAAATACTATCAAGCTACATGTCCTTTTTAAATGGCATTAACTGTTGGAACGCGTAGAGATAAACAAAAACTTTTCCTACGCGATGCTTCCAAGATCTAGCCGAGGTAGAAGGCCACGAGTATTACCACTAGACGCGCAGGTGCGGATTATCGAGGCAGCGCGTCGGGGCAGTGCAGTCCCACGATCCGGTCCGGCCGATCCAATCCCTCGAACGTCGAAGTGCTGAACGTACAGCACCTCTGTCGGTATCCACACGTACGAGGAGGAGCTGCGACGGCGGACTGCTAGGTCCGGTGCGGCGGCTGGACTGAGTGGGGCTAGGGTTCCCAACGCATGGGAGAGTGGACTAACGTGCCCGCTGGGCAACCTGCGCTCCTCTTTATATAGCGTATGGTAATGGGCTGCACAACACTTGTGGCCTATTCCCTCTGTGAGTCCGACTCACTAACTCAGTCCATTTCCGGTTCGGGTCCAACCCAACCAATACTTGCTCCCGCTCTTAAGTGTGCGACCCTGCAGGCTCATGGCGACTTGGACACGATTGGAGTCCAACTCCCAATCGATCAATCGGTAGCGGCTCCTAGCAGAACGTGCCGACTCCCAAGTACCATTGAGTCATGACGACATGCCTTTCAATGTGATATTCATCTTAGTCCTTTTTGCCTCACGATATACCTTGTCGAGCTATAGGCGATTTATCGTCATCCCTTAAATAGCTCAACTCTCTTCTCGATCCGTGATATGTGATTCACCTGACTAACTCTTAGTCAACAGACACAGTTAACACTTAACTGAGTTGCGCATGGCCATGCTTCCTGAATCATATCACTCGAGAGGGCCCAGAGAATATCTCTCCATTCGGAGGGGCAAAATATCATCTTGATTATCCACATCACGCAGCTTGCTTCTCATTCCACCCGAACTCTGCCTTTATAGTCGCCTTGTCACAGAACAACGTTTGACAGAACCTAAGTTGGTGATCCACAACTCGGATTGTGCGGCAACCTCAGGTCTAAGGATTACATTGATTGAGACATGCAAATGACGACTTGATCGTTGCATCTCAATGTGGGTCAGTCCGACTTGCTAAACTCTTTAGCCAAGTCCGTGAGCATTGGAATGGCATCACCATGCCCATGACAAGTGGAACCGAGTCATCAGCCAACTCTCACATTAGTCTAGTGTGTGTGTCCAGCACAACCTTAATGACTAAGGACAATTTAGTATGAACAACATGAATACATAGTTCCACAATCGAATCACATATTCAATGATATATATATCAGATGTTCAAAACAAGGACAACTTAATAACTTTATGAATACAGTGGGAATTACATCATACATGATTGCCTCTAGGGCATATTCCCAACATTAACTTGCCAAACATGCATAGATGCAATATCCAAAATTTCCAAATTCTGAATGAGTTGAAATGGTTATCTGAGTATTTTAAAAAAAATGTTACATAAGATCCTTAAAAAAAAGCTACATGGACGTATAAGCAGCCACAGACTCGATCCTTGTTTCTTTTGCCCAACAAATAGATCCGGCCTAGTGGACCGAGTCGTCCTCCACCCCAGGCACCATCGGGAGCACGTACCTCCGACAGCAGCCATGGTAGTTTGCTTTCCCCCCTCCTCTCCCCCTGATTATAGCGCCAGTTTCTTCTGGAATTCAATACGATAGTTACTCCAATGTTTATGGGTGTCTTATTCAGGCAATTTATTTCCCACTTGGTTGTCTTCAACAACCAGACCGGCGTCGTGAGCCAAACGCCAATGGTTGGCATTCATCTCCAGATCTACCTCCTCAGGCTATCAACAGGTGAACCGAAAGCATCACCCTGTACGTCTCAGGCCTGTCCCAATGGGGGTTTCTTAGTGTTGTATCCTAAGAAAAATGCTGATGTGGTATAGGAATTAATGAAGAAAGAGAGGGAGGTTGTATCTTACCTAAGATATGACCCTTTCACGTGGCCATAGAAAAAAAGTGTTGCTAGTCCAATCATATGCATGCATGAACTTCAAATCATTAATTTAGATACAACTAATAAGAAACAATGCATTGGAGTAGTTGTCTCTTAGATTTTTAAGACTCCTATGATTACGTGCTAAGAGACAATGCATTGCAGCAAGTTTGTCCAAACAAGCTCTCTAGTTGCCCTACCATCGGCATCATTTCCGAACTATTGGCGAGTTCATCTACCTGGTACGTCGCGTTACTTGTACTCAATTTCGATTCGTTCACCACTAGACTCAACTAACCCTACCTCTAGGACTTGGTCATGAGTCAAGTTTAAGCTGATTCCGCGCTGCCGCCCGAGCCGCCGCTTCTGTCCACCCGTTTGCTATTGACCGACGCCACACGAGAGTAGGCTGGAGACTGTCGACATCTTTATCTCCTTCCACATCCCGAAAGTCTCCCAGGAGCAAGGACATCACCGCATCACCATCCCGACATCGAGCAGAGCGCCGCGGCGTGCGTTGACAACAGACTGATCCGACTTCCACCGGCGAGTTGCTATTTTTGTTAGCCGTAAGTTGCAATCAGCAGCCGTGTCGGTTCGAACTGCAGATGCTAGCTGTAAAATGCGATGCATGTTTTAGAAAACAGATGGATCACATCTTCCTACACTCATGAATGCCTACAATCCTGCCAAACCGTTGTGTCCAGTCCATGAATTCATGCATGCATAGAAAATCCAAACACACTCGAACGACAGTCAGTTTTGTAGTACATGAACTTGTAAACAGATGGAGTATATGCGTAATACTGGTTATATAAATATTAGGGAGACATGAGTGGTTTAATCAAAAAAAAAAGTAGAACTCCTACCATGCATCGTGCTACAACTTTGCAATAAAATAAATATATATATCTTACATGGGCCACTTAAATTTTATTACATAGCTGCCAGATAGAACTTGTAACGTGTCAACCTATATTTCAGAAATAATTAATTCATTTCATCTAAATTCTAGATGAAAAATTATCCTAATTTAGAACGTCCATATTCTACATCTTGGCTAGTTCGTTGGACAAGTACGTCAAGTGAGTGAATCTCTAATTCTATTCCTTTCGTCTCCGAACTCTCCCAATTGCCGCCTATGTCCAGGACATGGTTTTGTCACCAATTTAAGGTGTTGTCCCCATGCCGATGCCTGAGTCGCCGCCTCTGTACGCACGTCGTCTGCCGTTGACCAACACCATGCCAGAGCAAAGCTGGAGATACTACCGATATCTTCATGTGCTGCCTGCGAGGAGCAAGGAGTGTTGGGTCTTCCCCGCCACCGAGTCCCTTGCGAGTTCCGACAACACACGACAAAGACGATTGACGAGACGATACACACGTACAACTTCATACCGACTATACATGTTAACAAGCTGACCAGCCAAATAAGCACTTTCATGGACTGCTCCTGGGTAGTTCAGGTAACAAACGCAATTGCCTCCTGATCAGTTATATAGATTCAATTTAACGAAGTGTTTTCAAGCCACGTATCTATACTAGGAATTAGCTAGACTTACACAAGATAGCTATAATTTTTAATAGGGAAACGCTTTGCCTAGGTCGTCCTACACTTCACCAATCCTAGGTCCCCTCGTGTGCCATTAGATCAGCATCCAACGGTCACAAATCAGCAAAACGTGTTTTTACATTTAACCCCTTCAGTTTTTTTGATATAGAACCCGCAGTCCACTGCAGCCCCACTTAAGCGAAGGGGTATATCGTGTTGCCCCCGGTCATCTCGATAATTACAGCAGAACTGCCATTGCAACAAATTCACTTGTGTCGCAACAAAAATTATCGCTTTGTGTACAAAAAAAAGTATTGCAATAAATTGTTTCGAAACAAAATCGAAAATATAAGTAATGTTACAAAAGAATAGTTAAACAATGTGTTTATTTCATTGCAACAAAAAAGTTCAAGCAATTCAACAAAAATCATAACCTTTTGCAACAAAAAAATTATTTGCATCAACTAAAAAGTTGGTAAGCAACAAAATAATTTGTCACCGTTCCAGTTGCAACAAAAATTATCCCCTATTTCAACAAAAAAATCAAAACGATAGCAACAATAAAATCACATGTTTAAACATGTGAAGGAGCGCATAAAAACATATCATTCCCAATTAATTCTGAACACATATACGTATTTCTTACAAAATCATCCAGAAAAACATTGCAACATATCGCTTGTGGTTTCTCAACAAAATGCGTGCAAATTTGTTACAAAATTTAAACACGTACGCAACATTCATAAAAAATGACGAAGACACATAGCGTATATAACCACGTGAAGTGTGCTGTTAAAAAAATATTTTGAGGCAAAAATTGGTCTAAAAAGTCAAATTGCAGCTAATTGGGCCTAGTCAGGCTGGCCCAAGTGGGCTGTCCACGCACAAAAGAACCCAGGAAGTAAGGGACCTACGTTTGGAAACGTTAGGTCCCCCTAGAATAAGCATTTTCCTTTCTAATATGATGTATGCATAAATCTACTCGTACACGGAACCATATGGCAAGGAGCGATCACTGTCTTTTCTATTCAGAAATTCATCCATGCTTATGTAAGGGAAAAAAATGAAATCATATATTTTGTTCCGGACGTCAAATATTTGGAAAATAAGATATCCGTAAAATACTTCAAATTTGTAGGATACTTTCATATCATAATTTATGATGTTTGCATCATGTAAAATTAATTTATTTACCAAAGTTTGAAAGGTCGTATTTTGGACATATAATTAGTTTTGTAAAGTGTCCTTGATGATTCTTTTCGTAAATAGTTGCAAAGTTGAATTATTTGTAAATACTATTTAAATTGTAAGTAAATAACTTTCGAGTGAAATAAATTCTTTTAAATAATAAGATTTCATTGAATCTATTGCATTTTGAAACATGTGATGAATATAAACCAGAGAATTATTAATATAAAGCTATCCTATTTGGAAAATATCGTTGCCATTTGTGATATTGTGTATGTATTATTTGATTGTTGAATTGTTTGTTTATTGTTATTTTCTTTGAACGTATAGAATGAATCGGAGTGCAAAGCTATACTTTGTGATGAGCTGTGTGAGCAACAACAACTTTCAAAGGCAAGTAACACACCATCAACTACCTATTATTTTCATTATGCATTACTAGAGTTTTGAGTAGTGTGCATGGTAGGAAATTTACCTAAGTACTATGCTATGCTAATATCCCAAGTAGTGTGTAGCCACCCTTTTATATCCTGCTAGAATAGAAGACAATGAACTTAGTAGAATTGCTATGCTCTTCAAATGTTTTATTAGATGTTAAGGATAAAACTACTAAGTTTAATGAATCACCTGGGTGGAAGTGGTAAGACTGGTTTATGTTGAGTGTTGCCTCAGGGCCCTTGTCTAAGGTTTATTCCACTTGAGGTTGTCACTTGCGGATGGCCACCCAGGAACAAAGAGATTAATAAGTCCCTCTAAGTTTAGTAGCTTCCCGTGCAACCTTTGGTCATATGGGGTCTGTCTTGATCAACTAAGTTGAATGAACTCACCAGTGCTTGACAAGCAGATGTAGGGGGTATAGGTTGGAATGGGTCAAGCCTGACGGTGGTGGAATTTCTTCTGAAAGATCCCGTCTCAATCTTCTCCTTTCCTTAATGCACTCAGGGTGTATAGGATGTTTGGGTTGATTTGAGTCTAAAGGTGAAAGTGCACAAACTCTACAGAGTCAACAAACTAAGATCTTAGTCGTGTCCCCGGTTATGGACAATTTGAGCAACTGGACAAGGAATGACGGAAGAATCTCATCATGTCAACTTCATAATAAAATTTTGATGGGTGAACATGGGTAGGAGTTTACCCTGATTTCTATCAGTGGTACTCCTTAATTTAGTTAAGGTTCACTGGTTTCTATCAGTGATACCTATTATAGATAAAATTGTTTTATGATAAAAGATAGGAGAAAACTGGCTTTATGCAAACTTAGCCAAAACTCCACTCAGCCAAATAAGAATATAGTATTAGTCTTGCCATTTATATCCACCATAGTGTTACTTGCCAATACATTAAATTTTATTGACTTCCTTGTGGTTGCATATTCCAAATTGCAGATGATTCTGAAGACGAGTGAGGATTTCGTTTAGGATCTCGAGACTATCGCCAACATGTTTTGCCCGTGGCACATGAAGAAGATGGGCTCAATGTTGTACTATGTTTTCCGCCGTATTTGTTTGTTTTCTGCTAGTATTCTAAGACTATGCAAGTTGTATTATTATTTTGTAAAGACTGGATAATACGATGTAATAGAATTTGATGCATTTGCATGATATTTCATCTTGTATTGTGGTGCTAGCAATTGATCCAGTGACTAGCACAATAACACAAATGTTCTTGCATTTAAATGTGGGAACGCTACAAAGGACAATAATATTCAGTTATTATTCTATCTCCAAAGTTTATGTCATCACGCTACAACCGCTATAGCAATTGAAAAGTGAGTCTTAAAAGAAAAATATTTATGCGGATGTGAAGAAATAAACAAACAAGAGTTCCTAATATTGTCTCTAAAATTAGCTTATGGTTTGTGATATGATCACGTTTTCCTAATCATGGACTTAGTTAAAGTCTAGCAAAACATAAGAGTTTATTGTTAGGGTAACAATAGTACCGAACCGACCCAAGTATATGATCTTGCTAAAAGAGACTAGAAATTGTAATGTATTTAGCAAAGTAAATAGGGAGTTCTCATTGACTCTAAGCCCTATACTATGAGAATATCTAGTGACTTCACAATCAAAAGTTATGATTTGGATCTATTCAACCTCCCACCGTAACAGGGGATCATAACGATGACGTCTGAGTATAATCTAGAGCGTGTAAAGGAACTAAGATCGTTCAAGACTAGTATATAACTCTTCTAGACGATACAAAGATACACTCTCTGAGCCCTCTAGATACCGCCAATGTCAACCAGTCTTCTGATCAGACACGGTGTGATGTATCACAAGGACATTGGAGATATGGATGAGAAAAAAGGACGATATCAGTAACGAATTTTATATGTGTTATGATCCAAGATTTTTATCAAATTAGTGCACACATTCTCACCTCGTGATATTGTTGATATCGTGAAGTTAAGGGAATAAGTGCAATGAGTAACTTATAAGGTTACCTCATTTTTCATAAACTCACAGGAGACATCATGGGCGTCCACAGCTCTGATGTTGGTTATTGTTCGGTAAGTTACCGAACATGTCTATGTGTTAGTTTTACGGTTCACACACTTAAGCCATGCCAACCTTTAATTGAAATAATAAAGTTGTTTCTATTGGTTATATGAATGTTAGAAGTCGATGCAATGTAACAGAAACAAGTCTGGTATCAATCGGAGAGGTTTCGGGGAAATTACTATAAGAGAAAAATAATACCGGTGGTAGGAAGAATTTTATATGAGCAATAACAGAGGACATGATATGTCTCAGGATGTTAGACATATGTTTCTAGCATAAGTATATAAGATCGATGATTTTATCTATTTTGGTCACATGGTTCCGGAAGAGATTTGGGCAAAAACCGAGAAGGGGGAGGGGGATGTCGGAGGGGGGCATAATTGCCCCCCATGGCCGCACCTACAGAGTGGGGGCTTCCAGAGGTGTGCCTGAGGGAACCACAATGCGTATTGACATCCAACCCTGCACCTTCCTTATTTTGGTTGAGAGAGTAGAAAAAAAATGAAAAACCAAAGCAAAAGGAAAGGGGCGAAGGAGGTGGAGTTTGACTCCCATAGGGGTCAAATCCGACTCCCACTAGGAGAAGGGTGCGGCCACCTCCTTGGTGCGGATTGGGGGAGGATCTCCTCCCCCCAAGGCAGGTTATTCCCTCCTACCACTATATAAAGGACTCCAACCCTTGAGGAAAATCACAAGTAGAACAATTGGCTCTCAAGTCTCTCTCTCTCTAGTAGAATTAGAGGGTCTAATTAGAGCTTCTAATTAGATCCCCTCTAATTGGATTAAGTCTTCATCTAATTAGGTTTTTGAGGTGTCCTCTCCCGATTATACCTAGCTCTAACGGATATATTCTCTCATGTGTTGATAATCTTTCAGAATCATATAGCTCTAATCACAGTTGATTAGAGCTATGAATTAGCAATGCTGAAATGTTATCTCTCTTTGTCGGTGCCAAGTCTTGGACGGCGGAGCGCTGACAGGTTGACACGAGCGTACGCGTGCCCACGATAAGAGGAATTCGACGTGTGATCCTTGACAAGAGAAGTTTAGCGACATCCTTGCAACTAGGACTAGTTGTGAGGATCTCCGATTGTTCTGAACTCTTCTACGAGTACATCGATTCCGCTGCCCGGTGAGTCGTGATCATAATCAATGCATGTATGTTCATGCATCGTTATCTGCATAGTGATCTTGATGGTTACATAGTGCAATGTTTTTAAATTCTACAACGTACACCAATAGTAGGATGCATCTAAAGCATGTAGTTGCAATGTCCTGGGTGTCATATCCAAGTTGAACGTGTCCCTCTGAAGCAAGATGCCTATCTTGGAGGATTTTTATTTCACCGTTGAGAAAAAGAAGTAGATTGAAGTAAAATTTGAGCTTGTTTAACAAACAAATCGAAATTTAGAGGACAAGCTGAAAAAAGATCGAAGAAGAGAACAAGAAAAAAAGATGAGCTTGGAAGAAGAGAAGATGAAGATGGATTTGCAACTCGTCGACATTGTGGATGATTACAAAAGTAAGACGGACACAACTCAGATGAACATGAAGAAACAATTGATTGAGAAGGAGATGCATGTCCACTATGTATTAGGTGGTATAGTCATTTTAGTTGTGATTATACCTGCTATGTACGAATTATTTATGTGCACTAGATAGATATTACAGGCAAAATTTAAGGTTGCAATGTGGTGCATGAATTTGAGGTGGAAGTCATGTGCACAGGACAGTTTGGGACCCTTTAGGGTATCCAGTTGAAGATGCTATTATCCTATCATAACCTTAATAGAAACAATGAGTTGGGCTGTCCCGACGTGCCTCGTCAGGTAGGGATTGATTTATTATATATAGGGGTACAAATACAAGTCGTGAACGAATACATATACTATATGTTCTAACACCCTCCATCAATCTCAACTGATAGGGCTTAGTGAAGATATCAGCAACTTGATCTTTGGATGAGATAAAACGAATCTGCAGTTGCTTCTGACTGACTCGCACACGAAAAAAGTGAAAATCAACTTCAATATGCTTGGTTCATGCATGAAAGACTGGGTTACATGACAGATACATTGCACCAATATTGTCACACCATAACACTGGAGGCTGGACTTGAGTAAGTCCGAGCTTGTGCAACCATGACTGTACCCAGACAAGCTCCGCTGTAGCATTAGCAAGAGATTTATATTCAGATTCTGTGCTGGACCTGGACACTGTGGACTGTTTGCGAGCACTCCAGGCGATTAAGTTACCTCCATAAAATATAGTATATCCCCTCGTGTATTGCCGGTCATCCATATTGCCAGCCCAGTCCGCATCAGAGAAGGCCGAGAGCAAAGTAGATTTGGAAGACCGAAATCAGGGCGTGTGATAGTGAGGTATTGGCACACCTTGTTGACAACAAAGGACAAATCAGGGCGTGTCACAGTGAGGTACTGAAGACCACCAACAATACTACGGTACCGAGTCGCCTCATCAGAAGAGAGAACATCTCCATCAGGTGCTACAGAGGCGCTCAGAAGATGACATGGGAGTAGTAATAGGGCTGCACTTCAACATACCAGCACGAGCAACAAGCTCAAGGGCATACTTGCTGTCGAAGAACCAAACTGCATGTAGAGGGTGAATAAACCTCAGTTCCCAAGAAACAATGGAGAACACCAATATCCTTAACAGAGAATTTAAATCGGAGCTCATTAATCAACTTGGGAATAGCAGAACCAGTTGAACTGAGCACAATAATATCATCAACATAGTCAGATCCGATCGCTGAAGGATGAATAAGGATGTGTTAGCAAGAGATGGCGAAAAACCCAAGGAACCAAGAACAGAACTGAGGCGAGCATGCCAGGCCCGAGGAGTCTGCTTCAGACCTTAAAGAGATTTGACAAGCTGACAGTAGTGACCAGGGTGAGCAGAATCAACAAAACACGGAGGTTGTCTCATGTAAACATGCTTATCAAGAAAACCATTAAGAAATGCATTTTGGATATCCAGCTGCCGAAGACACCACCCATGTGAGAGGGCCATAGAGAGCAACAAACAAACTATCGTCGGCTTAACCACGGGGTTGAATGTCTCATCATAATCAAGACCATAACGTTGTTTAAATCCTTTAGCAACGAGGCGCGCCTTGTATCTCTCAACGGAGCCATCAATACGAAATTTGACTTTAAAAATCCATCGTGAGTCAATTAAATTAAGACCAGGAACATGAGGTATCATTTTGTCGTGGTGTTGTCACGGCAAGTGTCCTCATGCGAGAACTAGATTGCGAGGCCATTGCTACTGAGCGAAACTTCGAAAGGGTTAAGGCGGAAACGAGAGACGCGAGTTTAACCAGGTTCGCCCCCTCGATTGAGGGTAAGACCTACTCCTGCCTTCTTACTATCAGAAAACAAGGTCTCGATTATAAAGGGCAATTCCGGCTCTCGATGTCTCGAGTTATCTTGCTATTGACTTAGAGCTTATGTTTCTACGTCCCAGGGTCTCGTCTTATATAGGGGACGAGACCTCCGGGTTACGGAGGATCCGGGTTACAGCCGTTATCGGAGTCCTAATCTAATCCGGTTCTAGGTCATCCTTTGCCGGTTCACTCCGTGACCTGGTCATCTCCGTCCGACCTTGCGCTGATCTCCAGGCCTTGGGCCTTTATGCTGATTAACAGAAACTCTGGGCCGGTCCTCTATCTTCTCCAGGTTACGGAATTGGTAACCTGGGCCTTCTTCCTTTAGAGCGACCATCATAATCCGGATCTCCCTATTATAAACCTTACCAATAGTCTTGAGCCCCATTAAGTGGGTTTTTCCTCGGTTTATATGAGGGGTAGGTGAGGCTCCCCCTGACCTATTCCCCCAACATTAGCCCCGAGGTTAATGTGAACATTTAAGTTTGGACTTACGACGTTCACGTTAAACTTCTTGGAGCGCAAGCCAGGCGAAAAATCATTTGCCTTCATGAGATAACTTTCAAAAAGATATCCAATCCGAATTTCACAGGCTGAGCTCTTTATCTCCAAGATCATATCTTTCCATTACTTGGAAAGATAACTCCCGCGTTTTCATCTCCCAGATCTTGGGAACCAGAAAAAATCTTAACTTAACCCGGATTTTTCTCCACGCAATTACTGCATTTTTTCAGAGAAAATCTCCTCTTGTGATCCAATCTCGTTGTATATTTCCTGTAAAAAATTTAATCTTGAGGGGCCCTTGCGCAAAAATCACCACTTAACCCTAGGGTTTAGGTCCCGCCTATAAATAGTCAAGGGTATGGCCCCCAGGTCTCATTCGCATCATGCGCCCCCCGCTTCATCTTCTTCCTCCAGACCAAGCTCGAGAGCTCCACCTCTTCTTCTGCACCGCCGTGGCCGGAGCATCGCCGGCATTCATCTCAAGATGGTGAAGGAGAAAAGCTTGTTGTCCAAGACCGGCGGAGCTGGAAAGAAGAAAAAACCGGAGGTGCTTCCGATTCTGGAGCTGCCGGGTCTGGGATAGGAAATATGCAAGTCAATTGGTCCAAGTCGGAGATAACCCAAGACCAGCTTACGGAGATGGAAGAATCCGGGTTACCGCCCAAGAACCTATCTTGGCGTGCCCCTGGGAACGAGATCCAGCCCGAACCTGGGCCGGGTGAGGTAATAGTTTTTGAAGCCCACATTCTCCATGGGTTTCGTCCACCCAGATCTCTCTTTTTTCGCCGGCTCCTAAGTTATTATGGCCTCCACCTTCAAGACCTTCCACCAAATTCTATCCTTAACGTTAGCAATTTCGTAGTCCTCTGTGAGGACTACCTCCAAGTAGATCCCAACTTATACCTCTTTCTCGAATAATTTTATTGCAACAAACACCCAGAAGTAGCTGGGGGTGAGCTTATTCACTGTGGGGGCGTTTCTTTTCAGAGGCGGAAAGATATCGCCTATCCGGGCATTCCTCTGGCTAGTCACCCTAAACTGTGGCAAAAATCTTGCTTCTACATAAAAAATACTTCTCCTGAAGATGAACCGGCTCTTCCGGGTTATTGTCCTGAACGTTTAGTCTACACCAGTACCATGAAATCCTACGCCAAATCCTCTGATTGAGTTAAGATCCGGCCTCTCCTGAAGCGTGTAACTTCTTTGATAGTCCACGAGCTTACTGGTTTAGACTTAACCAAAACCTGGGTAGAATGACGCAACCAACCCCTCATTATCAGTAACCGGCTGTTCCATGAATATGTCGGTTTATCAGATTCTATGTGATATTCTCAGTCTCCAGTGTCTAAGTCAGATATGGTAACCTCCTTAAAGCTCCTGGTTGGAGTAAAGCAAGATAAATTCTTTGATGTTGGCCTGGAACCCTATAGCTCTTCCAAACCGGCTCCTCCTGTAAGTTTCTTTTTATTATAAGTAATTTTCTCCTTTCGGAACTGCGCATAATCTAACCTTGATTTTGTCCGGTTTATAGCTCACAGACCCCTTCTAGGTTACCACCAAAGACCCAGCCTCTCCTCCCGAGGACGATGAATCGGAGGAGCCAAGTGACGAAGAGGAAGAGGTTTCTGAATTTGACTCCCTCGGTCACTTGCACAATCAATTAGCTGACGCTGGTTACTCGCGGGATGAACCGGCAGAGCAGGAGGACGCCGATTTAGGCCAAGGTCAGGCCAACGATGAAGCACAAGATCTGGATTCTCCAGTTCGCAATGCTCCAGAGCTACCCTTCTACTCCCATCACAGGTTCCAACGTGGTGGTTGAGAAAGATTCCCCCGCAGGCCACAAGAGGACCCGACAAGCAGTTGCAAATGTGCCTATCTCTAGATTGTCCAAAAATCCCTTGAAACCAACCTCACATATAGAGAAAACGCATGATGATGAGGAGGGCAACAAAAGAAGGAGGACCCGGAGCTTCGGCTCAAGTGAGTTAGAAACAGTTTTGCGTGAGAAAACTCCTCTTCGACGGGTCTCCAAAGTTTGGGTTTCACCCACTGCCTCACATCCCTTGGCAGGATAAATAAGGCCTTAGCTGAGTTCTCCTTTTCATTCAGATTCTATGAACTCAGACTCATCTCATTTTAGCGGGGCTAGTGAGTTCTCTATTAACTCTGGTTAAGCTAGTTTTTCAATCTCTTGTTTTATTACTGCTAATATCTTAATCATGCAATCTAACTTATGGTTCTCTTTTTGCTGCAGAGCTCAAGCTGTACTGAAAGCAAACCCCGTCTCATCTGCTGCTCCCTCGATAAACCTTGAAGAGAGAGTCCTTGGAGAAGAAAATGATGAACCGGCTGCTCCATCGCCGGGTCATATGGATGTTATGGTTGAAGAACATGAAGAAGAGGTGAACCCAGTTGATAATACCCCGGGCAATGATCCTCTGGTTGAAGAGGTGGCTCTTCAAGACCCGGATGTGGTCATAACCGGTCTCAGGCTACCCAGGTTACTGGGCCTTCCACAGTGCTCACCAAAATTACTGATGAACTGAAAGTGAAGCCGGAATAAAAGAGAGCTATTCCTAGCCGGAATATTGAAGGCCAGGACTTTGATACGCTAGCTCAAGAACTCTCTGAGAACCGGCGGTGCACTGATGGTATTATAGAATTTCTGAAGCAGAAATATGAGGTAACCTTGATATGTATAACCTGTAGCCCTCAATCTTCTAGTTTATATTTGTAATATATACTTGGAGATTGATCACTGAATGTTGTAAACTGAATAGTTGTATCCCCCAAGTGCCGATTTATAATTTCATTGCAAACCGGGACTTATTCTGCTTTTGTTTTAACCACTAGAACTTAGATTGAAATAGTGTAGCCCCCAAGTGCCGGGTTGTGAGCCTGCAGCAAGCCGGGACTTAGTCATAACTTATAACCCAATGATTGAACCTGAAAAATGTTGCCCCCAAGTGCCGAGTTTACCAGCCTGCAGCTACTCGGGACTTTTAACCTTTTTCTTGAATATGCTATAAGTTCGCCATTTTCCGAGTTATGTTATTATAAGCCGGATTTTCCTCAAGTTGTGACTATAATCTGTTGATAACTTTATTCTGTTGCAACCAATGAATATGCAGAGTCTTGAATCTTCCTCGCAAAAGGAGATTTCAAATCTGAAGAGCCTGCTAGCACAAGAGGCTAAGAAGACTGAGGAGGCCAGGACCGGGCAGAAGGAGTTAGAAGATCAAATCACAAAGGCAACCAAAACTTGGTCGGTTCTCCAGCAGGATTTTGAGAACCGGGAAAAGTCTCTTATAACCAGAGCAGAAACTTCTGAGAAGGACTTGGAGGAAACCCGGACCCGTTTTACCAACGTCAAAGACCTTCTAAGAGATATCACCTGCAGTGTGTTTGGTAAGTTTGTCCGGTTCATTATCCCTTTTGTCAATGCATTTCTTTTCCAGTTCAGTATTTACCTTGCCTTGTTAACAATAGCTTGGTTCTGATCAAAAATATTCTTGTAACCTGTAGGCAGAATGCATGGCAATAACCTCCAACTTCCGGACCTGAAACTGAAGGCTTTGTTCACCTTGTTCCGGCAGCTATACGTTGGAGGAGGATAATGCATTAAAGTTTTCCGGAACTGGGACACTCCTCCTAAAAGACTTAGTGAGATGCTTGTGGAGCTAACTCAGGTCCCTCAGTGGATAGAAGAGCATAAACTATCATCCTGCCGCCGCGGAGCCATCAAGGTTATGTCCCTGGCGAAAGCCTATCATCCGGAATTGAATCCGGATCTTGTTGTGAAGGGCTTCCCAGAATATAAAGCGGATATGTCCAAGTATGACAGAAAAGACTTTGCCAGGATCGAGAAGGAGTGTCGGTTTCAGGCTTGCACTATTGCTGAAAAGGTTAAGCTGAAGGATATGTGTCCGGGTTATAACTCGTCGGGTGAGCGTAAGATGTCGTTTACTCCTAAAGTTGTGGCTGATGTCCGCCAAGCCCCACAGAAGAGCCGGCTCTCTATAGCCTCTTCATATGGTGCGCCTCAATCTGTTACTCCTTCCGTTTCTGCTCCTGTTTGCCCTTTATATGAACCGGAGAACATTACTGATGCTCTGGCTCAGCTGGAGTGGAAGTACGTTCATGCCGATGAGGTTGAAGGAGCAGAGGCCATCCAAGTGACAGACGAGCCGGAGACTCAATACCTAGAGCCTCAAGACTCGGCGACTCAATATGTGACCCAGCAGAAAGGAAAATCTGCTGTGGAGTAATCATTTGATTTATGCAAAAACAATAATTTGACCCTGATGGGCCTGTAATAGGCTAGATGAACTGCTTTATTTCTAGTCCTATTTTTGAAAGTGCGCATGTGCACTTATGCTACAATCTGGTGTGTAATAACTCGGTTTCCATTCGAGGTTATGCAAAGTGTTTCCGGTTTTACTTCATTTTTGCAACATCTTCTATTTGTGTGTGAAAGTTTTCTTGACTTGGTTTTTCTTTGCTTTCTAGCTCAGTCGGTTTTTCGCATGACTTATTCTAGTGTGTACAACTCTGGTGAGTTTAGGGTCATAGTAACCCGGTTTTGCCGGGTTATGAAATGATTGACTCAACTAGGTTTAAACATCCAGGTCATAAAATTGTGTGTAACCACTGACTGACAGGCAAGTATAACCAATATATTTTGACTTATGCCAGATTCTTGAGATATAGACTATGCTCTAGCATCAGCCCCCAAGTAATCATATAGAAAAAACGTTTTGACTTTCTGGCATAATGATATGAAACAAATCCCAATAACTTAGATGTTGTTAACTCTGCTTCTCATTGCCAAAATAACATAGTGATTACAATGATCCTATGTATAATACAGCCTCAGCTGGGCTATGTTCCATGGTCTTCCAGTTTATTCCTCAGATGTTCGTGATTTATCGGCATCACGCATATCAATGAGGTAATATGATCCATTATGTAGTTTTTTACTTACCACAAATGGTCCTTCCCATGGAGGACTTAGCTTGTGCATCCCGTCCTTTTTCTGAATTAGGCATAAAACCAAGTCCCCTTCCTGGAAACTTTGAGTCTTAACCCAGCGGCTATGATAGCGACGCAGGTTCTGCTGATATATAGTTGACCTAGATGCCGTGAGGTCACGCGCTTGCTCTAAAACATCTAGCGAGTCTTGACGAGCTATCTCATTCTAGGTTTCCATATAAGCAGTCACTCGTGGTGAATCGTGACAAATATCACTTGGCAAAACTGCCTCTGCTCCATAAACCAGAAAGAAAGGTGTATAACATGTTGACCTATTTGGGGTAGTTCTTATACTCCATAAACAGCAGGCAACTCTTCAACCCAACATCCAACAGTTTTCTCCAATGGAACCTGAACCCTAGGTTTGATACCTTTAAGTAATTCCTGGTTAGCCCGCTCTGCTTGTCCATAAGACCGCGGATGTGCCACTGAAGCAAGATCTAGCCATATATGGTTCTGTTCACAAAACTTCTGCATTGCTCCTTCTGACAAATTTGTCCCATTATCTGTTATAATGCTATGTGGGTTGCCAAATCTGAAAATCAGCTTTTTTTCAGAACTTGACTGCTGTAACCGCGTCGCATTTACTGATTGGTTCTGCTTCTACCCACTTTGTAAACTTATCAACTGCCACCAATAGATGAGTCTTTTTATTAGCTGACCTTTTGAAAAGTCCTACCATGTCAAGTCCCCAAACTGCAAAAGGCCAGGTTATGGGAATCATGCATAAATCCTGAGCTGGCACGTGATCCTTCCTTTCATATCTTTGACATCCTTCACACGTTCTTACTATATGTTCTGCATCAGCATTCACGGTTAACCATAAAAATCCATGTCTGAAAGCTTTATTGACCAAAGATCTAGAACTTACATGGTGGCCGCAATCTCCTGAATGGATTTCTCTTAAAATTTGATATCCTTCTTCTAGAGAGACACATATTTGAAAAATTGCAGCCGCGCTTCGCTTGTGTAACTCACCATTTATAATTGTATATGACTTGGACCTTCTTGTAACTTGGTGGGCGATAACCTCGTTCTGCGGGAGCTCGCCTCTCATAAGGTATGCCAAGTATGGTTCAGTCCACTCTGGGATTATATGCAGGGAACTACTAATTCTGATTCTGGATCTGGATTTGCTAGGTCTTCTTCTGTTGGGATTTTAACTGACGGGCTATCAATTTCATCAAAAAAAAACATTTGGTGGAACTTGTTTTTTCTGGGAACCTAGACGAGCCAGTGCGTCAGCTGCTCCATTGAGACGTCGATCGATATGATCAACCTGGCATCCTTGAAAATGTCCAGCCAGTTGGGTAACCGCCCGTCTATATGCTTCCATAACTGGGTCTTTATAGTCCCAGGTTCCTGTAACTTGTTGAGAGACAAGATCGGAATCACCCAGACATTGAATCCGGGTTATGCTCATTTCTTTCGCAATCCGAAGCCCATGGAGCAAAGCTTCATACTCTGCTGCATTATTAGTGCATTTGAATGAAATTTGCAAGACATAGCGAAACTTATCTCCTCTTGGGGATGTTAACACCACACCAGCTCCTGAACCTTCCAGTTGTCGAGACTCATCGAAATGCATAGTTCAGTATTTAGTATGTGGTTTATCCGGTGGAACCTGTAACTATGTCCAGTAATTTATGAACTCGATCAAGGCTTGGGACTTTATTGCATTCCTTGGCTCATATTTGATATGATACGACCCCATCTCAATAGCCCACTTGGCAACTCTCCCTGTTGCTTCTCTGTTTTGAATAATATCGGACAAAGGTGCTGAACTAACCACGGTAATAGGATGTTCTTGAAATAATGTTTCAGCTTACGACTAGCCATGAATACTCGAAAAACCAGCTTCTGCCAATGTGGGTAACGCTGTTTAGAGTCTGTCAGGACCTCGCTCACATAACAAACCGGCCGTTGAACAAAGCCTTCTTTACCTTCCAGCTTACGCTCCACAACTACCACCGCACTCACCGCCCTGTTATTTGTCGCTATGTATAGTAACATGGGCTCTTTCTTCTCAGGCGCATCCAATATAGGTGCGTTGGAAAGTTGTTTTTTTAGGGCCTCCAATGTCTCATCGGCCTCTTGATTCCACATAAAGGTGTCAGTTTTCTTCAACAGCCGGTATAAGGGTATATCCTTTTCGCCTAGTTTGCTTATAAACCGGCTCAGGGAAGCAATGCAACCTGTCAGCTTCTGATCGTCCTTCAGGCAAACCGGCTTTTTCAGGTTATGTATGACCTGATTTTTTTTCCGGGTTTGCTTCAATGCCTCTATCTGAAATAATGAAACCCAATAACTTCCCAGCTGGTACTCCAAAAACACATTTTGTTGTATTAAGCTTCATCTGGTACTTGCGCAAACTGGCGAACGTCTCTTCCAGGTCTGAGATCAAAGTGTCACCTTTTTGGGATTTGACTACTATGTCATCCACATAAGCGTGCACGTTTCGCCCAATCTGACTTTCCAAGCAATTCTGGATACACCTTTGATAAGTTGCCCCTGCATTTTTCAAACTGAAGGGCATTGACGTATAACAAAATGCTCCAAAGGGAGTAATGAATGATGTTTTTTCTTGATCATCTTCCTTCATTTTGATTTGATGATAACCTGAGTAGGCATCCAGGAAACATAGCAATTCGCAACCAGCCGTAGAGTCTATAACCTGATCGATACGGGGTAACGCGAATGGGTCTTTAGGACATGCTTTGTTCAAATCTGTGTAGTCTATGCATATTCTCCAGGTTCCGTTTTTTTTTGAGAATTGAGAACTGGATTGGCTAACCACTTTGGATGGAATACTTCTACTATGAACCCTGCTGCAAGTAACCTGGCAATCTCTTCTCCAATTGCTTTCCTTCTCTCATCATTGAAACGACGGAGGAACTGACGAATAGGTTTCAAATTAGGATCCACATTTAAACTGTGCTCAGCAAGTTCCCTTGGGACACCTGGCATGTCATAAGGTTTCCATGCAAAGATATCCCAATTCTCACGGAGGAACTTGATGAGCGCGCTTTCCTATTTTTTTGTCATGTGATCCCCCACGCTGAACTGCTTAGATGAGTCACCGGGGTAAAGTCCACCAACTTGGTGTCTTGAGCAGACTTAAATTTTAACTTAGACTCAGCTGATGGCTTTTTGAGCGAGGTCATGTCTTCTGGATCAACTTGCAGTTTACACAATTTCAACCCCTCTTCTGCACAAGCAGTCTCTACGTATGTTGCATCACCTTCCTCACACTCCAAAGCTATGTCTCTGTTACCATTGACAGTAATATTTCCATTGGGACCTGGCATCTTCAGCTTGAGGTAAACATATCAGGGTCTGGCCATAAATTTGGCATAAGCTGTCCGTCCGAACAGAGCATGGTATGGACTTTTGAACTTGAACACTTCAAATGCTAGCATCTCTGTCCTGTAATTTTCAAATACTTCAAAAGCAACTTCAAGGAATATTTTTTCGATAGGTTGTGCAGACTTACTAGGTAAAATCCCATGAAACACAGCTGATGATGGCTGAAGCTGTTTCTCTTGCGGGTTCATCATTTTTAACGTGTCGTAGTAAAGTATGTTTATACTGCTTCCTCCATCCATCAATACTTTGTCTAACTTATATCCTCCAATTTGTGGAGCCACAACTAGAGCCACTCCTCCTGGATTATCAACTCGTGGAGGACGATCAGCCCGACTCCAGGTTATGGGTTGTTCTGACCAGTTAAGCCATCTAGGAACAGCAGGAGCCACTGTATTGACATCGCGTTTATGCACCTTGCGTTCTCTCCTGCATGAACTGGTTGTGAATACATGATATTGGCCTGAGCTTAACTACTTCGGATTTGTTTGAAAACCAGAGTTCCCTGGTTACCCTGGCCGTGATGACCCGGATTATGATTTCGGGGTCCAGAGCTGCCAGCTCCCGGATGTCCACCTCTTATGTTTCCTAGGTTGCCTCCTCCACTGTTTCCTAGTCCATTATTGTTACTTCCACTAGGTCTAAAACCCTGCATGATGAAACAGTTTTCCCAAGAATGATTTGCTAACTTTCCGTTTTTGCTGTGTCGAGGACATGGGCCCTTCAGAGCCTGTTGAGCCTGTGCAAAGCTGTTTGGTCGAAAATCTTGATTTCCTCTGAAATTTTTGCCTTGACGTTGGTTTCTGTAACTTGTATTCGTGTTTGCCACCAAATCAAAGGTCCCATCCCCGTTTTTATGGTTGTTATTATTCTGGTTCTGAGGGTTGCCGTTGCTCTGATTCGGGTTCTGGCTGCCCTTGGTCGTAGTTTTCTTTCCCTTCGCGGACTTCTCATCATCCGAATCTGTGTCCTTTGTTTTGTCAGATTCCGCATACTTGGTCATGGCATCCATCAACTCGCTCATATCACTTACGTATCGCTTAATGAGTCCTAGCTTATGCTTCAGAGAGTCAAACCTGCAATTTCTTTCCAATGCTATGACTGCTTGTTGAGTGGTGAGTCCGACAGATGAATGTATAATTTTCGCAACGCGTCGAGACCAATGTTGGGCAGACTCCCCTTCCTTCTGAACACAGTTTTCCAGGTCTGTAATAGTCGTCGGTCGCTTACATCTTCCCTGAATTTTTTTGATGAACTGGTCCTTCAGCTCCTGCCAGCTATTAACTGAATTTGCGGGCAAGTTCTTTAGCCAGGACTTCGCAGGTCCTTCTAACATCACACTTAAGTACCATGCGCATACTGCGTCGCTTACTTCCAATATTTCTATTGCCATCTCGTAACCTTCTATCCAATCTGTGGGCTCCATGTCTGGCGTATAGTTTACAACTCTACGAGGTCCTTTAAAATCAGCCGGTATTCTCTCGTTCCTGATTGCCGGACCAAGACACTGGATGCCAATCCTCCGAGACCCAGTTGGGGGATAGTTAGAGACTATGTTCTGAACTCGTGGTTGAACATGACCCGGATTCCTATTTTCTGGTTCCGCAACTCTATATCCTGCATTTATAACTCCAGGTGCGTAAGACACGGTCTGCCTGGGTGGGTTTGGGTGCTGCCGGTTTGCATTGCTAGAGCCGGCCGGCACTGATGAATTTCCATGGTGACTTCTCGGCAAGGAATTCCTGCTACTGTATGGAGTTGAGTGTATCATGTCCTGATTACTATAATTCATCTTCTGAACCACCTTTGTTTGTAACATCTCAATTGCCCTCCGAGCTTCAATTCCAATAGGATCATTGGGGTTGACTGGGATCCATTCCATACTGTTTGTTGCTGCTCAAATGTTATCCATCGGATTGTTGAAATGACCTGGTGGCGTATGAAACCTTTCTTGTAGAGGTTGTTCTGGGACCGGGACAGGATTCGGGCTAACATGCAGATGGATAGGTGGTTGAAAACGTGTCGGATGAACTGGAACTGGAGCAACTGGCGAGGTTCATGGCGTGAACCGGCTGGGCGGAGTTAGGTGCCCGAGGAGTCCCGATCGGAGACGCGAACAAGTTCTGTAGGTTGGTAGGTCCCATTCCTGCGCCGAATTCGTTGTTCAACCGGGTATGATAACGCCTGTTTTGTATTGAAGCTAACTCCCTCTGTCTGAAGTTTAGATGAATCCCTTCTCTCTCCAGACGCGTTGCTTCCTCCAAGACTTCTGACCGAGCTTTGTTTATACATGTTACCTCTTTCTCGATCTCCCGACGGGCGCGAGTTATTTCCTGTCGAAGCCTTTCAATCTCTGCGTTACGCTGCACCATGTTCTCTGGGGTAATCGGAGTAGCCAAGACTTCATTTAGTGAATCCATTGCAGCCATCAGCTCGACCCTTGGGTGATATGACGGGGCGTTGTTAAGTCAATCACTATCTCGGCCGGCCCAGAGTTAGTCGGGTCGGGTCCTGTTGGGTGCGGTTCTGTTGGTCCGACTGGGGCTACCGTTGGGCCCGTTGATGCTGTTCCTGCACCTCCCGGTCCTCCTGGAACTGGATTCGAAGTTGAAACAGTGTCTGCAATTAGATTGCCACTAGCGTCATACCCGGGCTCCGTAGGTCGTGTTGGTGCAGCCATGTAAACAGTTGCGTGATGAGTTGTTTCCCTTAGACTCTACAGATCTGGCTCAAGGTCTCCTCCTAACCCGTCTTCAAAGAGCTGGTGGATGGATCTCGTTTCCGACTGAAGAGTCACCATCAGAGTATATCATCGTAGCCTCCTCCGAGACTGAGTCTAACTGCTGGTCTGGGTCTGTTGCTCCTACGAAGCCAACAAAGACGTGGATACCATCGAAGGGGACTCGAAATCCTGACTCCACCGATGCGAACTATGGACCCTATGTGTCATGGTTGTAGTAGTTTCCACGCCAGCTCCTCCTGAGCCAGCCTATCGCGAGCTTCTCGATCCCTAGTAAGGCTCCTTCCGAAAAGACGACGCTTCCGCGAGCAGGCCCCACGGTGGGCGCCAACTGTCGTGGTGTTGTCACGGCAAGTGTCCTCATGTGAGAACTAGATTGCGAGGCCATTTCTACTGAGCGAAACTTCGAAAGGGAATTAAGGCGGAAACAAGAGACACGAGTTTACCTGTAACATCCCAAGTATGAAAAATAGCCATTAGAATGTTTGCTCTCTGTTATTTTATGTTTTGCATCATGACATCATGTTCATTGCATTTGTTTTGCTTGTTTTCCATTTGTTTTCCTCTGTTTTGCTTTGTTTTCCAACTGTTTTCCTTTGTTTTCTATTTGAATTTCAACTCAAATTTCAAACCTTTTGTTTCATACTTGTGCTGTTACAATTTCCAAAATGATATTTCAAATCAAAACAATCAATTGTTTCCATAAAAGTTGTGATTCCAAAACTGTTATTTTGTTTCTATCAAAAATTCATTTAATACCAAACCCTTTTCAAATTCAATTAATTTCCAAAACAGCAACCCCTTTTGAAAATGATGGAAATGACAAAACACTTCCATCATGTGTTTCCACTAAACTATAAATTTCAAACCATCAAATTGTTTAAGTCCATTAATTCATTTAATAGCAAATTCACTTAATTCAAATGATTTTCAAATTCAATTGCAATTACAAACAACACCCAATTTGAAATCATGAAAATTACCAAAACAATTATAATCATTTGATTCCATTTAAACCTTAAGGTTCAACCTATTTAAATTCTTGTTTTCAATAAGTCACTTAACCCAAAATTCATTCAAATTTGAACCAATTTACAAACAGCAAATTTTTGAACTTTTTGGAAATCAAAAATTGGGCAAGTGGTTGCTGTTATCCTAAATAGCTATAACAAATTTTCCCTACAATTTTCTACCCCAAAACTATCTCCTTTTTCTTCCTATTACAAATCTGCAAAAAAAAAAAAGAAGAAGAAGAAGGGAGAGAGGGGCAGCAGGCCCAGCCCATCTCCCCTTGGCCCATACCCCTTAGAGCCCCACCTTTCTTCTACCTCGGTACGGATCGCATCCGTTGTGTCCACGTATGCAGAGCAGAACAGCAACGGTGCAGGCACCTCCCCCTCCCCCTATATCTAGCCCTAGGGTTTCCTCCCCTAGCTCCATTCTACCTCTTGCCTCCGCCGCCGTTTTCCCCCCCTCTCGTTTCCCTCCTTCCTCTCGAGTTCTTCTTCTGAACCTTTCTCTGAACCTTGGTAGCTTCCATGGCCTGTTTTTGTGGGGGGCGTGGTGGTCGCAGGGGGCTGTCCCGGGAGCTTCCCACGGCGGGAATGGGTTCGCCTCCCCACCAGCTTCCTTCTCGGCCACTCGGCGGTGGCCGGGAGCCATGGAGACGCCGCCGCCATCCTCGATTCCCGCCGGCCGCTGCACCTGCTCCGCCCCGTCCTGCCTCTCCTCTGTCCCTCGGTGAGCTTCCTCTCCCATCTTCTCTCCTCCCTCTCCCTTCCCCTCTCGGTCACCACCCGCACGTCGCAGCACCCCCAAGACCCCGCGTCCTTGCCCTCCTCTCCGGCGAGCACGCAACGGCAGCGATCGGCCACCATCTCTGTCCGTCCGCTGCAGTTAGTTCAGTTCAGAAACAGCACCGCAACCTGAACCTCATATCGAAACGCACCCTTTCCTGTCAACAAGCAATCGCACCACCCCACTGGTTAGCACCCCAAGCACACAGCGGGAGGTCCTGGGTTCGAGTCCCCCCTCCCGCAATAAAACCCATATTTTATTCCCATTTGTTTTGGTACAGAGAAGTCACAAAAATCACAGCCAGGTCCTTGCTACTATTTTTCTAGCCCCTGTAATATTTTTCCTAAGTCCCTAGTTAATAAAAAATGGCAGATTGCACCCTAAACTTGTAAAATGCATAACTAATTCATTTTAACTCCAATTTCAACTTTTTAAATATGTATCTTGTACCAAATTGAATGCTCTATCCAAATATAAAATGTGTTTACTGTTTTGAGTATTTTAAATTGGTGAAACATTTGAATTCTTATTTAAATCACTTAATTTTGCAAAAATCATAACTTGGGCATAAGAATTCCAAATTCCACAAACTAACTATGTTTTCCAATCAACTTTTCATGTACTTTCCAAATATCAACTTTGTTTTCTGTTTTGAATAATTTAAATTGCTGAAAACAATTGTTTTTTAATTAATGCATTTAAAATTGCCAAAATAATAACTTGCTCATTTTAAATCCAAGTTCAACAAATGAAATATGTTTTCCATGCAAAATTAAACCACCTTTTCAAATATAAAATTTGTTTCATATTTTGAATAATTAAAATTGGTTAAATGATTTAAACCTTGTTTAAATCATTTAAAATTGTTAAATTCATAACTTGGTCAAACTAATTTCTTTTGGGACATATAAAATATGTTTTCAAACCATAAAAGTATAATATTTTCAAATATGAATTTGGTTTAATGTTTTGAACAAATAAGAATTAAATTAAATTCAAACTTGAATTAAATTCATTTGAATCTTGTTTAAACTTGTTTAATTCATAAGTAAATTATTCTAAATCCTTTTTCAACAAGTGAAACATGTAATCCACCCAAAATTGTGTGCTCTTTTCAAATATGAACTTTGTTATCTATTTTGAACAATTAAAATTGGTGAAAACAACAAATGCTTGTGTGACACCTTTAAGGAACCAAAATTCCATAACTTAATAACTAAAATTCCAAACTTGGTAAACCTTATTTCAAATTGTTTCTATTGTTGTTATCTTTCTGTTTTCCTCATCCATGCATCATGCTAATTCACTTACACATGATGATTAGTTGTAAAACAATTAATTCAACCATAATTCATGGGCTTTCCATATGCAATCCAAATTGCATATGGGTCCATTTAAACATGTTATCCTGTCAACTAGTTTATTTTTGATGCATCAATTAAATTGTCATGCATCATCCCATGATTGTGCACTATGCCATGTTATTGATTGTTTATCTCTCTGCGTTGTTTGTTTGCTTCTTCTCGGATAAACGACGACGTTGAGACCGACGATACTTACGACACCCCTTCTAAGGAGTTAGCTCAGTACCAGGCTACTGAGTTTGCAGGCAAGTATTCACTCACATGAACCACTGTGTTCCTTTCCACATTGGTTACCGATACTTTCCGTTGTCTATTCTGCTAGCCCTATGAATAGTTGCTTCTGTTACGAACCTATCACATGTTACCCTTTAACCCTGATATTGCCTCACCTCCACACCTACAACCCCTTTGCTTGTTGCCCGTGTCTTACTAGCATGCTTAGGGTTGTTTTGCTCGAGTATGTTACCCGTTACCTTCTGTTACTATTTCTATTATGTTCTGGGGCTCGAGGTTAAACAATGAATCATGCTAATGTTATTGTTAAATAATAATTTGATGATAAGGCACTGGCAGGAGGCCCTGCGTGGTTTTGATGCCTGCTAGTGTCGACCCTAATAGGAAAAGGGTCTTGTCTACTGATCCATGATGAGCGCACTAACCGCATGTGGGAAGCGTGTATGGGCGCCCCCCTCAATTTGATTCGATTCGCATCTCGTCCAAATCGCCTCATTTAGTTCGGGTGTTCCATTTGCCGCCTGCATGTTTTTGCGAGCCCAGTCCAGGGTGGAACTTTTGTAGTCGGCATTTAGGGAGACACGTTCTTAGAGTGCTATGAGGGTCCCCTTTTCTTCGTGGGGCTTGATTAGCCGTGCGCTCACTGCACGGGGTTCTTTGGGCTTGATGCGAAGAAGAGTTGAGTTGTGTTGAGTGCCTCGCTTGGTGGAAGTGTATTTCCTATCTGGCGGGGTATTCTTACGTGTACGGCCAAATTGGTGCACCCCTGCAGGGTAAATCTTCTCGAGAAGCCGTGTTTTCCGCGGTTATGGATGACTTGGTGAAAATACTGGCTAACAAGTACTCAGGACAACTTAAACCTAATGATTAACAATCTGACTAGTAATAGGCTTAATGACACACAATCTGAACCCTCACTAATCCAACTGTGTGAGTTATCCTCGGATTGCTTCTTTGGATAAGGGGCGAGATCCAGGATGGGTTTGTTTGAGGTTAGTTGATAGGTTGGTTACGATACGCTATCTTATCTTCTTTCTGTTAGCCGGAAGTGGTAGTAACTCTGTAGTTGGTTAGAGCAGCCAGTTGCAGCATCTTTTATATCCCCTTCCTTCCGTTGAACCCAAAGCATCTGTGCTGGGTGTTGACGGGTTACACTTTGGTGAATTGTGAGTCTTGCTTGCCAGTACGTTTATGTACTGACCCCTTTGGGGATGTGGTTTCCACAGACTACGTTTCCGAGGATCCCCATGGTGGCTACTACGTGGAGTATGACGAGACTGCTGACGAGTAGATAGCGGACCCGGGCAGGATCCGAGACTTCGTGGATGGGCTCCGTCTTTTCGTTTCCGGCCTCTTAGGCCTATTTGGATCTTGTCTGTACTCAGACATGTTGAATTCTTCCGCTGTGTTGTAATGATGTTATGTTGGGACATGTGTCCTCTGGATGATTGTATTTGCTATCTCTGCTCTAGTGAGAGCCATTTGCAACTTATTTCCATCTTTTGTGTCGTAGAGATCTGTTGTGATATCACTTGTTCCAATGCCGTTGACGTACCATGTGTGTATGTTTTCAAGTACGTCAATGGAAGTATCTGGATTTCTACGGGATGGTTTGCGTAGACGATGAACAGTAGGGGTTGGCTGTCACACATACGTGTGTTGGCCTACTCGTAAGAGATGCGGGTGCAGGTAAGCCCCGTAATCCAATCAACTACTGTTCAACGGAACTGCGAGTATCCCCTAGAAGTCCGGGTGCGACATTACCCAGGTTCGGCCCCTCGATTGAGGGTAAGACCTACTCCTGCCTTCATACTATCAGGAAACAAGGTCTCGATTACAAAGGGCAATTCTGACTCTCGATGTCTCGAGTTACCTTGCTATTGACTTAGAGCTTATCTTTCTTCGTCCCAGGGTCTCGCCTTATACACGAGACGAGACCTCCGGGTTACAGAGGATCCGGTTACACCCGTTATCGGAGTCCTGATCTAATCCGGTTCTAGGTCATCCTTTGCCGGTTCACTCTGTGACCTGGTCATCTCCGTCCGTCCTTGGGCTGATCTCCAGGCCTTGGGCCTTTATGCTGCTTAACACAAACTCTGGGCTGGTCCTCTATCTTCTCCGCGTTACGGAATTGGTAACCCGGGCCTTCTTCCTTTAGAGCGACCATCATAATCCCGATCTTCCTATTATAAACCGGGCCAACAGTCTTGAGCCCCATTAAGTGGGTTGCGGTTTATATGAGGGGTAGGTGAGGCTCCCCCTCGCTTATTCCCCCAACAAGTTTCCATGTGCCATTGGACTGAAGTGCAGAGAACTCAGCCTCCATAGCAGCACGCCAGTGAAGAATACGAAGAGCCTCGTGATAGTCTCGCGGTTCAGCTATGCTTTTAGATGTTGTATATGGTGCAAAAATACTGCTCCAGGCAACTGTGCCATATCGGAATCCTGGGTTGTCTGACGCCCCGTGATAGTCGTGTGACCGGTCGAGAGGGAACAAAGGGAACACGGACAGGTGGCGCTGGCGGAGACGACACATGCGGCACATACTTAGGTGAAGCACTCGATGGCGACGCTGGAGTTGTCGACAAATCGGGCGTGGAACCTGCAGGAGATGGTGACCGAGGCGAGGACGTCGCATCCTCCCAGGCAGGTTGGTCTGTCATGTCGCATGCAACACTAGGCGACGAAGGCTCACGCCGCGACGAAAGATTGGCAGACGAGCAAAACAGCATGTCAGGGGTGGCAGCAGGGACACACACGACCACGGTGTCAGGAGATGGAACACGCAGAGGCACTGGCACCGAGGTAGGGCCATGCTGAGAACCAGTATGCTCTTCCGAATCAGATTCTGGAAGTTCTAGGAGAGCGCCACGTCCCGTACCTACACCATGATTAGCAAGCAAAGATGGTGCATATGAAGTATCCATGAAGTGGCCAGCTGAGAGCAACGAGGACTCCGTAAGTGGTGGTAAACTGTGAGTATTGGGCATGTTTGTAAAGGGAAACACATGCTCATCGAAAACAACATCCCTAGAGATATAGACTTGATTGGAAGGGGCATGAAGGCATTTATATCCTGTATGTAAGACACTATACCCAATAAAAACACACTTCTTAGATCTAAACTCAAGTTTGTGATTGTTATAAGACCGGAGATGAGGCCAACAAGCACATCCAAAAACCTTAAAAAAGGTATAATCCGGAGATTCATGAAGTAATCTCTCAAGAGGAGTTGACATTTCAATGGTACGACTAGGAAGCCTATTTATGAGAAAACTGGCTGTGGAGAAAGCATCATTCCAATAGTATAGGGGTACAGATGCATGAGCAAGCAAAGTGAGACCGGTCTCAACAATGTGACGGTGTTTTTGTTCAGCGGTGCCATTTTGTTGATGAGTGTGTGGACAAGACACACGATGAGATATGCCTAGGTTGTGAAAGAAGGGATGAAGTTTCTCATATTCTCCCCCCAATCAGTTTGAACATGAATGATCTTTCTATTTAGCAAGCGTTCAACATGTTTTTGAAACTGTAGAAACACATCATAGACATCAGATTTGTGCTTGAGTAGATAGAGCCAAGTGAAACGACTATAACCATAAACAAAACTCACATACAAACGATGTCCACTAACAGATGTTTGATTAGGACCCTACACATCAGAATAAATGATCTCTAGTGGAAACTTAATTACACAAGTAGACAAGGAAAAAGGTAATTGATGACTTTTCCCTTGTTGACAAGCATCACATAGTGCTTTATTTTTATTGGACTCTATGATGGAAGGTAACCATGACTACGAAGAACATGTTGAATGACTTGCAACATTGGATGACCTAGACGACCGTGCCACACATCACATGACACCTTGACACTGCTGAGTGCTTGCTTGATGACAGGTACTTTAATATCGTAGAGACCTCTACGACAATGACCTCTAAAATGGGTGCTCTCGTGTTCCGGTCCTTAACAAAAAGATCATTAGGTTGAAGTTCAATGAAAGTGTTATTGTCATGTGAAAGCTTACTCATGGACAGGAGATTACGAGAAGCATTGGGAACATGAAGGACATTGTTTAGGGCTAACGTTCTAGACGACGGAGTAGGAATAACAACATGACCAACATTATGAATATGCATACCTGCTCTGTTTGCCGTCTGAACTTGCTCGGTGCCGTGGTAGGGCTCGTGCGTAGTGAGCTTCTCCAGCTCATGAGTAATGTGATGCGTGGCCCCGGAGTCTGCATACCATGCCGGGTCTACGACCTGTTTCCCACCGTGAGAGGCAGTCATTGCCATATCAACTTGCCGCTCAGTGTTACTCCCATCATTGCCAATACCCAGAAAATTACGGTTAAACCGTTTGTAGCACTTTGCCGACGTGTGACGTGGTATCCCGCAGAGCTGGCAAACAACAGTGCCACGCCCTGTGCTTGTCCTTGGCCCAGTATAACCATTGTTGGGTTTGGACTGCGATGGGAACTGCGGCTGGGCCGTCCGAGCGTCTGGGCGATAGGCATGCCATGGGCCGCCACGGGCAGCGCCATAGGCCGCAAGTGGCGCTCCTCCAGAGCCAGCGACATGGGCCGCCGGATCCGCTGTTCTGTCGCAATGATCTGCGAGAACAGATCCTGAACTGGCATAGGTGTGGTACGAACAGTAACAACACCATGAAGTGAGTCTTAGTCACCGTTGAGGCTAGCGAGGATGTAAGAGATGAACTCCTCGGGACGCAGAGGTTGCCCGATGCTCGTGAGAGTGTCCGAGAGCGCCTTCATCATACGGAAGAAGACCGTGGCCGTCATATTCTCCTTCTTGAGTTCTGACATCTGTTGACGGATGCCCGTGGAATGCGTGATGGAGGTGGATGCAAAGGCACCACTCAGCGTCTCCCAGGCCTCCCGTGCGGTAGCAGCGAACATCACCATGCCGACTACATTGGGCATCATGGAGGAGACGAACGCCGAGAGAACGGCTTGATCGTGTTGAACCCAATGATGATAGGCAGGGTTCGGCTGCTGAACCATGGCACCTCCATGGTTGACGACAATATGAGGAGCAGTGCATGGATTTGATCCATCTACGTATCCCATAAGGAGCTGACTCCGAAGAAGATGACCAACTTGAGCCCTCCAAACAAGATAGTTTTCGCTGGTGAGCTTGATGGTGATCGAGGGTCCGATGTTGACAACGCCACCAGGGATCATGTGACCTCCAGGGATCATGTGGTTGTAGAATTGACCTCCCTGGTTTTAGATCGGGCCAAACATGGCCGGACCAGGGTTTTGCTCGGTGGAGTAGCCCACGAGGAGGCGCGGAGTACACCATCATCTGGAGCGGCAACGAGCCATACGGTGACGTGGTGGAGTATAGGGGCGCCGCCGAGGTGGAGTATAGGGGTGCCGAGGCCGCCGAAGTGGTTGAAACCAGGGGCGGCGAGGCCGCAAAAGTTGACGTCGTGGCGTCTGAGAGCGCCGGTACCGTGGACGAGACGGAGGCGACGGGTGACGATGCAGAAGCTGCAGGCATCGTGGCCATAGCTGAGGAGGGCTCGGTTGCCATTGCTGAGATCGATCGAACTCAGATCGGATCGTGACGGCAAGACGGCAAGACGACGTGCGGAAGGTGTTTAGGTCAGGATATTTGCTCTCATACCATAATAGAAACAATGAGTTGGGCTGTCCTGACGTCCCTCGTAGGGTAGGGATTGCTTTATTATATATAGGGGTACAAATACAAGTGCTGAACGAATACGTATACTATGAGTTCTAACAAACCTGATTTCTAGCCATATGTTCTCTCTAATAAATTGGGGTTCTTCTCTTCGGGTTGCTGGTATCCTTATATCGATCCGTCTTGTCTCCTCGGCTCGATAAGCTAGCAAAGTTGGTTCGTTGGATTGGTCTGTCCGGTCAGTCAGTCAGGAAAGCACGTCAAGTCGGTTAATAGCTCTGGTCCGGTTTCTAACTCGGTGAATTGGTATGGTCTGGAGGCCCGGCAATAACAATAGCAGACATGTCAGTTGTTACAATGGTAGGAAAGACACGCCTTATCATTGGGTTATTTTTTGGTAGGAAAATATATAAGTTATACAACGTATTATCTCTTATTGCCATCTATAGTAATTAATTTTTTGGTAGGAAATTGTGTGTCTAAGAGAAGACATCTAGTACAATAGAGAAAATAATCTTCCCTTATATTCTAAGAGATCATCTCTTAGCTAAGAGAAGACACCCTTCTTTCTCTTTGTTCTCTCTCCTCCAACTAAGCAAAAATCCAACGTGGCAACGCTAAGAGAAGCCTGACGTCACCCCATTGTACATGCCCTATAATAAATGATCGAAATCGGAAGAAGAGTTTCTTTCGTCAATATCAGACCCAGGTCAAAATGAGAGCCCCCTAGTCATTTGGGAAAGAGGGTTGTGTTTTTTAATCAAAAGCCTAAATCACATCTCCATTCTCTTAAGCAGGTGGCTTTTGCAAGGACAAAAGGTTAGATCACTCTTAAGTTTTGCTAGAAAAAAGATCATTTACATATGAGAGAATTTATCCGACTATGTTGTTTCTGGTCCGAGTCCACCCCATTTCCGATTCGAATTGTCTTCCGAGGCATTTGGAACTGTAATGGTCATTATCGGCTCCGCTCTAAATTGGAAGGAAAAGATCAAGGCGCGCGCTACGCGTAGGTCGCCCTACGCGGGGGGGGGGGGGGTTTAGGTCCCCTTCTGCACCGTCCGATCAACGACACGTGGGCCGTCCGATTGAACGTACGGACAGAGCACAGTAATGACACATCCCGACAGCGTATCGAAACAACGGACAGAGTTGCAACGGCACAACGACTCGCTCTCGCCCCCGCGCGGCGGCAGAGCTTGGTCGCGTCGTCAAATCGGCGGTGGCTCCGCCACCCCCCGCCGTTCCGATTACGTACCGGAAGAGATTCAACGATCCATGGCGCACCTAATCCGCGACATACTCTTCCCAGAAGAACGGGGTGGAAGCAGATCGAGCCACCGGCAAGCTCCGCCGCGGCGAGCAAATTCCGACCCCGTGGATGGGATTCCGGCGACCTCCGCTCACCAAGGAACTACTACAAGGTTGCAAAATCCCCGCGTCGTCTTCCCCGCGTCTCAACAACGATCTGCCGGCGGCGAACAGGTGAATCCCGCATCCAACATGTGTTTGTTACGATACAACAATACCTGAAAACTTTTGATGCAACAAAAAGGAGAAATCAGCAGACTGTTTCAATTGTTATGAAATGTTGCAAAGAAGCAAGGATATTTGTGTGCAGTTGCAACGTAGTTATTTGTTATAAATTGTTATAAATTTGTTGCAAATCAGCAGACTGTTTTATTGTTATAAATTGTTATAAAAATGTTGCAAAATAGTTTTTATTTGTTGCTTGATGCTGCAAAAAAAAATGTCTTACTGAAACAAAAGTTGTGTACAAGGAAGAAGTAGATGAAAAATTTCATATCAATGTAAAACTTGAAGCTATCTGGTCAGACCAGTCCTTTTAATTATTCTGTTGCAACCCAACACTGAAAATGATAGATTTAAGAATGTTGATGCTTTGATGATATTTAGCAGAAACTTTATGAGCTTTTCTGTTATTGAAACAATTGCAAATGCAAAACATTCTGATTGTACAAAGTAAAAATATTTCGAAGCAAACCAATTGTTACAAACTCGGTAAAATTCATATGCATATGAAACATTGTAGACATATATTCATACCAAGCTTGCTTACAAATATATATTATTTGTTACTCAAAAACAGAGTTTCGCGGACAACTTTGCGGAGTCGGGGGCTTTCTTTGATGATAACTATTCAGCAAGTTCAGAGGAAGAAACAAATGCAGCACAACAGCCGCCGGATGTGGCAGGAAGTGGTAATGATGGAAACATAGATGAGGATGTGACGTCGCAGCCAGTAGTGCCTTTCGTTGGGATGACATTTGATGATCACGAGGAAGCACACAAGTTATACAATGATTATGCATACAAGATGGGTTTTGGCACACGAGTTGCTAGCTCAAAGAACAGCCGTAAGAGGGGTCAAGAGAAAGTTGTCATCAACAAAACCTTCCAGTGCGTGCACGCAGGCAAGACAATTTTACATCAGCGACTACCAGGAGCATGTCAGGCAGTGGTGCGACGTCACAAGGTACAGCTACAGAGATGAGCACTGAAGGGAAAAGGAAGAAGCAGGCTGGTACAGCAATGCAAATGTCCGACGCACGACAGAGAAACAGAATGCTACGACACAATTGCAAAGCCCACATGATTGTATCGTTGCAGCAAGGGCGTTATATGATAACAACTTTCCAAGATGAACACACACATCCGTTAGTGCAGCAACTTGGTCGACGTAGATACTACAGGTCACACCGCAAGATACCTGAAGAAGATCAAGAATTCCTGGAGCTGTTGCATAACCGCAACTTGAGAACCTCTGATATCATGGGACTGTTGGGGGATGCACATGGAGGTGATCCAAGAAACTTGGGCTACGTGAAGAGAGATGTTACAAATGAAAGGTCAAGAATGAGGGCAAAACTGTTGCTTCGAGACGTTGACCTTACTGTTGAGTATTTTGAGAAGAGACGTGCCGAGAATCCAAACTTTTACTATGCAACGCAGGTTGATAGTGATAACTCGGTATTGTCATTATTTTGGGTAGACGGAAGGACAAGGTTGTTGTACCCAAAGTATAGAGACTGTGTCTGCTTTGACACAACGTTTTGCACGAACCGCTACAACATGCCGTTCGCACCCATTGTTGGCATCAACAACCACCTACAAACAATCGTGTTGGGCTGCGCTTTGCTTGCTGATGAGACAACAGAAGGGTTCAAATGGGTGTTTGAAAAGTGGCTTGAAGCAATGGATGGACTTGCGCCAGCCCACATCATGACGGATCAAGATCAAGCAATGGCTACAGCTATTGGTGTGGTTTTCCCGGATGCTATTCATAGGTGTTCTTCTGGCATGTGTGTCGAATTGCAAAATCAAAAATTGGCAAACCACTCCGGGATGGGGAGCCATTTGCAACTGAGTTTTGGGCATGCATCTTTGGTACCGACATGGCGGAGGAGTTTGAGAGCAGTTGGAAGCATATGTTGCAATGCTTTGAAATGACGGCACACAAACACCTTGCAAACATGTGGAGAACACGAAAAACATGGGCTCCAGTTTACTTTAGGCACAACTTCTTTCCCTTCACAAGCACAACCGGAAGATCTGAAGGCTTAAACTCGTATTTCAAGACTCTTGTCCATCCAGCAGATTCAGTGTGGACATTTGTTAGGCAATTTGAATTGTGCCAAGACATGATGCTGGACCGTGAAGACAATGCTGGGTTCATTGTTGAAGCAACATTTCCTCCGCTGTGGGGCAGGTTAGTTACAACAAATAACACACCTTCTGTTGTATTAAAACAAACATTGAAACAGCTGTATCATGTGCACAATTATTTTGTTATAATGTTACTAATATCTACAATGTTTGATGCAAAAAAATGTATGCAGTTACAACATTGAGAAGCAGGCAGCAACTTTGTACACAAGAGAGGTCTTCAAGAAATTTCAGGAAATAATTGCAGCAAGTACTGGGTACAGCCTGCAGCAACAGCACCATGAAGGGGATACACAATTGTTCACACTTGTAGCTAATTGTGACGGAGACCCAAGGAGATACAGGGTGCAAGCTGAACACGCGGCTGGGACCTATGATTGCAGCTGCAACATGTGCGGCCTGATATGCGCGCACATAGTGAGGGTGATGGTACACCTTAACGTGCAGTTGATACCCGAAAGGTACATTTTGGAAAGATGGTGTGAAACAGCCACAAGAGATAATCCAGTGCCCAACGCCAACAACCGTACACGCTTGTTTGGCAATCCAGGCACAAACACCTTGAGGTACAACAGATTGTGCAGGAAAATGAACCGCTTAGCCTCTGATGCTTGCTTTAGTGATGAAACATATGAGTTTGTTTCAGCCACAATTGATAGTGCTCAAGCAGAGGTTGCTGCTAAACGGAGGGGAGCCAATTTAGAAGACCAGCAAGACCAAACTAAACATGACGAAGTTCCTGTGCAGATGCAGCAAGAAGGAGAACACAAGGTTGATGATGAGGCAACTGTGCATACAAGTGGATTGAAGAACCCTGTAAGGAAGAAGAAGAAGGGTAGGCCAACAGAAACTGAGAAGAGACGAAAGCCCACCATTGAAAAGATAGAAGATGCTGCAAAGAAGAAAGCAAATAAAGAGGGGGAGACTAAGAAAGCTGCATACAAGAAAAAGAAAGGTAAAACAGCCAAAGTCAAGTGTGCATTTTGTTGGGGAGAACACCATGTGTTGGCGTGCCAATTTTCAAATGATGCAAAAGGTGCGATGGAGATGATTGCGGCGAAGCGAGGAGTTGGGAATCCAGTAATAGAGGCTACTGACAGTGCTGCTGCGTTGCATCAGATTAGTGCAGTCCACCCTGGATACCCGATTCAAGGGGCCGATCCCCGACTAGTAAATGCGCTGCAACAATTGTTAGGTATGCAACAAGCTTCCTCAATGCAACCTAACAATGCTGGAGTTGGTGCTGCGATTCAACAAGCAGGTTGGATGCAATCATGTTATCCAATGCAATCTTCAACAGTGCAAGAAGGTGCACAAATGCAGCAAACTTTTTGGGAACCACCTAACTGCACAGTGCAACCCACTAGTCATCATGGAGAAGTCTTCGTGAGTAATAGGAAATGGACGCAACCTAGTAATCTCATGAGTGGAGGCGGAGCTATGATGCAACAAGCAGATTGGCTGCAGCCTGGTTACCAAATGCAAGCTTCTGGGGCACAAAATTTAGTCTGACAGTTTAAGATGTAGAAAAACTTACATGTGATTATCTTGGGCATCATATCATTCAACTTGATAGCATATGAAAAACAAAATTATGTATAGAAACAAAAAAAAAGTTATTCATTCTTGTGGTACTTGGTTTGAGTTTTATTCTCTGTCAACAAGATTTTGTGACTGATGCAACAAAAACATTAAGCATTTACAACAAAACATTTGTTGCCCACCAAAAAGCTTTATTCAGAACAAAAAAGAAGATGCCTGTGGCAGCTATTTAAACCAATTAAGAAGAACAGCAAGGTTCTGGCTAAGAATAGTTGTAAGCAACATTAGTTGTGGGATTTATTGCCTTGTGCTGTGTTTCAACAATTTTTTCCTTGTATTACAACAACAATTGGTAACAGTCGATACAAAATGCTACCTGGAGGGTGTTTTGTTTTCGGAGCATGAAATTCACTGTCAACAAAATTTAACATCTAACTCAACAAAGAAAAATGTTGTTTGCAACAAATTTAAAAAAAATCAACAGTGATACATGCTAGTGATAAAAGCATCCAGAGGTTATCAAGCTGTTTCAATATATAAGATCCAGAGGTTTACAACAACTCCTTTCGACCAAATTCATTGAAACAACAGTGATACATGCCAGTGAAAATCATTCATATACACTAAGCTCTAGAGGTTTAGTACACAGATAAACACCAAGTTTGCATCGCAACACCGACATTCAAAAGAGAGCACATAATGCTTTCCCCTGCTAGAACAATAGAGATTCCTCCAAACGTTGCTACAAACTTTATATTACAAAAGCACGCAAAATAAAAACACAGAGTTTCCTCCAATCTATATTACAAGCACTGATGAAACAAATGTCTGCGCAAAACAGACCAACTGGAACTTCACTCGAACTCTGCATCGAGTACACCGACAGAATCTTCAGAGTTCATTGCAGACTTGATGAAGCTAGCAGCGATCACCCTACGGTAGTACGGGATTGCATCGGGGTCGAAGGGGGTCATCGCCTTCCCATCCCAGTTCTCCATGTATAATATGACAAAGAACCCGCAGTCGTATCTTCGACACAAACAACAGAAAAAAGGAAAATAAAATCAAATTAGTCACTATGCGAACAAGCCGCAAAAAAAAGTGCTTTTCGTTACAACAAGATAAAATATACTCACATGGTGGGCTGCTGCGGGTAATCTGATGGTCCTCCATGTTTAAATAGAGTAGGATCAAAGTTGATTGTCCCAGCCTCTTTTGCAAGTAAACAAATTTGGTAATCTGAAAAAACATACGAAACATGATTCAAAAGAACAAAAACAAAACAGACATCAGAGCTTGACATGCATCACAACAACAAAGCAAAAAATGATCCTGGTATATACAAACAGAATAGTTGGGAAGTTGCACAATGATCAAACAACAAATAAAATCAATAAATGTTACCAGATTTCTTATGGCCTTGTCCATTGAAGTAGCAACACTGGATGTTTTCCTTGGCTTGATTGAGTTGAAAGTGTTAAATTCCTTGCACAACAAATTGATGCAAAAGGATACCCATTGCTTATCTTGCAGGATTGAGAAGAATAGCTACAACAAACACAATAGGTGTACCAAAAATAAGCTGGTTGATAATTCAATCGCAACGTATGAGATGAGAGGGGTCTAACAAAAGGTTAGAACTGTAAAACTAACCAAATCCTGCTTCTCTAGCTTGTACTTATCACAGACGTTCTTGAACTCAACCATTATGTCCTTGGAGTTGAATTTGCTAGGGTCCTTGATGAGCTCAGACTAAACAAATGGAACAAAACAGAAACACAACAAACAATGGGTAAGGCGAACTGTTTCGCAAGCAGAATTGGGTCTTCCGATATTGAAAAAACAGCGATAAAACTACTTACGGTGATGCGGTGAGAAAATGCAAACTTCTTCTTCACCCTCTTGTTGTTTGCAACTTTCAACTTGTTTTCAATGTTAAACTTCTCATTGTGGAGTGACATGATCGCTGAATCCATCCAACCACGGGGCCTCAAAGAAGAGTGGAAGTTCTTGTAAAAGCAAAATGAATTCCCAATGGTGATAAAAACTTGGCTACAATGTTGAGATGAGACGTGGATTAGTTGGGCCACCACAAAAATTAAAAGTAAGAAGGAATAAAGGATGCAACAAATGGTACAGATGCAAGACAAATGTGCTAATGAAACAAAAATAATAAACTGAAACAACAAAATTGGTACAAAGTAAAATAAAAAATAGATAACTGTAAAAATAACTATTGAAACAGAAGAATATAACTATAGCAACAACAAACAAAAAGCTAGTGAACAAATAAGAAAAGCAAATTAATTCATGATGTTATAAAATCCCTTGTAATGATACAAAGAGAAAAAGCTGATGAAACAAAAAAGGATAATGGTTTCAATAACAAAAAACTTATAATGAAACATGTAATTAACAATAGACATAAGTTAGTGCACAAAAAATCTATACTGATGAAACAAACAAAAATATATATTACAACAAAAAAAATCATATATGAAACAAGTGAGAAATGAATGCCCTATCACTAATTTGCCTATTTTCAACAAGTGAATATACTAAAATGATACAACAACCAAGACCTATCTCAACAATAAACTTTGCATATCACAATACAAGGCAACAAAAAGAATTCAATCAACAAATAAAATGGTCTCCACATGAGGTTTCATCTGCAACAAAACAAACAGTCTTTTGAAACAAAAATATGGTACTTTATCCACAGAAAAAATAACACATTGCAACATCATAAAAATCGGAACAGAAAAATGAAGAAGTAACACCAAAAAGGATGTGCTCACTGCTCGTTCTTCTTCAACTGTTTTGGCTTCCGCGAATGAAGAATGAACTTATCATACATTGCATCATCTTCAGCTGAAACCTTCAACTTCTTGACTTTTGGAGGACTAATGACTCTCTTAGCGGCCCTCTTGTATCGTTGCTTCTTCTCATGAGTGGCGGGGCCGCTAGCAATAGCCACACCGCTGGTGACATCAACCCAGGTATCTTCTGCTACAAAAATGGTGGCTGCTGCCAAACAACAAAAAGAAAAAATGATCAAAGAGCATAGAGAAAAAATGTGAAAAGCACAAAAGGGTAGAAGAAAAAGCTTGATTGTTTTGATGAAACTACCTTGTTGCGCAATTGGCTCTTCAACAGCAACAGTTTTCAAAGGGGTTTTGTCGGGAGAGGCATAGCCGGCAGACTCTGCGCTAGTGGCAGGTGCAGGAGATTGCAACATCGACTCCATCCTAGAAGGACTATCTGGAATATTTGCAAAAAGTTTATATTCTTCTGAACCTTCCTCGAACAGTTCCATTGATGGTGTATCATCCCAATAGCCCCTTGGAAGATTCCTATACTTACTTAGAGATGGAATTGGCAGTGGAGACAGTGAAGTTGTTGTAGGAGATTCCACGCGAGGAGGCGAGACAACAGTTGTTGCAAGCTGGTCAGTCACAACTGGTATACCAGCATCGGAAGGCTGGGCAACAATGCCTGGAGCGTGCTCACTGGCTGACACTTGATGTTCCGTTGAAACGCTGCCAACAACAGGAGGCTGAACAGTGCAGATGTCTTCTAGACTCTCGAGGACAACTTGATCAAGTGGCTCTTTTGCTGACACATGTTGAGATGCAGTAAAGACAACGTCTGGATGCCCCTCTGGGGTTGGCTGTGGTGCAAAAACATCTGGGGCTGCATTCTCCTTAGCTGCCTGATTCTGAGATGCTCCAATTTCTGAAGTTTCACCAGTACCCATGGGGCAGGGGATTGTGAAGCTCGCATCGGCTGTGCTTGCAGCGTGGACATCGATGAGAAGTGATGCCATCCGTTTACCCTGTAAAGTCTTCACAACATTCCCAAAAGCCACGCAAGCCTCATCAATCTCAACAACAAACAATCCCTTATGCTTATTGTATATTGCAGACAAATGTGGGGGCACCTGCAAAAAATAACACACAAGCAAAATGTAAAAAAAAAGTTATTCAGAAGTGTGCAAAAACAGTTGAGATGCAACAAATCCATTTCTTGAACTAAAACAGCTTAAAACGGTGACAGTACACTACAACTGTGGGGTATTGCAACAAATAAAAGCAGCTAATGTTACATATAAACACAATAACAGATACAATAAAAAAATGTTTACAACAACCAAAATGCAAAAAGGTAGAAACCAAGAGGAACACGAATTATTCACCTCCAAATCCTGGCTGCTTGGCATCGCCTTTTGGAGCCACTCATTGAGAGAAGCTGAAGGGATAACCTCAGATTCTTCCGCAGCAGCCTCGGCTTGAATTCCCACTTGGGGGGCGTTTACATTACCAACAACAGGAGCATCAGCATACACTGTCTGACGAATGTTCAATAGCTACAAAAAACAAACATGAAGAAAAACAAACTAAAGAGTAAGCATCAAACAAAATGGTTAGCTGCTGCAACGAAACATGGAACTGAAAAAAAGAGCAGTGCTTACTGGACGCATCCCAAAAGCAGCATTGCTGAGGCTAAGCTTGTTCTTATCAATCTCCACTACAAGAGCAAAGTCAGCATCACGGACAAAACAAACCCTTGGTGTCCCATAATTGATGCTATGCTCACTAGGAGGAAGTGGAGGGAAGCTGAGGTGATCCATGTAAATGATCTGTCATGAAAAACACGAAAACAAAGTTAGTCTATGCAAACACCAAAGCAACAAAATGACGCAAGCAAGAAAAGCATAATAAAAATGTTGTAAAAAGCAAACAAGGATGCATACCGCAAGGGCAGGAAGGCACTGTCCAATCCATTGAATGCTAGAATCATCTAGTTCAGAACGCCTTTTCATCTTCAACTGGAATACCTCAACTTCTTTCATAATCTCAGAAAGTATATACTCATCAACAGCATACTGATCAATAGCATGAACATCCATCATGCTCCCGAGAAATTCACACGTGACCATGTTTCCGGTGCCGGGACAAAGCACGGTCCCAAAGGCAAGGAGACCAAAGCTTCTGATAACTGTTTCTTCATCTGTATCGTCACAAAACTTGAGCACATCAATTGCCTTGGCTAAAGTTGTACGGCCTTTATCATTCTTGTACATATCCCGGAGATCGGACTGCACACTCCTCTTCAGCAAATCCATTGGTCTGTCGCCGGAAGGGACACCGAGAACCTTCTTCACCATTGCTCGGGTAAAAAGTATGGTCTTGTTTTTAAATCTGAACTCGCGGAGCTTGTGATTTGTGTGCATAGCAACAAATTCAATCAGTTCCATGGGGGCACCGAAGGCAGAAACATCTAGCAGACCCTTGAAGGCGCTCCTGCCAATTATATTCCTCTTCGCAACACTCATGTCTTCGTCAATGACATGACGCAGCCGCTTAGCCGCAAAGCGCATCTGAAAGACAGCTTCTTTTGATCCCATGTTGTAGAACTCTACAAATAAGAAAACAAAGAACACAAACAGCAAACACAAAAGAACAGATTAAACTTCAGAAAGCAATATAAAAGAAACATGTGTACTTGCATCCACATGAAACAAAAACAGCAAACAAAATGGTGAAATACAACATTCATGTTGAGATAGATGTTACAAACAAGCAATAGAAAAAACCACCTACAGGTACCATATCATGTAGCAGAGATGCAAAAAAGGAGAAATGTAGCATAGACACAACAACTCTGCATAATATATTTCGAAGTAACAAACAAAAGAAAATGTGCACTTGAAACAAAAGAAAAAATAGCACACTGCACATGACATGAACCAAAAACACACAACAAATGAAACAAATAATTAAATTAGTTACAACAACAAGCTGCATAGGGAAAACTAGTGGCATCAGTCTGAATATCAACTAAAAAAGCTACCACAATAACCAACAATAGCTAGATCTAGAACAAATAACCACAAAAATTGAGGTACCAGTCGCCAGAATGAACCCTAGAACACTACAAACCGTGCGGGTTCGCCTCTTTACTCTACACAGTCGTCCGGAAATGAATAGATCTGCTATCTACTTTGGGCAGTTGAGCTAGACGAGCGGACAAGCTCGTGAGGAGAGAGGAGAAGCAGTAGCAGAGGGTAACTTCATCTGCGATAGCACCCTCGACGCGCGAGGAAAGAACTCCACACGCCGCCACCCCTCGCGGTCGGAGCGAATCGCCGGAAATGGATAGATCTGGCTATTTACTTCGGGCCGTTGAGCTAGAGTAGAGGAGAAGCACGCATGGGGAAGAGGAGAAGCACCTGATCTTCGAGCGCACTGTCGACGGCGAGGCACGAACTCCACACGCCGGCACCCGCGCGGTCGGAGCGAATCGCCGTCACCTTGGCGTCGCCTCCGCGTCGCCAGGCACGCCTCAGCGGGAGCCGCGGGGGAGACAAACAAGAGAGTAATGAATGTGTCGGGGTGCGGTGCGTTGCGTCGAAACAAAAAATGAGCGGCGCGGCGTAACGTCCCAACAACGTGTCGGAACCGTCGGATGAAATTTGATCGAGCGGCTCGCGAGGGCCCTACGCGAGGGCGCGATAGGCCCCCCTAAAACAAGCATTTTCCAAAGATCAAACATATTCTAGTACAAGCAAAATCCGACCGGAACCATTGCACATATTGATAGCCGCACGTTATTTATATCACAAAAGGCGAGATGGAGGATGCACGAAGATGGTCGCTCCACAGACATTTAATCTAGGCGATGGACTTGAGATCCTTCCTGAAATGGGCGATCTGGACGTTCTCCACGGCGAGCTTCTTGAAGTTGCTATTCTTCCTGGTGCTGAAGAAGTCGCCCCAGTTGTAGGCCTCATACCTGGGCGGGCTGTCGTCGCTCACCAGCTCCTCCAGCGGCTCGATCATGGCGTCGCTGCCGGGGTTGAAGAAGTATGGCATGGAGAACCTCTCCTTGTGGGAGTTCACCGACACCCGGTGCTCCGCGCTCTCGTACCTGTCGTTGCTCCACACCTGGATGATGTCGCCGACGTTGACGATGAAGGAGTCCGGGACGGGCCTGACGCGCACCCACTCGCCGTCGGACCGCCGGCGGACGTCGAGCCCGCCGACGTCGTCCTGGTAGAGGACGGTGAGCGCGCCGGCGTCCTTGTGGCGGCCGACGCCGAGGGCGAGGTCGGGGCTCGGGCAGGGCGGGTAGTGGTTCAGGCGGATGAAGGTGGTCTGGTCGTCCTTGAAGAAGCCGTGCAGCCTGTCCGGTCTGAGCCCCAGGCTCCGCGCGATCAGCTCCAGCAGCTTCAACGTCAGCTCCTCCATCGCCTTGGCGTACTCCTCCAGCGCCTCCCTGCACGCGCAAATTCACACTGGGATTAGCATCTGATTCACGTACGGACCTCTCATGGTTGCATAATTTAGTCGGTGATATCTACCTGAACCCGGGCAGGTCCTGGGGCCACTTGTTCTCGAACACGAGCTCGCCGTCGGCCACGGCGGCGGGCGGCGGGGGCTCGCGGGGGACGAGATCGAACACCTCCTTCCAGTCCCTGACGTTCTTGGTGTGCTCCGACTCGTAGTAACCCAGCGGCGACGCCTCGTCCCTCCGCACGGCCGCCTTCTGCTCAGCCGACATGGCGAAGAAGGCCCTCTGGGCCTCCAGCGCCCGCGCCATCGTGTCGTCTGGCACGCCGTGGCGCACCACCACGAAGAACCCCCACTCCCGGCTGGCCTTGCCCACCTCGGCCGCCAGCGCGTCCACGCTGGCCTCGTCGCCGGCGGCGAGAGGGGAGATGTCGATCACCGGGATGCCGGCCGCCTCAGCAACGGCCGCCTTGGGGCGGTGCTCGGGGGCCTGCACGAAGGCCTGGTCCATGGAGAGGCCGCCCATGGCGATCGGTGTCAGGATGATGGAGTTCTCGCTCGGTATCACGTTCTGAGTGGTGCCGACTGGCGAGTGTGTTGTGGCGTACGTAGGTGCGCGGATGATGAACGGATTAAAAAGGGACTTTAGGTTATGCTCGATTCAATGAATCTGGACAGGTTTTTATGCGAGTTTGTATGCATCGGTGCTGGCGTGCCGTGTGCAGAAGACGATGATTAATCGAAGCACATCTACCGCGCTATATTTTGTTCGGTTCCGTGTGTCCTATGTTTGTGACGTCACCCATGATCTACGACCATGGCCGCAAGCACACACGGGTCTAGTGCTCCCTCCATCCTACTCCCTATATCTGCGTGTCAAAATGAATCTAGACACTAAAACTTGTCTAGATATATTTTATATAGAAAAAACTAAAACATATTGTAGTACTAGTACATTTTGTTGGTATGGAGGGAGTACTTCCGCCGTTCATTCGGATCACACCAAGAAAGAAACTAGCAATGCGCGCCAACGATAAGATAGTATAGGCGCCATAAAAAAGGCAACTGCTGAGCGTCCTTCGGGGGAACCGATTCTCCCATCCTCTGCCTCCAGCATCCGACACGTGTCCTCTGGACACGCACAAAAAAATCTCTGCCTCACCAAAAAGACAAGCGTCTCCTCTCCTTGCAGCACCGCACTGGCGCACTCTCGTCTCTCCCGTCGCCGAAGAAGACCCGCCGCCCGTCGTTGGAGAAGGCCTCGCCGCCCGTCATGGGAGAAGGCCTCGCCCGTGGCAGTACCGCACTGATAGCATCGTCGTTATACTATTGCAGCAACTCCGCTTGCCCTCGAGAGCAACTTCACCCGCCGACGGTAGCATCGCCCCCGTTGTCGATAGCATCAATGCCGGCCGCGCGCCTTCGACATCACCATCAGGGAGCACCCCCGCCCTCCTGTGGGAGCACCACTGCCCTCTTGTGGGAGCAACTCCGTCTCGCCATGGGAGCACCGCCGTGCAAGCCACAGGAGCACCACCGGCCTCCCATGAAAGCATTATTGGATGCCTTCGAGAGCACCGCCATCCTCCTTGGGGAGCAACTCCGTTGCGCCATGGGAGCACCGCCGTGCAGCTACCGGAGCAGCCGCGGGGAGCAACGCCGGTCTCCCATGAAAGCATTATCGGATGCCTTCGAGAGCACCTCCGTCCTCCTTGGGGAGCAACTCTGTTTCGCCATGGGAGCACCACCATGCATCTACCGGAGCAGCGCCACATAGCTTCGACAGCAAGCGCCATCCTCCCATGGAAGCACTCTCGGATGACTTCGAGAGCACCGCCGTCCTCCTATGAGAGCAACATCTTCTCGCCATGGGAGCGTCGCCGTGCAGCCACGGGAGCAAGCGCCATCCTCCCATGGAAGCACTCATGGCCGCCTGCAGAAGCACCGACATCCTACTGTGCGAGCAACACTGCCTTGCCATGTGAGCACTGCCGTGCAGCCATGAGAGCATCGCCGCTTCCCTTGCCTTGGAGAACGAGAAAGGTACGAACGAGAAAGCACCGGCGACGCATGGCTTAGGTAGCGGCGGCGCCGAGCGGGAAAGACGCCATGAGTTCTCCTATGTAGCAGCACTCACGGCGATTTATTGGGAAGAAGCGATGAAACCATGTCTGTGTTGGAAGAAGGGGAAAGGAGGAAGAAAACAAGCGGCTGAGAGAGGTGGAAAAGAGAGGTGGAAGAGATAAGGTGGGTCGGGAGTCTTCTCTCCACGTCCATGGGACGCGTGGCTCGCAGGCAAGACGGAGGGACGCGACCGTCGTTTCCTCCGCCTTGATGGGAAGCGTTTTCCCATAAAAAATATGTACGGGAACTAATAACGTGCGACAAAAGTAATCCAACCATGTCAATAAGAAATAAAAATAAACCAACTATCCGTCTTCAAGTTTAGAGTATTTTGATATATGCGCTTAAATAAAACAACTATCCCAACGGATTTTGGTATACAATGCTTAAGCAATGGTCGGTGGGACTTGAAGATGAAGTGGTCGTATGTCTACTGCATCGACGACGGCGAGGCCCGATAGCGTGGTGCCGTGGGGTCTCGGTGACGGGCGCAGGATGATGGATGGCGCGCAGGGCGGTGGTGCTGGTTGGTGTCATGCCGGCATCGACGACAAGTCTGATATGGTGAAAGCCTTGACCTCCGTCCTGAAGGCGGGTGAGCGGAAGGCGGTGGCGACAACGTCTGGAGCGCGTACGTCGGTGTGCGCTGCGATGTGTAACATCCCAAGTATGAAAACACCCCTAGAATGTTTGATTCTTGTTTAATTAAACTTTTGCATCATGTCATCATACTCATTGAATTGTTTGCATTTGTTTTGCTTGTTTTCTTTTTGTTTGCACCTGTTTTCCTTTGTTTTCATAATTGAATTTCAATCAATATTCAAACATTTATTTCATACTTGTTATGTTACAACTTTTCAAATACAAAGGTTCAAATTAAACTTCCAATTGTTCCATTTCAATCCATAAGGTTCAACTATTAAAAATGGTGGCTTTTAATCAATCACTTAATTCAAATGATTATTCAAATTCAAATACATTTTTTCCAAACAGCAACCTTTTGGAATTAATGATAATTACACAGCAATTATAATCATTTGCTTCCAATTAAAACTATATGATCACCCCATTTAAATTTTGTTTGCAATAATCACTTAATCTCCAAAATCATTTAAATTGGAATCAAATTTCAAACAGCACCCAATTTGAAAATTATGAAAATTCCCAAAACATTCTAATCTTTTGTTTCAATTTATTTCAAACTAAGGGTTCATGCCATTTAAATTCTTGTTTTTAATAAATCAATCAATAATCAAATTAATTCAAATTTAAATCAAATTACAAACAGCAAGTTAATTTTGAACTTTTTGAAAACAGAATTTGGCAAGTGTTTGTTGATGACCTAAATAACTCACCCAAATTTTTCTAAAATTTTCCTAACTCTAAAACCCTCATTTTTCTTCCTATTCCATTTTCTGCAAAAAAAAACAGAGGAGAAAAATCAAAAAATAAAAAGAAAACGCTCACAGGCCAGGGGAGCAGCCCAGCCCACTTCTTTCTTCCTTCCCCCTGGCCCGATACCGGTTCGCGCACCTCCCCTCCTTTCTTCTATCTGTACGGCGAGGCATCGGGCTATGCCACGTCGCCGCCGCCGCGAGCAGACGGCCGTGAGCGCCCTGCAACCCCCTATATCTACCCCCCTAGGCCCCGCGCCGCTGCCCTAACCCTAGTCCCACCTTCCTCCCTCTCTTTCGCCGTCGCTCACCCTCTCGCTGCCACCTCTCTCCCCTCTGCAACCTCACCGGAGACCCGCCGTGTCTGAACCTCCGATGGCCACCGCCGCTGCCGTGCGCCACCATCCGTCCTAGCCACGGGAATCGGTCCGCCTCACCTTCCTCGACAGCATCGACACCTCCACGACGCGCGGGACTGCCTGTAGCCACGCCGCCGTCCTCGACGTCGACGACGCTGTTCTGCACACCGCGCCGCTGCTTCCCCTACCTCGACGGTGAGCACGCCACCGTGCCCTTCTCCTCCTCCCTGTTCTCTCTCTGCACACCGCGGCACCCCCCCACAAGCAACAGCAGCGAGCCAGCAGCACGAGCACGGCGTCCATGGCAGCTCGCCGCCGTCCACCGTCGTTTCTCTGTCAGGTTCAGTCACGCGCGCGCGCAGAAAATTCAGATTCGCGAAACTGAATAATATCTTCACTGCAGCGCGTATACTGACAAGAACGAAAACGCACTGCAGTGGTTGCAGTGCTTGCGCGCGCACCGCAGGGCACAGGTTCGAGCCCTGGCTCTCGCGATTAAACCAACATTTTGCGCGAGCCACTGACAGGCTGGCCCCCTCTGTCAGTGGCCTGTGCTGCCACGCAAGCACACGCGGGCCACCGTTGGCCCCTGGACCCTCTGTCAGTGGCTGTGTCCAGCCACTGCTGAGTAACAAAAGTTTGCAACCCTTTCTGTTTCAAATTAAGTCCCTTTTAAATTACAGAATGGTCCCTAATAACAAAATGCAAATAACTTTCATTTTATAAATCCAATTAATAAAATTAAAATATGTTTGTTGATCCAAATTAAATTATCTATCTATTTAAACCATTTGTAATCTGTTTTGAATAATCCAAATGCATCCAAAATTCAAATTCAAACAATTCATTTGTAATTTGATAAATTGCATAACTAATTCATACTTAATCCAAATAATGCAAACAAAATATGTTTTCCATGCTATTTCAAACCACCTTTTCAAATATAAATTTTGTTTCATGATTTGAATAATTAAAATTGCTTAAATAATTTAAACCTTGTTTAAATCATTTAAATTTGCCAAATTCATTACTTGCTCAAATTAAATTATTTTTGAACATGCAAAATATGTTTTCAAACTAGAAAAGTATAAAATTTTCAAATATGAATTTGAATTTATGTTTTGAACAAATAAAATTCAAATAATATTTATACTTGAAGTTAATTCATTTAAATCTTGTTTAAACTTGTTTAATTCATAATTAAATCATTGTAATTCCTTTTTCAATAATTGAAACATGTAATCCACCTAAAATTTTGTGTACTTTCCAAATATGAATTTGGTTATTTGTTTGGAACAATTTAAATTGCTGTAAACAACAAATGCTTGTGTAACACCTTTAAATAACCAAAACTTCCCTAACTTAATAAATAAATTTCTAAATTGGTAAACCTTATTTCCCATTGATTCTATTGTTGTTATTTTTCTGTTTTCCTCTTCCATGCATCATACTAATCCACTATCACCTGTTGATTAGTTGGAAAACAAATATTCCAACCTTAATTCATGGGCTTTTCATATGCAACTCAATTGCATGTGGGTCCATTTAATTATGTTGTTACCATGTCAACTAGTTTATTTTGATGCATCCATTAAATTGACATGCATCATCCCATGATTGTGCACTATGCCATGTTATTGATTGTTTATCTTTCTGCATTGTTTGTTTGCTTCTTCTCGGATAGACGACGACGTTGAGACAGACGAGCCTTACGACACCCCTTCTGAGGATCTAGCTCAGTACCAGGCTGCTGAGTTTGCAGGCAAGTTATCACTCACATGAACCACTGTGTTCCTTTCAACATTGGATACCGATACTTTCCGTTGTCTATTTCTGCTAGCCCTATGAGTAGTTGTTTCTGTTACGAACCTATCACATGTATCCTCTAACCCTGATATTGCCTCACCTCCACACCTATAACCCCTTTGCTTGTTGCTCGTGTCTTACTAGCATGCTTAGTGTTGTGTTTGCTCGAGTCTGTTACCCGTTACTTTCTGTTACTATATTTCTATTATGTTCTGGGGCTCGATGTTAAACAACAACCTGTTAATCTTGAGGTAATAATAATTTGCTGATAAGGCACCGGCAGGAGGCCCGGCGTGGTTTTGAGGCCTGCTAGTGTCGACCCTAATAGGAAAAGGGTCTTGTCTACTGATCCATGATGAGCGCACTATCCGCATGTGGGAAGCGTGTATGGGCGCCCCCCTCAATTTGATTCGATTCGCATCTCGTCCAAATCGCCACACTTAGTTCGGGATTACCATTTGATGCACGCATATGCAGGTACGAACCCGAGGCCAGGGTGGAACTTTTGTAGTCGGCATTTAGGGCGGCGTGGTCTTCCAGTGCTATGAGGGTCCCCTTTTCTTCGTGGGGCTCGATTAGCCGCGCACGCACAGCACGTGGTGCTTTGGGCTTGATGCGAAGAAGAGTTGAGTTGTGTTGAGTGCCCCGCTTGGTGGAAGGGCCCTTCCATCTGGCGGGTTATTCTTACGTGTACGGCTAAATTGGTGCACCCCTGCAGGGATAAATCTTCTCGAGAAGCCGTGTTTTCCGCGGTTATGGTTGACTTGGTGAAAGTACTGGCTAACAAGTACTCAGAACAACTTACACCTAACTAATGATAACTTGACTAGTAATAGCCTTATTGACACAATAACTTGACCCATCATTAATCCAACTGTGTGGGTTATCCTCGGATTGCTTCTTTGGATAAGGGGCGAGATCCAGGATGGGTTTGTTTGGAAGTAGTTATAGTTGGTTACGATACGCTATCTTATCCCCTTTCTGATAGCCGGAAGTTGTAGTATGTTATGTAGTTGGTTAGTGCAGCCCGTTGCAGCATCTTTTATATCCCCTTTCTTCCGTTGAACCCAAAGCATCTGTGCTTGATGTTGACGGGTTACATTTTGGTGAACTGTGAGTCTTGCTTGCCAGTACGTTTATGTACTGACCCCTTTGGGGCTGTGGTTTCCGCAGACTACGCTTACGAGGATCCCCGTGACGGCTACTACGTGGAGTTTGACGAGGCTGCTGACGAGTAGATAGCGGACCCGGGCAGGATCCGAGACATCGTGGATGGGCTCCGTCTTTCGTTTCCGGCTTCTTAAGCCTATTTGGATTTTGTCTGTACTCAGAC